>CM069132.1:90175230-91375230 GCA_035221665.1 Okamejei kenojei
CTCTGTCACCCCCCCCCCCCCCCCCCCCCCCCCCCCCCCCCTTCACCCCAATGGTTGAGAGTATGAGGTGTGAGTGTGATTGATCCCCATTCCCCCCCCCCCCCCCCCCCCCATTTCTGACCACATGGCATCCCAGTGTGTCTTATGGCAAACAGGTTCTGCGGCTGACAAGAAGCCTCTGCAGAGTTCAACTGCACACAACCAGAAGATCACAAACTCACATTTGCCGTCCCTGGAAGAGATCTTTAGCTTTGTTGCTCTGTGAAAGGACTCCATCACCATCCCGCTCATTCACTTGTTTGCCCTTCTGCCCTAAGAAAGCGTTACAGGTCATCAAATCACACACCACAATATAACAAACAGTTTCTTCCCCAAGGCCATTACACTCTGAACTCTGCACCGAAAACACCCCCCCCCCCCCCCCCCCCCCCGCATAGCAATATTTTGTACTGCTTTAACACTATACTATTGAAAATATTGCACATTTCTGGCGAGTTTTCTTGCCGTTTATTAATTTACTGATACGTTGGTGCTCTGCTCGAGCACGTGCGCCTGAAATTTTGTTTCTGTGTATTTACAATGACAATAAAGTGTATTATTATTATTATTATTTATTATTGTTGCAGACAACAAACCTCTCTGCTGATTTCGAGACGATTCACTGCAGCCTCCAGATGTCGTGCTTGGTGGCTGAGCCAAACTTGACCATGATGGAGAAGGTGAGGACAGACCCAACTTTAGGATGGGAAATATAGAATTGGACCTCATTGCCTGTGGCAGATTGTGTTTCCTCAGGTGCCGCAGAAGAAAACGTACATCCTCATGTTGGGGCCATTTTGATTGTGGAGTCGATGTGCGCCCTCTCTCAGTTAATGTCCTTGGAGATGATGGTTCCAAGAATTTTAAAAGGCTCCACAGATTTGACTGTGGTGTGGTTGATGATTGTGTGGGGGGAGGGGAGGGGAGTTCCTAAGGTCTACTATATTTCCAGTGGATTAAGAACATTTGAGCTCCAGGTTGTTACGAAAGGCCCCAGCACGGCCCCCAGCTGCGTTCACTTCCTTGTCTGCAGGCAGATTATCCAATCCTGGATCTGTCCAATCAGGTTTGTGTCGTTCGCATAACTTGAGTACGCTTGGACTAAGGGGTCTGTGGAGTTTGCAGTTGTTGCGTTGTCGAGAGAGTAAAGGGAGGGAGGGGAGAGTACGCAGCCCTTGCAGTGCTCCTATGCTGAGGGTCTGCTGGGTCCGAGTGTTCTTTCCCTGGCCACATGCTGCCCTTCTGTCTCCTGACAGAGTTGGGTGGACTGAAACAGAGGCCACCGTCTGGATTCAGGCACAGTCAATGGGAGTGTTTTGAGTGTAGCCTATGCTTGGTATACACTGGTGTTGAATGCGGAGCTAAAATCCTCAACAATGAATTAAAGAAGAATACTGGTGACAAAGATAAAATTAGGACGGCTTGTTTTCAGTTTCCCGTCTTGATAGCAAGATCTCTCAAAATACGTAGGAAAGAAGATCTGAGATACTCTGGCGTAACTCTAAAACAGGGAAAAGGTATCGGATAGCAGGACACATTGAACAATATTCTAGGGGTTTTTTTTGGAGGTAAGTATGTGAACCATACTCAAGTTCAATAAACCTGGTGAATCGGGATCGGAATGTGGTAAAGATTTAGCGTTAGTTTGTTTTGTAGAATCATAACCACATATTCCTCGGAGAGGAGGAGGAGAGATAAGGATGGCAAAGTAAAGGGAACCTTAGATGACCTAAGAGGTTGTAAATTTTGAAGTCCCAGGAAATAGATAGTGCATGCACAGGTTCAAGAGGATGCAATCAGGACAGGGTCCTTGAGGAATATAAAGAAAGGAGGAAAGAACTCAACCACTTTATATACCTTTATTTGAAACAGAAGGTAACCAAGGAGAAAGTTAGGACCGCTCAAGGAATCAAGAAGGGGAATTTGTGCATCTATTTTCATGTAGGGAGGTGGTGGACTGAGATCAGTGGTGGAGAATATCTAATATGCAAGGGCAGTTTGAGATTAAGGACAAGGTGGTGATGGGGCTGAAGAGCCAGTAAAATGGATTACTATGCTCAGGCATTGATGGGATTAATCACAGTTTATTAAAAGGGGCAAGAGAGATTGGGGGAGCTTTGATGTAAGGTCTTTGTGTTTCTTAGCCACAGGCAAAAAATCCCAGAGGACTTGAAAATGTTGTTCCTTAGTTCCTTTAGTTTAGAAGGGAAGTAGAGAAAATCTAGAAATTAAGGTGTGTGAGAGATTCACTCCATTTGGAGAGAATGGGTTAATTAGGGGAAGTTAGCATGACTTTGTCACGGCAGATTGAGTTTTTTGAGATGTGTCCACGGTGGTCTCTGGTGAAAATGTATAAGGTGATGTTTGGGTCGGGACCCTTCTTCAGAATGAATGTAGAGAGGTGGAACTTGAAGCAAGAAAGGCCAGGACAAAATTAGGGCGGCAACAGATCGACATCTGGAAGGGCGGTTCCATGTAGGTGATTAGTTGGTTGGGGACAAGTGTGGATCCCAAGAGTGATACATAGTTGCGATCTGTGGATCTGAATTCATTGACTTTAAATGGAGGAAGTGGGGAGTTGCCCGTGTTTGTATAAATTACTTAAAATGAGAGAGTTCATACTGCTGGGTTGCAAGATGACAAGCAAAATATGGCATCCTGTTTCTCCAATTTGTGTGGGGCCACACTCTGGCGATGGAGGCAGCACAGGACAGGACATGGTTAATACTGGTTTTATTAATTATAAAATTTTTAATAACGGGAAGCGGAGGGTAAAATGGTTAGCAACCGATTTATAAGTTATCACCTTTCCACGTTCTTCAGAGATGCTACATGACATGCTGAGTTACACCAGGCACTTTGTGTTTTTCTCGTAATAAAAAGCACTATCTTGGTAAATGAGATACCATGCTTCCCATGTACACAGCAACTTTAATGTGTTTGTAAATGCTTGTTTTTGTAAATGAAAACATAACTATTCCTTTTTCTCCCAGAGTTGCTGCCTGACCCACTGGAGTTACTCCAGCCTTTTGTCTATCTTTGATTAAAATTATGATTGTGAGACAAAAACTGCAAGAGGAGGCACACAGGTGAAATCACTGTTGAAGAGAACACTTACTCTAAACTGGTAATGACCTTCCACACATGTCATCGGCCAATCCTTCCTCATTCTTTTAATCGCAGACAATACAGGTACAAATTAATGTCACAATGTCTCCGCCTCAGGGACTAATGCTAAATATTTGGTGAGGACCAAGTTGAAGAATTCAATCCACAATATACTATAAATCAGAAGCCCAGTTCACAAAAACCTAGGTCGCAATAAATTCATCTATGATATTGGTTGCTCAATGAATAGTGCTATTTTAAAATATACAGTAAATGTACAAACATTAAATTGTATTTTTATTGCATTTGGAACTAAAGGTTGTTTTTTATAGATAGTTAGAAGTAGAACCAGATAGGAATAAACAAATTATACCAATAGCAATACCAATAATGCAGTGCAATATTTCATTGAGGCATACCTTAATGTCACGACTCACACGTTTGCATGTATTTTTACATAATGTTTCATAAATCATGTTTCCAACTAATACTGAAACACAAGGACACACACTTAATCTCCAAGCTGACAAAAATATATATTTTCTAAGAATTATCGAAAAAATGTAAAGTGAATAGGCACTTCGTTATCTTAAGGATTAATAGATTAATTAAAACTTAAAAAAAGCTGAAGATGGAAACTGATATATAGAGGCAGTAATGCTTAAATGGTCAGATTAAGTAAATCTGTTGAGGGGATAATAGTTGTTATTTTACGCCAGTGACCTTTCATCCATGGGAATTTGAAGCATCATCTGAAGGAAGGGTCATACTGACTCAGGATGGAGACTAATCTATCCATTTCTCTAATCAGATACTGTGCCTTTCGATCAAATCAAATTCACCACATTTTCCCGAGGTTGCAGCTTTAAGTCCCAAACAATATTCTAGACATACAGATTAAGGTAACCTCCTATGCCATTTGAATCAGACTGAGCCACAGCCACAGAGTCACAAATCTTCCTTGACTTTTAACATTGAAACTGGCCTGTGGTATTGAAAAACAAATGGTTGTAGCATCCACCCTGTGGAAATCAAAGCCCATGTGAACAGATGTAAGAGTGGGCATTCTTAGGGAAACAGTGACATCGTTGAAAAATAGGTGCAGGAGTAGGAGTAGGGCCATTCGACCCTTAAGAGCACAGCACAGGGCCATTCAATATGAATCATGGCCTGATCATTCTTAAAATCAGTACCCCGTTCTGCTTTTTCCCTAGATCCTTGATTCCTTTTAGTTCTCGAGAGCTAAATCTAACTCACTCGGAATAACATCCAGTGACTTGGCCTCCACTGCCTTCTGTGGCAGAGAATTCCACTGATTCACACTCTCTGGGTGAAATGTTTTTTATCGACTCTAGTTCTAAAATTGACCTACCCCTTATTCTTAAACTGTGACCCCTGTTCTGGACTCCCTACATCGGGAACATTTTTCTACATCATAGTCTGTCCAATCTTTAAGAATTGTATCATGTTTCTACAGATTCCCTCTCATCCTTCTATATTCCAGATGAATACAAGCCCAGTTGACCATTCTTTATTCTTATGTCAGTCCCGCAATCCCGGGAATTACACCTGGTGAACCTTGGCTGCACTCCCTCAATAGCAATAATGTCTTTCCTCAATTAGGAGATTCAAAATTGCGCACAATACAGTGAGGCCTCACCAGGGCCCTGTACATCTGGACACAGGGCTCCATGGCTCTAAACTTCAAATCCTCTCGCAATGAAAGGCCAACACATGCATTGCTCTCCTTCTCTGCCTGCTCTACCTGTTATCCTGCTTTCAGTGATCGATGTACAAGCACACCAGTCTCGTCTGCCTCCTCTTTTACTAATTGAACACCTCAGATATAATTTGCCTTCCTGTTTTGCCACACAAAGTGGAATACCCTACATTTATCCACATTAAACTGCATCTGCCTGCCATCTGCCCACTCACCAACCTATCCAAGTCACCCTGCAGCTTCATAGAATCCTCCTCGCAGCTCATACTGCCACCCAGTTTTGTGTCATCTGCAAACTTGGAGATGTTACATTTAATTCCCTTGTCTAAATCGTTAATATATATTGTAAATAACTGGTGGGTCCCAGCACCAAGCCTTGTGGCACCCACTAGTACTGCCTGCCATTCTGAAAAGGACCCGTTAATTCATACTCTTTGCTTCCTGTCTGCCAACCAGTTCTCTATCCATGTCAATACCAATACCGTGAGTTCTAATTGTGCACACTAAAAGGCTTTTTGAAGTCCAGATACAAAAAGCTGCTCCCTGTATGAGCAAATGTGGAGGATTGTGGGGAAACTGGAGGTGGAGATGCCTTTTTCTGGGAGTTGTTGCATTGGATGGACTGAATTCATGCTGAATTTAGGGAGCAACTTTTAGCGACGTGTTTGAGGAGGAGCTTGTTCACTATGTGTTCATTCTCTGTGCAGTGAGTGCTGATATGGGATGGCTTGGCTAACTGGGAGAAAATAAATGACGACCAAGGCTCAAGATCTGCATCAAACTGAAATTAAGTTGGCTGGCAGGGCTCTCTCTCCAACACTCTGGGATTAAAAAAAGACAAAATGTCAGAGGGGGCACTTCCCACGCACCTCCTCTGCTAATATGTGCCATACATTACTATTTGGCCATTCAGTGATATATTACAGAACACAAAATCTGCTCAACTAGCTCAATGAGGAATCTTCCAAATTTGATAGATGTTACTTTTACCTCATACTTTGGAGCACAAGGAGGACCAGGTCACTTGGCCTTCAAAAGGTCAATCTAGATGCATGTTGTCTTCTTAAGTGAAAGCATTTCCATGACTACTTTCTGTCATTGGTTCCCTTCACACAAGGAGACTGCCACCTACATGCATGGTTCTTGGAAAGTGTCTGCGGGTTTCCACTGCCCCCAAGCCCCTCCCGCTGTTACACAGGCAATCATTCCTCATTATTAGCAACTATAAGAGTGTGGATCATGCCGTAGTGTGACTCTTTTCAGGCTACTTCCTGTGGTCAAAACTGTCGGAGATGGTGCCAATTCAGATGGAAATTTGATCTCTACTAACCACTGTCTCTGAAACAGCATTATTATGTGAGAAGCAGATTGAAACTGGAGCAAATGAATTTTGCAGTCTCTGTGTTTTTCAAAACTATAATAGAGAGATTGCAAGACTGTTCTAAACACAAAACTTCTCAGATCATGGATCAAGCATTACCTGCATTTCCATGATGTCTTTTGTGTCCTAGAGGAAAGATAATTTCTACAGATTACGCTCAACTCAGGAATTCCAACCTCGAAGGGAAGCTGGAGTCAATGTAGAACATCGGTGAGGCTGAAGGCTTCCCAGATCACTCATTCTAGGAGATGGTTACGTCACAGCTCACGATAGTGTGAGCAGCCATTCAGAAAAGGAAGAATTTTCAGGATTTATGTTGTTCTTAAAATCATTACCCAGCAATAGAGATGGTCAGGGTGGCAATACCTTGAAGGAGTCCAGCGAGCAGAACTGTGCCATGAAGGACATAACAGGTGGAAGCCAGATTAGAACACATACAGTAGTCTTTGGGGCAAGAGGAAGGGGTGGATAAATGGAGGAGGAGGGGAAAGGAATCGGTTAATGGGGGCAGGGAGAGGAGCTAGTAAGGTATGCATGGGTGGGGCTGGGTAGATGACAAGGAGGAGGGTGGTGGGTGCACATAGGGTGGAAAGATAGTCAGGGTGTATTAGTGAAAACCTCTCAAAACTGATGGACGTAACGAGTCATAAAACATCTGGGGTTTGGGGCTTCATAAATAGAAGTAAAGAGTAAAAAACTTGAAAGCATTGTTTCACAATGCAGTCTAGCTCACAGCTGCAGCACTGCATGCGATTGGGGTTACCTTACTTGATAAACGCAAAGTCCTGAGAGGGGTCACAGAAGATATTTATAGGGAGCTGCCAGACAGATGATCGGACAAATAGCCAACTTCTAATCCATGACTCCGTTATATTGTCATGAAATACTGATTTACCATCAGTGCTTCCAAATTAAATCCTAACAACCTAGCTACATCAGGTTGTGCATGTTCAGAGAAGCTGGATGTATTACATAGGAATCAGCGATGAGCAAGCTTGTTGGCAATTTATTGGAATGTGTTGTGCAAATGTGTCCAACTGTTGCTGCTTTATACCTTTTGCAAAAGAGACGGCTTGAGGGGGCACTGTCGCTTGAGGCGGAGTTCACATCTGTTCTATTCAGAAACAACATTTTGCGAGCTGTACTTCCAGCCCTTCAGCATAAAGCGAAAGAGAGTAAATGTCCACAGAGCAGATGACATCCCAGAAGATGATAGTTGCCCTATCTATCGACTGGTTTTCCAAGAGTATTTCTCCTGTGAAGGCTAGCAGATGTGCAGGGTTGAGGAGATTCTACCCCTCGCAGTAATCCACATAGAAGGGGCTACGATGTCGCTGCTTTCAAAGCTTTTTGCTGCTTTCTGTTTCTTGACATCGTGAAGTGGTTCACATATACATAAGACTGGGCCTTGGGGCAAGCCAAGGTGGATAGTGCACTCTGTACTTCTGGCTGAACATGGTTGCAAATTCAGCCTCATCTTTAATACTTGTGCTGGACTCCACCATCATTGAGAATGGGAATTTTCTGAAGCTCTTTCTTGAGTTTGTAGTTTGCTTGCCACCTCCGACCCCTCCCTCTCATAATTTGTGCTTTCTAGTCCATTAATTATTGAAAAAAAGGAAATATTGTCCATAACACATCATTATAAAAAATAGAAAAAAAGGTAATTAAAACAAAATTTATACTAGGAACAATAAAAGGCAGTTCCAGACAAAAAGAGTAACAGGTCAATATACCAGCAGGTGAAATTCATGAATTACAAAATAACTTAATAGATGGTCAGGTGAGACAGCGAACCCAGGTCAAAATATGTTGGACAATAAAAGAAGTGAGAGACACCGTAGATGTTCTGGTCAGAATCTGCGACAGAAGTTTAAGTATAGGTTAATAATGAGGAGAATATACGCAGGAGAACTGCCTTGGAAATAAAATGTTAATGTATGCAAACAAATGTTTTATTGGATATATCTGGCAAAGAGGGAACATAATAAAGGATAGAAATACTTGGCTGGGATCCGAGTGTTGAAATAACAATATTAGCTTCATAAATGTGTGGGAACATGACTGGAATAACAAGGTCTAATAGATTGCTGGTCTTGATCAAACAGAAGGTGAGAGATTTATAATTAACTTGAAAATCGGATGGTGTTGGGGATAGGAGAATTGGAAATGTAAAATATGTGGGATCTTGTACAAAATGGATTGTAGATAACAAGATAATAAACAAGTGTAAACCGTAGCAGTGAGGCACACTCAGATAGAAACTCAAGCACTGGGATTCCAAAGGGGAGTAGGGGTGACTGTGGCTGACAAGGGAAGTCAGGGACAGTATAAAAATAAAAGAGAAGTACAACATAGCAAAGATGAGCGGGAAACAAGAGGATTGGGTAATGTTTAAAGAGCAACAGAAGATAACAAAAAAGGCAATACGGGGAGAAACGATGAGGTATAAAGGTAACCTGGCCAAGAATATAAAGGAATATAGTAAAAGCTTCTTTAGGTATGTGAAGAGGAAACAATTAGTTAAGACCAAAATTGGACCCTTGAAGACTGAAAAAGGTGAATTGATTATGGGGAACAAGGAAATGGCAGATGAGTTGAACAGGTAATTTGGATCCATCTTCACTAAGGAGGACACAAACAATCTTCCTGATATAGTAGTGGCCAGAGGATCTGAGGTGACGGAGGAACTGAAGGAAATCCACATTAGGCAGGAAATGGTGTTGGGTGGCCTGATGGGAATGAAGGCTGATAAATCCCCAAGGCCTGATGGTCTGCATCCCAGGGTACTTCAGGAATTGGCTCTAGAGATCATGGACGCATTGGTGTTCTTTTTACAATGTTTTATAGATTCATGATCAGTTCCTGTGGATTGGAGGGTAGCTAATGTTATCTCACTTTTTAAGAAAGGTGGGAGGGAGAAAACAGGGAATTATTGACCAGTTAACCTGACATCAGTGGTGGGGATGATGCTGGAGTCAATCATAAATGATGAAATAGCGACACATTTGGATAGCAGTAACAGGATTGGTCCGAGTCAGCATGGATTTACGAAGGGGACATCATGCTCGACTAATCTTCTGGAATTTTTTGAGGATGTAACTAGGAAAATGGACAAGGGAGAGCCAGTGAATGTAGTGTACCTGGACTTTCAGAAAGCACTTGACCAGGTCCCACATAGGAGATTAGTGGGCAAAATTAGGGCGCATGGTATGGGGGGTAGAGTGCTGACATGGACAATATACATCAATGATTTAGATGAAGGGATTCTAAGTAACATAATTTGGAGATGACATATAGCTGGGTTGCAGTGTGAACTGCGAGGAGGATGCTATGAGAATGCAGGGTGATTTGGACAGGTTGGGTGAGTGGGCATATGCAGTTTAATGTGGATAAATGTGAGGTTATCCAATTTGGTTGCAAAAACAGGAAGACAGATTGTTATCTAAATGGTGTCAAGTTGGGAAAAGGGGAAGTACAACGGGATCTGGGGGTCCTTGTTCAGCAGTCAATGAAAGTAAGCATGCAGGTACAGCAGGCAGTGAAGAAAGCAAATGGCATTCATAACAAGAGGAGTTGAGCATAGGAGCAAAGAGGTCCTTCGGCAGTTGTACAGGGCCCTAGTGAGACCACACTTGGAGTATTGTGTGCAGTTTTGGTCCCTAATCTGAGGAAGGACATTCTGGCTATTGAGGGAGTGCAGCGTAGGTTCACAAGGTTAATTCCAAGGATGGCAGGACCATCATAAGCTGCGAGAATGGAGCTGTTGGGCTTGTATACTCTGGAATTTAGAAGGATGAGAGGCAATCTTATTGAAACATATAAGATTATTAAGGGTTTGGACATGCTAGAAGCAGGAAACATGCTCCCGATGTTGGGGGAGTCCAGAACCAGGGGGCCACAGTTTAAGAATGAGGGGTGAGGCATTTAGAACGGAGATGAGGAAACACTTTTTCACAGAAAGAGTTGTGAATCTGTGGAATTCTCTGTCAAGGAACATGGGGAGAAGGCAGGAACGGGGTACTGATTGTGGATGGTCATCCATAATCAGCCAAATGGTCCACTCCTGTACCTATTGTCTATCGTGACAGCAAAACAAGCTGCCCAACTATGATGCTTTATTAAACTCAGGAAATATCAGAAATGAGACACCATAGCAACATTTTGCAACTATTGTGGAATTCAGGTGAAACAAACTGACAGAATTATATTACGCAAGAAATGCAGCATCAATCATGTATGTCACAGATAAAATTGGAAGATATGAATGGAACTTATCTGAGTGGTATCAAGTCAGGTGCAGAACTGGCTAATCTGGTGAGAAATCTTGTTGAAAAAAATCCAATCTAAAATTTTGAGTTGGTTGTAGACTTTCAAAAAAACACTATAATGTAATATTTTGCCGCATAAAACATTAATGGTATATGAGAGGGAAAAAGTTATCTCAAATGTTAAATTTGGATTATTCTGTGTTATCATTACTGCCCTAAGGACATTTGTGAAGGGTATAAAAAATGTACACAAAATCAAATAAAACCAAGGGATCAAATTAACATCCAGAACCAAACTAAATGAAACACCAAGTTCTCAATTCAATGAAATGAGCGAAGAATTTAGACATATTAATTGGAGCATAAAGTTCGTCAGCTTTTGGAAGTCAAATGGAACATTCTGAAAAAATAATGTTTTCTTTTTTGTAATAATATTTTTAGTAGAAGTAATCCATCATAACAACGGTATAACGACTTTTCAAATACACAACCAACTTATTTCAATAAGTATACGAATGTTACAAATAGTTCTTATAAACTTCTATTTTTTAGAAAGTAGAAAAAGAAAAGAATAGATTTTAATCAATAAGAATAGTGATTAAATAATAATTTTGATTATATATAGAGAGAAAGAGAAGAGAGAAAACAAAATATATATATATATATATTCTTGTTATTTATATATTTAATTAAAACAAAGTATTATATATATATATAAAAAAAGAGATTATAGTATACATCTAAATAGTGAATAACAGAATTTCAAATAACGATATCAATATAGACATGTATACAAATCAAAAAGAAAAACAGAGGGTTATTTTCATCTAATCCTGCCGGGTACCCATTGAGTTGTGATGCCAAGAACAGCTACCCCTTCAAATATTCTGTATATGGAGACCATATCTGTTCAAAGAGTTCATATTTGTCCATTAGGACAAATCTGATTCTTTCCAAATGCAACGTCTCCAACATTTCCACTGTCCACATTTAATTGTGGGGGATAATGTTCCCTTCCAAAATTTCAATATTAATTTTTTCCCTATTATCAAACAGTAATCCAAGAAATTTCTTTGGTTTACTGTTAATATTAGATTTGAATCTGGAACTCCTAATATTATTAATTTTGGATCTGGGCCCAGTTTAATTTTAAGAACTTCAGAGATAACTCTAAAGACTTCTGTCCAATAATAATTGAGTTTTATACGTGTTACAAAACTATGCGTTGTTAGCTTCCAAGTTCTGACATTTATCACAAATAGAAGAAATGTTAGGATAAATTCTATTTAATTTTGTTTTTGAATAATGTAATCTGTGTAATACCTTAAATTGTATCAATATATGTCTAGCATTTAATGAGCAACGATGTATATGTTGTAGGCTTTCTTCCCAAATTTCCTTCGTTATAGGTAAACCTATTTCATTTTCCAATGTTTGTCGATATATTTCCGAAGTTGGGATTTCCCTATCCAAAATAGTATTGTATATATACGCTATTAATTTTTCTGTATTTGGGTCTTTATTAAACAATTCATCTAATAATCCTGGTTTTCTATTTTTATAGACTTAATATAGTTTCTAATTTGTAAATACCTAAATATGTTATTTGACTGCAATCCATATACTGTAACTCTTGAAATGAAAGAAATGTTCCTTTCTTGTAAAGGTGTTATATTCTTTTAATTCCTAAATTATTCCAGTGTCTAAACCCCTTGTCCAATCCAGAGGGCTTAAACAAAGGATTATTCATAATTGGCAAACAAAGTGACAAATTATCCATATGTCGGGTCTTAACTATTTGTTTCTAAAAACGTCTATTGCTATGAATTATAGGGTTATCACCATACGTTTTTTTTGTACTTCCCTTGGTGCAAAAAGAATCGAACCTACATCAAAAGACAAAATGTCTTCCTTTTCCATCTTTAGCCATCTGATAGGGGGATAAGCCATGTCAGTGCACGTGTAAAGCCAATAAATTCAGACTAAGCAACTCTAACTTCAAATGGATTAATAAATAACTTAAAAAAGAAATTAAAAGCATCTGAATTCTGCAGGGAACAAGAAGGACTTAACCAATCATAGATTTATCAGAAGGCAAAATGGTAATTGTTGGAGCTAAAATAACCTTTAAGAAGCAGAACTGCAGATGCAAAAAACGATGGTATATAAACTTTCCAGCTACATTAATGTGTCAAAGAGATGAGATGTTAAACAGAATAATTGGACTTGACATTGAGATTGACATAAGGAGATAAATATTTTCAATGGCTAATTTAATCAAAACACTGACAGTGTTCAACACAGGTACCATTTCGACACATTTTTGTTCTGTTGCTCTAAAACCCGTCTCACGGTGCGAGTCGACCCACTCGTGGTAATCACGTACGATTAACGTAGCGGGAACGTCAGAACTCGCGGACGCAACTTAGTGACTCGTGGCGCTGACGGCAGGTACCCGTGAAACTTGTTAACTCTTGAAAAAATTCAAACATGTTTAAAGTTTTCCACGAGTCAAATGTACTGTTGAAGTTAAAAATTGAAACATTTAAAATCGTTGTAAGAACGTAGTGGACCGTGCGTTTACCGTAGTGATTCTTGAGTCTACCGTGAATTTGGCCTGAGTGCCAGAAGTGAAATATTGAAGATTAGTCAGATCTTAATGGAAAATGAATGAATGGATGGATGGATAGGGGTCTGAAATTAATGGATACTTTCGATAGGAGAGAGCCGCCGATGAAGCTGAAGGCTTAAGCATTGATGGGAAGGGTTAACACCGGTGACCATTCTGAGGGAATCGATAGGGGGCGCCGTCCTGTTGGTATGGCTGCCCGGCCTGCAGCTGTCTGTTTTTTAACTTCTTTCTTTTATTTTTAGTGAGTTTTAGTGTTTTGTTTTGGAGTTCTAGTCTTTTTTATGATGGGGGTGGGGGGGGGGGGGGGGGGGAAGGGGGAAACTACTTTTCAGGGTCCCTACCTGGTCGGAGAGGCAGCTTTTCTCCGGGCTGCAACTTCGACCCGTCCTCGCGGCCTACCAGCGGGCCTGGAGCGGCGTTTCCTGAGGGGACCGCCCAGAACCACGGCTTCGGCAGCATCTCAGCGCTGGAGCACCATCGTGGAGCGGAGCGGGCGATACCTTGCCTGGGTCGCCGCGCTGGAGCTCCAGAATGCTGAGACCGCAGGTGAACATCGCGGAGCTGCGGGACTGTGGAGCGGACAGCAGCGCTGAACTTTAACATCGGGAGCCTGGGATCTCTCGGCGAGACCACCAGCTGTGGAGCTCCATCCAGCGTGGCCTTGTCGGCTTCGGAAACCACGGACTCCGGTAAGGAAGCGGCTGTTCCAGGTGTTCCAAGCCGCTGTGAGGACTCTCCCGACGCCGGAGCACCATCACCCGGCGAGAAGGCCTAAAACATTGGGCTGCCGTAGTGCCGACTGCAGAGGCCTCAATAGGCCCGACTATGGGTGGACATGGGGATGGGACTGGACTTTGTGCCTTCCCCCACAGTGGGAACCATTGTAGGGGGTTGTTTCTATGTTTATTGTTAAATTCTTAGTGTGGTGTCTTATCTTTATCTGTGTGCTGCATGGCAAGTCAAATTTCACTGCACCAATTGGTGTATGTGACAATAAATGTCCTTTGTCCTTTGTTCTTTGAATTCCCACGTATACGAAGCAGAGAGAACCGTGAGTTCTACATAGATTATGTTTGAGCCAGCGATGAGACATTTCTTCTGATAATGATTTTACAAAGTGAGGTGACATTATAAGCCATGGGATATAGACACAAAATGCTGGAGTAACTTAGCGGGGCAGACAGCATCTCTGGAGAAAAGGAATTGGTGACGTTTCGGGCGAGACCCTTCTTCAGACTGATTTTGTGCTGTGCTGTTGCTGTATCTCTGGAGAGAAGTAATGGGCCTTGACCGAAACGTCACTATTTCTTCTCTCCAGAGATGCTGCCTGTCCCACTGAGTGACTCCAGCAGTCTGTGTCCATCTTCGCTGGCGAGGAACCGTGCATGCCCTTTGCAAGTTTTCGCTCTTGATCACAGATAGCAGCGGATTATTAGAGGAAGAAACTCACGTTCATGCTGCACCATCTGCCCTGCTACTCATGGAGCTGTAACCAGCTGCGGAGATTCAACTGGGGCAGGCTTTACCTGCTAGGCTGGTTGGAACTGGACCTCGGTAGCAACCTGTTGACCACGACGCCTCGCATGCTGTCCGACTGCACCCAGACCCTGCACGTCTTCAACCTCACCCGCAACCAGATCTCCAAGCTGACCAAGGACTGCCTGCGGGACGTGACCTCCCTGCAGTACCTGGATCTCAGCTACAACAACCTGAAGATCATCCAGGCCTCCAGTTTCCCGGACAGCGCCATCAAACACCTTTGGGAGCTGCGGTTAAGCAGCAACCACTTTCTCTGCACCTGCAACGCCAGGTGGTCCGTGTGGTGGATCAATCAGACTATGGTCTACATCAAAGATTATAGAGGAGCAAGATGCGCCACTCAGCGAAAAAGACATAGTACCACATGTGTGATACTCGACGCCATGTTAGCGGACTGCCTCGACCAAAGATAGCGTCAACTATGGCGTCTACATCATTGGGAAACTAGGCTCCACTATAATCTTTGTCTCTCGATCTCCCGCTGTGTAATCTGCTCCAAAGCTACAAAGCAGTTGCAAGCAAAGATTATAGAGGAGCAAGATGCATTAGAAAGTTATTATATTTATTTGTAATAGATCTTTACTTACCTCTTGATCTCGATCTCTCTCTCCCCGTCCCCTCTCTTCTCTCCATCTCCCCTTTCGATCCCTCTCTATCCCCTCTCTTCTCTCTATCTCTCTCTCTCTCCCCTCTTCTCTCGATCCCTCTCTCTCTCTCCCCTCTCTTCTCTCGATCGCTCTCTCTCGCCTCTCTTCTCTCGATCTCCCTCTCTTCTCCATCTCTCTCTCCCCTCTCGATCGCTCCCTCTCCCCTCTCGATCTCTCTCTCCCCTCTCGATCTCTCTCTCTCCCCTCGATCTCTCTCTCTCCCCTCGATCTATCTCTCTCCCCTCGATCTCTCTCTCTCCCTCTCGATCTCTCTCTATCCCCTCTCTTCTCTCGATCTCTCTCTCCCTTTTTGACCTCTCTCTCTCCCCTCTCCATCTCTCTCTTATCACGATCTCTCTCTCCCCTCTCGATTTCTCTCTCTCCCCTCTCTTCTCTTGATCCCCCTCCCTTCCCTCTCTCCCTCCCCTCTCTCCCCCTCTCTCTTCTCTCTCCCTCCCCTCTCTCTCTCCCTCTCCCCCTCCGTCCCTCTCTCCCTCCCTTTCCTCTGTGTGAGAGTTGGCAGCCCTGCTATGCCTTAGGTCCAAAAGAGGATAGAACGAAATTACTTAATGGTCTTTGTAAGAAGATTTTAATAAGCTCTTCTATCTTTCCCATCTAATAAACACAGCAATACATAACACACAGCAATACAAAGACATGAACTTGTGCTGCAATAGAGTCAAGGTTAGAATTGTAGCAATCTTTGTGAGTATCCACATGCACTATGGACTCAAATTCAAGAATAGAAAAATGCATAACATGACTGTTAAAAGGAAATGTAAAAAACTTCAAAAAGTGGAACATAAGTAAAGTGCATAATTTTCAAAATGTATTTATTTGAAGTAATACTATTCAAGATCAAATCCAAGTGAGTTTATTGTCATGTGCCCCTGATGGTACAATGACATTCTTGACTTTGTTTCAGCACAACAGAACATAGTAGGCATTGACTACAGAACATATTGACTACAGTGTGTCCATATACCATTATATAAATATATACACACATGAATAAATAAATTGATAAAGTACAAATAACAGATAATGGGCTATTAATGTTCAGAGTTTAGTCCGAGCCATGTTTAATAGCCTGATGGCTATTGGGAAGTTGCTATTCCTGTACCTGGTCGTTGCAGTCTTCGGGCTCCTGTACATTCTACCTGAAGGTAGCAGGGAGATGAGTGTGTGGCCAGGATGGTGTGGGTCCTTGATGATAATGCCAGCCTTTTTGAGGCAGCGACTGCGATAGATCCCCTCGATAGAAGGAAGGTCAGAGCCGATGATGGACTGGGCAGCGTTAACTACTTTTGTAGTCTTTTCCTCTTCTGGGTGCTCAAGTTACCGAACCAAGCCACGATGCAACCGGTCAGCATGCTCTCTACTGTGCACCTGTAGAAGTTAGAGTCCTCCTTGACAAACCGACTCTCCGTAATCTTATCAGGAAGTAGAGGCGCTGATGTGCTTTCTTAATATTTGCATCCGTGTTCTCGGACCAGGAAAGATCTTCAGAGATGTGCACGCCCACGAATTTGAAGCTCTTGACCCTTTCAACCATCGACCCATTGATATAAACGGGACTTTTGCTTCAGCAGCAGCAGCCTCTCAACAAAGATCCTATAGCGGAGCAAGATGGACCACTCCTGCGAAAAACACAGAGTACGGTTTTTTATCACCTCAGTCCTAAATGACCTCCCCCTTATTCTAACACTGTGGCCCCTGGTTCTGGACTCTGGAAAAGTGGGATAACATTAGCTATCCTCCAATCCACAGGAACTGATCCTAAATCTATTGAACATTGGAAAATGATCATACGTATATATGTTTGTGTATATCTGCATGTATATGTATGTGTATATATGTATGTATATGTGTGTGTATATATATATATATATATGTGTGTGTGTTTATATATATGTATGTATATATGTGTATATGTGTGTATATACAGTGGCTTGCAAAAGTATTCATACCCCTTGAACTTTTCCACATTTTGTCACGTTACAAGCACAAACGTAAATGTATTTTATTGGGATTTTATGTGATAGACCAACAGAAAGTGGTGCATAATTGTGAAGTGGAAGGAAAATGATACATGGTTTCCAAATTTTATTACAAATAAAAACTGAAAAGTGTGGCGTGCAAAAGTATTCAGCCCCCCTGAGACAATACTTTGTAGAACCACCTTTCGCTGCAATTACAGCTGCAAGTCTTTTGGGGTAAGTCTCTACCAGCTTTGCACATCTAGAGACTGACATTTTTGCCCATTGTTCTTTGCAAAATAGCTCAAGCTCAGTCAGATTGGATGGAGAGCGTCTGTGAACAGCAATTTTCAAGTCTTGCCAGAGATTCTCAATTGGATTTAGGTCTGGACTTTGACTGGGCCATTCTAAAACATGAATATGCTTTGATCTAAACCATTCCATTGTAGCTCTGGCTGTATGTTTAGGGTCGTTGTCCTGCTGGAAGGTGAACCTCCGCCCCAGTCTCAAGTCTTTTGCAGACTCTAACAGGTTTTCTTCCAAGATTGCCCAGTATTTGGCTCCATCCATCTTCCCAAGAACTCTGACCAGCTTCCCTGTCCCTGCTGAAGAAAAGCATCCCCACAGCATGATGCTACCACCACCATGTTTCACAGTGGGGATGGTGTGTTCAGGGTGATGTGCAGTGTTAGTTTTCTGCCACACATAGCGTTTTGCAGTTAGGTCAAAAACTTCAATTTTGGTCTCATCAGACCAGAGCACCTTCCTCCACATGTTTGCTGTGTCCCCCACATGGCTTGTGGCAAACTGCAAATGAGACTTCTTATGGCTTTGTTTCAACAATGGCTTTCTTCTTGCCAATCTTCCATAAAGGCTCGATTTGTGGAGTGCATGACAAATAGTTGTCCTGTGGACAGATTCTCCCACCTGAGCTGTGGATCTCTGCAGCTTCCCCAGAGTTATCATGGGCCTCTTGGCTGCTTCTCTGATCAATGCCCTCCTTGCCCGGCCTGTCAGTTTAGGTGGACGGCCATGTCTTGGTAGGTTTGCAGTTGTGCCATACTCTTTCCATTTTCGGAATGATGGATTGAACAGTGCTCCGTGAGATGTTCAAAGCTTGGGATATTTTTTTTATAACCTAACCCTGCTTTAAACTTCTCCACAACTTTATCCCTGACCTGTCTGGTGTGTTCCTTGGGCTTCATGATGCCCAAGGAACATTGTTTGTTCACTAATGTTCTCTAACAAACCTCTGAGGCCTTCACAGCACAGCTGTATTTATACTGAGATTAGATTACACACAAGTGGACTCTATTTACAAATTAGGTGACTTCTGAAGGCAATTGGTTGCACTGGATGTTATTTAGGGGTATCAGAGTAAAGGGGGCTGAATACTTTTGCATGCCACACTTTCCAGTTTTTTATTTGTAAAAAAATTTGAAAACAATGTATCATTTTCCTTCCACTTCACAATTATGCGCCACTTTGTATTGGTCTATCACATAAAATCCCAATAAAATACATTTACGTTTGTGGTTTTAACGTGACAAAATGTGGAAAAGTTCAAGGGGTATGAATACTTTTGCAAGCCACTGTATATATATATGTATGCCTATGTATATATGTATGTATATGCATATGTATGTATGCATATATGGTTTATGTACATCATCTGACAAATAAGGTAGAGAGCAATAGTGGCGCTTTAAATCAAAGTTTCTTCTGATCCATGAAAAGAAAATGTATTTATCTCTCAAGGGCTTGTCCCACCATATATTTTTATGAATGTTTTTGTGTGCCTGTAGTTTTGTGCAGTGTGTGTGAAAACAATACAAGGGAAGCTGCACAATACAATGCAAGGGAAACTACGCAAAGGTGGGGCTGGGGAGGAAAGATGGGAGGGAAATGGGGGAACAGGGGGAAAAGGGAGGGAGAGAGGGAGGGAGATAGGGAAGGAGGGAGAGTGAGAGGGAAGGAGGGAGAGAGAGAGGGGAAAGAGAGAGAGGGGGAAGGGAAGGAGGGAGAGAGGGGAGGGAGGAAGTGAGGGAGAGAAGGGAGGGAGAGAGGGAAGGGAGGGAGAGAGGGAAGGGAGGGAAAGAGGGAAGGGGGAGAGAGAGATCGAGAGAAGAGAGGGGAGAGAGAGCGATCGAGAGGGGAGAGAGAGAGATCGAGAGAGAGAGATCGATAGGGGAGAGTGATCGAGAGGGGGAAGAGAGAGATCGAGAGGGGATAGAAAGAGATCGAGATAAGAGAGTGGAGAGAGATAGAGAAGATAGGGGAGGGGAAGAGAGAGAGAGATCGAGATCGAGAGGTAAGTAAAGATTTATTACAAATAAATCTAATAACTTTCAAATGCATCTTGCTCCTCTATAATCGTTGCTTGCAACTGCTCTGTAGCTATGGAGTGGATCACACAGCAGGAGGCATCCGCCAAAATGGCGGCCGTGACGTTCCGTTACGTACTACACACCAGTCCATTCGATTTCGGAGGAGTGGTCTATCTTGCTCCTCTAGTATCTTTGGTCTACATCCCTTGCCTGGTCACCGATGTCACCTGCACTTCCCCCAAAGCCCACCGCGGTGGACCTGCACTCCTGCGAGTTCATGCAGGTCACACTGCACAAAACTACCTGGGCATTGGCCTCTACACTTTCTCTGCCTTGATCACCCTCTTACTCCTCTATTTGATACTTAAAACAGGCCTTCATTCACGGTGGTACAGCGGTAGAGTTGCTGCCTGACAGCCAATGCAGAGTCGGAGACCCGGGTTCGATCCCGACTACAGGTGCCTTCTGTACTGAGTAAGTTATCCCCGTGACCTGCGTGGGTTTTCTCCGAGATCCCCCCACACTCCAAAGACGTACAGGTTTGTAGGTTAATTGGCTTGATGAATGTAAAAATGTCCATAGTGGGTGTAGGATGGTGTTAGTGTGCGGGGATCGCTGGTCGGAGCGGACTCGGTGGGCCGAAGGGCCTGTTTCCGCTCTGTATCTCTAAACTAAAGTAACGGGAGAACACTGGACCTTCTTGGTCAGTTTATTATTTTACACTTATATACATTACGCAGATTACGGAGTGTGAAATAAAGCTGGCAAGCCAAGGTCATGCAAGAAACGGAGGAAAACGGGAGATGACTTTATTCAGCAACTCCATCTGGCAGAACATCCATCCTGTGTTAAGAAACCTAACTTTCAGGGGATTTAAATCTTGAGTTCTACTTCTACCTAAATTTAATCGATTTACAAAAGCTTTGATGTTCTCCCTGCAGTCCGTTTCTTAAACACCTTTACGTTTTGTGCTTTTTTTGACAGCCAAGTACTTTAAATGCCATTTATTGCATTGTAGCATGATAGGCTCAAGAGTAACTTGGGAGAGGAACTTGGTAACTCGGGAGAGGAACTTGGTACATCGCAGAAATGAGAAGTAAACGGCAAACTTAGATATACACGTGGGAACTCATTTAAACTCGTGAACATAAACTTGGATTCTCGTAGACAACCACGAGTTTGATTTTTTTCTTTCACTCGGGATCACTCATGGGTGGACTTGCACCGTGAGACAGGGCAATAACTGTTCCCTGCATTTAATACCTCCCCCCAATTAACGTCTACTTAAAACCATGTTTATACACTTCAATATAAAATAGATGAAATTCCTATTCAAATATCTTAACATAATTCATTTTCTAGCATCATTTTAATTGACTGAGCATAATTCTCATAATTCTATGAAGACTCAAGGGAAGCTTTGATTGACCATATTTCTCCCCATTCTTCATTATCCATTGCAAGCAAGTTCTGTTAACTTTGATAATTTTTTTTCTGCAAGTACAGATGGCAGCAGCTTTAATTCAGGTCCATCTAGAATTTAAAAGAGAAAGTAATTTGAAAACGAACACTGATCATTTGAATTTGCAGTTGGAAATGAGCTGGAAGACAGCTAATGTATGGTTCATCTTTAACATTCAATGATGGTGTGTAAAATTTTCCGAAAAATAATGATAACTTCCAGGAGGCAAGTGCAAATCAGCATTTCAAGGAACGTATTATTATTGACAGTCATGGATTTATTAAAGGAAAATCATGATTATATTTTTGAAGAAATCAACAATGTGTCATTGAGGGTAGTAGTGTTTGACATCGGCATAGAAACATAGAAAACAGGTGCAAGAGGCCATTTGGCCCTTCGAGCCAGCACCGCCATTCATTGTGATCATGGCTGATCGTCCCCAATCAATAACCCGTGCCTACCTGCTCCCCATATCCCTTGATTCCACTAGCCGCAAGAGCACTATCTAACTCTCTCTTAAATCAATCCAGTGACATGGCCTCCACTGCCCTCTGTAGCAGGGAATTCCACAAATTCACAACTCTCTTGGTAAAAATGTTTTTTCTCACCTCAGTCTTAAATGGCTTCCCCTTTATTCTAAGACTGTGGCCCCTGGTTCTGGACTCGCCCAACATTGGGAACATTTTTCCTGCATCTAGCTTGTCCAGTCCTTTTATAATTTTATATGTTTCTATAAGACCCCCCCTCATTCTTCTAAATTTTGCCTAGTCTTTTCAATCTTTCCTCATACGACAGTCCCACCATCCCAGGGATCAATCTCGTGAATCTATGCTGCACTGCCTCAAGCACAAGGATGTCCTTCCTCAAATTCAGAGATCAAAACTAGTCACAGTACTCCAGATGTGGTCTCTCCAGAGCCCTATACAACTGCAGAAGAACCTCTTTACTCCTGTACTGAAATCCTCTTGTTATGAAGGCCAATATTCCATTAGCTTTCTTCACTGCCTGCTGTACCTGCACGCCAACTTTCAGTGACTGGTGTACAAGGACGCCCAGGTCTCGCTGCACCTCCCCCTTACCTAACCTAACCCCATTGAGATAATAATCTGCCTCCTTGTTTTTGCCGCCAAAGTGATTAACCCCACATTTATCTATATTATACTGCATCTGCCATGCATCTGCCCACTCACTCAACCTATCCAGGTCACCCTGCAACCTCCTAACATCCTCTTCACAGTTCACAATGCCATCCAGCTTTGTGTCATCCACAAACTTGCTAGTGTTGCTCCTAATTCCCTCTTCCAAATCATTAATATATATGGTAAACAGTTGCGGCCTCAACACTGAGCCTTGCGGCACTCCACTCGCCACTGCCTGCCATTCTGAAAAGGACCCATTCACTCCTACTCTTTGCTTCCTGTCTGCCAACCAATTTTCTATCCATGTCAACATCCAACCCTCAATACCATGTGCTCTAATTTTAGTCACTAGTCTCCCGTGCGGGACCTTATCAAAGGCTTTCTGAAAGTCTAGATACACTACATCCACTGGCACCCCTTCCCCCATTTTACTTGTCACCTCAAAAAATTCCAGAAGATTAGTCAAGCATGATTTCCCTTTCATAAATCCATGTTGACTTGGACTAATCCTTTTACTGCTATCCAAATGCCCCATTATGGTATCTTTAATAATTGACTCCAGCATCTTTCCCACCACCGAAGTCAGGTAATTCCCCGTTTTCGCTCTCGCAGGCTCTCTCTAGACACAAGGTTGATTTACAAAAAAGGGCAATGCTCTGGACTAACTCAGTGGGATTTCAATGTTTTTTGTTTGAAATATTTTTTAAGAATGTAGGGCCTACATGAGAGATAGGAGCAGGTGATTATTATTTTTGTTATTGCTTGACCTCCAAAGACTGGGGGATAATACAGACTATCCCCCCTCACCTCAAAAAGTGGGGGGATTTAAATGTGTTATAATTTCAAGTGCTATTTTTTTTGGTATCAGGAGAACTGGCTACCGGGGGATCCGGGCAATAGGTCACTGAGGTACTGGTTACCGGGTACCTGCGCCCGCTCCGTTTATCACAGTGTTTCCGGGCGTGTAGATGGATGGGGTGACGGCAGGACTGCCCCGGCAGTGGGGTTCAGGGTCAGTGAGATGGGGTGGCAAACGTAGTACCCCATGACCCAAGAAGGGAGCAGAGCGCCCTGGGTGGGTGGGGTACGCCATGGTGGGGGACTAGAGAGTTGGGCGGGAGGGAGGTGTTGGGCTGGAGATGTTGGCATACAGGGAGGTGTGGAGTTGGCACCAATATTGCTGCTGGAGACGATGGGTGCAGTGGATGACGGCCATTTGACTCATTGAGCCTAGACCGTCTCTTTGAATGAGCAAACCTTGTGATCCCTACTGCAGATGCTGGTTTATACCAAAAATAGGAACAAAATGTGAAGGAACTCAGTGGATCAGGCAGCATTTCTGTAGAAGGGTCCCGACCCGAAACAATACGTCACCTATTCATTTTCGCCAGAGATGCTGCCTTACTGAGTTACTCCAGCAATTTGTGTCTATCTTCCCTAATGCCTTGCCCTTCCTCCCAGACTTTTACAAGGTTTCCTCTTCAGTGCTAGGCCCAGCCCTATTTGTGAAGGGTCTCCTGAAGCTAATCTTTGTCCTGAAGCGCTGTCTCCCCACTCTCTGCCGAGTTTCTCATCTGCCATTGCCTCGTGTGATCACCCAAAGTCCATGTTGTATGTCTCTTTGAGAACTTCTCATTCTTTGTTCCACCACAGGATTGTGAACATGATCTCAGTCTCCTACTCCCCTCCCCTGCAATGTAAATAGCCCGAGAGTCTACACATGACAGATCTTTCATTGCTCACCCATTCTGGCTTCCCTACGAACTCTTGCCATCCTCCCTGGTGTGAGACCAGAGCTGACCCTGGAATCTATCCGGGGTTAGCCAGTGTTTGACAGCTCTCTGTGTTTTTTGTCCCTGATTCCTCCATAAATAGGAGCAGGAAGGTTGGGTTTTTCAGCAGCATTCTCCATTCGTCCAACCCCATGACCTCGTGCCCTCAGATCCCGGGTTCCTCCTCCCGTTGCTCGCTTCCACATGGCTCCGTGTGAGTGTGGGATGCCTCCACTCCCCCACCCTCCAACGCCCCCTCCTTCATGGTCTCTGGCCCGCCCCTACCGCGGTGAGTTGCTGACCTCCCCCCACCCCCCACTTTTTTAGCGATGTTTCCCCTGGGAGTTAGCGGCCAGCCCAGCGGATGTACTTTAGTGACCGACACGGATGGTTCAGTGTCTGCAGGAAACACCAACCTCACCCATAACACACCGGGGAGGGGGTGGCCCCGGTTCCGAAGCCCATGTGTATGCCTCTGCCCGGGATGATTTGAGGGTCAGCTTCTGATCCAGTGAAGAAAGGGGCATTGCAAGATATTCTTCTGGAAATTAGATAGGTCAGGTGCACCAGGTTTCAGAAGGAAGCATTTAGGATGAGAGTGGATCTGACATAGAATGTGGAGCAGAAAAGTAAGAATGTTGTGTTCAATTGCTGTAAAACCACTGAACATTTTTATTATTTTTTATTTTTTGTTAGAAGTAAATACAGTATTGTGGTACCCAAGTACCTGATGCATACAGACAGATTACAGTTCTTGTACAACTTCTTATTTTTGATTTAGTAATAAAAGTGATAAAAAGAACAAAATAGAGAGTGTCGTAGGCAATGGTGATGGTGCTAATTCATGATATAATAAGAGCACGAAAAAGAGATAGATAGACAAGAGAGTAGAAACGAATAGTGAGAGAGAAAGGAGAAAGAAGAAGCTAAAGAGATTACAAAAAGAAAGGAAAAGAAATTCGGAGAGATATACCTATTTAATATCTTTACCCACCCGTCACTCGGTTCTGAACCATTTAATTTCTAAGATTATGTTGCACCATGGGGGGGTTGCACGTAATATGACCTATCACTGGGTCATAGGGCTAGACGCACGGAGCCACTCAATCCATCTGGAGGACATCCGTAACTTCCGGTATATGTTATTAATGCAAGAAACGCGTACTTTCCAACCGTTAAAAACCGCCAAAATGTTGAATTTTTGCGCTGTAAAAAATTGTGGTAGTCGGGTAAGTGTGAGAGACGTACCCAACTTCGGAATTCCAAAAGTGAAGCGAAATGAAGGTAAAGAGAAGTGAGAGCTGAAGGGACAACAACAGCTAAAGTGCTTGGCGAACATTGGCCGTGCAGATATCAGAATTGAAAATATTGGGAATTATCGTGTTTGCTCACTGCATTTCATCAACAGTAAGGCATTATTTGTGTTTTTTCTTGATTTCTTTGGTATCTAAAAAGTCGCAGAAGTGATAAATCTGGCTGTAAATTTTACTTCAGAGGCGTTTTCTTTTTGTATGTAAAAACCCACCTGAGAACCATGGGCAATTTTAAAATTTTACAGCCACTTCTGAAACTTTTTAGATGCCAAAGGGATCAAGAAAAAACACAAATAATGCCTTAGTTGATGAAATGTAGTGAGCAAACGGCCAATGTTCGCCAAGCACTTTGGCTGTTGTTGTCCCTTTAGCTCTCGCTTCCATCTACCATCATTTCTCCTCACTTTTGGAATTCTGAAGTAGGCTAAATGTCTCTCACGCTTATCCTGATTTCCATAATTATTTACAGCGCAAAAATTGACAATTTCGGCGGGTTTTAACGAGCCCGCTACGCTGGAAACAATGGTAGGTGCTTACCTGCAGTTCATCGCGTGTACTCCACTTGGCGTAGCGTAGCAACAGTACGGGTCATGGGTTGTGACCCAGCTGCCATGATACCTCCCTATATGCTTGTAAGAAGTCACTAAAAGGAGACCAAATATTTAAGAATTGGTCTAGTTTACCTAATAGGAGGAATCTCATTTCTTCAAGATGCAACATATTTGAAATCCATATTTTAAACGTTGTCGTGGATGCGTTTTTACAAAAGTACAAGTTTTGTTGTTGTTATTAAACCATAAATAAAGAGCGATTCTTGGAACGTAGTTAGCTTATGTCCCTCTTCCATTGATCCGAAGATAATCAGTTCTGTATTGAGGTTCAATTTTATATTAAATAGTTTTGTAAAAGTTCCAAAGATTTCATTCCAAAATTTATGAAGTTTGGTACAGGAGACAAAGGAATGTGCTATAGTGGCATTTTGAGTTGGACATTTGTCACAAATGGGGGAAACGTTTGGAAATATATTTGATTCAGTCTAGTTTTCGAGTAATATAATCTATGTAAAATTTTTAATTGAATTGTTATGCCTTACATTAATCGAACATTTATGTACATAATAGGTTTTTTTCCCATCTGTCTTTCAGAATTTTTATCAATAATTCTTGTACCCAGACCCTTCTAATTGCCTAATATAGTTGGTGCTGTTATAGTTGTACCCAGACCCTTCTAATTGACTAATATAGTTGGTGTTTCTATATTTAAAATTATATTATATAAATAGGATATTAAATTGCTTGATTCTGCCTTTCTGTTCATTCCTTCATCTAATAAATCAGAGGTTAGAGTTGTGAATGAGTTAGATGGCTTGAATGAGGGATTGTTAACTATTGGAGAAAGAAGCGATAAGTTTCTTAATTTTAAAGTTAATTTTATTTGTTTCCAAATTCGTATTATACTGTGAATAATTGGATTCTTCTTATACATTATATTGTTCAGTTTCATCGGAGAAAGAAGAATCGCTCCTATATTATAGGGGGAACAATCCTCTTTCTCCATTCTTATCCAGTCTACTTGTTGGGCAGAACTGTCCAACCAGTAAATTATATTTTTAATATTCACTGCCCAATAGTAGTACAACAAATTGGGGAGTGTCAGTCCCCCAAATTCTTTAGGTCCACACAGATGTTTTCTTTGGATTCTATGTGATCTATAGTCCCATATGAAATTTGTAATATCAGAGTCTAGTTTTTTAAAGAATTTTTTTGGTAAATATATTGGTAATGATTGAAATAGGTACAGTATTTGTGGTAATAAGATCATTTTTATAGCATTTATTCTGCCTATTAAGGACATCGGCAATGTTTTCCAGAATTTAGTCAACACATTCAATTTAGTTAATAAACCATATAACAATTATAGCAGGAAACAGGCCCTCTCGGCCCTTCCAGACCATTTGTTTTCCCCTAGTCCCATCTACCTGCACTCAGACCATACCCCTCTATTCCCTTCCCATCCACATACCTATCCACTTTACTTTTAAATGTTAAAATCGATCCTGCCTCCACCACTTCTGCTGGAAGCTCATTCCACTCAGCCACCACCCTCTGAGTAAAGAAGTTCCCCCTCACATTACCCCTAAAATTCTGTCCCTTAATTCTCATGTCTTGCCCTCTTGTTTGAATCTTCCCTACCCTCAATGGGGAAAGCTTATCCACGTCAACTCTGTCTATCCCTTTCATCATTTTAAAGACCTCAATCAAGTCCCCCCCTTAACCTTCTGCGCTCCAAAGAATAAAGACCTAACTTGTTCAACCTTTCTCTGTAACATAGTTGCTGGAACCCTGGCAACATTCTAGTAAATCTCCTCTGTACTCTCTCTATTTTGTTGACATCCTTCCTATAACTAGGCGACCAAAATTGTACACCATACTCCAGAATTGGTCTTACCAATGCCTTGTACAATTTTAACATTACTTCCCTACTCCTATATTCAATGCTCTGATTTATAAAGGCCAGCACACCAAAGGCTTTCTTTACCACCCTATGTACATGCGATTCCACCTTCAGGGAACTATGCACAGTTATTCCTAGATCCCTCTGTTCCACAGCATTCCTCAATTCCCTACCATTTACCATGTACGTCCTGTTTTGATTTGTCCTGCCAAGATGTAGCACTTCACACTTAACAGCATTAAACTCCATCTGCCATCTTTCAGCCCACTTTTCCAAATGGCCCAAATCTCTCTGTAGACTTTGAAAATCTACTTCATTATCCACAACACCACCTATCTTAGTATCATCTGCATACTTACTTATCCAATTTTCCACCCCATCATCCAGATCATTGATGTACATGACAAACAACAGTGGACCCAACACAGATCCCTGAGGCACCCCACTGGTCACCGGCTTCCAACCTGACAAACAGCCATCCACCATTACTCTCTGACATCTCCCATTCAGCCACTGTTGAATCCATCTTGCTACTCCGCCATTAACACCCAAAGATTGAACCTTCTTAATCAACCTTCCATGGGGAACCTTGTCAAAGGCCTTACTGAAATCCAGATAGAGAATATCCACTGCTTTACCCTCATCAATTTCCCTAGTAACCGCTTCAAAAAATTCAAGGTTTGTTAAACATGACCTTCCAGGCACAAATCCATGTTGACTGTTCCTGCACTATTCCCGTTTCTAATGACATTTGAAATATTTCATAGTTCCTGCTATTTCTACACTAACTTCCCTCAATGTCCTAGGGAATATCCTGTCAGGACCTGGAGACTTATCCACTTTTATATTTTTCAAAAGTGTTAGTACTTCCTCCTCTTTGAGTCTCAGTTTCCATAGCTACTCTACTTTTTTCCCTTACCTCACAGAGTTCAATATCCTTCTCCTTGGTGAATATCGAAGAAAATAAATTGTTCAATATCTCCCCCATCTCTTTTGGCTCTGCAGATAGCTGTCCATTCTGGCTCTATAATGGTCCAATTTTATCCCTCGTTATCCTTTTGCTATTAATATAGCTGTAGAAACCCTTTGGATTTACTTTCACCTTTCTTGCCAAAGCAACCTCATATCTTCTTTTAGCCTTCCTAATTTCTTTCTTAAGATTCTTTTTACATTATTTATACTCCTCTAGCACCTCATTTACTCCATGCCTCCTATAATTATTGTAGATATCTCTCGTTTTTCAAAACAAATGTCCAATTTCCCTTGAAAACCATGGCTCTTTCCAATTTTTACTATTTCCTTTCAACCTAACAGGGACATAAAGATTCTGTACTCTTACAATTTCCCCTTTAAATGTCCTCCATTTCTCTTCTACATCCTTCCCATAAAACAAAGTGTCCCAATTCACTCCTTTTAAACCCTTATGCATTCCCTCAAAGTTAGCCTTTCTCCAATCAAAAATCTCCACCCTAGGTCCAGTTCTGACTCTCTCCATAATTATATTGAAACTAATGGTATTGTGATCACTGGTCCCGAAGTGCTCACCAACGCATACCTCCGTCACCTGACCTGCCTCATTTCCTAACAGGAGGTCCAGCACTGCCCCTTCTCTGGTCAATACCTCTATGTACTGCTGCAAAAAACTATCCTGCACACATTTTACAAACTCCAAACCATCCAGCCCATTTACAGAATGTGTTTCCCAGTCTATTTTTGGAAAATTGAAATCTCCCACAATCACTACCTTGTGCTTACTACTAATATCTGCTATCTCCTTACATATTTACTCTTCCAATTCTCGCTCCCCATTTGGCGGTCTATAATACACCCCTAAAAGTGTTGCTACACCGTTCCCACTTCTCAGTTCCACCCAAATAGCCTCCCTGGACGAGCCCTCTAATCTATCCTGCCAAAGCACTGCTGTAATATCTTCTGTGACAAGCAATGCAACACCTCCACCTCTGGTCCCTCCAATTCTATCACACCTGAAGCAACAAAATCCTGGAATATAACGGCATGTAGTTTGTGTTAAATAATGATTTATATTTTCTAGTAATTTGGATACCCAAATACTTAAATTTTTCTGTTGCAATTCTAAAAGGGAATTTCAACAGATATGTCGGCTCTTGAAGTTGTATCGTCACAATTTCACTTTTATTTCAATTTTTCTATTTCCTGAAAAGGAACCAAATTCCTCTATTAAATTTAATATATTTGGTATGCTAATTTGCGAATTTGTAATGTATAATAATACGTCGTCTGCATATAATGAAATGTTATTATTTGAGTGTTTGGTATTATATCCATGAATTTTCAGATGACTTCTTATACTTTCTGCTGGAGGCTCTATCACAGGTGCACATAGCAGGGGCAATAGTGCACACCCCTATCTATTGCCCATTGATAATTGGAATTTCAGGGATAATATGTTATTGGTCAGTGTTCTAGCCGACGGCTTGTCATATAATAATTTTACCCATGAGATAAAATTCTCTCCCATATTAAATTTTTGCAATACTTTAAATAGATATTGCCATACTACTTGATCAAACGCTTTTTCTGCATCCAGTGAAATAATTGATAAGTCTTCCTCTTCAGTTTTATGTGAGTACATTATATTAAACAGACGTCTCAAATTGTTGATTAAGTATCTCTTGGGTATAAACCCCGTTTTATCCGGGGTTATTAGTTTGCTAAGATATTTATTCAATCTTCTTGCTAGGGTGTTTGCTTTTTTTTAAAAATCTGTATTTAAGAGTGCTATGGCTCTATATGAGCCTGGGTCTTCTAGATCTTTATCCTTTTTAGGTACAAGTGTAATAGTCAACTCGGTTAGTGTTTCTGGTAGTATATTTGCTTTAAACGCATGTATATATAAATTTTGTAAGCGTGGTGAAATTATCTCGTAGAATCTTTTATAGAATTCATTACTAAAGCCCTGGTACTGGTGTTTTACCATTCTTCAACAAATGTATTGTTTCTTCCATTTTCTTAAGTTCCTAATTCCTCTTGTTGAGTTTTGGAAGATTACAATCCCAACGTGTTGAGTTTTGGAAGATTACAATTGTCTAAGAAGTTTGTAATTTTAATAATATTTGCTGAGGTTTTAGATGTATATAGATTTTGATAAAATTGAGCAAATCTTTTGTTAATGTCTTTAGGTAATGTTAATAATTCACCTTTATCTGATTTAATTTTAGTAATTGTATTTTCCATTTCCCGTTTTTTCAGTTGCTAAGAGTTTACGTGGTTTATCACCGAATTCAAAGTTTTCCTGTTTTGTAATTTGAAATAATCTTATTATTCTTGCTCATAAAATTTTATTTAATTTGTATTTCAGTGTTGTTATCTTATTATGTTTATCTATGGTTGGTTCTTTGGCATTATCTAGATTTAATTGTCTAATTTGTAGTTCTAGCTGCAATTGTTCAGTGTTGTTCTTTTTATTTTGGAAAGCTTGATATGAAATTATAGTTCCTCTAATGAATGCCTTAAAAGTTTCCCATAATTAGGAGGGTGAGACACCTGTTGTATCATTAGTCTCAAAGAAGAATTTCATCTGTTGTTTTAAATATGTACAACCTTGTGAGTTGTTTAAAATTTTGGGGTTAAACCTCCAGAACAATTTTTTATCAGACATTCCTTCTAATTTTAAGAAAAAAGTTAACGAGGAGTGATCAGAAATAATACTATTATGATATTTAGAGTTGTATGTGTACGGAATTAATTTAGTGTCCACTAAAAAATAGTCGATACGTGAATGCGTTTTATGTACCGTTGAATAAAATGAGTATTCCCTTCCAACTGGATTAGCGATTCTCCATACATCTGTTATGTTTGTGTTTTTTATGTATGTTTTTAGGAGTTCACTAGTTTTAGATTTTATGTTAGTCCTTTTTTGTTTTGCTGATTTTTTAATTGAACATTTACTGTGAAAAATGCAGACTGTTGAATATTAAGAATGAAATGGTGTGCTGACAGAGTTAATGTTTGACCTTATGGAATTTAGAACCCATCTGGAAAATAAATAACTTTTTGTCAGCTACAATAGATATCTTAATTGTATTTTCTTTCAGCATGAACTCTTCAGACAAACGCTCCTCAAGAAGCACACTGCATTTACTAAAGGAATAGGCAAAACTTTAATGTACCAATTAAATGCAACTATATTTTACAGCATTCTAACATTTTATGTCACCCAAAAATGAGATTTGAAATCTAATCATGCTGAAGCATGTTTCCAACAATTCCATAGACAAGTAATATTACTAATATTATTAATTTTGAATGAAGCTACAAAAATAAAACAAATCTTGTTTTATCACTTCATTTAAGTACATTGCAAGCTCAATAATTTAAATGTGGAAAATATTAACACCAGTTATATGATTATTGTATTAAAATATTAATTCAGATTTTAAAACTATTCACAATCACAATTGTATTTTCATTATGGCAGAAAATGCCATTGAACATGAATTATGGTGCTACAAAATAAGTGTATCACCTATCATGAAATAACCAAAATATATCATTCACCCTTAATAAAGAAAGAAAAGAAACACCATGTGTTATTTTGCCCCATGGACCGTTCAATAAAAATGTTGTTACTTTGACAAGTCAAAAATTGCAGTTAGACCATTCTTAACACGTAAAAGAACATGAATGGGTTCATACACTAAGCAATAATGTGTCTTTTAACAAATTAAAGTGATTATAGTACTGTGTAATATTACAATCCAAAACTGATTCTGTAGCACAAATTTTCACTCTAGTTCATTTCACTGTTACATCTGAAATGAACATAACCGATACAAAATTCCATCTGTCAGAATTACATACAAAACAGATTAAAACAAACATAGATTAAAAAAATAGACATTAAATAAAGGAGGATGCTTCTCAACCTTAATATATTCTGCATGGACATTAACCTAGTTGAAAAATAAGTGACCAGATATTTTAAACATCTGGAGGAATTAATCGCAAATTACCTAGACAAGTACATTTCACTAAATTTCAAAAATAAAACAAGTGACTGGGTGCTATATTGATATTCATTAGCCTTATTGCATAATATAAAATAAACTAATTTCTGGCAGATATTTCAGTGCATTTGATTTCCAGCATGTTTTAGGTAAGAATTAATATAATAGGATCTAGTGACAATCAATACATTTTGTACGGTGCTGCGCACATTACTCTAAATTTTAATGTAACATATACGATAATCCACAAAAATAACCTTTTATTGATTTAAATTGTTCAATTGCAGATGAGACAAATATGGTGGTCAGAAGGGCCTGTTTCCGTGCTGTATCTCAAAAATAAATTAGATAGTCAACACAAAGACAAAGCGGTTTGTTTGATCGGCATCCCCTCCAAATTGGCGGTTTGTTTGATCGGCATTCCCCTCCAAGTTTCACTGCAAATGGTCACACCCTCCACCACTCTGTGGCTGCAATTTGTGCAATTCTCATAATCTGTTGCAGTTATTCATCAGCTTCTCAAACAGTACTTCCTAAACACACAAATTTTATTATCAAGAAGTGTATGGCTGGCAAGTGAATTGGAACACTAGCACGTGCAGGTTCCCCTCTAAGTCACATACTATACTATCTCGGAAGTATTTGTTACTTTTAAGTCTAAATCCTAGTACTCCATTCTCGTGAAGGATTACTGCAGATCAAGATGGTGTCTCACCTATTGGAAAGGGAAAATATGAAAAATATTGGAAAATATGCTCGCTTTGTCAGCTGCACTCAATTTCCGAATTGAATAAAATCATGCCATCACAAATCATCTGCAACTGAACAATGTAAAATTTTGCGGGTAATCAACACTCACATATTAAAACACAGAAAATATGGATAAGCATATGCAAAGACAAACTAGTAATTCCCGCATATAGCAATACTTTAAAGACATAATAGAAATACGATCGGTACACGTTAGATTTAGCTCTTAGGGCTAAGGGAATCATGATATATGGGGAAAAATCTGGAACGGGGTACTGATTTTGGAGGATCAGCGATTTTGGAGGATCAGCCATCATCATATTGAATGGCGGTGCTGGGTCGAAGGGTCAAATGGCCTACTCCTGCACCTATTTTCTATGTTTCTATGAGCTGCATTCTTTCAAGTTACAAAACTAGGAAGTTTTGGCGAGTATGGTTTATAATGGTAATATCACAATATAAGTTTGGTTACTTAAGTTTTAGAAAATGGACCAGATAAATTGTTATTTTTAGTGGACAGGTTAAATGTTTTAACAAAACAACCAACAATAAGCTTACTTTAGAGATACGGCATGGAAACAAGGTCATCGAGTGCACACTGACCAACGATCACCAGTACACTAGTTCTATTCTACGCACTAGGGACAATTAACAGAAGCCAATTAACCTACATACCTGAAGAAGGGTCACAACCCAAAACATTGCCCATTCCTTCTCTCCAGAGATGCTGCCTGTTCCGCTGAGTTGCTCCAGCATTTTGTGTCAACCTACATACCTGCATGTCTTCGGAATGTGGGAGGAAACCGGAACAATCAGAGAAAACACACAAGGTCACAGTAAGAATTTGTTTCCTATGCCTGTAGTCAGGATCAAATCTGGATCTTTAGCACTGTAAGGCAACAACTCCATTGCTGTGCTCTTTGTTTCTATAGTTGGAATTATTTACATAGAAACATAGAAAATGGGTGCAAGAGTAGGCCATTCGGCCTGTCGAGCCTGCACAGTCATTCAATATGATCATGGCTGATCATCCAACTCAGTATCCCGTACCTGCCTTCTCTCCATACCCCCTGATCCTTTTAGCGCAAGGGCCACATCTAACTCCCTCTTAAATATAGCCAATGAACTGGCCTCAACTACTTTCCGTGGCAGAGAATTCCATAGATTCACCACTCTCTGTGTGAAAACAAAATGTCTCGTCTTGGTCCTGAAAGACTTCCCCCTTATCCTTAAACTTCGACCCCTTTTTCTGGTCTTCCCCAACATCGGGAACAATCTTCCTGCATCTAACCTGTCCAACCCCTTAAGAATTTTGTAAGTTTCCATAAAAGGTTCACAAAAAGCTGCAGTCTAAGGAGCGAAGGAGATTTTCGGGTCGAGACCCTAAAAGTTTCCATAAAATCCCTTCTCAATCTTCTAAATTCTAGCGAGTACAAGCTGAGTCTATCCAGTCTTTCTTCATATGAAAGTCCTGCCATCCCAGGAATCAGTCTGGTGAACCTTCTCTGTACTCCCTCTATGGCAAGAACGTCTTTCCTCGGATTAGGAGACCAAAACTGTACGCAATACTCCAGGTGTGGTCTCACAAAGGCCCTGTACAACTGCAGAACCTCCCTGCCCCAATACTCAAATCCTTTTGCTATGAATGCCAACATACCATTCGCTTTCCTCACTGCCTGCTGCATCTGCATGCCCACCTTCAATGACTGGTGTATCATGACACCCAGGTCTCGTTGCATCTCCCGTTTTCCTAATCGGCCACCATTCAGATAATAGTCTACCCTCCTGTTTTTGCCACCAAAGTGGATAACCTCACATTTATCCACATTATACTGCATCTGCCATGCATTTTCCACTCACCCAACCTATCCAAGTCATCTTGCAGCCTCCTTGCATCCTCCTCACGGCTAACACTGTCCCCCAGCTTCGTGTCATCTGCAAACTTGGGGATGTTGCATTCAATTCCCTCGTCCAAATCATTAATATATATTGTAAATAGCTGGGATCCCAGCACTGAGCCTTGCGGTACCCCACTAGTCACTGCCTGCCATTCTGAAAAGGACCCGTTTATTACTACTCTTTGCTTCCTGTCTGCCAGCCAGTTTTCTATGTCATGTTTTTGTAATTAGCATTAATCTTAGTCAAAGATTTAAATTTTCATAACAATATAGGTTTATTCCATTGAACATTCCAGGTAATATGAAGACTTTATAATTTAATTAACATAGGACTTAACCAGATTGAAAAACTTTTTTTTTGCCAACTGTGCACTGCTCTGATGAACAGTTTCATTAACGGAAATATAAAAATCAAAATTTTTGCCTCTGAATCAATTTTGTTTTCCTTCTTCGGAGCAGGGGGTGATACAAAACCAGGCTAGGGCGTTTACCAAGTCTTGCATTAATATTGGGTGACTGGTCGGAACGTTAGCATGTACCATAGGTGTCCTCTCCTTCATACAGTGTTCAACCTAATAGAACCATTGCAATTTGAGAAATTTATCATACGTAGTTACAAATGCATTTAAGGTAATAAAGCCAAGTTGCAACAAAGTGAAGAATTTTCTGACAAAAATTATTTGGCGTCCCATTAGATAATCAAAAAACCACATTAATCAAAATAACCACGTCATGTCATATTTTACTTCAAGTTAATTATAGACAATAGACAACAGGTGCAGGATTAGGCCATTCGGCCCTTCTCGCCAGCACCGCCATTCCCTGTGATCATAGCTGACCATCCACATTCAGTACCCTGTTTCTGCCTTCTCACCATATCCCCTGCCTCCACTATCTTTGAGAGCTCTATCTAACTCTGTCTTGAAAGTATCTAGAGAATTGGCCTCCACTACCTTCTGAGGCAGATTCTCAACTCTCTGGGTGAAAAAGTTTTTCCTCATCTCCATTCTAAATGGCCTCTCCCTTATTCTCAGACTGTGGCCCCTGGTTCTGGATTCCCCCAACATCGGAAACATGTTTTCTGACTCTAGCGTGCCCAATCCCTTAATAATCTTATGTGTTTAAATAAGATCTCCTGTCATCCTTCTAAATTCCAGTGTATACAAGCCCAGCCGCTCCATTCTATCCACATATGACAGTCCCGCCATCCCAGGAATTAACCTCGTGAACCTGCGCTGCACTCCCTCAAAAGCAAGAATGTCCTTCCTCAAATATGGAGATCAAAACTGCACACAATACTCCAGTTGTGGTCTCACTAGGGCCCTGTACAACTGCAGATGGACCTATTTTTAGTTTTGACTGTTTAATCCTTTGTATTAGAATTGCCTCACCTTGAAATCGTGTACACAATGTTTTCCCTCACTCTGAAGCAAACATTTTATTCTGTGGACATTTCTAGTACTGATCAAAGAAAGGTTGTTCTACAAGAATATAAAACTAAATACCAAGTTAAAACCAGATTTTTAAATTGGGGACCAAATTTTGAGAGAAACTTTATAAGGATAATTCATATTTTAATCTAATCAGAAGCATCCAATATACAAAATCAAATATAGTTGTCTTAAAACCATGTATGTACATTATATTTTGTAAACAAATTGTAAGAAAAGTGTAGCACATTGCAGTTCAAAGTAATTTTCATCACACAGAGCATGAGACATTTAGTCTGCAAAATCAACATCCTAAAAAATCATAAATCAACTGTTTCCAATTAATTATAATTAGTTGATTAAATAAAATAAAGTTAGCAGCATTATTCAGAAACATTTCTTCAATTTTCAACATTTAAACAAACCAATTGTTGTTTGGATTAAAGTTAATTGCTGTCATCTTTCCAATTTCATGATGCAGTGAGGTTCTCAGTACCTTTTTCAAAAGGATACATAACAAAAACAGTGTACTAAAAGATATCCAATTTATAACAAAGATATCCAAACATACTCCTTATTTAAACAGTGTGAAGAGGTAGGCCTGTCAATCATCCAGTAGGTTTCCTTTCAGATTTATGAGGCAGGCCCAGAACTGAGGTTTGGTCTTTTGTTTCAGATTTTCCAACAACACTACCAACTTGCTTTGTGGACTGTTTCCAATGGTTGAATTAAACCTTCTTCGTAAACACGCAGGATGGCATCGCAGACAAATTTGTATTGACTCTGGAAGAAATAAAATGTTACTTAAATCTTGCTTTAATCAATTCAAAGTAAAATGAGAATGACGATTTGCACATGGTTACTCGTTCCGGATTGCCCATTACACATAATCCCTAATTCTTTTGTCACTTTTTTAAAACTAAAAACGGCTGCTTCCCATTGTCACTCCATGTCAAAGGCCTCTAATTTTGAGAAACACTGGAGGCAATAGATGAGTTTAGAGGAGGTGCGTGTGAACCTGTCTCACATGGAAGGACTGCGAGGGGCCCAGGATGGATGTGAAGGGGTATAGGGACACATAACCTGGGGAGGGGGTTGATTCCAGTTCAATCTGAGATGGGTTTGTACTGAGCTGTAACATTGTTCTATTGAAATAGAAAAGTAAAAGCCCTGTCCCACTGTGCGAGTTCACCCAAGAGCTCTCCCGAGTTAAAAAAAAATAATCAAAACTCGTGGTCAGCACGTAGAATGAACGTAGCGGGTACGTCGGAGCTCGGGACGTCTCTTAGCGCTAACGGCAGGTACTCGGGAAATGTAGTAACTCATGAAGATTTTTCAACGTTGAAAAATGTCCATGTGTAAAATATCTTAACATGTGTCCTATATCACTATTGTATGTTCACGATGGAAATAAGAATACTCAGTATATTCATCACCTTTGAATTGTAGTTTTATGTAGTTCCCCCATAACTTCTGAGTTCCATTTCACAATATCTATCAGACATACAGAATGTTGCAAGGTAATATTTTGCCCAAACTCAGTTGTATCTTTAGAGACGTCCTGAGCTCCGAAGTGCCCGCTATGTTCATTCGACGTGCTGACCACGAGTTTTGATTTTTTTTAAACTCGTGAGAGATCTTGGGTGAACTTGCACAGTGGGACAGGGCTTTAATACTGTAGCTAAGGCATTACATTTTTTTAAGTGCGAGGTAGATTAAGACCATACAGCAAGTAGCAATTTTTATAACGAGATTATGAAAAATGATACATAATAAACAATAATTGTGAGTTAATGAATAAATGGTAATGGTAAAATGGAAAAGTTAAAAATGAAAACAAGATTTGGGTTTTCACTGAATGCATGAAACATTTGTAACAAAAATGCACACAAGAATGTCTGAAGAATGCACCCAATGTTTGCAGAAGGGTCCCGACCTGAAACGTCACATATCCATGTCTCCAGATATGCTACCTGACCTGAAACATCCTCTCCAAATTCACTCTATTTCACTACTCGGTAAGTTTCAATGAGGTTCCCCATCATCCTTATGAACTCCAGTGAGTATAGGCCCAGTGCCTTCAAACGTGATATGTTAACCTAATCATTTCTGAGATTATTTTCAAAACTTTCACTGGACTCTCTCCAACGATAGCACATCCTTCCTCACATATGGGGCCCAAAATTGCTCACAATACTCCAAATGCGGGTTGACTATTGCCTTATAAAGCCTCAGCATTACATCCATGTTTTTGTATTCTTCATTATTCTCAAAATAAATGTTAGCATTGCATTTGCCTTCCTTACTGCCGATTTGACTTGCAAATTAACTTTCTGGGAATCCTGCACCAGCACTCCCAAGCCTCTTTGCACCAAAGATTTCTGCATTTTTCCATTCAGAAAATAATCTACTTTCGATTAAAGTCATTTATACCTACTACCAAAATGCACGACTCCACACTTTGCTACGCTGTATTTCATCTGCCACTCTCCCAACCTGTCCAAGTCCTTCTGTAGAGTCCCTGCTTTCTCTACCCAACTGCCCCTCCACCTATCTTTGTATCATCTGCAAACTTGGCCACAAGCCTTTAATTCCCTCATCCAAATCATTGATATACACCGTGAAGAGTACAGGTCCTAGAAATGACCTCTGCGGAACACTGCAAGTCACTTGCAGCCAACTAGGAAATGCCCCTTTTATTGCCACTCTTTGTCTTCTGCCTCAAGTACCTTACAGGGAGTGATGGGCCTCTCCCACCTAGGTGACTGCAGACTACTATGCAGTTGCCACATGGTCGCCACATGTTCGCGGGTGGTTGCCGGGGAGTCGCATTCAAGGTCGTGAGAAGTTCCCGCATTCTGGGAACTAGTCGAGGCCTCATTATGGTCGCGACGAACTTTTCAACATATTGAAAAATTAGCGCCGACTAGAATTACGCCACCATGGAGAGCAGCGTGAATTCTCGTGCCGTAGGTGGGAGGCCTGGAGGTCCTAGTGGGTTGCCAGGAGATAGAAGGTTCTCGTAGGTTGTAGCTGGTGCTGACCGATGAATTCCATTGGATCATTGGAGAAAAAAACGTAAGCAGTAGTTTTCAGAACCAAGGATAACCGACTGGTAACGTTAAAGTCCGTCGAGCTTCACAGCCATGCATCTCTGGCTTCTTAAAAGTTCTCTCCACTCCTTCTTCCCCCCTCTTTTAAAGGACTTACCGTACACTGTGCTTTTTAACTTATTAATTACAGCGCCAACCTTCCTGTTCATCGTGGGTGTGCCTGTATGACAATGGCTTTGCACCGAGTGAATTTCACTCAGACAGCGCTCCCCCCGCTTGCCCTGTCTCCTGCCTGCATGTAACGGGCTGGTGAAAGAGGGGGGGGGGGGGGGGGGGGGGGACGACGGGGGGTGTGTGTGTGTGTGTGTGTGTGTGTGTGTGTGTGTGTGTGTGTGTGTGTGTGTGTGTGTGTGTGTGTGTGTGTGACTCTGACAGTCGGCCGGTTTTGCAGGACACTGGCGGCAACTTGACAATCACCGGCAGTCGCCTGAAAAATCGCCTAAGTGGGACAGGTCCATGAGTTTCAGCAACTCAACCAACATTTCACGATTGATATCCCATCTTCTGATCAGTTGCCATATTTAACAATTGTAAATCAGGATCCTCTTATGTTAAATTGGTATCATTCTACACAGTCAAAAGATACTCTATGCAAGCACATTCAATTATTTTCATAAAATTGTGCCTTGAATATTAGTGAAGCCTCTTAGAATAACCATTTCAATCAGCAGTTAGAATGCTATCTAATACAGCATTCTCGCAGACAGTAATCACACTCACATAACCTATGATGAAACTAAATGGATGTTGTGCAAGGTGATGCATCATAATTATGTGCACTTGAGTGTTCACATGTGGCATTAGATACAGATCTGGATAACAAAGAGTGTATCTGCATTAATGCAACATATTAACACATTTGGACACATTGCTTAAAAAATACTAGAATTGTAATTTTAAGTCATCTTAAGTTAATGGTGAGAGCAGATATGCATACTGCCTGCTTGTCTTCTCGTGGTCAGCATGGTTTAGATAAAGTATATAAGTGATAAGTATCCAGAAGGAACTGAGCACTGGCTTGAAAATGTGTTTGATTGTTCCTTCTGGATTCTTAAAACATAAATATATTCAATATTTCCTTCATGCTTATTATCCAAATCTTACCGATGTCTGTATCATCATAGCTCGTTGATCCCTCATCTTTCTAACAATATCTAGTGGGTACACAGGTTGGCCATTTTCAATCAAGCACACTGCTGTCTCCATGGCAATAAGAACACCAGTACGACCAATTCCAGCACTGCAAAAGAAAAATCAAACAAGATTTAAATTAAGTATAAATTGGAGCCAATGAATTTAACATTGTTTAAAATTTTACCAGACTCAATGTTGTCTGTCCTGTTAGTGCCGGTTATTAAGGACAAAGTGGGTAAAGTAGGCAGTCTAAATAATTACAGGCCCATAGCTTTAGCCAGCATATTGTCAAAAGTCTTAGAAAGAGTTCTGCTGGATAGAATACATGAGTTTGTTAACTCCACAGATAACCAGTTTGGCTTTAAAGCTAAACATGGCACTGACGTATGCATATATGCCCTAAAGGAGATTGTAAACAAATATAGAGGCAAAAACTCTTCAATCCTTATGTGCTTTATTGATGCTTCCAAAGCCTTCGACCGTGTTAATCACAGAAAGCTGTTTGGTAAAATGCGTCAAAGAGGGGTGCCTAAATACATTGTGAGACTACTGGCCTACTGGTATGCCCATCAGACTCTGCAAATAAAATGGGGCAATAGGGTCTCAGCCCCATTTGGGGTTAGCAATGGTGTTAGACAAGGGGGAATTTTGTCCCCAGTCCTTTATAATCTATATATTGTTGATCTGTCTAAACAATTGAAAGCCTGTAACACTGGGTGCATGATTGGTAATATTTTAGTGAACCATATTATGTATGCAGATGATCTTGTGGTCTTTAGTCCATCTAGCGCTGGTCTCCAGCAGCTCCTTACTGCATGTTCCGTGTATGGTTTGGAACATTACATTAAATATAATGCTAGTAAGAGTGCTGTTATGGTCTGTAGAACCAAAGAGGATAAAAGCCTAAAATATCCTGATTTTAAATTGTCTGACAACAATCTTAGTGTCTGTAATAAAAGATCTAGGGCATATTATTACAGAACAAATGACAGATGATGAGGATATTTATAGGCAATGACGCATGCTGTATATACAGGCAAATATCCCTTTGCGTAAATTTGTGCGTGTGCAGATGTGGTGAAGATGTCGCTATTTAGAGCATACTGCACACCCCTCTACACTGCGCACCTGTGGTCGAACTATTTAAAGACAAGTATGCAGAGACTAAAGGTGGCATATAACGATGCCATGAGAACACTGCTAAGGCAACCAAGATGGTGTAGTGCCAGTAATATGTTTGTGGCTGCAGGAGTCAGTACTCTAGAAGCTATCCTAAGACACCACATGTATAAATTCATTTGCAGGATAAATGGCTCTAAAAATGCGCTTATTGTGGCCTTGATAAACATAAGGGTTAGCACTGCACGAATCCCAGTTGTGGAGACACTGGTATCGTTGTCTCGTTGTACGACATTGATCATTTTTTACTCTGGATTTTTAACTTAAGTATTGTGGGTTTTTTTAAAAATATATAAATTATGATGTTTTAATGTGATTTACCACGATTTTATATATATTTATGATGTTTGATATGCAATGCATTTTTTAATGTAATGTTGCCCCTTGTCTGGACCTTGAGTCCGTAATAAAGTTATTATTATTATTATTATTATTTAGTAAGGAAGAGCAATTTAAATGATTGAATGTGATGAATGTATATTTCTGAAAATAAGGGCATCAGTCTACACCTATTGTACAACTGGTTAAAGGAAAAGTAATTACACTGTGCACTGATGATAATATTTGTATATTTACAAGATCAAGATGGGGAACTGAAAGATGTATAAAATTCAAAAGGCCATCTGACTATTCTGCTCACGGAATTTCCAATCCATTTTCACAGTTTGATTAAACATACATTATTCTTCTCTGTCCTGATCATCCCACTGTAAAGTATCATGACAAGCAAGTAAAAACAAGACAAAAACCATTAAAGAATCTGACAAAAAGAACAAAAGGTAAATTGTAAAAAAATACTTCAGTGGCGATGGAAATAAAGAAACACAAGCTCAGTAACAGCTGAGGAATGTTGTAATATCAATATTAGTGCTTTAAAAAAATCCAGACAGTGAACACAATTCAGCAACCTCAATTTTTAAGGTGACAGTAAAATAAGTTTTAATTAATGAAGTCAAAAATATCATTATGCATCATCTCGTATGTCCATTGTTGAAATAATCACAAAGATAAAATCACAGTACGGAAAGTCGAAGGTTTGGTGTAATGCATTTCCAATTAAGAAAATAATTTAAAATACCAATCGAACTGGAAAATGTATTTATCATGCAACACTCACCCGTGCAATCTAAATGAATGTGTAATTTGTAACACAATGGCTTGTGATAGACGTAATGGGATAAGACGATCCGTAAATCACATCAGAACACACACATTATTCTCTACCCGAGGACAAAGCTTCATTATTGACTTAAGATGGTGTGTCAGGTATTCTTATACATTGTAACTGCAACCAAGATCAGCATGAGAGCATTTTGTTCCTCAGCAAGCAAAATTATCTTCCTTACTGAAAAGAAAATAAGTACCTGCAATGAACAATAATTGGCTCATTATCCCTTCCAATTCGTTTCTTTCTCACGAAAGTCACAAAGTCAAAGAAGTCCATTGAGTCATCAGGAACACCATGATCAGGCCACGCCACATATTGAAGATGACTGACAACACGTTCTAGTCCTGTCTGCAACAACAAAGAAACAAAAACCAGTTACCTAATTCGAATATCACTGTACTTTAATTGGTACACGTGACATTAAAATACCTTTGTAGCAAGAATAATTACCTCAGAATGCTGCTTATACTGTTCAAATAATGAAAAGAGCAAACAGCAAATGAAGTGAAACAGGTTTACACTGACTGTGGGTGGCAATACCATGTGCCCTAATTTTGCCCACTAATCTCTAAGTAGGACCTGATCAAATGCTTTCTGAAAGCCCGGGTACACTACATCCACTGGCTCTCCCTTGTCTATTTTCCCAGTTACATCCTCAAAAAATTCCAGAAGGTTAGTCAAGCATGATTTTCCCTTCGTAAATCCATGCTGACTTGGACCGATCCTGTTACTGCTATCCAAATGTGTCACTATTTCATTTTTTATAATTGACTTCAGCATCTTCCCCACCACCGATGTCAGGCTAACTGGTCTAATTTTATCCCACTTTTCTTAAAAAGTGGGATGAAATTAGCTACCCTCCAATCCACAGGAACTGATCCTGAATCTATAGAACATTGGAAAATAATCACCAATGCGTCCACGATTTCTAGAGCCACTTCCTTAAGTACCCAGGATGCAGACCATCAGGCCCTGGGGAATTATCAGCCTTCAGTCCCATCAGTCTACCCAACACCATTTCCTGCCCAATGTGAATTTCCTTCAGTTCCTCCATCACCCTAGATCCTCTGGCCACCAGAACATCGGGGAGATTATATCCATCTTCACTAAGTTAGACATAAACAAAATGCCTGTTTAACTCGTCTGCCATTTCCTTGTTCCCCATAATAAATTCACCTGTTTCAGTCTTCAAAGGTCCAACTGGTCTTAACTATGTTTTTCCTCTTCACATACCTAAAGCAGCTTTTTCTATCCTCCTTTATATTCTTGGCTAGCTTACCTTCGTACCTCACCTTTTCTCCCCGTAGTGCCTTTTTAGTTATCTTCTGTTGCTCTTTAAAAGTTACCCAATCCTCTGGCTTCCCACTCATCTTTGCTACGTTATACGTCTTCTCTTTTATTTTTATATTGTCCCTGACTTCCCTTGTCAGCCATGGTCGCCCCTAACTCCCCTTGGAATCTTTCTTCCTCTTTGGAATGAACTGATCCTGCACCTTCTGTATTATTCCCAGAAATACCTGTCATTGTTGTTCCACTGTCATCCCTGCTAGGATATCTTTCCAGTTGACTTTTGCCAGCTTCTCCCTCCATAGTCCGCTTTGTTCAATTGTAATACTGACACTTCCAATTTTCCCTTCTTCCTCTCAAATTGTAGATTAAAACTTATCATATTATGGTCACTACCTCCTAATGACTCCTTTACCTCAAGTTCCCTTATCAAATCTGGTTCATTACTCAACACTAAATCCAGAATTGCCTTCTCCCTGGTAGGCTCCATTATGGAGGCACTCCACAAACTCCCTTTCTTGGGATCCAGCACCAACCTGATTTTCCCAGTCTACCTGCATGTTGTAATCTCCCATAATCTGTAGCATTACCTTTGGGGGCCTGCAGATAACTCCCATTAGGGTCTTTTTACTCTTGCAATTCCTTAGTTCTATCCAAACTGACTCTACATCCCCTGATTCCATGTCACCCCTCACATGTCACTGTAAATCCCACATCGTACTTGCCAATGAACTCAAGCTCATCAACTTCAGTTCTTATACTTCATATAATACTTTTAATCCATTACTCCCCTCACTTTTCACATTGATTCTTATTTCACTTTGCCATACTCTCCTAACGGGATTCCACAAGGCTCCATCCTAGGCCCCATTCTCTTCTCCCTGTATATGCTCCCCGTCGGCCAAGTAATTCAAAGGCATGGCATTTCCTTCCACTGCTATGCAGACGATACACAACTCTATCTCCCCCTGAAACCCAACAACTATCAAATCTACTCGGACCAATCATCCCTGTCCCGCCTGCAATAGGTCCAAAATGCCGCAGCGAGACTCCTGACGGGCACCCGAAAAAGGGACCACATCATCCCGATTCTGGCCTCTACTGGCTCCCAGTGCAGTTCCGAATCAATTTCAAGCTCCTTCTTTTAGTTTACAAAGCCCTTAACGGGCTTGCCCCCACCTACATCAAAAATCTTCTTTCCCACCATACCACCTCCAGGTCCCTCAGATCAGCCAACTTACTGAGCTGGGGTTACTGACCATCCCACGGTTTGGGCATAAGCTCAGGGGCGACCGCGCTTTTGCAGTTGCAGCACCCGGACTATGGAACAGCATCCCTCTTCCCATCAGAACTGCCCCCTCCAGCAACTCTTTTAAATCTAGACTTAAAATTTATTTCTACTCTCAAGTCTTTCTTGAGGTCCTCTGAGGGAGCGCTGTATGTATGTATTTATGTATGCATTGTTGATCTATGTACCACTGTTTGTAGCACTTTAATATCTGCACTAATGTAAAGCACTTTGGTCAACAAGAGTTGTTTTTAAATGTGCTATAGAAATAAAATTGACTTGACTTGACTATCCCATCCTGAGCTTTCTGCCCCTTTAATTCTGGTGTCTTTCTTAACTTTTCTTATACTCTCTTTCCCTTTAACTCCATCATTACAGTTTGTCTCCTCGGAAGACATATTTAGTTTAAACCCATCGTATAGCAGTGGCAAACCTGCCTGCCAGAATGCTGGTCCCCTTCCTGTTAAGGTGCAACCCATCATTTTTTGTATAATTTACTCTTCCCCCTAAATAAATACTAGATGTCTAAGAATCAAAATCCCTGCTTCCCGCACCAGATCCTCAGCCACACATTCAGATCCCCAATCTTCCTGTTCCTGCCCTCACCAGGACGAGGAACTGGAAGCAAACCGGAGATAACCACCCTGGAGGTCCTGCTTTTCAGCCTTCTTCAGAGTTCTCGGAAGTCACGTTGCAATAGATAATAGGTGCAGGAGTAGGCCATTCGGCCCTTCGAGCCAGGATGATCAGCCATTCAATGTGATTATGGCTGATCATCCCCAATCAGTACTCCATTCCTGCCTTCTCCCCATATCCCCTGGCTCCGCTATCTTTAAGAGCCCTATCTAGCTCTCTCTTGAACGTATCCAGAGAACTGGCCTCCATCAATAAGATCCCCTCTCATCCTTCTAAACTCCAGAGTGTATAAGACCAGCCACTCCATTCTCTCAGCATATGACAGTCCCGCCATCCCAGGAATTAACCTTGTGAACCTATGCTGCACTCCCTCAATAGCAAGAATGTCCTTCCTCATATTAGGGGACCAAAACTGCACACAATACTCCAGGTGTGGTCTCACTAGGGCCCTGTACAACTGCAGGAGGACCTCTTTGCTCCAATATTCGATTCCTCTTGTTATAAAGGCCAACATGCCATTCGCTTTATTCACTGCCTGCTGTACCTGCATGCTTACTTTCATAGACTGATGAACAAGGAACCCCAGATCCCGTTGTACTTCCCCTTTTCCCAACTTGACGGCATTTAGATAGTAATCTGCCTTCCTATTTTTGCTACCAAAGTGGATAACCTCTCATTTATCCACATTAAACTTCATCTGCCATGCATCTGCCCACTCGCCCAACCTGAAGTCACCCTGCATTCTCATAGTATCCTCCTCATGGTTCACACTGCCACCCAGCTTTGTGTCATCTGCAAATTTGCTAATGTTACTTTGAATCCCTTCATCCAAATCATTGATGTACATTGCAAATAGCTGCGGTCCCAGCAACAAGCCTTGCGATACCCCACTAGTCACTGCCTGCCATTCTGAAAGGGACCCGTTAATGCCTTCTCTTTGTACCCTGTCTGCCAACCAATTTTCTATCCATGTCAGCACTCTACCCCCAATACCATGTGCCCTAATTTTGCCCACTAATCCCCTACGTGGGACCTGTTGAATGCCTTTCTTCTTCTTCCCGACGTTATTTGTGCCCACATGCACTACTACTTCCGGCTGCTCACCTTCACCCTTGAGCATGTTCTGCAATCGGTCCGTGACGTCCTGGATCCTGGCATCACGGGGGGGGGGACACACCATCCTTGAATCCCGCCTGTTACCACAGAAACCCTAGTCTATACCTCTCACGATGGTGTCCCCGACTTCCACGGCTCTGCCTGACGTCTGTCTCTTCGGTTTTGCCACAGAGCCACATTTTGACTCGCAGACCTGTTCATTGCTCATAATGGCAGTGTCTTCTGTTCCGACAGTTTCCAGAAGGTGAACCTGTTTTCAAGAGGTACATCCCCCGGGGTCTCCTGTACTCCAAGCTTCCTTCCCTTCCTCATCGGCACCCACCTTATCTCTTTGGGTATCTTCGGTGTAGCGATCTTTCTGTAGGTCCTGTCCAGGAAACACTTGTTTTCCAGAATTATACTGAGTTCATCAAGTTGATTCTCCAGCGCCCCAACACAGCCCTCCAGGAGCTGAACTTGGACACACTTTCCTCAGTTGCAGCAGCCAGAGGCACCATCAGTGTCCTTAACCTCCGACATCCTGTAAGCCTCACACTGAATCAGCCTACCCATCTTGTCTTCACCGCGTCTTGTCCTCTTCAACTTTAGGCGCAGTCTCCTCTCCTCAGCCCCCTCGCCGAAGACTGTCGAGCTAAAGACTCGCACTTTTCTCACAAAGTACTTCCCTCGACAAGGACCATCCCCGTCAGGCCGCTCCCCTGGAGCAAACCTTGATAATATTGGCTGATTAATTGCCTATTCACCAATTTACTAAATTCAGTTTTTAAAGTTTTACCAATGCTTCTGCTTGTTGCAACCTGCCAGCCAGGTGTGAGAGAAGTCAACAACTCGTATGAGCTATTGGTTAGGAGGGCAAGTCTTGCAGTTTCATAAGTAGCTGCCATGTGCACTTTTTTGCTTGTGATGAACTAAAACTTCCATGTACTCTCACAAGACAGGAGAGACTAGAATTACAACCACATCCCATAGTATACCCTTAGGAATGTCACCTCACAGCCTTTATGACAAGATTTATTTAGCAGCTTTAGGATAGTAAAATACCCCAATGGAGGAGGAATGGACTACAACTTGGCATCGAATCACAAAGAAAAATTAAGATTAATGACCAAAACCTTGTAGAAGTAGTAGGTTTAAATGAGGGTCGCAAGAAGAAAGAGAAATTAGATTTAGGCCAGGGTAACTTAAGGCATGACCACAAGTGGAAGAGGAATGAAATTCCTCTCACAAGTAAGCAATAACGTTAACATTGTTAACTCTTCTGATTTGCTTCACCGAACAAAATGCAACGCCATGCCGTGTTCGAGCAAATGATCCAGAAGTTTCTCAGACTGGTAGTTTTAAAGAGTGTTTTTCAGGATGAAGGCAGGTTGATAACTGGAAAGACAGGAAGAAATCTTCAAAATTTGGGAGCTTGGCAGCTGAAGGCACAGCCTAATGGAGGAGTGGTGGAGCAAACTGAATGGACATCAGCACTGGAAGATCATAGATGTGTGGGCGGGTTACATAATTGGAGGATGTTTCAGACTTTGGAAGAGAAATGCATGGAGAGATTTGTAAAGAAAAATGATAACTAAAATCCTGTCATTGCACTGTGAATGAGGTGAAATGGGAGCAGGCACGTGCCGTGAGTAATTACTCAGGGTAGGCAGTCAGTCGGCTTTAAAAATAATTTAAACCGCTCATGCGCAGATTGTTCTCTCCGTAACCTGTGAATCAACTTTTATAAAGTCTTCAAAAGCCATATCTCTTAATAAAGTACCGTATTTCCCGGCAATGAAGAGTTGCTAAATTTTGAAAGAAGGCTGGTGAGACATAGAATTTCTCATGCTCAAAAAAACAAAAATAAAGAAAGTAACAATTCAATTTTCCTAACTCTCCTACATTCTGAATTACTGAATGGGTGGGGCTGGAGGGCAACAGCAGGTGGAGATGGTTGGAAACACGGGAGCACACCAGGATGTTGAATCAGTTGTGATCTTATTGAATGGCAATACTGGTTCAGGGGACCAATTGGTTGAGAGTTCCTTTCACAGCATGTGGAGAGTCTGGCCAGGGGTAAGGTTGCGGGGAGGGCAGGAGCGTTGAGAAGGAGGGGGTCAGGAATCATGCTAGTAACTCACTCACTCACCACTACCGCTGCACTCCAAGCATGGAGCCACTGCATTATGGCAGGGGAGGGAAGCAGCTCAGGTGGCTGCGAGCGGCTGCCGGGACCGGACAGCGGAACTGGCTGCCGGGACCTCAGTGCCTGCCGGCCTGCTCACCTCTGGCAGTGCTCTCCGGCTGAAAACCTCTCTCCTGCCGCTCATGTCAGCCGCTTCCCGCAAATCCTTACATTCCGGCAGCCGAGTAATTTCAATTGGTCCATTGATCGCGCTGTCGGAATTTAAGAGTACAGGTGCATAGTTCATTGAAATGGGCATCACAGGTAGATAGGGTAGTCAAGGCATTTGACATTGGCCTTCCCCGACCCCCTCCTTCGCAAAACTCCTGCCCTACCCGCAACTTTACCCCTGCCAGACTCCTCACACGGTGTGAAAGGAACTCTTCCCCCCCCAGCGGCACTGTGCTTTTACAGCCCCTTCCCAGCAATGAGTGATAGACTTGGCTATCCCTCAGTACAGCAACATTGTTCTTGAAATAGCATCTTCATTGCCGGGAAATACAGTATTTAAAAACATATAGCTCAAATAAATTTACTTACCATATTTTTTGTACGCAAACCCCATTCTTCTCTCTTTGTTTCCTAAAATACTGTTAAGATGAGGACAATCCATGTTGGAAAAACCCTCCAAGAAACTTGCGCTACACATGTGCAGTAAGCTGCTGCGCATGGCAGTACTCAGTCCACGCTGCAAAGGCAGAATTTCAGCTGCCTTCAGTTCGCCTTGAAATTGACGGCGAGAAGCAGTGTCGACGGCGCGTCAGCTGCACACAATTTCGCGTGTTACAAGCATTGCGGATGAAAGGCACAGGAGAATTATGCATAATTCTCCCATGGCGTTACTATTTATATTTAATAATTACCATTTTATAATTTTAGTCAGGGTAGGCAGTGCCTACCTTGCCTACCCTGACGGCACGTGCCTGAATGGGAGATAGAATGTGCAGAGCAAATTTTCTCAATTTTTCTAATGATATTCCATTTTGGTGTCCTAGTCTTACAGAATAGAAGCTGGCTCTTTGGCTCAACATGTCCCATCTACACTAGTCACATCTGCCTGGAGTTGGCCCACATCCTTCTAAACCTGTCCGATCCATGTACCTGTCCAGATATATCTGGTGATCATCATGCCAGATGAACTATATCGGTGAGACCAAGCGGAGGCTTGGCGATCGTTTCGCCGAACACCTCCGCTCGGTCCGCAATAACCAACCCGACCTCCCGGTGGCTCAGCACTTCAACTCCCCTCCCATTCCGTATCCGACCTCTCAGTGCTGGGCCTCCTCCACGGCCAGAGTGAGCAACACCGCAAGTTGGAGGAACAGCACCTCATATTCCGTTCGGGGAGTCTGCATCCTTTGGGCTTGAACATTGAATTTTCTCAATTCTGTTAACTCTTGCTGTCTCCTCCCCTTCCCACCTCTCCCTCAGCCCTCGGGCCCTGGCATTCTCTATCTCCCTCCCCCACCCTAGTCGCACTAGCTTCTCATTTTCACACCACAAACAGCTTACAATGGCTTGTTCCCTTTATCATCGATACTTTTTTGCATATCTTTCATTCATTGTTCTTTATCTCTCCACATCACCGTCTATATCTCTCGTTTCCCTGATCCCTGACCAGTCTGAAGAAGGGTCTCGACCCGAAACATCGCCTATCTCCTTCGCTCCTTAGATGCTGCTGCACCCGCTGAGTTTCTCCAGCTCTTTGTGTAACCCTCGATTCTCCAGCATCTGCAGTTCCTTCTTTAACACAACGTTATAGTTCATAGTTTGTTTGAAGTTGTGTTCAATAGTCTGATGGCTGTGGGGAAAAAGCTGTGCCTGAATCTGGATGTTGCAGATTTCAGGCTCCTGTACATTCTACCCGATGGCAGCGGAGAGATGAGTGTGTGGCCAGGATGGTGAGGGCCCTTGATGATGCTGGCTGCCTTTTTGAGGCAGCAACTGCGATAGATCCCCTCGATGGTAGGGAGGTCAGAACCTATGATGGACTGGGCAGTGGTTACGACTTTTTGCAGCCATTTCTGCTCCTGGACGCTCAGGTTGCCGTACCAAGCCACGTTGCAACTGGTCAGCATATTCTCTACTGTGCACCTGTAGAAGTTTTGAGAGAGTCCTCATTGACATACCGACTCACCGTAATCTTCTCAGGAAGTAAAGGCGCTGATGTGCTTTCTTTATGATTGCATCAGTGCTGACATGGATAGAATGTTAATGAAGAAACTGCAGATGCTGGAGAATCGAGGGTTTATTGATGGTGAGGTCAAGGAATGGTAGGGAAATGTCGGAAATGGTCCAAGTGTATTTGAGTGCCGGATGGAAGTTGGTGGTGAAATGAATTAAGTCAGTCAGTTGTGTGTGGGTGCAGGAGGTGACACCAAAGCAGTCGTCGATGTAACGGAGGTAGAGGTCGGGGATGGGGCCCTGGTATTGATGGTGAGGTCAAGGAATGGTAGGGAAATGTCAGAAATGGTCCAAGTGGATAGAAAATTGGTTAGCAGACAAGAAACAAAGGGTAGGAATTAACGGTCCCTTTCAGAATGGCAGGCAGTGACTAGTGGGGTACCGTAAGGCTCGGTGCTGGGACCGCAGCTATTTACAATATATATTAATGATTTGGGTGAAAGGATTAAAAGTAACATTAGCAAATTTGCAGATGACACAGAGCTGGGTGGCTGTGTGAACTGTGACTTGGACAGGTTGGGTGAGTGGGCAGATGCAGTGGAAGCAGTTTAATGTGGATAAATGTGAGGTTAAAACATTTAAAAACAGGAAAACATGCAAAAACAGGAATGGTGTCAAGTTGGGAAAAGGGGAAGTACAATGGGGATCTGGGGGTCCTTGTTCATCAGTCAATGAAAATAACCGTGCAGGTACAGCAGGTAGTGAACAAAGCGAATGGCATGTTGGCCTTCATAACACGAGGAGTTGAATATAGGAGCAAAGAGGTCCTCCTGCAGTTGTACAGGACCCAAGTGCGACCACACATGGAGTATCGTGTGCAGCTTTGGTTTCCAAACTTGAGGGAGGACATTCTTGCCATTGAGGGAGCGCAGCATAGGTTCACGAGGTTAATCCCTGGGATGGCGGGACTGTCGTTTATTGATAGATTGGAGCGGCTGGGCTTTTATACTCTGGAATTCAGAAGGATGAGAGGATATCTTATTGAAACATGAAAAAATTATTAAGGGTTTGGACACGCCAGAGGCAGGAAACATGTTTGGGAAGTCCAGAACCAGGGGCAGTGTCTACGTTAAATGATTTTCTTTCCTCTCATATTGAATGAAAATAGAATAAAATCTACAAACTTAATTTGTGCTTGTAGTAAAGGTTGACCCATTTATGAAAGGCAATTCATAGGGGTTGGACAGGCTAGATGCAGGAAGATTGTTCCCGATGTTGGGGAAGTCCAGGACAAGGGGTCACAGTTTAAGGATAAGGGGGAAATCCTTTAAGACCGAGATGAGAAAGACTTTTTTCACACAGAGAGTGGTGAGTCTCTGGAACTCTCTGCCACAGAGGGTAGTTGAGGTCAGTTCATTGGCTATATTTAAGAGTGAGTTGGATGTGGCCCTTGTGGCTAAGGGGATCAGAGGGTATGGAGAGAAGGCAGGTACGGGATACTGAGTTGGATGATCAGCCATGATCATATTGAATGGCGGTGCAGGCTCGAAGGGCTGAATGGCCTACTCCTGCACCTAATTTCTATGTTTCTATGTTTCATTTGTTGCCAACAATTCACTTCCCTCACCCACTGCTTGAAGATTAGAGATACACATAGATACACTAAAGTATACTTAAGTAAAATATTTGTTGCAGAATTAAGGCTGCATTTCTGAGGCAAAAACCCGTCAGCTCAATTTTATCTGTTCTGTGAGGCACTTTGAGACACTCAATCCTTCTTTACTCCACTGACATCTTCACAGACTTCCATCAAGCACCTCTATATGATGAATGTTGAGGCACCAACAAGTAACACATGGCTCTCATGTTAATTTTACAACTCAACAGAGCAATATTAGGAACAATTAGAATTATTCCCATATTATTCCAAATTTATGAAAACAAATAATTACTTAAAATTGCATCACCAATAGCATAGGTAAGTTATTAACAACAATAATACCAGTAGGGCCTAATAGATTTAATATAATAGTAATTTTGCCTGGAATGCCATTGTTTACATTTGTTCATAATTAGGTAAGAATCGATAGTCTTGGGAGGCTGACTGACAAGGGTAGGTTGGGCAGGTTAGGACTTGGTTCCTTGGAGCACTGGAGACAGAGGCGTGATCTTATAGAGATGTATAATGTTATCAGGGAAATAAATAGCGTGAATGCACAGTATTTTACATAGGGTAGGGGAATCAAAAACACAAGTACATAGATTTAGGGTGAGAGGGACAAGATTTAGTATGAAACCAATGGGCATCTTTTTCACTCAGAGGATGGTGGGTGTATGGAATGAGCTGATCGAGGAGGTAGTTGAGGCACTTGCTATATCAGCATTTAAAATAAAATTGGACAGGTTTTGAGAGATATAGGCCAAACGCAGGCAAATGGGACTAGCTTGCATGGGGTATCTTGGTCAGCATGGATGAGTTGGGCTGAAGCATGAAGTTTAGTTGGAGTCACACAGCACGGAAAGACCATGACTGCATCTACACTTCACGCTGTCTCATGAAAGCAGCTAACAATCGAGGACTACTCACACCCCAGTCATTCCCTGTTCTCCCTTCTCCAATTGGGCAGAATATATGAAAGCCTCAAAGCGCACAACAGCAGATTCAAGAACAATTTCTTCCCTGCTGTTACCAGACTCTTCAATTAACCTCTCATAAACTAAGGATGTATTCCAGATTCCCAATCTACCTCATTGTGGCCCATGCACATTTATTTTATTCTGAATTTTCTCTGAAGTTGTAACTCTATATTCTCCACTCTATTTTTCAATTCACTTATTACACCACCTATTGTACTCATGTATATTTTGACTACTCATGTGTGATATGATTTGCCTAGATTCATGTTAAGCAAAGTTTCTCACTGTATCTTGGTACACATGACAATAGTAAACCAATACCAAAGTGTGGAGTGGATTGAATTCCATAATTATAGTTTCAATATAATTATGGAGCGAGTCAGAACAGGACCTAGAGTGGAGATTTTTGATTGGAGAAAGGCTAACTTTGAGGGAATGCGTGATGATTTTAAAGGAGTGAATTGGGACACTTTGTTTCATGGGAAGGATGTAGAAGAGAAATGGAGGACATTTAAAGGGGAAATTGTAAGAGTACAGAATCTTTATGTCCCTGTTAGGTTGAAAGGAAATAGTAAAAATTGGAAAGAGGCCATGGTTTTCAAGGGAAATTAGACACTTGTTTCGAAAAAAGAGAGATATCTACAATAATTATAGGAGGCATGGAGTAAATGAGGTGCTAGAGGAGTATAAAGAATGTAAAAAGAATCTTAAGAAAGAAATTAGGAAGGCTAAAAGAAGATATGAGGTTGCTTTGGCAAGAAAGGTGAAAGTAAATCCAAAGGGTTTCTACAGCTATATTAATAGCAAAAGGATAACGAGGGATAAAATTGGACCATTAGAGAACCAGAATGGACAGCTATCTGCAGAGCCAAAAGAGATGGGGGAGATATTGAACAATTTCTTTTCTTCGGTATTCACCAAGGAGAAGGATATTGAACTCTGTGAGGTAAGGGAAAAAAGTAGAGTAGTTATGGAAACTATGAGATTCAAAGAGGAGGAAGTACTGACACTTTTGAAAAATATAAAGGTGGATAAGTCTCCAGGTCCTGACAGGATATTCCCTAGGACATTGAGGGAAGTTAGTGTAGAAATAGCAGGAGCTATGACAGAAATATTTCAAATGTCATTAGAAACGGGAATAGTGCTGGAGGATTGGCGTACTGCGCATGTTGTTCCATTGTTTAAAAAGGGTTCAAAGAATAAACCTAGCAATTATAGACCTATTAGTTTGACGTCAGTGGTGGGCAAATTAATGGAAAGGATACTTAGAGATAATATATATAAGCATCTGGATAAACAGGGTCTGATCAGGAACAGTCAACATGGATTTGTGCCTGGAAGGTCATGTTTGACAAACCTTCTTGAATTTTCTGAAGCGGTAACTAGGGAAATTGATGAGGGTAAAGCAGTGGATGTTGTCTATATGGATTTCAGTAAGGCCTTTGACAAGGTTCCCCATAGAAGGTTGGTTCAGAAGGTTCAATCTTTGGGTGTTAATGGCGGAGTAGCAAGATGGATTCAACAGTGGCTGAATGGGAGACGTCAGAGAGTAATGGTGGATGGCTGTTTGTCAGTTTGGAAGCCGGTGACCAGTGGGGTGCCTCAGGGATCTGTGTTGGGTCCACTGTTGTTTGTCATGTACATCAATGATCTGGATGATGGGGTGGAAAATTGGATAAGTAAGTATGCAGATGATACTAAGTTAGGTGGTATTGTGGATAATGAAGTAGATTCTCAAAGTCTACAGAGAGATTTGGGCCATTTGGAAAAGTGGGCTGAAAGATGGCAGATGGAGTTTAATGCTGATAAGTGTGAAGTGCTACATCTTGGCAGGACAAATCAAAATAGGACGTACATGGTAAATGGTAGGGAATTGAGGAATGCTGTGGAACAGAGGGATCTAGGAATAACTGTGCATAGTTCCCTGAAGGCGGAATCGCATGTAGACAGGGTGGTAAAGAAAGCCTTTGGTGTGCTGGCCTTTATAAATCAGAGCATTGAATATAGGAGTAGGGAAGTAATGTTAAAATTGTACAAGGCATTGGTAAGACCAATTCTGGAGTATGGTGTACAATTTTGGTCGCCTAGTTATAGGAAGGATGTCAACAAAATAGAGAGAGTACAGAGGAGATTTACTAGAATGTTGCCAGGGTTCCAGCAACTATGTTACAGAGAAAGGTTGAACAAGTTAGGTCTTTATTCTTTGGAGCGCAGAAGGTTAAGGGGTGACTTGATTGAGGTCTTTAAAATGATGAAAGGGATAGACAGAGTTGACGTGGATAAGCTTTTCCCATTGAGGATAGGGAAGATTCAAACAAGAGGGCATGACATGAGAATTAAGGGACAGAAGTTTAGGGGTAACGTGAGGGGGAACTTCTTTACTCAGAGGGTGGTGGCTGTGTGGAATGAGCTTCCAGCAGAGGTGGTGGAGGCAGGATCGATTTTAACATTTAAAAGTAAAGTGGATAGGTATATGGACGTGAAGGGAATGGAGGGGTATGGTCTGAGTGCAGGTAGATGGGACTAGGGGAAAACAAATGGTCGGCACGGACTGGAAGGGCCGAGAGGGCCTGTCTCCGTGCTGTAATTGTTATATGGTTATATGGTTATAACAGATAAGAAAGTGAAAGCATTACAATATCAATGGCTTGTGGCCAATTAGTAACACAAGGACATGGTTTTGCTGCAAGAGAGCAACCTTTGTGTAAGAAGAAAGTGCATTGTACATCAGGAAAACGTGGATTACACAAGACATTTTGCATGAAATAAACAATCAGCTAAACTGTCATTTGGGTTTCAGCAGGACCACTCAGCTCCAAACTGTCGCTGAAATTCTATTCCAAGCATCAACATTGCGCTAAATTTCAGAGGAAACCGCCCATGATATCAATGCAGCCATTGACCAAATGTGCTATTCGTAATAAGTTCATAAGATATAGGAGTGGAATCGGACCATTTGGCCCATCTAGACAACTCCAGCATTCATTCATGGCTGATCTATTTTTCCCACTCAATATCATTCTCCTGCCTTCTTCGCATAGCCTTTGACACCCTTACTAATCAAGAACCTATCAATCTCCCCTTTAAAAATAACCAGTGATTTGGCCTCCACAGCTGTCTATGGCAATGAACACAGATTCACCATCCTCTGACTAAAGAAATTCCTCATCTTCATTCTAATGGTACAAAAGCTTTAGAAAGTCCAGAGCCATAAAACACTCCTCATACGTTAACCCAATCATCTGCAGGATCATTCTTGTAAACCTCCCCTGGACCCTCTCCAACACCAGCAAATCCTCAGACATGGGGCCCAAATCTGGGGCCCAATATTCCAAATGTGCTCTGACCAGTGGCTTATAAAGCCTCAGCATTACATCTAAGGACACAAAGTGCAGGAGTAACTCAGCAGCTCAGGCAACATTAGTGGAGGACATGGATAGATGATGTTTCGGGTCAAGACCCATCTTCTAAAGAAAGGTCTCGACATGTCTCCTATTCATGTCCTCCAGAGATGCTGCTGACCTGCTGTGTTACTCCAGCACTTTGTATTCTTCTGTGTATTGAGCAACATCTGCAGTTCCTTGTTTCTACACCTCACATTTCATCCTTGCTTTTGTTCAGTTTAGTTTATTGTCACGTGTACTGAGGTACAGTAAAACCTTTTGTTGCGTGCTAACTAGTCAGCAGAAAGACAATACATGATTACAATTGATCCATTTACAGTGTACAGATACATGATAAGGGAATAACGTTTAGTGCAAGGTAAAGTCTGATCAAGGATAGTCTGAGGGTCATCGAAGAGGTAGGTATTAGATCAGCACCACTCTGTAGCTGTGGTAGTATGATTCAGTGGCGTAATAACAGCTGGGAACAAACTGTCCCGGAATTTGGTGGTGTGCGTTCTCAAACTTCTATACCTTTTGCCTGGTGGGAGAGGGGAGTGGAGGGAGTGGCCAGGGTACGACTCATCCTTGATTAAGCTGCTGGCCTTGCCGAGGCTGTGTGAGTTATAAATGGAGTCAAGAGAAGGGAGGTTTGTGTAGTGGCCATTTGGCTTGTTTTGCGTGTCATTAATGATGGCATGTGTCTTTAAATTTCAGACTGCCTGTTATATTGTGGGTGGGATTTATGACATTTTTGGGCATGTTTGTGGCTATGTATCTTGCGCAGAAGCTTCGTTTTTAGTTTAGTTTGGAACGAGCATGGAGAAGGTTTACCCTTCGACCATGCGAAGTGCAACGGAGACACGAGGAGTTTTCTAATGTTTAAAGCGATAAGCTGGAGTTCCAAGAAGATTATAGTAACGACTCGTAAGAGGTTTCAACAATATAGAATTTATTAATCAAAAGACTGTATTTTGGAAGACTTATCTGTGAAGAAGCTCTGAAGGTCTCCAATGGTGAGCTCGCATGCATACAGAGACATTCCCCTTAACCATGCTGTCCATTTAGCGGCTAGAGGGACTAATCTCTTAAACAATACAAAAATCTGCCGCTACAGTTGGTTTATAAGATCATGTGAAAGGAGTAGAATTAGGCCATTCAGCCCATCAAGTCTATTTTGTCATTCATTCATGGCTGATCTATCCCTCCCTCCTAACTCCATTCTCCAGCCTTCTCCCCATAACCTCTGACACCCGTTCTAATCAAGAATCTATCTATCTCTGCCTTAAATATCTCCACTGAATTTGCCTCCACAGCCTTCTGTGGCAAATAATTCCACAGATTCACCACCCTCTGACTAAAGAAATTCATCCTCATCTCCTTCCTAAAAGAACTTCCTTTAATTGATGCTGTGACCTCTAGTCCTAGGCTCCCACTTGTGGAAACACCCTCTCCACATCCACTCTATCAATGCCGTTCACTATTCTGTACTCAAAACGTGTTTTGTGTGATGGTCTTGGCTGCAATTTCTTGCGGTCTTCGATGGAGCAGTTCTCAAACCAAGTTGTGATGCATCCTGATAAAATGCTTTCTATGGTGCATCTATGGAAGTTGGTGAGAGTTGTAGGGAACATGGCAAACTTCCTAAGCCTTCTATGAAAGTAAATGGAAATAAACAGGGTGAATGCACAGTCGTTTACATAGGGTAGGTGAATCAAAAACAGGAGTACATATATTTAGGGTGAGAGCGACAAGATGTAGTATGAACCCAAGGGGTGTCTTTTTCACTCAGAGGTTGGTGGGTAAATGGAATGAGCTGATAGAGGAAGATGTTGAGGCACATACTATATCAGCATTTAAAAGAAACTTGGACAGCACATGGATAGGAAAGATTTAGAGAAATGACCATGTGTGTCTGGGTCCTGGACTTTCTCACTGCCAGGCCCCAGGTGGTCAAGATGGGAAGACATACATCCAACCCCCTCACCCTGAACACAGGATCCCCCTAGGGTTGCGTCCTTAGCCCCCTACTGTACTCCCTGTACACACATGACTGTGTGGCCAGGTTCAGCTCCAACTGCATCATCAAGTTTGCTGATGACATTGTGGTGATGGGCCTGATCTCCGATAACGGGAGGAGGTGGCTGATCTGGCACTCTAGTGTCAGGACAACAGCCTCGATAGTCACAAAAATTAAGGAGCTGATTGTGGACTTTAGAAGGGCACAACATCCGAGGACGTACATGCCACTGGAGATAAATGGGACTACTGTGGATAGGGTGAGCTGCTTTAAATACCTGGGAGTCCACATCACAGAGGATCTGACATGGACAACACACACTGCCACACTGGTGACTAAGGCAAGGCAGCGCCTTTACCATCTCAGGCAGCTGAGGAAATTCAGAGTCTCTCTGAGGATCCTTCAGTGCTTCTACTCTGGGGTGGTAGAAAGCATCTTGTCCGGCAACATCACAAACTGGTTTGGGAACAGCTCTGCCCAGGACAGGAAGGCTCTGCAGAGAGTAGTGCGTTGGGCTGAACGCACTATTGGAACTACACTCGCCCCCTTGCAGGACGTATACACGAGGAGGTGCAGATCCAGAGCCAGCAACATTATGGGAAACCCCTACCACCCCAGCAGCGGACTGTTCCAGCTGCTACGGCCAGGCAAACACCTCCGCTGTCATGCTGTGAGAGGATGAGACAGAGTTTCTACCCACAGGCCATTATAATATATCATCTTTATATATATTATATTCCATGGGCCACAATGAGGTAGATTGGGCTGGCTGAGTGACTGCTCCAGCTTTTATTTGGAAGGGCAGCATCACCCAAGCAGAAGGGGGAGATGAAGGATATAAAGAATTGGAGACCCATAACATTATTGAATGTAGACTACAAGATCCTGTCTAAGGCCATCGCCAACCGGGTCAAGTCTGCTCTGGGACAGGTGATCCACCCGGACCAAACCCGTGCTGTACCTGGCAGGAAGATCTCAGACAGCCTAGCGCTGCTGAGAGATACCATCGCCTACGTGCAGGACAGACGGGTGGATGCCTGCCTAGTCAGCTTGGACCAGGAGAAGGCCTTCGACAGGATTTCGCACACGTACATGAGGGACGTGCTCTCCAAAATGGGTTTTGGGGAGGGAATCAGGAATTGGATCAAACTGTTCTACAAGCGTGGCCCGTACCTCCCTCCTATGCTACAGGGATCACCCGGGCCATCTGTAGTGCAGTCCAAACCAATGGGTGGGAATCAGACAGTTTCCCTGTAAGGTCTGGAGTCAGGCAGGGTTGCCCTCTCTCTCCTGTCTTGTTTGTCTGCTGTATTGAACCCTTTGCCGAATCCATCAGGAAGGATGCGAGCATAAGAGGAGTGACATTGCCAGGCAGTGGGGCATTCAAGTAAAAACCTCCCTTTACATGGACAATGTCGCTGTCTTCTGCTCGGATCCAGGGTCGGTCCGCAGACTGATTAGTACCTGCGACCAGTTTGAGTCGGCCACGGGAGCCAGGGTGAACCGCAGGAAGAGCGAGGCCATGCTCTTCGGCAACTGGCCCGACAGATCTTCCGTCCCCTTCACCATCAAGCCTAATTTCTTGAAGGTGCTGGTGATCTGGTTCGGGGGGGCTGAGGTGTGTAACAAGAATTGGCTGGAGCGGATAGCCAGGGTGGGGACAAAGCTGGAGCTGTGGAGGCAACGCTCCCTCTCCATAATGGGTAAAAATTTGGTCATCAGGTGTGAGGTGCTCTCGGGGCTGCTGTACTTGGCACAAGCGTGGCCCGTACCTCCCTCCTATGCTACAGGGATCACCCGGGCCATCTTCCAGTTCATCTGGGGGTCGAGGATAGACCGGGTGCGATGGTCCACAATGTACAAGTCAGCAGACAATGGGGGTAAAAGCGTGCCCAACGTCGTCCTCACCCTGATGGCCACCTTTGTGTGTGGCTGAATCAGGCGGAGTGTAGAGCCAAGGCACGTGGGCACCAAGTGTCACTACCTGCTGAGGTTCTACCTGTCCCCGGTGTTGCGAAGGATGGGCCTGGCGCAGGTGCCACGCAATGTGCCATTCAGCTGGACATTGCCGCCCCATCTTAAGTTGGACAGGCTCAGGAAGATTGTTCCCGATGTTGGGGAAGTCCAGGTTAAGGATAAGGGGGAAATCCTTTAAGACCGAGATGAGAAAGACTTTCACACAGAGAGTGGTGAGTCTCTGGAACTCTCTGCCACAGAGGGTAGTTGAGGCCAGTTCATTGGCTATATTTAAGAGTGAGTTGGATGTGGCCCTTGTGGCTAAGGGGATCAGAGGGTGGAGAGAAGGCAGGTACGGGATACTGAGTTGATGATCAGCCATGGAATGGCGGTGCAGGCTCGAAGGGCTGAATGGCCTACTCCTGCACCTACGTCGACCAGTCCACCACATGTCCATTGGGCAGTGGTAAGCACGGAATGTCCTGCAGGCACTGCACGGCATGGACTTGATAGATCCGGTTGCATGGTTCCCAGAGCAGACTGCCCAGCTTGTCTGGCAAAATGCCTCATCGCCAGAACTCACCAACAAGCACCAAAACCTGGCTTTGCTGGCGGTGAGGGGAGCCCTCCCAGTCAGATCCTTCCTGCACCATCAGAACCTCACTGCCAGCGCACGCTGCCCTCGGGTCGGCTGCTATGAAGAGGAGACGGTTGCCCACCTCTTTGCAGAGTGTGGATTTGCAAAAAGGGTCTGGAGAAGTATGCAAGGGTCCCTGGTGCGCTTTATCCCGAACAGCTCCGTCACAGAGGACTGTGATTTACGGAATGTTCCCAGGGACACATTCAGAGACTGACATCGAGTGCTGCTGGAGGGTCATCAACTCGGTGAAAGACGCCCTTTGGTCTGCCCGAGCATTGTTCACCACCCAGCAGAGCGAGATGTCCGTGAGGGAATGTTGCCGACTGGCCCGCTGCAGACTGCAGGAGTACGTGCTGAGGGATGCACTGAAGCTCGGTGCAGCCAACGCCAAGGCTCGGTGGGGGAGGGCCACAGTCTAGGGTCCTTCCGCTGCTGGACATGGGAGGCACGGTATGGTGGAGACGCCACTCAAAATAAGGGAAGGTATCCCACGCCAGTGGGCCACATGAGTGGCACGGGTGGGGGACAGGTTTGAGGAATTTGGAAAAAAATGTATAACTGTATTGATCAATTTGTATAGCCTCCGAAAATGTCGAATGGATTTTCCGCAAAGTTCATGTATTGTATATATTTATTAAATGAATAAAGTCTATTTTGAAATTTAAAAAAAAAAACATTTATTTGCAAATAAAGGTTTGAACATCTTGAAGAATTCTCCACGCCGCCCAAGTTAATTTGAGTGTTAGTAACCACAACACCATCAGGACTGTAAACTCTTCTCACCAGGGACTAATTTACTGTCCTAATTTACTGTTGTGTCTTTTGTAAAAAATTATTTTCTAACATGCAAATACTTATTCTGTTCTATTCTGTAGTATTTGCACAACCCGCAGGCATTGCCACTTTCGTTTCACTGCACATCTTGTATGTGAATGTGAAAAATAAATTTGACTTGACTTGACTAGGCCAATCGCAGGCATATGGGACTAGCTTGCATGGGGAATTTTGGTCGGCATGGATGAGTTGGGCTGAAGCATGAAGTTTAGTTGGAGTCACACAGCACGGAAAGACCATGTCTCCATCTACACTTCAGAGTTTTAATAGGAACCCAAGGGGCAACTATTTTTTTACACAAAAGATGGTGAGTATATGGAACGATCTGCCAGAGGTGGTAGTTGATGCAGGACTCTCTCAACGTTTAAAAGTCATTTAGACAGGTACATGGATAGGATAGGTTTAGAAGGATATGTACCAAATACAGACAGGCATGCAATGCAGATAGGACATGTTGGCATGGGTCAAAGGGTCTGTTTCCATGCAGTATAACTCTATACGCCGCAAACCTTAAACCCCCTAATCTGCTTTTCTTGCATATAGATTCACTGAGCTTTTGTGTACAGAATTTTTTCAGTTTTTTCTTTCACTATATAGTAGTGGACTTGACAATGGACAAAGCAAATGAAGTTATGCATTCTGAAAGAAAAATATAGGCAAGGGAAAATAGTTTTTTTTTAAATCATCGAATAATAAATGACACCTACCTCTAAATTAGTAAGTGTCATTTCTCTGGCAACGTAGGCGATGCTACAATCTTCCAAGTGACACTTCACCTGAAAATTGCCATATGTGCTTATTTCGGGAGGATCTGGCCAATACTGATGGCATTTCACCTATAACAAAGGCAGAAAATTCATTTTAAATGTTAGGCTGGTTTCAAGGTGACTCCAAGCAAAAGTCAACTGATACAATATATTGCGACATTTTCTAATTATAAGTACACAAACATTGTTACAAGATTCTGTATCAAGAATAAAACAAAGTTACAGCAATCTGATAGTCCAGCTATAGCTCATGTTTTAGGTAATATGATCAGGAACATCTGTTATTAATGTATTTATTTAATCACTATACATCAAAACTATAAATTGGATAGGTGGATAGGTGGAGCAGGTAATGTTGGAGCTCCAAATTGATTGTGTAATTTGGATGTTTGGTGTCTGAACTGATGGAGCACAGACTCCATCTGACATTGGTCCAGTTGAGAACTGGCTTATTCTGCCTGTGGATTTAGCAGAACTTTATTGGCCGTAACTTACTATAGGTAGTTCATATTTTAGAATCGTACAGGAAAGCAGAGGTTACTGCTGTAGAACCTTGTGGTGGATTTGAGGTCTTGATCTTCAAACATTTTTTTCCCCTCAAGACAGCCAAAGGCCACTCTAATGCATGGAGACCGATTGAAAATGTCATCAGGATATTGTCCTTGCGTGATTGCCCCCAAGATAAGGGAAGAGGTCCACGTTTTCCGAGGTCTTGTCAGGAACCTTTCTTGTTAAAGGGTAGCGTTACACCGCAGAGGTAGAGAAAATGTGTTTTGCTATATTAAATGTATGGCACATCTTCTGGCATGCTTCAATGAATAGGTCAACAATTTGGAGTTCGGACTGTGAACACCAGCACACTTACGCATTACCATGTTTCTCAATGGTGGAGATTTTTATATTTTAGATTAACTACTCCAGTGGGAAACTTGCCTATACAGGGTTTATTACACATATTTATTTCAGGCAAATCACAGATGATTCCCCGTATTGGAATGAATTATCTAACACTGCCGATAAAATAAAATTCAGTCATGACTCTTCTTTAGCAGTGCTTTCAGATCCTCTTTGGTACATGTCTTCCACATCACGGAAACCCTCTCCAGGCTCAGGCTGAAGATAAGCTTGAGTACTCTGCACAACTGGTTGGCACATGCCTTGAGTATCCCAGGGCTGACACCATCGGGACCAGGGGGATTGAGCGGGATAGTCTGTCGGGGAGCAAGGGGGAGGGTGGGAAGAGGACCCACCATCAAATCTATGAAAAAACAGGTTTAGTTTGTTGGCCCATTCCTGATTGCTTTCCCTCCCCAGGCCACTGGTCCTCATGTAGCCTGTAATGCTCTTCATATGTTGTTCCGCAGAAATTTTAGCTCCAGCTTCCTCCTGTAGTCGTCCTTGCCCTGTCTCAGTCTCGCCTTCAGGTCTTTCTGCACCCGTTTCACCTCCTCCCTGTCATAATTCCTGAAGGCCCTCTTCTTCTGGTTGAAAAGGGCCTTTATGTCACAGGCGACCCACGGCTTGTTGTTGGGGAAAGTGTACAGTCTCCTCAGGGATAATATTATACACACAGTCCTAAAGTCCATCGATGTCCTCTCCATGGGGACTACAGAGTGCAGCTCAGTCTGTGACCTTGTGGTCACAGGCAACCTCTTGGACCATTGGCTTATGGTAGGAGTTGAACCAAGTTGTGATCAGATCTTCCCTGTGGCGAAAGGGCTATGGAGCTGTCCACCTCTTTAACATTGACATACAGCAGGTCTAATGTTTTCATATCCCTGGTGGGACAGTCAACAAACTGCGTGAAAGTGGGAAAGGTAGTGTCCAAAATCACATGGTTGAAATCCCCCTAGATTGCAATGAAAGCACTCAAGTGCGGTGGCTGGAGTCTCGCGGTGTGTAAAGGTCCCCCACCTTTACAGTTGCCACTCTCTCTGCGGTCCCTGTCCGCCCGAACAGTCTGAAAGCCGTCCACACTAGTCTCTGTGAAACACATCACACTGCTCTCACGGTACTCCCTCTGGGTTCTCACTAGTGCAGCTAGCTCGGCAATCTTGTTAGCCAATGCTCTCACATTCCCCATTGTGATGGAAGTATGGCCTATAATCTTAGAAATATAGCGTCCTAAACAGCACTCTGCACCTCTGTAGGTTTCCTTGATTTTTGCAACCTTCAGTTTTATAATTCCTGTTGCACTCTTCCAAGTAAACACTCTTCTGATTTCTTTTATTCTCACAACTGCCCATGTCACCTACTATCAAATAACCTCATTACGCTCGGCAACTGTTCGGCAAACGACAGCGAAGCATCATTCCCTGACGAACTAAATGCGTTCTACGCACGCTTTGATAGGGAGAACACTGATGTGCCTTTCCGAGCCCCCATTTGCCCTGATGGTATTACAGTCACAGTCACACAGGCCGATGTCAGAAGATCCTTCAGGGGGGTGAACCCTTGGAAAGCGCATGGACCAGATGGTATACCCGGTCGAGTTCTCAAAACCTCCGCAGACCAACTGGCGGGAGTTTTTGCGGACATTTACAACCTCTCACTTCTGAGGTCTGAGGTTCCCACCTAGTTTAAGAGGCCATCAATAACACCGGTGCCCAAGAAGAGTAAGGTGACGTGCCTCAATGACTATCGACCAGTAGCACTAACGTCTGTGGGTGATGAAGTGCTTTAAGGGGTTGGTTATGATGCATATCAACTCCTACCTCGACAAGAACCCACCACAGTTCACCTACCGCCACAACAGGTCAACGGAGGATGTGATCTCACTGGCTCCCCACTCCGCATTGGACCATTTGGACAATAAAAACACTTACGTCATGCTGTTGTTTATAGACTGCAGCTCGGCATTCAATACCATCATCCCCTCCAAGCTGGTTACCAAGGTCATGGAACTGGGTCTCCGCGCATCCCTCTGCAATTGGATCCTCGACTTCATCATCCACAGACCACAGTTAGTTTGAAATGGCAGAAACACTTCATCCTCAGTAACAATCAGTACGGGAGCACCTCAACATGCTCAGCCCGCTGCTTTACTCACTCTATACCCATGACTGCGTAGCCAGAACCTGTGCGAACTCCATCATCAAGTTCGCTGACGACACCACTGTTTTTGGACGAATCACAGATGGTGATGAGTCAGAATATAGAAGTGAGATCGACCGATTGACCAGATGGTGCCAGCACAACAACCTGGCTCTCAACTTAGGTAAAGCCAAGGAACTGATTGTGGACTTTGGAAGGGGAAGGATGAGGACCCATAATCCTGTTTACATCAATGGGACGAAGGAGGAGATGGTAAAAAACTTCAAATTCCTGGCCGTGCATATTTCCAAAGATCTTTCCTAGACCCAGCACATTGATGCAATTATGAAGAAGGCACATCAGCGACTCTACTTCTGAGAAGATTACAGAGATTTGGCATGTCAAAGAGGATTCTCTTGAACTTCTACAGGTGCACATCAGAGAGCATACTGACTGGTTGCATCGTGGCCTGGTTCGTCAACTTGAACGTCCAGGAGCGGAAAAGACTGCAAAAAGTTGTGACCACTGCCCAGTCCATCTTCGGCTTTACCTCCCCACCATTGAAGGGATCTATCGAAGTCGCTGCCTCCAAAAGACAGCCAACATCATCAAAGACCCACACCATCCTGGCCACACACTCATTTCACCATTGCCACCGGGAACGTACAAGAGCCTGAATACTGTAACTTCCAGGTTCAGGAACAGCTTTTTCCCTGCAGCCATCAGGCTATTAAACACGACAACAAATAAGTTCTGAACTGCAACAGACTATTATTATTATTGCACTATATTTGTTATTTATTGAGTATGTGTTCATGTGTATACGCACACTGAACTTTGGTTATTCTCCCGTTATGTACTATGTTTACATATTCTGTTGTGCTGCAGCAAGTAAGAATTTCATTGTCCTATCTGACTTTTGATAAGCTTATCACATTACGAATTAGAGAGGATGCAGGCAGACCTCACTCTCCTGCACTCCTCTCTCTATCCCCAACTTTTCCTCATCCTGTTTCTATTTCATCTTACCCCATTCAGTGTGTGCACATGTGTTTGTATGCATGCAGGGGTAGAAACAGAGCCAGACTTGAAAGACTGTGGGATTGCAAGCATGAATAGGAAAGAAACGGTAATTAAAGGACAGAAGAATCAATTTTTGATTGCTGACTCAATGATATTCGGTCATGAGATTGCAATTACTTGAATCCAGCACAAAATACAAACTGGTGGTGAGACTCAGTGGTAAGAACGACATCTGTGAAGGAAAAGGAATGGTCAACATTTCTTGTTGAAGCCTAATAAAAGACCATGACTGTACAGGGAAAATAGCCGGAATAAAAAGGTGAGACAATGGCTGCGGTAGGTAATAATTGGAATCTGATAAGGTGTTGGATGATGGAGTGAGGTGAAGATGGAGGTTGACACGTGATTGGTAGATAAAGGACGGATGCATAGCTGTAAACAAATGGGGAGGGCAATAGGAAGGGAAGGCAAAGGAGAAAAAAACCAGGAGTGCAGAGGATAGACAAACGAAAAATGAATAAGCGAGAGAAAAAAAGAGCAGGAAACATTTTGTTAACCTGAGAAAAAAGTCCCCCACAATGTTTATATCATTGGGTTGTAGGTCTGAGTAGAGTATGAGGTGCTATTTTTGCAGTTTGGACTTGGCAGTAAACATACAGGTGAGTGCGGGAACGGGAAAGCAAGGTGAAATGACATGCATTGCCTTCAATTGGATGTTATTTCATCCACTTGGGAAATGCATTCCAACCACCCTGAAGGTAAAAAAGATCTTCCCCAGATGTCCTCTATATTATTTCTTCTCTCCCCCAAATCCCATACCCTCTAGATTAAGATACGTATCTGCAAAAAACATATGGGCAGGCCGCTACTCCAAGCTGAAGAATCAGGGTTAATCTCAAACTCACTGTAAAGTAAATTACAACTAAAATGAAGATAAGTTTCTTCGTTCTCTTGGTGGTGAATCTTTAGAATTTTCCACCCTAGAGGACTCTGGAGGAATTGCCATTGATTGCACTGAAGAGGCGATTTTGATAGCTTTCTAGAATTACAGGAATCAAAAAGGATCTGGGGATAGGGCAGGAAAATGGTATTCAGCTTGAAGATCAATCACAAATTTATTAACAAGCAGTGCATTTGGACAAATTAGACCTAGTATGAATGTAAAGATGTAGCAAAGTTGATAGGCATTTTTGCTATAAACTATTTTAGGAAATATTATTATAATTTAAATAATAAAACAGCAGAATAATTCTATTATAAAAAGATTTAAAATTTGACATTTCTATTTTCTTTGAGTGTAAAATTCATATGTGATTTTGTATCTCGTTCACATTACTGGATAGAAATTGGTATAAAATAAAATACACAAGGTGATGTGAGGGGATAGGAAACATAGAAAATAGGTGCAGGAGTAGGCCATGCGGCCCTTCGAGCCTGCACCGCCATTCAATATGATCATGGCTGATCATCCAACTCAGTATCCTGTACCTACCTTCTCTCCATACCCCCTGATCCCTTTAGCCACAAGGGCCACATCTAACTCCCTCTTAAATATAGCAAATGAACTGGCCTCAACTACCTTCTGTGGCAGATAATTCCAGAGACTCACCACTCTATTTGTGAAAAATGTTTTCCTCATCTCGGTCCTAAAGGAATTCCCCCTTATCCTTAGACTGTGACCCCTTGTTCTGGACCTCCCCAACATCAGGAACAATCTTCCTGTATCTAGCCTATCCAACCCCTTAAGAATTTTGTAAGTTTTCTAAATTCTAGCGAGTACAAGCCAAGTCTATCCAGTCTTTCCTCATATGAAAGTCCTGACATCCCAGGAAACAGTCTGGTGAACCTTCTCTGTATCCCTTCGATGGCAAGAATGTATTTTCTCAGATTTGGAGACCAAAACTGTACGCAATACTCCAGGTGTGGTCTCAACAAAACCCTGTACAACTGCAGTAGAACCTCCCTGCTCCTATACTCAAATCCTTTCGCTATGAATGCTAACATACCATTTGCTTTCTTCACTGCCTGCTGCACCTGCATGCCTACTTTCAATGATTGGTGTATCATGACACCCAGGTCTCGTTGCATCTCCCCTTTTCCTAATTTGCCACCATTAAGATAATAGTCTACCCTCCTGTTTTTGCCACCAAAGTGGATAACCTCACATTTATCCACATTATACTGCAGCTGCCATGCATTTGCCCACTCACCCAGCCTATCCAAGTCACCTTGCAGCCTCCTGGCATCCTCCTCACACCTAACACTGCCCCCCAGCTTAGTCATCCGCAAACTTGGAGATGTTGCATTCAATTCCCTCGTCCAAATCATTAATATTTATTGTAAATAGCTGGGGTCCCAGCACTGAGCCTTGCGGTACCCCACTAGTCACTGCCTGCCATTCTGAAAAGGACCCGCTTACTCCTACCCGTTGCTTCCTGTCTGCCAGCCAGTTCTCTATCCACATCAATACTGAACCCCCAATACCGTGTACTTTTAAGTTTGTATACTAATCTCTTATGTGGGACCTTGTCGAAAGCCTTCTGAAAGTCTAGATATAACACATCCACTGGTTCTCCCTTATCCACTCTACTAGTTACATCCTCAAAAAATTCTATAAGATTCGTCAGACATGATTTACCTTTCGTAAATCCATGCCGACTTTGTCTAATGATTTCACCACTTTCCAAATGCGCTGCTATCCCATCTTTAATAACTGACTCTAGCATTTTCCCCACTACCGATGTTAGACTAACTGGTCTGTAATTCCCCGTTTTCTCTCTCCCTCCTTTTTTTTAAAAAGTGGGGTTACATTAGCTACCCTCCAATCCTCAGGAACTACTCCAGAATCTAAGGAGTTTTGAAAAATTATCACTAATGCATCCACTATTTCTGTGGCTACTTCCTTGAGAACTCTGGGATGCAGGCTATCTGGCCCTGGGGATTTATCGGCCTTTAATCCATTCAACTTACCCAACACCACTTCTCGGCTCACCTGGATTTCACTCAGTTCCTCCACCTTATTTGACCCTTGGTCCCCTGCTATTTCCGGCAGATAATTTATGTCTTCCTTAGTGAAGACAGAACCAAAGTAGTTATTCAATTGGTCTGCCATGTCCTTGTTCCCGATGATCAAATCACCGGTTTCTGACTGCAAGGGACCTACATTTGTTTTAACTATTCTCTTTCTCTTCACATATCTATAAAAGCTTTTGCAGTCAGTTTTTATGTTCCCTGCCAGTTTTCTTTCATAATCTATTTTCCCTTTCCTAATTAAGCCCTTTGTCCTCCTCTGCTGGACTCTGAATTTCTCCAAGTCCTCTGGTAGGCTGCTTTTTCTGGCTAATTTGTATGCTTCATCTTTTGTTTTATACTATCCCTGATTTCCCTTGTTATCCATGGATGCACTACCTTCCCTGATTTATTCTTTTGCCAAACTGGGATGAACAATTGTTGTAGTTCATCCATGCAGTCTTTAAATACCTTCCATTGCACATCCACTGTCAACCCTTTAAGAATCACTTGCCAGGAAGGAATGGTAAATTGCTAAGAATGGGAATTCTGAACTTATACCTCTCAAAAAATTAAACCATCTCAAAAGCAATAAAATCACTTGAAAAAGTCAACCATTATTGCACTGACTTTAATGTGCGTGATTTGCTGATCAAAGTTCAAGTCCACATTCACCATTCTGATATTAGAATCCAAGAGTTCTTGAATTGCACAACACAAAATCAGGACCTTATGACTATCAGGTCCATACCAACCTATTTGCCCATCTACTCTAATGCCATTTGCCCACATTAGGACAGCATCCTTCTATGTCTTGCCTATTTAACTGTCTTTCTAAATGCCTCTTAAACATCATCAGTGTATCTGATTTCCACTAACTCACGCCTCCTAAATTAACAGCAGTCATTTAACTATTTCAATTACATCCACTTAAGGAAAAAATACTTCTAAAAGTTACACTCAAAACATTTTTTCAATGGAGTATCTTATCAAATAGCTTATTGCATTTTTTATGAAAGCATATGGAAAAATATAACATTTACCCGTCCTCTTTCTGTCAATGTCGTTAACATGACAATAAATGATGATCCTTGTTCCCAGACTGTTTGCCAAAAATGGGGACAGGTATGTGGAAGTGGACCCTGGGCTGCTATGTACTTATTTAAGATAGTGCTACAACAGATTTCCATCTGAGGAAGAAAAAGACAAATATTACAGTAGAGCATTTTATATATCAATCCTATCACGGTACATTTAAACCTCAATATTTTGCATTATTTTTGTTCATATACTAATGTTGTTAAACTCATCATTTTTGATCTTTGGGACTAAAACTGAAAAATAGTGTTCCCCCTGTTTATATATTATTTTCCAGAGTCTTGTGTTATACACGACTTGTCTTTATGTGAAAAACAATGAAAATAGATAATGTTGATAATATTTAGCCTTCAAAATAAAGCAAATACATGAAATTCGGAAATACAATTAATGACAAACTTCTAAGATGCAAGATATAGTTATTAGGTATAGGTATAGGTTTATCATTGTCACATGTACTGTGATACTGTGAAAAGCTTTGTGTGCTATCCAGTCAAATCATACTATACACTAGTACAATCAAGCCATACACAAGTACAACAGATAGAACAAAGAGAAAAATACCAGAGTACAGATTATAGTTAAAGTGTTATAGGTCGATTGCATGATACATTATTTAATTCAGTAAACCACCATGGCGAAATAAGAAAATTAAATAAATTAAAATCAGAAAATGTCTTATTTCTGGCATACTTAATGTTTTAATTGTATTAAACAATCTAGAGTGCTATTTGGAGACCGCACCGCATATTTGAATCCTTTGTAGCAGTACCTATTGCAGAAGATAAGTGAATAAAGTGAGGGAAGCAATACAAAACATCAATGCAGAATCAAAGCGAACCATATTTTTACTACAGTGATCCAAGTTACAAAACATTGCAAAACTGGTTGCGAAATATCACTTCCTATTAATGTTTGCTTTTATTGGTCAGATTCAAGAACAGAATAATGAATCTGACTATCCGTAGGAAGGCTATTAAAGATTTTTATTGAAGATATTACCTTAAATTATGGAATAAAATTGTTCATGCACATGTGGAGCATATTAAAAGTCTAATGAAAGATCAACCTGAGCCACCGGCTCTGCTTCTCTCCCTCTACAGACATAGATTTATCTGCAGTGCTTCCAGTGTGTTTTCCGTATTTGTTTGAACATTAATCGCATGATCAGTCCCTATATAATTTCAATCCTATATCAAATTATTAGATTTGTACATTAACTTTGGCTTAGAATTATGAATTGCACCTTCCTGAGAACAACTTTTGATCCTTTCTCTTGTAGGATTATAATACCAAATACCTTTAATTATATTGTGATTTTGCATGCAACCAAAAGCTGAACGATTTTAATTCTCGACTCAATTTCCTAACTAAGTATTAGGATAATAAGGAAAAAAAACATTTGTTTATCTGGAAAAGAACCTTCTAGTCATAGTGCACCAAAAAAGGCACCTAGGGTAATAACAGGCCTAAGTGCACTCAACATTCTATACCTCTGATGTCAGAGCTTCAATACATTGTACCGCAAACATTTGAATATGTTTTGAAAAAACAATGTTAGTATTTATTTTGACTGCTAAAATGGTCAGAAGTTAGCCCCTCTGCTGATGGATGCAATAGATGGTTACCCATATGCTCATTGATTTGACTTCAATTTAAATCTGGCAGTCTTCCAGTATCGCATTGATTCAATTCTAGACGGTCAGGAGGTCGTCGACTATTTATACTCAACCCACTGTCTCAAAAAAAAACCTCATTCAGCATTTACCAAGCCAAGGGTCTTCCTGGACTGTATTGCTAAATAATACATCAGCAATTTTCTTCAATGTATTCACTTTTTCTCCCTCAGTAACATCAAGGTGAATACTTACATTTACATAATTAGCATTAATATAATTTTCTGATCCATTTAATATAACCCGTGTGACATCATCTGTTTTAAGAAGGAAAATATTAAGATTAACATTTCAAAGTTGTTCTTAAATTTTCTCTGCAACATTGTCAAGACAATTCAGTTTAGGTTCAGTGGCAGATTTTTAATGCATTGCAAAATAAACCGTTGACCATGCCACTTTTCCAGCTAATGCAACATTGGGCCCGATCTTCCCATCTGAGGCCATCATTAATGCTGGAATTCCCCATGGAAGTCCTAGCTTCCACTTTTAACATGAGCCTCAGCTGTTGTGGCAGCTGCCTTGCACCAGTGAATTCCCTTGGCTCTCAAATTGGGAAGTTTCCTTCCTGAACCTGTATCAGATTAAATCTGCCCCAAATACTGTGGTCCCATTCAAATGAGTAGGAAAATTTATCTGTGGGGATTAATCAAAAAAGACAAAACAAATTGTTTAGCAGTTTTTTCTCTTCATATCTTGTATATTTTCAAATATTCTATGTGTAACACAATTTTAGTTTTAGGCCGACCCAATAGGTTATGAATGTTTCTGAATGTCATTTCCAGAAATAAGCCATGGAGTAAGCAGAGAAAACTCACATGGTAATACATCTTTATATCTGTTCTTGTCCATGTTCTTTGTCATCTTTGCACACGAGATTATTAAGCCAGGCTTTTTTCTGTACAATTGCTAGAAAATGAAAAGCATGTTTCAATTTAGCTGCTGCTTTTTTTTTAACCATTTATTTGCACAATCTCAAGGTCAATGACAGATACAATTATCCCTTCCTGTAGTCACTCTTTTTTGTTCTCTCAATGTTGCACAGCACCGTATTATCTTTCATTATTTCACCAGTGCCATTCTTTGAAGATGAAAAGCATGGAAGGAAAACTTGTACACAGCATCTCAGTTTCTCTTATAGTCATAAATTTAGTTCGAATACTTTGTGTGCACATATCTCTCTTAAGCAAAAATCTGTATCATATCCAGCTGACATATGCTGAAATACCAAGCTACAAAACAGAGAATTCCTTTAGTCATTTTATAATGTGCACATCAAAAGATATTCTGACACAGACTAGGGTGTAACTTTAAATCTAGATTCATTATCCAGTCAAACAAACAAAAACTGGAACTAAATTTCAAGCAGTAGTGCTTTACAATTTAATCTACTGAAAGAGTAAATATAACACTAATACTAAATAAAATACTAAATATAGAATTTCAGTTAAAACAGACTGAACAAACTTACATCAAACTGATTTAGTATAGCTCCACTTTCAAGTCCTTGCCGAAGCTGAATCATTGATTCTTCCAATGAATCTCCATATTCAGAAGAAACTGGATAGATGGAATTACTGAGAAAATGTTGGAAAGCTGTTCTGTCTTCCATCTTTTCCTCCAAATGACTGCTTACAACTTGTAAGGTAACAATGAAAGCAAAGTTTATTTCATTAGATTTGCATACTATGGCTAATTTCAATTTATTATGCATGTATTAATGCAATATGAATGGAGTTTCACCAGGTATCAGTACAAGGAAAGCTATGAAATCCCTAAATAGCTTATTGTTGAGTTGGTGAAGGAAAAGAGTACAAGAACCAATCTACATCTCACAAGTGCACTTCACGTATTCTACTTAAATTTACAGTGCATTCAGAAAGCATTCAGACCCCTTCCCTTTTTCCACATTTTGTTACGTTACAGCCTTATTCTAAAATGGTTTAAATTCTTTTTATCATCAACCTACACACAACACCCCATAATAAAAAAAGTAAAAACAGGTGTTTAGAAATGTTTGCAAAGTAATTAAAAAGAAATAACTGAAATATCACATTTACATAAGTATTCAGACCATTTACTTTGTTGAGGTACCTTTGGCAGCGATTACATTTACTCAAGTCTTCTTGGGTATGACGCTACAAGCTTGGCACACGTGTATTTGGTAATTTGTCCCATTCTTCTCTGCAGATCCTCTCAAACTCTTGTCAGGTTGGATGGGGAGCATCGATGCTCAGCTATGTTCAGGTCCACCCATGGAGATGTCCAATCGGGTTCAAGTCCGGGCTGTGGCTGGGCCACTCAAGGACATTCAGACATGTCACGAAGCCACTCCTGTGTTATCTTGGCTGTGAGCTTAGGGTCGTTGTCCTGTTGGAAGGTGAACCTCTGCCCCAGTCTGAGGTCCAGAACGCTCTGGAGCAGGTTTTCATCAAGGATCTCTCTGTACTTTGCTCCGTCCATCTTTCCCTCGATCCTGACTAGTTTCCTAGTTCCTGCCGCTAAAAAACACCCCCACAGCATGAAGCTGCCAATACCATGCTTCACCATAGGTATGGTATTCGCCAGGTGATGAGCAGTGCCTGGTTTCCTACAGATATGACGCTTGGCATTCAGGCCAAAGAGTTCAATCTTGATTTAATCAGACCAGAGAATCTTGTTTCTCGGTCTGAGAGGTCATAGGTACCTTTTGGCAATCTCCAAGTGGGCTGTCATATGCCTTTTACTGAGGAGTGGCTTCCTTCTGGCCACTCTACCATAAAGGCCTGATTGGTGGAGTGCTGCAGATATAGTTGTTCTTCTGGAAGGTTCTCCCATCTCCACAGAGGAACTCTGGAGCTCTGTCAGAGTGACGATCGGGTTCTTGGTCACCTCCCTGACCAAGGCCCTTTTCCCCCGATTGCTCAGTTTGGCCGGCCGGTCAGCTCTTTGAAGAGTCCTGGTGGTTCCAAAGTTCTTCTATTTAAGAATGACGGAGGCCACTGTGCTCTTTGGGACCTGCAATGCTGCAAAAATTGTTTTATACCATTCCGCAGATCAGTGTCTCGACACAATTCTGTCTCGGAGGTCTACGGACAATTCCTTCATCTTCATGGCTTGGTTTTTACTCTGACATGCACTGTCAACTGTGGGACCTTATATAGACAGGTGTGTGCCTTTCCAAATCATGCCCAATCAATTTAATTTACCACCGGTGGACTCCAATCAAATTGTAGAAAGATGTCAAGGATAATCAATGGAAACAGGATGAACCTTAGCTCAATTTTGAGTGTCATAGCAAAGGGTCTGAATACTCAAGTAAATGTGATATTTCAGTTATTTCTTTTCAATTACTCTGCAAAAATGTCCAAACACCTGTTTTTGCGCTTTTTTTAAAATCATGGGGTATTGTTTGCAGATTGATGATAAAAAAAAAAAAAAATCCCTTTTAGAATAAGGCTGTAATGAAACAAAATTGGGAAGAAGAAGGGGTCTGAATACTTTCTGAATGCACTGAAGTGAGTATTATGGATCGTAATCAGCAGTAATCAGAGGCTGGCCATTCAACAAAAGGCCAAAAACAATACTTGTTCCGTTGACTGATGCTAAACCTTGCATGGGATCAGCTCCTCAGTCTCCAAGGATAATTTGTTGAGAGTGACTGCCATCCCATTTTGTGCTCCTCCTGTCTTGATCTGCCAACCTTATGATCATTTTGGAAGTTGTCTCACAAAACATCAATGAGATGGAAAGTAGCTGTTGAATTAAAGTAACAAAAAAAACTTGCAGATGCTGGAAATCTGAAATAAAAATTCACATGTTGCAAATATCCAATTTGAAGGCATCTGTAGAAAGAGAAACAATTACTATTTAATTTCTGACTTGCTGTGGCCTTTTATAATTATTATAATGAGGCTGAATGCAAGCTTGAGGAACAACTCATCTTCTGTCTGGCCACGCTGCAGTGTTCTGGACTTGATATCAAATATTCCAACATTTGGAACCTTTTTCCTATTGTCATGTGGCTTTGTTTTTCCAACTCCAATAGCAAGTCAAGCCACTGAATAGCAACATATCACATGAAGCATCATTTTCTAATTCAAACTGTTACTCTCACTGCTATTTTGACTCATTTGGTCTATCCCTATCAGGGACACCTGGAGAATTGTGTGCAGTTTTGGTCTCCTAATTTGAGGAAGGACATTCTTGCTATTGAGGGAGTGCAGCATAGGTTAACAAGGTTAATCCCCGGGATGGCTGGACTGTCATATGCTGAGAGAATGGAGCAGCTGGGCTTGTATACTCTGGAGTTTAGAAGGATGAGAGGGAATCTTATTGAAACATATAAGATTATTAAGGGTTTGGACACGCTAGAGGTAGGAAACGTTCCCAATGTTGGGGGAGTCCAGAACCAGGAGCCACAGTTTAAGAATATGGGCTAAGTCATTTAGAACGGAGACAAGGAAACACTTTTTCTCACAGAGAGTTGTGAGTCTGTGGAATTCTCTGCCTCACAGGGCGGTGGAGGCCGGTTCTCTGGATACTTTCAAGAGAGAGCTAGATAGGGCTCTTAAAGTTAGCAGAGTCAGGGGATATGGGGAGAAGGCAGGAACGGGGCACTGATTGGGGATGATCAGCCATGATCACATTGAATGGCGGTGCTGGCTCGAAGGGCCGAATGGCCTACTTCTGCATCTATTGTCTATTGACATTCTCTTTTGTTCTAGCATTCCTTCCCCCACCTTTTCTGATGCTGGAAACTATCCCTTGCCCAGTTCCAATAAAGAGTGCTGGAATTGAAATTTTAAATGTTTACCTTTGCAGAGATGATGCCTGATCTGATGAATATTTACAACATTTTCAAATTTTATTTCAGAATGGATCAGACAATTCTCCATTTTCAATTTATTGCAGGTACTGGGATATAAATCCTGCATGGAATTATTAGAACATAGCAGCAGCAAAATTAGTTGTGAATACAGAAGGCACAATATTACTTGCTCAAAAGTTAATTACAATGGAATTGGTGTAAATTGCCCTTTCCAAGTGGGAGCAGGAATAATAAGGGCCATAAAACTCTCGTCCTACAAAATGTAAATATTCTGCTAAATAATAAAAATCCTATTGATTATTTTAAAAGTGGAAACACTAGTGGGGTCATGAAAATGTGACCAAATGTTCCAAGTAACATTTAATTTTTACATTGAACAATCCCCAATAAATGCAACGTCAACTACAAAGACCCAAACCAAAAAGATAAAAGTCGATTTTTATATATTTTTTTGATTCTATGCCAATAATATGACTGCATCTATTATTTGTGCAGATCAAACCAGCCGAAAGCTTTGAACTATAAATGCTCACAAGAACCTATTTTATACTCTCAAAAATATTTTATGGTTCATGGGGTTATTGCAGAATCAATGATAAAACTATGGAACATAACATACTTTTGCAAGTCTCCTCAGCTGATTGCACAGTTCAGTAGTTGGATGCATTACCAGGCGACTAAAACAAGTGGGTAGTTAGCACCAATTAAAGCAAGTCACTGAAAGTAAGCATGCATGTATCAGTTACTGAAAGTAAGCATGCAGGTACCAGTCACTGAAAGTAAGCATGCAAGAAAGCCTCCTCTTGCGCCTATTGTCTATAGTCTAGCTGTGTCGGTTAAAGCAAGATCTCTCTACTCCATTCTGAGGGTCCAACCTGCTTTAAGAAAACCTCCATTATCCTGGTTCAAATAAAAGCAAGGTAATGTGCCTTAATTTGATTCTTGATTAGTAGGGTATCCAAGGTTATGGGGAAAAGGCAGGAACATGGGGTTGAGAGGGAAAGATAAATCAGCCCTGATTGAATGGCAGAGCAGACTCGATGGGCCAAATGGGCTAATTTTGCTCCTATGCCAATGAACTTAATGACCGCTGTCCAGTGGCTCTGACATCCATTGTTATTCAGTACTTTGAGAGGCTGGTCATGGCACACAGCAACACCCGCCCCCCAGGCAGCTTTGGTCCACAGCAGGTGCCATCTCCAAGACCCTATGCTCATCCCTGGAACTTTTTGATAGAAAGCACATCTAGGTCAGACTTTAGTCACTTTTTTGACTATAGTTCTACCTTTAACACTACAAATCTAACCAAAAGCATGTCCAAATTCCCGCACTAACGACTCAGCACCCCCCTCTGTAGCTTGATCCTCAACTTCCTGATCCACAAACAACAAAGAATAGGTGACAAAACACCCCCCCACAATAATTCCCAACGTCGGTTCCACATAAGACTGATTTCTCATGTCCTTACTGTACTCCCCATACACACAACTGTGGGGTCAAATTCTACTCATTTACAAATTTGCATTTACAAATTTGCATATGATCCCAACATAGTGGATCGGATCTTGAACAACGATGCGCTGGAGTACAATAGTATATCTCAAGACAACAATGTCTTCCTCATTGTCAGCTAAATGAAGGAACTGGTCATCAACTTCAGAAAGCTGGGTGATGTACAGCATCAATGGTGCTCCAGTGGAGATGGTTGAGAACCTCAAGTTTCTGGCCCATTCTTTGGAAAGTGAACCAAAACGGCACACACGCGACCAGTCATATTTGGCATTTGACCCTAAACAAATATTGCCAGCATAACATATAAAAATTTCACTTGATAAACCGAAAAAAATATAAATCATATATACAGCACAAAGCAATCTACGTCATGTTTTCAGAATTCGAAGAGATGTATTCCACAATTCTTTTTTTTTGGTCACACACGTGACTAAGAATGGGCCTTCTGTGTGTTAACAATCTATCCTAGTCCAACCAGGGCTCGAAATGAACGGTTGCCAGGGTGCCAATGGCAACCTAGAAGTCCCGCCTGCCAACCTGAAAGCAATGCCATTTTGCCCGGCTTGGCAAGCACCCGGGATCACCTATCGTTTATTCTCAGCGGGCCCCCTCTCTATCACCCTCCATCTTTGCCCGCCATTCGTATCCGGGTCTCGGCTCCTCGCTTGGCTCTCGGCTCTGCGCTCGGCTCTCCATTCGGCACGGCAGGCCGCCTTATACATGCGCACTGCCACGGCAACTGGTCGGCGTCGGCCACTTTCTCCCTCCCTTTGCATTGTAGGAGATCTGGCCGCCATTGCTGTCCGGTCGCCTCCTCACCATGACTGCTGAAAACCATATCAGAATTACTCCCTGGAGCTGGAGTAACTCCCTGGAGTAATTCTTGTTTCTTGGTCCTCCAAAAATATTCCAAATGGAATTTAAACTGGAGTGGACCCACCACAACCATACTCCAAACTCTGAAAAATAACAGCCTATTGTATTTTATCTGTTTATTTATTGTATATATATATATATATATATATATATATATATATATATATATATATATATATATATATATGGTCTATGGTATAGAGACATGCTGAATTTTTATCCCCTGCTCTGTATTATGTTTACATATTCTGTTGTGCTACAGCAAGCAAGAATTTCATTGTCGTATCTGGGACACATGACAATAAAACTCTCTTGACTCTTGACTTAAGCAAAAAAGGGTTCTTGGGAAAAAAGAGCTACCTTAAATTTAGTTGCGTCTGGTTGGGTACCTTTGGTAGGGTGAACACTACTCCATGCTTTAATTGTGCGGGGAACTCCATGGAGCAGCCAGCATCTCTGGATAGAAGAAATTGGGTGACGTTTCAGGAAGAGACCCTTCTTTAGATTTCCTCTGGTGTTAGTGTTTTTAGTTTAATTTAAAGATACAGCGTGGAAACAGGCCCTTCGGCCCACCGAGTCCACACTGACCACCGATCACCCGTACACTAGTTCTATCCCACACATTAGTGACGCAAGTCAAGAGTCAAGAGGGTTTTATTCTCTCACGTCCCGGTTAGAACAATGAAATCCTTACTTGCAGCAGCACAATAGAATATGTAAACAGAGTACTCTGTAAACAATGTTATAAACAAGAAAGCAAAACTCCATACTGACAGCACCCATATTCAGGATCAATTCCGGGTCTCTGGAAATTTTAAGCATCAACTTTATGGCCAATATACTGCACCATAGTCTTGAACTGAATTAAAACATACAGTAGCTGTAAAGGGGGACATAGCGTCACTTGGAGATTTAAGACTGAAAATGGATAGTTTCTTTTTTTTAGTAACCAAAGTTATCCATGTATAATTTTTTGTGCGTTGGAAAATAAAATATAGTGGCACAGCTGGTGGACTTGCTGCCTCACACGCCAGAGATCTGTGTTCGATCCTGCTCTCGGGCACTGTCTGTGTTGAATTTTCACATTCTCCCTGCAAGCATGTGGGTTTCCTCCCACATCCCAAAGACGCATTGGCTTTGTGGGTTAACTTGTCTCTGTAAAATTGCCCCTAATGTATAGGGAGTGGGTGAGGAAAGTGGAATAACAGAACTGGTGTGAATGGGTAGACAAAAATGCTGGAGAAACTCAGCAGGTGAGGCAGCATCTATGGAGCGAAAGAAATAGGCAACGTTTCGGGTCGAGACTATTCTTCAGACTGATGTGAGGGTGTGGGGCGGGGGGAGCGGGAAGAAGAAAGGAAGAGGCGGAGACAGTGGGCTGAAGGAGACCTGGGAAGCGGAGGAGAAAACAGGGACTACCTGAAATAGGAGGTCAATGTTCATACCGCTGGGGTGTAAACAGCCCAAGCGAAATATGAGGTGATGCTCCTCCAATTTACGGTGGAACTCACTCTGGCCATGGAGGAGGCCCAGGACAGAAAGGTTGTATTCGGAATGGGAGGGGGAGTTGAAGTGCTAAGCCACCGGGAGATCAGGTTGGTTATTACGAACCGAGTGGAGGTGTTGGACGCAGCGATTGCCAAGCCTACGCTTGGTCTCACCGATGTAGGGCACCTGACACCTAGAGCAGCGGATGCAATAGATGAGGTTGGAGGAGGTGCAGGTGAACCTGGAAAGAATGCTTGGGTCCTTGAATGGAGTCAAGGGGGGAGGTAATGCGACAAGTGTAGCAAGCATATCCTGCAGTTGCAAGGGAAAGTGCTAGGAGAGGGGGTGGTTTGGGTGGGAAGGGACGAATTGACCAGGGAGTTATGGAGGGAGCGGTCTCCGACAGGGAGGAGATGGGAAGATGTGGCCAGTGGTGGGATCCCGTTGGTAGACAAAGCTGGAGAAAATCAGCGGGTGAGGCAGCATCTATGGAGCAAAGGAATAGGTGACGTTTCAGGTCGTGACCCTTCTTCAAGTTATGTTGGGAGGGGTGGGGGACGGGAACAAGAAAGAAAGAGGCGGAGACAGTAGGCTGTGGGAGAGCTGGGAATGGGAGGGGAAGGAGGGGGAATGCAAGGACTACCTGAAATTGGAGAAGCCAATATTCATACCACAGGGGTGTAAACTACCCAAGCAAAATATGAGGAGCCGTTCCTCCAATATGCGGTGGGCCTCACTCTGGCCGTGAAGGAGGCCCAGGACAGAAAGGTCAGATTCGGAATGGATGGGGGAGTTGAAGTGCTGAGCCACTGGGAGATCAGGTTGGTTAATGCAAACTAAGTGGCGGTGTTGTGCGAAGCGATCGCCAAGCCTGCGCTTGGTCTCACTGAGGTTGATCATGCACTGAATAATCCAACCAGTTTTTTGTTTGGAAGTGATAAGAGATAATAGAAATTGCATTCATTGCAACGTGTAAAAAGAGATGAGATACTGTATTGTAATTTTGCTGAATGTCATTGTGGTATATATCATGATTGGTGAATATGTTTAGTTTGCGACTTTATTTGAAGCAGAAATAATATGTGAATGCTTCATTGATCATAATTCCGACTGGTAACTACGCACTTCGTCGGAGCACATTATCGCAGGCGTCATGTAAGCCGTCTTAAATGACCACCTAAACTGTCATTTGACAACTTAAAAAGCTGCCGAGGCTGCCCGGCTAGCAACAGGGAAAAAAAGCTAAGTGAGAGCCCTGCCAACCATATTGAATGTACGGCCAAGAAAGTACACCAATGTCACTTCTTCCTCAGAAAACTTAATTTGGCATGTCCCCAATGAATCTTCCCAATGTCTAAAGATGCATCACAAAAAGCATCATAACTTGGTGCATCGCAGCTTGATTTAACAACTGCTCTTCCCAAGACCACAAGAAATTGCATATTGTGATGCAGCCCAGTCCATCACACAAACTAACTTCCTTTCCCTCCACAAACCCCTCCAAATTGACTCGATGTACACCACGCTGTCCTGTGAAAGCAGCCAAAATAATTAAGGCCTACTTACACAACGATCAATCCCTTTTCTCCCCTCTCCTGTCAAAATAGAAAAGCTAGAAAGCAAGTACCATCAGATTCATGATCAGCTTATTGCATGCTGTTATCGTATCATTGACCTCTCATAAGCTATGGGTCAAGTCCTGGACTCCCAACCTATGAGCATTTAAAATCAGCATTTAAAAAAAAATTCATAACTAAATTCTGCATTCTATTTATTTTTCCCAATGCACTATTTGTTGTAGAGTGTATGGTTTGAATTTACTGGATTGCATACAAAGATTTGCCACTGTATCTTGGTGCGCATGACAATAATAAAACTATACTGCATACACGGTCTTGACAGATTGAAGCTAAACCACATCTCAAAAGGCGATGTGCCTTGCGACTGAAGTTACAGCTGTAATAAGATGGGACCCTTCTTCACACTGACAGTTGTGGGGGGGGGGGGGGGTAAGAAAACTGGAAGAGAAGACGGACAGGACAAATTCTGGCAGGTAAAAGGTTGGTACAGGTGAGGGGAAGGGTTTGACAAGTAGATGGTTAGACAAAGGCCAGAAATGAAAAGACTGAAAAAGTGAGACAAAAGGATTGAAGAGTTGCGAATTGCGAAGCTAGAGGAAGGAATGTAGGTGAAAGGGGGAGGGGAGAAATAGGTACGAGTCCAGGTGGGGCACAGAGGACGGAACGGGTGGGCGTGGATGGGAAAGAAGTTAAGGGGAGGGCTTGTTGTTATCTAAAATCAGAGAATTCAATGTTCATACCGTTGAGCTACCCAAATGGAATATGAGGTGCTGTTCCTTCAGCTTGCATGTGGCCTCATTCTGGCAATGGAGGTGGTCCAGGACGAATGGTCAATATGGGAATGGGAAGCGTAGTGTAAATGGTTAGCAACCAGGGGATCCAGTACGCCTTGGCAGACAAGACTTGGCAAGTGTTTGTCAAAACAGTCGTAGAGTCCACGCTTGGTCTTGGCAACCATTTCACTGAACATTCAATGATAAAAATGGACATTTGCAATCCAGAGATGCATTTCAGCATCTCAATTTCTTGCCCAAATGTCTAAAACCATACAGTCCCATAATGTTTGGGACAAAGACCCATCATTTATTTATTTGCCTCTGTACTCCACAATTTGAGATTTATAATAGAAAACATTCACATGTGGTTAAAGGGCTCTTTATCAGATTTTAATAAAGGTGATTTTTATACATTTTGGTTTCACGATGTAGAAATTACAGCAGTGTCTATATATAGTCACCCCATTCCAGGGCACCATAGTGTTTGGGACACAGCAATGTCATGTAAATGAAAGTAGTCATGTTTAGTATTTTGTTGCATATCCTTTACATGCAATGACTGCTTGAAGTTTGCGATTCATGAACATCACCAGTTGCTGGGTGTCTTCTTTCTGGGCAGCTTCAGTTGCCAGTTCAGAGTACTTGGTCTTTTTCCTCTCATAACCTTCTTCAACACCATCTTCCCATGGTACTGTCAATTCCACAACGTATGCCAACTTGTCTGTTGTGGACCACAGGACCACGTCTGGCCGGAGTGTTGTAGCCACAATGTCTGGGGGAAACACAAGCTTTGCTTCCAAGTCCACGTCCATTTTCCAATCCCGAGCAGGCTGCAGAATGCTTGCATTTTTTGATGTTATCTGGTGCTCTGGAGGTTGGCCTGCTGATACAAATGTTGTGAAGTGGACATTTCCTTCCGATATATGTGGGGAAGCATTTGTGGTTGTTCACCTCTGCTCAAGGATTGATGCCAGTTGTCTGAGAACTTGGTTGTGCCGCCAAGTGTAACGCCATTGGGCGAGGCTCGTAGGGCATCCTGTTAAAATGTGCCTGAGTGATGCCGGTGCTTGGCAAAGGGAGCAAGCGGGGTCTTCTCCGAACCACTGCTTCATGTTCTGGGGTGATGGTAGGACGTTATAAGTGGCTCTGATGACAAAACTTAGCCGAGATCCCTCCATCTTCCAGTTGTCACGCCAGCTGAGTTTCTTCTTTTCCAGGCTCTCCCAGTTAGTCCATTGGCCCTGCTTGACCATTGAGGCGGCCTTGGCGTGTCGCTCTGCCTCCTCCTGTCTTCTCACCTCCTGCACCACGAGTCGTGTCTTCTGCACTGATGTTGACTTGTGCCATTGAGGAGCTTTTGGGACGAGCCCGGCTCTCCCGTGTTGGACTTGGCCAACCACATTCCTGAAATGAAGAGCAGAATTCTCTCCATACTTTGCTCTTGCCATCACTCTGATATAAGTTAATCTTCGTCTCATCTGTCCACAAGACCTTTTTCCAGAACTGTGGTTGCTCTTTTAAGTACTTCTTGGGAAACTAACCTGACCATCCTATTTTTGCAGCTAACCAGTGGTTTGCATCTTGCAGTGTAGCCTCTGTATTTCTGTTCATTAAGTTTTCTGCTGACAGTGGTCATTGACAAATCCACACCTGACTCCTGAAGAGTGTTTCTGATCTGTTGGAAAGGTGTTTGGGAATTTATCTTTATTATAGAGAGAGTTTGTCTGTCATCAGCTGTGGAGGTCTTCCTTGACCTGCCAGTCCCTTTGTGATTAGTAAGCTCACCAGTGCTCTCTTTCTTCTTAATGATGTTCCAAACAGCTGATTTTGGTAAGCCTACGATTGGGTTGATGTCTCTAACAGTTTTCTTCTTGTTTCTCACTCATAATGGCTTCTTCCACTTTCATTGGCACAACTTTGGTCCTCATATTGATAAACAACAATAAAAGTTTCCAAAGCTGATGGAAAGACTGGAGGAAAGACTAGAGAGCTCCCTTATACCTGCATTAAATAGGCATTTAAACACACCTGAGCAATTACAAACACCTTTGAAGCCATGTGTCCCAAACATTATGATGCCCTGAAATGGGGGGGGGGGGGGGGGGGAGGACTATGTATAAACACTGCTGTAATTTCTACATGGTGAAACCAAAATGTATAAAAATGACCTTTATTAAAATCTGATAATATGCAGTTTAACCACATGTGATTTTTTTCTATTACAAATCTCAAATTGTGGAGCACAGAGGCAAATAAATAAATGATAGGTCTCTGTCCCAAACATTATGGATGGCACTCTTTAATCTTTATAAACATTGAAGCAAATCATTTGGCACTATTAACCAACTCTCAAATTTTAGAAAACAGAGCAAAATTTTGTACAGAAAATTTGACATAAGCCATTTATAATACCACACCACTAATGTCTAAATATTTGATTCCTTTAGGATTCCTCTCCTTATCTCAGTTATTATGAGTAGCCAAGAGCAGATCATGCAACCTGTACAGACACGGGGGGATGATTTTCAGCTACATCCCCAAGTAACTGGTAAAAGCAACTGTTATTTTTTTAAGAAAGGCATAAAAGGAGTAATTAAAAACATGCAAGTTCAGATTTGCATCTGAACATTTGCAAAAAATGGTGTTCTCATCAAGATCAGATTAAAAATGGCAGAACAGGCTCAATGAGCAAACCGGCCTTGTCCTACATCTTGTGTTCTTATTTGTGTAAACTGGTTTCTGTTTTAAATATTAAAAAATGAAAATTTCATTTTGTAGCAAAAATCTATTCAAGTAGAACAAAGTAAACATTTATGATATTTAACAAGTTCAACAATTGGTTACCTCGTCTGACTTGAAGTACAAGTTCTCTGGAGTGTGATTCTCTGCTTGCTTTTATGAACATAACAACTTGGTCATGTGTATGTTCAGAGATATCTCTGCCATTAATCAATAAGATTTGATCTCCTTCATTCAGTTTGGATGCACAAATGTCAGCCTAAACAACAAATGTGAAAATATTTCAATAAAAAACAGATTTTGGAATTATTTTCATTAACAGAAAGAGAGCTGAAGACATTTTGTATAAAAGCACACTATAAAAGGGCTCCTTTTCAGTTTATACAGTATGGATTGATCTGCAAATGTTTATTTCACCAACACATACTTCACCAATATACAACCAGTTGCTTTGACTCCGGGTATTTTTGTTACAAATCTCCTAGTAGTAAAGCAATAAAAATATTTTCCACTTCTTTTGTAATTAAATCAAACATTCATCAGCTCAAGCAATTTGGAACCAATATTTCACACAGCAAGTGGGTTTCAATTCCTGTGAACTTTTAATGCAGAAAACTGTTTAGATATTCGTCCCAAATGAAAGCAAACTGATTTAGCACATATTTACCAGCACAACGGCTTCACACACAGGATGTTTTCAGTATTTAGCTGGAAGGTTACCACATCCTTTGTTGGTACAGTATAGCTATTGAACTTATACTTTTTTTAAACACATTTTTTTGAGATATGGGCATGGCTGGCCAACAATGATGACCCGTTCCAAGTTGAACCTTCTGGCGCTGGTGAACCACCTTCTTAAACCATTGCAGATTTTCTGGTAAAGATACCCAAACTGGTGATTGATGGGAGTTCTCAGATGCGAACCCCATAACAATAAAGAAATTACACATTTTCAATCATGTTGAAACTCCATTATTCCAGAGCACCCCAGATTTTAATGGTGCTGAACTAGTAAACGTTTTGGACAACTGAATGTTCTTCCCAAGCATATTCCAACACACTTTTAATTCATTTTTCTTTAGAAAAGAATAATTAATTTTCCAGTGAATCTGGAGACTTTCAAGGGAGTATGGGAACCAGGACATGTTGCAAGAAAGTCAGAATTGGGTGCCAGGGCCACTGTGTAATTAAGGGATGTGGGAATCAGAATCTTGCAAGTCAGATGTGGGAAACAAAATCACGAGGGGCTTAAATAGAGTAGACAATAAGAAACCTTTCCTCATGGCAGATATATCTAAGACCATAGGGTATAGATTGAAGGTGAGGACCAAGCAGTTTAAAGGAGATCCTAAGCATGAGCTAGAAATGGACCATACAAAGGCATGTAAGGAAATGGAATTTGCAGTGAGGTTGATTATATTTTTCAGTTGAGGCTGGATATTAGTTGTCATCAATAATGACGGGAAGCAGGGGCTGGGATAAAGGAGAGTGGAAGTGAAGTGCTTCCCACAAAAAGACTAAATTTGTCTCAAACCTTACAGATTGTAGATTAGCTATAATATTTATTTGGTGAGAGAAGTCAAAGGAAAAGTTGACCAGTGCAAATACATTTCAAACGGTCAGAGGAATGCAACAATGGGTGGGGACTGCTGGGAATCATGCAGAAATGCCACATATTTTCCAATGAAGCACAACAATGTGGAGAGACTGGCAACACTGGATATTGCAGATGCTAGAATTTCGAGCAAATGTCTCTCCATTACAATCCATAATCCCCTTATCAAGTATCCAATTACCTCTGTGTTAAAAAAATTAACAACACAGCACACACAATGGTGGGAGAAGAGTGGGGGTGCAATAATGATACTGCATTCAATGGTTAAGGGGACAGACAGGCATTTCTTGATATGAGTCCAGGATGTGTGTTGGAAAGAACTGCAGATACCGGTTTAAATCGAAGGTAGACACAAAATGCTGGAGTAACTCAGCAGGACAGGCAGCATCTCTGGAGAGAAGGAATCGATAACTTTTCGGGTCTTGACCCAAAACGTCACCCATTCCATCTCTACAGAGATGCTGCCTGTCCCTCTGAGTTACCCCAGCATTTTGTGTCTACCTAGTCCAGGATACGTGTTACTTACCTGGTGCACGGTCTAGGATGTCACTGAATGGTTGCAGAACAGAAGTTCATAAATCATAGGAGCAGAATTAGGCCTTTCGGCCCATCAGGTCCAATTAAAAGTGGCTGATCTACCTTTCCCTCTCAACCACATTCTCCTGCCTATTCCCCATAATTCCTGACACCTTTACTAATCAAAAATCTATCAATCTCCACCTTAAAAATACCCAAAGATTTGGCTTCAACAGCCATCTGTAGCAATGAACTCGACAGATTCACCACCCTCTGACTAAAGAAATTCCTCCTCATCTACCAAACCACATTGTCAGCAAGTAATGAACTTGCAAATGAACTGACTACCATGGCAATCTGGACTACTCTTCTTTACTCGCTTTCCCTTTAACTCCATCCTCGACTATCCCATTTGACACCCCACCCCCCTGTGTAGCAGTGGCAAACCTGCCTGCCAGAATGCTGGTCCCCCACCTGTTACGATGCAATCTCATTGGAGGTGGCGGAAATGTCGGAGAATTATATGTTGTATGTGACGGCTGGTAGGGTGGAAGGTGAGGACAAGGGGGACTCTGTCCTTGTTACGAGTAGCGGGATGGGGAGTGAGAGCAGAGCAGCGGGATATGGAGGAGACCCTGGTGAGAGCCTTAGAAGAGGGGAACCCCCGTTCCCTAAAGAATGAGGACATCTCCGATGCGCTGGTCTGGAACACCTCATCCTGGGTGCAGATGCGGCATAGACGGAGGAATTGGGAGTAGGGGATAGAGTCATTACAAGAAGAAGAGTAGTCCAGATAGCCATGGTAGCCAGTTCATTTGCAAGTTCATTACTTGCTGACAATGTGGTTTGGTAGTGAAATAGGAATTTGGTACACTTGCCAAGCTTTTGAACGCAAGAGTTGAAACGTCATTTTACAGTTTTTCAAAACAATGGTGAGACTGCACTTCGAGTATTGTGTAGCATTCTGGTCACAAGACAGGAGGAATGTAGTAGCAATAAAGATAGTGCAGTGACTTTTACCAGGATGTGGCCTGGAGTGGTGTCCTTTCATTCTGAGGCTATGACCTTTGGTCAAAGACTCTCCCATGAGGGGAAACATCCTCTTCACATCCACTCTATCCAGGCCTTTGACTGCTCGGTAAGTTTCAATGAAGTGCTCCATTATCCTTCTAAACTCAAGCGAATACAGGCCCAATGCTGTCAAATGCTCATCATAAGTTTCCCATCCTTTTTCATACACACCCCATCCTGCATGGGGAGAGACAGAGGTTAATGTCGATTACGATACGAAAAACAAATAGAAAAAGAAAAAAAGCTCCTGCGGACAGAGTTAATGGCTTCGTAAAGATAGAGTAGACAGACTGGAGAGAGAGTGTAGAAGGGATGGCTTTAAATTCCAGAGGACCATTTTTATGGGAAGTGTGACTTTCACAAGTGTGATGGTAGCTCTACAGGGATGCAACTCATACCCTTGTGAGCTGCTGTTGGGGAAGGTTTAAACAAGCTTGGGAGGGGGATGAGAAAGAATCAACTTAATGTTCTGTCCTCTGGTGTTTGGAAATCAATCTGGCTCTGAGCCTTGTGTTGATTTGAAGTTGGCATTCTGTCTACAGAGATTATAGAGATATGGGGGTTAACTCTCCAAAGATCTGTGGCATTCACCACGCATTCCAAGATTCATGCTTCAATTTTAGCTATCATACACTTTATTTTCTTGAGGATGTTCGCATTCACTAAGATTGTAATGCTGAGCATGCACTGGTAATAATATATCTGGAATAGAAAATTAAAAATATATCTCTTCTGGCTTGAAAATATTAAGAATATTGAAAATGTGGCATGATCTCATATGGCTAAATCCAGTCCACTCTGCCACATGCTGGCTGCCCCCAGCTGAAAAAGCTGGTACAATTATTTTATATTAAAATTCAGCTACATTTCTCACTGCCCTCTGAAGATAGTCAGCCATGGACCTCCAAGCACTGACCTCAACAATTACATACTACATTTTTCTACGCTGATGAGTTACATTCCACATATCATATTTGTATTGTCTTGGTAGCGCAGGACCCAATTAATAATATATTCATCACAGTCTGTTAATTTTTCTAGAAAATTCAATTGTTTCTTATGCAGCCACCTGAAACTTTTAAAAATAATTATTAAAAATGTTTTTGCTGGGAGTTCTTTCCACATGGCTTCTAGCCGATTGTAAAAAAAATCAATTTAATCTTCTTCAAGGCATACCAGTTTCTACTGGTGCAGTTCTGAAATCCCCAAATAGTAGTCCGAATGTAGGGTGTAAGTTGCAGCAGGAGTTAAAACTGGCATGTAACAAAGGTAATGCCACTGTGGTGATGGGGGATTTCAATATGCAGGTAGACTGGAGAAATCAGGTTGGTTCAGGACCCCAAGAAAGAGAGTTTGTAGAATGCCTCCGAGATGGATTGTTAAAGCAGCTTGTAAGCTGGTCAGCTTAGAGCAGACCAGAGAAAAGGCAATTCTGGATTTAGAGTTGTCCAATGAACCAGATATGATAAGAGAACGCGAGGTAAAGGAACTGCTTGGAGGTAGTGATCATAATATGATTAGTTTTATCTGCACTTTGAGAAGGAGAACGTTAAATCGGAAGTGTCAGTGATGCAGTTGAACAAAGGGGACTATGAAGGCATAAGAGGGGAGCTGGCCAAGGTAGACTGGAAAGGGATCCTAGCAGGAATGACAGTGGAACAGCAATGGCAGGAATTTCTGGGCATAATCCGGAAGACGCAGGATCATTTCATTCCAAAAAGGAAGAAAGATTCTAAGGGGAGCAGGAGGCAACCGAGGCTGACAAGAGAAGTTAGGGATAGAATAAAACTAAAAGAAAAGATGTATAACATAGCAAAGAGTAGCCGGAAGCCAGAGGATTGGGAAACTTTCACAGGACAACAGAAGGAAACAAAACGGGCAATACGGGCTGAAAAGATGAAGTACGAAGGGAAGCTGGCCTGGAATATAAAGAAGGACAGTAAAAGCTTCTTTAGATATGTTAAGGGAAAATGAGTAGCAAACTCAAATGTGGGTCCCTTGAAGGCAGACACGGGTGAAATTATTATGGGCAACAAGGAAATGGCAGAAGAGTTGAATAGGTACTTCGGATCTGTCTTCACTAAGGAAGGCACAAATAATCTCCCAGAGGTACTGGAGGACAGAGGATCGAAGGGGGTAGAGGAACAGAAATACATTTTCATTAGGCGAGAAATAGTATTGGGTAGGCTAATGGGACTGAAGGATGATAGATCCCTTGGACCTGATGGTCTGCATCCCAGGGTCCTCAGGAAGGTGGCTCTAGAAATAGTGGACACATTGGTGATCATTTTCCAATGTTCAATAGATTCAGGATCAGTTCCTGTGGATTGGAGGATAACTAATGTCATCCCACTTTTCAAGAAAGGAGCGAGAGAGAAAACGGGGAATTACAGACCAGTTAGCCTGACTTCGGTGGTGGGAAAGATGCTGGAGTCAATTATTAAAGAGGTAATAATGGAGCATTTGGATAGCAGTAAAAGGATTAGTCCAAGTCAACATGGATTTATGAAAGGGAAATCATGCTTGACTAATCTGGATTTTTTTGAGGATGTGACCAGTAAAATGGATGAAGGGGTGTCAGTGGATGTAATGCATCTAGACTTTCAGAAAGCCTTTGATAAGGTTCCCCATGGGAGACTGGTGACTAAAATTAGAGCATATGGTAGAAAATTGGTTGCCAGACCGGAAGCAAAGAATAGGAGTGAACGGGTCCTTTTCAGAATGGCAGGCAGTGGCAAGAGGAGTGCCGCAAGGCTCGGTGTTGGGGCCACAACTGTTTACCACATATATTAATGATTTGGAAGAGGGAATTAGGAGCAACATTAGCAAGTTTGCGGATGACACAAAGCTGGGTGGCAGTGTGAAGAGGATGTTAGGCGGTTGCAGGGTGACCTGGACAGGTTAAGTGAGTGGGCAGATGCGTGGCAGATGCAGTATATAGATAAATGTGAGGTTATCTACTTTGGTGGAAAAAACAAGGGGGCAGATTATTATCTCAATGGGGTTAGGTTAGGTAAGGGGGAAGTGCAGCGAGACCTGGGTGTCCTTGTACACCGGTCACTGAAAGTTGGCTTACAGGTACAGCAGGCAGTGAAGAAAGCTAATGGTATGTTGGCCTTCATAACAAGAGGATTTCAGTATAGGAGTAAGAGATTCTTCTGCAGTTGTATAGTGCTCTGGTGAGCCCACATCTGAAGTATTGTGTACAGGTTTGGTCTCCTAATTTGAGGAAGGACATCCTTGTGATTGAGGCAGTGCAGCGTAGGTTCACGAGATTGATCCCTGGGATGGCGGGACTGTCATATGAGGAAAGATTGAAAAGACTAGGCTTGTATTCACTGGAGTTTAGAAGAATAAGGGGGATCTTATAGAAACATATAAAATTATAAAAGGACTGGACAAGCTAGATACAGGAAACATGTTCCCAATGTTGGGCAAGTCCAGAACCAGGGGCCATAGTCTTAGAATAAAGGGGAGGTCATTTAAGACTGAGGTGAGAAAACACTTTTTCACCCAAGAGAGTTGTGAATGTATGGAACTCCCTGCTACAGAGGGCAGTGGAGGCCAAGTCACTGGATGGATTTAAGAGAGTTAGATAGAGCTCTAGGGGTTAGTGGAGTCAAGGGATATGGGGAGAAGGCAGGCACCGGTTATTGATAGGGGATGATCAGCTATGATCACAATGAATGGCGGTACTGGCACGAAGGGCTGAATGGCCTCCTCCTGCAACTATTTTCTATGTTTCTACATTTCTATGATCCCTTAGCCCCAAGAGCTAAATCTAACTCTCCCTTGAAAACATCAGTGAATTGGCCTCCACTGCCTTCTGTGGCAAAGAATTCCAAAGATTCACAACTCTCTGGTTGAAAATGTATTTCCTCATCCTCAGTCCTAAATGGCCTACCCCTTATTCTTAAACAGTGACCGCTGGTTCTGGTCCCCCAACATTATCTAGGAATGTTATATGTTTCTATACGATCCCCTCGCATCCTTCTAAATTCTAGTGAATACAAGCCCAGTTGTCCCATTCTTTCATCATACATCAGTTCTGCCATCCCGGGAATTAACCGAGTGAACCTATGCTGCACTCCCTCAATAGCAATAATGTCTTACCTCAAATTAGGAGACGGAAATTGCACACAATATTCCAGGTGTGGCCTCACCAGGGCCATGTACAACAGCAGTAGGATCTCCTTGTTCCTAAACTCAAATCCTCTCGCAATTGAAGGCTTTCTTCACTGCCTGATGTATCTGCATGCTTACTTTCAGTAACTGATGTACAAGCACACCCAGGTCTCGCTGCACCTCCCCTTTTCCAAATCTGACACAATACAAATAATGATATGCCTTACTGTTCTTGCCACCAAAGTGGATAAGCTCACATTTATCCACATTATACTGCATCTGCCTGCCATGCTTCTGCCCACTCACCCAGCCTATCCAAGTCACTGTGCAGCCTTATAGCATCCTCCTCGCAGCTCACACTGCCATCCAGCTTTGTGTCATCTGCAAACTTAGAGATGTTACACTTAATTCCCTCGTCTCAATCGTTAATATATACTGTAAACAACTGGGTTCCCAGCACCGAGCCTTGCGGCACCCCACTAGTCGCTGTCTGCCATTCTGAAAAGGACTCGTTAATTCCTACTCTTTCCTTCTTGTCTGCCAACCAGTTCTCTATCCATGTCAATACCCTACCCCTAATGCCATGTGCTCTAATTTTGCACACTAATCTCCTGTGTGGGAACCTTGTCAAAGGCTTTTTGAAAGTCCAAATACACCACATCCACTGGCTCTCCCTTATCCATTCTACTTGTTACATCCTCAAAAAAATCCAAAAATTTAGTCAAGCTTGATTTCCCCTTCATAAATTCATGCTGGCTTTGACCGATCCCTTCACTGCTTTCCAAATGCACTGCTGTAACATCTTTAATAATCGACTCCAGCATCTTTCCCACTACCGATGTAAGGCTAACTGGTCTATAATTCCCTGTTTTCTCTCTCCTCCCCTTTATTAAAAAGTGGAGTTACATTGGCTACCCTTCAGTTCACAGGTACTGATCCAGAGTCAAGAGAACATTGGAAAATGATCACAAATGCATACATGATTCCTAGGGCCACCTCGTTGAATACTCTGGGATGCAGACCATCTGGCCCTGGGGATTTATCTGCCTTCAGTCTCAACAGTTTACCTAATACCATTTTCTGACTAATGCGGATTCCCTTCAGTTTCTCCCTCCCACTAGATCCTCGGTCCCCTACTATTTCCAGGAGATTGTTTGTGTCTTCCTTAGTGAGGATAATACCAAAGTACTCGTTTAACAGTTCTGCCATTTCCTTGTTTCCCATTATAAATTCACCTGTCTCTGACTGTAAGGGACCTACATTAATCTTCACTAATCTTATCGTTTTTTACATAGCTATAGAAACTTTTACAGTCAGTTTTTATATTTCTCGCAAGGTTTCTTTCATGCACTTTTTTCCCCGCTCTTAATTAACCCCTTTGTCCTCCTCTGCTGAGTTCTAAATTTCTCCCAGTCGTCTGGTTTGCCACTTCTGGCCAATTTATGTCTCTTCCTTGGTTTTAACGCTACCCTTGACTTCCCTCGTCAGCCACGGCTGAGCCGCCTTCCCAGTTTTATATTTTCGCCAGGCAGGGATGAACAATTTCTGGAGTTCATCTATGCGGTCTTTAAATCTTCGCCATTGCATCTCCCCTGTCAACCCTTAAAGTATCATTTGTTTATCCTAGCCAATTTCCATCTCATACCTTCAAAGTCTCCTTTATTCAAGTTCAGGACCCCAGTCTCTGAATTTAGCATGTCACGCTCCATCCTAATGCAGAATTCCGCCATATTAAGGTCACTGTTGCCCAAGGAGCCTTGCACACCAAGATCGCTAACTAATCCTTCCTCATTACACAACACCCAGTCTCAGATGGCCTCCAGTCGGTTCCTCTAAATATTGGTTTAAAAAACCACCCTGTATACATTCCAAGAAATCTTCCACAGCACCGTAACCAATTTGGTTGGCCCAATCTATATGTGGATTAAAGTCACCCATGATAACCGTTGTACCTTTGCTACATGCATCCCTAATTTCCTGCTTGATGCTATCCCCAACCTCCTGACTGCTGTTTGGTGGTCTGTAAACCACTCCAACAAGTGTTTTCTGCCCTTGGCTATTTCGCAGTTCTACCCATACTGATTCTACAGCATCCAAATTAATGTCTCTCCATTGCTATTGCATTAATCTCCTCTTTAACTTTAAAAGAACACTTGTGAAAGTTTACATAAACCACCTCTATTGTGTCAATTCCTATTTTCTTCCAAACACTAGGCCACAGCCTTCCCGTTTTCACACATTCTACTCACATTTTCCCCATCGAGGCGATAAACATATTCCCGTCGCATTCCCACCTATATTTCCAACTGTTTAATCCTTTAAAGTTTTAAAAAAAGCCAGAAAACTCACCCATTTAAGAAAAAAAATCGACTCGCAAGGCAGAACGGGACACTCCGGGAGGGAGGGGCACGGCAGCGCACCCGAATTACATCACAATCGACTCGCATGGCAGGACGGGACCCTCCGGGAGGGGAGGGGAGGGGTACTCCAGCGCACTCATGTGGCGGCCGCAGCCGGCGCCCGAAGGGGAAGGTGGTGCTGGAGCTGGAGTGAAAGAGCCAGTCCGGGTCCGAAAAAAAAGCCGCTACTGGAACCAAGGGCAAGCCTGGGTCCGGAGTCAGGGACGAGCCCACTAGAGCCCAGGGGGCGGCGGAGCTGATGGCTGGAGTCTACAACCAGGGCCGAGAACCAGGTCCTGGCGCTGCTCTACGACCTGGGTAAGTCCTGGGGCAGGGAATGGGAGTGAGGGAGGAGGATGTGGGAAATTAGGAGGATGAGGGAAATGAGGAGGATGGAGATGGCGTGGTAGAGGGAGACCTCACTCCCACTCTCTACCCCCTCCCTCTCTACACTCCTTACCCCTCGGTACACTCCTTCCCCCTCGCTACCCTCTCCCTATCTACCCTCACTCCCACCCTCTACCCTCTCTCCCCTCCCTCCTCTCTACCCCCTCCCTATCTCCCACTCTATCTACCCCCTCCCTCCCTCTCTACCCCTCCCTCTCTGTTCCTCTTCCTCACTACCCCCATCCCTCTCTACTCCCCTCCCCCTCCCCTCCCTTTCTATTCCCCTGCCTCTCAACTCCCCTTCCTCTCTATCCCCTCCCTCCCCCCCTCTCTCTCTCTCTCTCTCTCTCTCTCTCTCTCTCTCTCTCTCTCTCTCTCTCTATACACCCCCTCGTTCTCTAACCCCCTCGCTCTCTATCACCCCTCCCTCTCTACCCCCTCCCGCTCTTGGGATTGAAGGAGGGTGAAGAGGAGGAGGAGGGAGTGCAGGGGGATGAGGAGAAATGAGCCGCACCTGCGCAGTTTGGGGCTATGTGTGAGTTGTGCAATATTGTGTTGGGAGAACGGCTTGCGTTGGGGGAACGGGTGAGTGGTGGAATCTTGCATTGGGGAGCATTGGGGTCTGCACTTGGTCTAGTATTTTATAAAAAGCAGATAGAAACGGAAGGAAACTGAGGCAAGTCTGTTCATAAAGGGTTAAATCACTGCAGGAGTGATATTAACTTAGAGGCTCAGGATGCAGAGTAATTTTCAGTAAATAACGTGACAGGTAAGAGTTGATTATAGGGCCAGTAACAGTAGCTGCACTATAGGACAGACTATACATTGAGGAGTAATGGGAGCTTGAAATTACTGCAATAATTAGATTCATGGAGTATATCAGTGACAGCAATGTATTGAATAACCAACCGAGGGTTATTTTAGAACTGATATTGTGTGATAAAGTTAATCAATAACAAAAATTAAATTCTTGAATTTTGCCCTGAAATAGGGAGAAATAGGGTGGTGAAGAAATCATACGGCATGCATAGGCTTGGGCACAGAATATAAAAGTTGGGATGTTTTGATGAAACTTTACAATAAAAGCTATCACTGCACTTGGAATATAATACTTAGGAAGGATTAGAACACTAGAGAGAATGCAGAGGAGATTTACCAGATTGTTGTCTGGACTAGAGATCCTCAGTTAAAATGAAATGCCAGATATGCTGGGCTTGTTTTCCCTTGAGTGAATGGCAACTTGTTAGAAGTATTTTAAATTATGAAAGGCACAGAGAGAGTATATTTATTATTGTCATATGTACCTTGGTGCAGTGAAAAGTTTTATTTGTGCATGCCATCCTATCAGATCAGATAATACCACACATAAATACAAATCATGGCAAACTCATAGGTGGAGCAAAGTGAAAGAAATAGAGCGAAGAATATAGTTCTCAGCATTGTAGCCAAAGCCCATTATATAAACCCAATGTCTGAAATGGGGTAGAAGTGAATCAGACAATACCCAAGCTTATGGAAGTAACATTTAGAAGCCTAATAACAGAGTGGATGAAGTTGTTCCCGAGTTTGGTGGCACATGCTTTCAAGCCTCTGTACTTTTTGGCCAACAGGAGCAGGGAGAAGAAGCAATGACTGCAGTGGGATAAGTTTTAAATTATGTTGACAGCTTTTCCGAGATAGCATGAAGCGTAGATTGAGTCATTGGTGGGGAATCTGGTCTGTGTGACGGACTGACTACATAAGTCCATAAGATTGTTTCTAGTGAGAAGGATGGGCCCTGCGAGAACGTACTAAATTGGAGTAAGGCAAACTACAATGTAATTAGGTAGGAACTCAGGAGGGTACACTGGTTTTGTTTATTATTTTCATATACACCGAGGTACATTGAAAAGCTTTTTGTTACATGCTATCCTGTCAAGGAAAAGACTACACATGATTACAATCAAGCCTTTTACTGTGACACAGGAAAAAGGTCATAACATTTGGTGCAAGATAAAATCCATTAAGAGCAATTGTTATTGGGTATGTCTACATCTGATATGCAGGAATGACGGAAATTGCTGGAGTAACTCAGCAGGTCAGGCAGCATCCCTGCATAACATGGATAAGTTATGTTTTGGGTTGGGATTCTTCTTCATACCCGAAATGTCACCGATCCATGTCCTACAGGTATGCTGCCTGAGTCGCTTAGTTACTCCAGCAATTTATCTCTTTCCTTGGCAAACACGCATCTGCAGTTCCTTGTTTCCACATTCTTATACAGTGCCCTTCATAATGTTTGGGACAAAGACCCATCATTTATTTATTTGCCTTTGTACTCCACAATTTGAGATTTGTAATAGGAAAGATCACGTGGCTAAAGAGCACATTGTCAGATTTTAATAAAGGCCATTTTTTAATATTTTGTTTTACCATGTAGAAATGACAGCAGTGTTTATATATAGTCCCCCATTTCAGGGCACCATAATGTTTGTGACACAGCAAAGTCATGTAAATGAAAGTGATCATGTTTATTATTTTGTTGCTGCTTGAAGTATGCGATTCATGGACATCACCAGTTGATGGGTATCTTCTCTGGTGATGTTCTGTGAGGCCTGTATTGCAGCCATCTTTAGCTCATGCTTGTTTTGGGGGCTAGTCCCCTTCAGTTTTCTCTTCAGCATATAAAAAGGCTTGCACAATTGGGTTCAGATCGGGTGATTGACATGGCCACTCAAGTATTGACCATTTTTCAGCTTTGAAAACTCCTTTGTTGCTTTAGCAGTATGTTTGCGATCATTGTTTTATTGTAGAATGAATCGCCGGCCAATTTTGAGGCATTTGTTTGAATCTGGGCAGATAGAATGTCTATACACTTCAGAATTCATTATGCTACTACCATCAGTAGTTGTATCATCAATGAAGGTAAGTAAGCCAGTACCTTCAGCAGCCATACATGCTCAGGTCATAACACCCCCACCACTGTGTTTCACATATGAGGTGGTATGCTTTGGATCTTGGGCAGTTCCTTCTCTCCTCTGTACTTTGATATGTCAATAGACAATAGACAATAGGTGCAGAAGTAGGCCATCCGGCCCTTCGAGCCAGCACTGCCATGGTGATCATCCCCAATCAGTACCCCATTCCTGCCTTCTCCCCATTACCCCTGACTCTGCTATTTTTAAGAGCCCAATCTAGCTCTCTCTTGAAAGCATCCAGAGAACCTACCCTCACCGCCCTCTGAGGCAGAGAATTCCACAGACTCGCCACTCTCTGTGAGAAAAAGTGTTTCCTCGTCTCCGTTCTAAATGGCTTACTCCTTATTCTTAAACTGTGGCCCCTGTTTCTGGACTCCCCCAATATCGGGAACATGTTTCCTGCCTCTAGTGTGTCCAAACCCTTAACAATCTTATATGTTTCAATGAGATATCCTCTCATCCTTCTGAACTCCAGAGTGTACACGCCCAGCTGCTTCATTCTCTCAGCATATGCCAGTACTGCCATCCCAGGAATTAACCTTGTAATCCTACGCTGCACTCCCTCAATAGCAAGAATGTCCTTCCTCAAGTTAGGGGACCAAAACTGTACACTCCAGGGTCTCACTAGGGCTCTGTACAACTGCAGAAGGACCTCTTTGTTCCTATATTTTATTCCTCTTGTTATAAAGGCCAACATGCCATTCACTTTCTTCACTGCCTGCTGTACCTGCATGCTTACTTTCATAGACTGATGTACAAGGACCCCCCAGATCCCGTTGTACTTACCCTTTTCCCAACTTGACGCCATTTAGATAGTAATCTGCCTTCCTATTTTTGCTACCAAAGTGGATAGCCTCACATTTATCCGCATTAAACTTCATCTGCCATGCATCTGCCCAATCCCCCAACCTGTCCAATTCACCCTGCACTCTCATAGCATCCTCCTCACAGTTCACACTGCCACCCAGCTTTGTGTCATCTGCAAATTTGCCAATGTTACTTTGAACCCATTATTCACAATGTCAGGTATCTGGATCGCACTAATTCATTATTCTTACAGTCAAAATTATTAAAATTAGCAATTTGGTTGCATTTAAAACAGCTCAGATAATGTTTAGGGCCAAAAATAAAAGCTTACCTGGAAATATACAAAAATTATTCAATGAGCGAGTGGGGGGGTTATAATTTAAGAAGAATATTTAATTTTAAGGTACAAAGAGTCCGCACGACCAGTAAAACTTTTTGTATTTCGGTCTGTGGAGTGGGATTGTGGAACAGTTTTAGTGTGGAGTTAAAGCAATGTCCAAACATGAACCAGTTCAAAATGACATACAACATTTTTTTTTTCACAAGGTACAGGGATGAAGGGGATGGTTGACAAACAGGGGTTAATGTCTATTAATGTTTATTTATTTATTATTTATTTATGTTTTTTTGGTTACTTCATACATATTACTTGCATGTGTTTATCAGTTGTATGTATATATATGTCTGTATGCATCTCTAAAAATTATCTGGGGTACGTCAACGGTTAAATTGTATCTCAAATGCTATTGTAGATTATATATTGTATATTGTGTTGCATATTACATTACTATTGATACATTATCATTATTGTTATTATTATTATTATTATAAGCAATGTTATTAATAATGGTGATTATTATTAATTAATTCATTAATTAATTATTAAATATGGAAGAAGGGTTTAGGGAGAAGGGGTGAGATTAAAAAAGTTATTCTTCTCACTCCTTTTCGAGCTTGTAAAGAAAAAGTGTTGGACATTTAAATTTTACTTTATACTTTTCATTGCTTTGCAAATATTGCCTGGAATGTTCAATTGTTTGACTATTTCGATTTTGTTATTTATTCCTATTTATGTCTTTACTTGTTCGGAACAAATAAACAAACAAATAAATAAATAAATAAACAAACAAATCCCTTCATCCAAATCATTGATGTATATTGTAAATAGCTGGGGTCCCAGCACCGAGCCTTGCGGTACACCACTCACTAGTCACTGTCTGCCATTAATCTTCGTCTCATCTGTCCACAAGACCTTTTTCCAGAACTGTGTTTGCTCTTTTAAGTACTTCTTGGCAAACTGTAACCGGGCCATCCTATTTTTGGGGCTAACCAGTGGTTTGCATCTTGCAGTGTAGTCTCTGTATTTCTGTTCATGAAGTCTTTTGTGGACAATGGTCATTGACAAATCCCCACCTGACTCCTGAAGAGTATTTCTCATCTATCGCACAGGTGTTGGGTGATTTTTCTTTATTATAGAGAGAATTCTTGTCATCAACAGTGGAAAACTTCCTTGGCCTGCCGGTCCCTTTATGATTAGTAAGCTCACCAGTGCTCTCTTTCTTCTTAATGATGTGCCAAACAGTGGATTTTGATAAGTCTAAAAGAAAGCCTGGTTGATGTCTCTCACTGTTGTATTCTTGGTTCTCAGTCTCATAATGGCTTATTTGACTTTCATTGGCACAACTTTGGTCCTCATGTTGATAAACAGCAATAAAAGTTTCCAAAGGTGATGGAAAGACTGGAGGAAAGACTAGGTGCTGAGAGCTCTCTTATACCTGCATTAAGGAGGCATTTGAACACACCTGAGCAATTACAAATACCTGTTAAGCCATGAGTTCCAATTATAAGTTGCCCTGAAATGGGGGAACTATGTATAAATGCAGCTGTAATTTTTACACGGCAAAACGAAAATGTATAAAAATACCCTTTCATAAAATCCGACAATGTGCACTTTAACCACATGTGATATAACAAATCACAAATTGTGGAGTACAGAGGCAAATAAATAAATGATGGATCTTTGTCCCAAACATTGTGGAGGGCACTGTATGTAGGTGTCAATTAAAGACCAGTCGTTGGAAGTTTAGCTCTGGCATGTTCCATTAAGGAGCTGGGATAAGGATGGCAAAGTAAGGGAACCTTGGTTGAGGTTGTAAATTTGATCATATGGAAAAATAAAGTGCACGCAAGGATGGAATCAAACTGGGTGTTTGAGGAATAAAAGGTGGAACGAGAGAGGACGAGTGAATTTCTGCTTGGAGTCTGGTGAAGCATAAGTTTTCACTGAGAAAGACATGAACAATATTAAGAATACTAATATACAAGGGCAGTTTGAGATTAAAAAGTTGTTGGAGCCCTTGAAGAGCATCAAGGTGGATAACCACCACCTATCAATTGGTAACCTTTCACAACCTCCTATCTCCCCCCCCCCTCACGTGTGTTCCTCTGGACTCTATTTCTTTATTTCCTCACTTCCATGGCCTCCTCCCCCCCCCCCCCCCCTTTCCACCTTTCTGGCTATACAATCTGCATTTCTTCAAACTTGTCTCACAACTTCCTTTCTTTTCTCTGCTCATTGTTCCAACCTTCTGCCTATCAAAACTCCCCTCCCCTATGTCGACCTATTACCCGCCCTCCACATCCCCCCAAGGGCAGAGTCCCCCTTGTCCTCACCTTCCACCCTAGCAGCCGTCACGTACAACAAATAATCCTCCGTCATTTTCGTCACCTCCAACGTGACACCACCACTTGCCACATCTTCCCATTTCCTCCCGTCTGCTTTCCGCAGAGACCGCTCCCTCCGTAACTCCCTGGTCAATTCGTCCGTTCCCACCCGAACCACCCCCTCTCGGGGCCATTTCCCTTGCAACCGCAAGAAATGCTACACTTGTCGCTTTACCCCCCCCCTCCCCCCCCCTTGACTCCATACAAGGACCCAATAAGTTTTTCCAGGTGCGGCAGAGGTTCACCTGCACCTCCTCCAACCTCATCTATTGCATCCACTGCTCTAGATGTCAGCTGCTCTACATCAGTGAGACCAAGCGTAGGCTATGCGATCGCTTCGCCGAACACCTCCACTCAGTTCGCAAGAACCAACCTGATCTCCTAGTGGCTCAGCACTTCAATTCCCCCTCCCATTCCGTATCCGACCTTTCTGTCCTCGGCCTCCTCCATGGCCAGAGTGAGGATCACTGTAAATTGGAGGAGCCGAACCTCAAATTTCGCTTGGGCAGTTTGCACCCCAGCGGTATGAACATTGACTTCTCTAATTTCAGGCAGTCCTTACTTTCTCCTCCACTTCTCAGCTCTCCCTCAGCCCACCGGCTCCACTTCCTTTCTTCTTCCTGCCCCCCCCCCCCCCCCCCCCGTCTGAAGAAGGGTTTCGGCCAGAAACATTGCCCATTTCCTTTGCTCCATAGATGCTGCCTCACCCGCTGAGTTTCTCCATCATTTTTGTCTACCTTCGATTTTCCAGTATCTGCAGTTCCTTCGTAAACGCTTTGTCCTGGCTCTCCTCTTTTCCAGCTCGCCCCCACCCCCATCTATTTACAATCAGTTTGAAGTGTTTCTGCCTATCATCACCTATCCATGTTTTCCACAAATGCTGCCCGATCTGCTGAGTTTACTTCTACATTGCAAGTCCTTTTGTATTCTAACCAGCATGTAGATCTTTGTTTATACAAGGGCGATAAATCCCCAGGGTACACAAAAAGCTGGAGAAACTCAGCGGGTGCAGCAGCATCTAAGGAGCGAAGGAGATAGGCGACGTTTCGGGTCGAGACCCTGCAACGTCGCCTATCTCCTTCGCTCCTTAGATGCTGCTGCACCCGCTGAGTTTCTCCAGCTTTTTGTGTACCCTCGATTCTCCAGCATCTGCAGTTCCTTCTTTAAAAAAAAAGATAAATCCCCAGGCCCTGATGGGATCTGCACCAGGTCACAAGGAGAACAAACAAACTCTGTGCAAGCTGTATCTGCAGTCAGGAACAAACCCAGGTCTCTGGTGCAGGAACTCTACCGCTGCACCACCCAACTTCTGTCCCTTAATTCTCATGTCATGCCCTATAAAAGAGGCTTTTATAGGGCATGACATGAGAATTAAGGGACAGAAGTTTAGGGGTAACGTGAGGGGGAACTTCTTTACTCAGAGGGTGGTGGCTGTGTGGAATGAGCTTCCAGCAGAAGTGGTGGAGGCAGGATCGTTTTTAACATTTAAAAGTAAAGTGGATAGGTATATGGACATGAAGGGAATGGAGGGGTATGGTCTGAGTGCAGGTAGATGGGACTAGGGGAAAACAAATGGTTGGCACGGACTGGAAGGGCCGAGAGGGCCTGTTTCCGTGCTGTAATTGTTATATGGTTATATATGCTCGTAGATATACAGGGAATGTAGGGTTGTGGATTATGAGTAGGCAAATAAGAATTAGTGTTGGCACAAACATTGTGGGCCGAAGGCCTAATTTTGTGCTGTACTATCGAGGAACACTCAGTCCTTCCACCAAATTTTTACCTGAACAGGAGGGGGAGGGGGCAATTTCTATTGGGATCCAAATCCTTGCTGGCCCAGCTTGCAACAAAGTTCCAATCGAGCAACACTCAGTCCTTCCAGCAAGTTATTAGCTCAACAGGAGAGGCCAATTGTATTATTTTTTAAAGTCCTCGAAGCAAGAGGAGGGAAGGCATTGCTGCGGATACACCCCTGCACAATTGGGGGCTATGGGTGAGTGCTGGAATATGGGGGAATGGATGAGTGGTGGAATATTGCTTTGGGGAATGGATTGCGTTCGGGGACCAGGCCTCCTGTATGACAGGGACCCAACGGGTCCCAGTTGGTCTAGTTCTATATATGTTTCTGTTCTATGATAGTTATGTGCAGAGTATGCACAGATTGATAGACATTAAAAAAAAATATTTTACTCACAGGTGACCCTGGGCTTACTCTTGAGACAATAAGCGGCATTTTCTGATCAGCTCCACCCTGCACATGGAATAAGTGTATAGATGGCATAAATAAGATACTTTATGTGTTTAAAGCTGCAATTAAAACAATCTATATGTCATTCAGGATTTCTGCAAGAAATTGTAACTCCAGATTATGGAACAATTAACGTTTATAAAAATCTTGCATTCTAGGATGCTTTTGAAAGTGTACAGTAATCATTAGCATAGAAATGGTTAGATTATGTAGTTTAATCAAAACATAATTGGTTTAATTGAATGGATGACCAGAACAGAAACATTTATAGAACAGTACAGCACAAAATTAGGCCCACATCCTAATCGGCCCACAATGTCTGTGCCAAGATTAATTAACCACATTCACTGGATATTCAGCACTGAAAAGATCTGCCAAAGCCGCTTTGATAGCAATTATAATTTAGTATTCAAATGCATTAATAAAATTATTGAACGTTATCATTGGTTATTCATCTTGAAAAGCTCAATTAGTTAAAGAATGAGCTTGAATGCATTAAGATTTCTCATACTCCGTTATAACATAGAATCACATGAAGTCTGTACTGGCTGCACGAGAATTTGTCAGTCCTATTCCTTTATTTTCCTGCAACCTACTCTGCCTGTTCATCAACTCCCCCTCCTCCCCCCCCCCCCACTCTAATACTTCTACTTCCCACCTAGACTAGTGGCCATTTACAATAACCAGTCAATCCACCAACTATTTTTGGAACAGAGGAGAAAATCCAGAGCACCCAGAGAAAACTTAGTCACTGAAGAATGCAAATGCCACAAAGACACCAGAATCCACTTGGTCGCTAGACAGTGTAGCAGCATTACCAACTGCAATGCTACTGTGCTAAAACTCACCAGAATTTGGGATGAATCTGGGAAGCCAAGGCCTATATTAAGTCTTGTAACTAATAAGTTACACCAAATGAAAAAACTTTTGAAATAATTTTGAGGTAAATATCAAAACAAGTGAACAAATGACTTTAGCTCGCAAGCTACAAAAGAGTTCAAAACAATGATGGAAAAGGTTATTTTGTTCAGAAATCTGGAACTAGATTCCTGACTCTCCCTCCATAGAAGTGCCCTCACTTCATTTCCTTCACTAAAAAGAAAAGCAAAATTCGGTGGCACAGGTATGGTGCTCAATTTTAACATCATGTCATTCCACACCAAGCGAGGTTATTTTGCACAATAATTATTTTCTTTATTTACTGTTTATAATTGTTTTTTTAAGGAAGGTTAAATTTTTTCAATTTACCTTCAAGTTGAACCCAAACTTTCCATCCTCATCAGGTCTCATTCGAACTAAAAGCAAATTACGATCATGGATTACTGCATCACTCTGGAAAGAAAGAACCTCAACTTTACCATGCAAGAGTCATTAATATACACAAATGCACTCTCAATTTGCATAAGGCATAATTACTTGGATAATTTTATGCAGCCTTATTTGTTAAATAGAATGTCATGTCCCAATTCAAATAACTGAAGCCCAGCGTGAATGAGAAATAATCTTGTAAAGATTTAACAGATTCCAAGATGAATACCAAAGGGCAGATTTCTCTTGGTAGAGTGTCTGTAGCGAGGAGACATAGTTATTTAGGATTGTGAAGAGGAAAATAAAACGTTATCCATAGATTGCAAGTGTTTGAAAATTCAGCTTTAAATGTAAATATATTTAGACATACACAATGGTCACAAGCCCGAGGTAGAAAAATCCTCTTATCCTCGCAAGATCAATTTTAGAAAAGACTAGACTAAGTGGGACCCGTTGGGACCCATGTTCACACGGGAGGGCTGGTCCCCCGACACAATATTCCACCTCTCCACCAATTCCAACACTGGTGGCCAGTGGGGGGGCTTTCTGGAGCGCTGGTATGGGCTATGCAGCTCAGTCCTTCAAGCCTGATGTGCTGGCAGCTCACTCACGGCTGGTGGGCTGGCAATTGACTCACAGCTATTCCTTGAAGTTCCATTTCAAGCAGGGTGCAAGGCCACCAAATTCAAATCCATTTTCCTACCATTTCAAGCAGGGTGCAAGGCCACCAAATTCAAGCGCAGTTTCTTACCACTTCGAGCAGGGTGCAAGGTCACCAAATTCAAGTGCAGTTTCCTACCACTTCAAGCTGGATCCAAGGCCACCAAATTCATGTGCAGTTTCATAGCACTTCAAGCAGGGTGCAAGGCCACCAAATTCAAGTGCAGTTTCATACCACTTTCAACAGGGTGCAAGGCCACCAAATTCAGTGCAGTTTCATACTACTTCAAGCAGGGTGCAAGGCCACCAAATTCAAGTGCAGTTTCATACCATTTCATGCAGGGTGCAAGGCCACCACATTCAAATGCAGTTTCATACCATTTCAAGTAGGGTGAAACCACCATAAAATCACACAAAACACCAAACTCATAGTTCAGTAGACATTCAGTGTGTTCAGTTGATTCACAGCTCAGACATTTTTAAAACACTAATAATACTTTTATTTTTCACTGATGGGAAGAATCCTCTGCACCTGATGAGCAGAGGGGGACTGAGCAAGATGGCCAAAAATCACAGCTGTAAGTGGTAGCGTTTTATCTAAAATCAATATACAGTGCAAACAGGAAGTTGTCAAGTGCACCCAAACCACCATTTGCAGTGCTTTTACTTCAACCCAAACCCCAACCCAAACCCCCAGTGCCTTTTACTTCAACCCAAAGTACCAAAACCACCATTTGCAGTGCCTTTTACTTCAACCCAAAGCACCCAAACCACCATTTGCAATGCTTTTTACTTCAACCCAAAGCACCCAAACCACCATTTGCAGTGCCTTTTACTTCAACCCAAAGCACCCAAGCCACCATTTGCCGTGCCTTTTACTTCAACCCAAAGCACCCAAACCACCATTTTGCCATGCCTTTTACTTCAACCAAAACCACCATTTGCAGTGCCTTTTACTTCAACCCAAAGCACCCAAACCACCATTTGCAGTGCCTTTTTACTTCAACCTAAAGCACCCAAACCACCATTTGCAGTGTCTTTTACTTCAACCCAAAGCACCCAAACCACCATTTACTGTGCTCTTTACTTCAAACCAACCATATTTTCATTTCAAACCACATTAAGGACACTGAAGGTCAGTAAAACTACACTCACAGTTTAGTAGACATCTGTTCACTGTTATTCACAGCTCAGACTGAGAGACATGACCCTCTCACTTCCCCCATCTTGCAGAGACTGACTGAGGAACAACACTTCTGGGTTTTATAGTCCCACCCCCCCCCCACCAGCAGGGACAGCAGAGAGAATGTCAACATTTTTAAAAACATTAATAAGTCTTTTATATTTCATCAATGGGAAAAATCTTCTGGTCCAGGTCAGCAGAGGGGGGACTCTAAGCGAGGTGGAAAAAAAGGATGGCCGTAGGTGGCGGCGTTCTTTCGGAAATCACATCGCAGCGAGCCAAAAGCGGTCAAGATCTTACATTTTGTAATATAGATGGTTTGGGAACCAGTTGGTAGGGTTTCCTTCATATTATGGTTAAATGCCAGCACTCATTTGTACAATACAATTACCCATATAATGCTCGCAATCCAATCAACTGGGAGAGATGATTAAATAAAACATACAATTTCAGGCTAGTTGTCAGTCATTTAAGAAATGATCCATTAACATGTTTGTCTTGTTATATTGCATCTGTTGCTCCTTCCCCTTTCTCAGGGCCATCCTTACACCAAGCAAAAATTCAACACTCAGAAGAAATATTACTAGAGCCAGGATGTTTAGGCACTAAAAAACCTCTGAAATAGGCAGACCAAAAGGCATAATAAAATTACAAAAAAAGGCACGAAAAATGCAGTTATTGACAAAAAACATTTATTTCCACCACCAAAATATGGTTAAAAATGAAAATATTAAGGTATACTACATTAAATGACCAAAGTTGCTTGGCTGCACATAATTACTAGCATTTATTTCAAATTATCTGCTGCTAAATTATGCCGTCTGTCAGACAGCATATGGTTCATATAATCATAGAAAATAGGTGCAGGAGTAGGCCATTCAGCCCTTCGAGCGTGCACCGCCATTCAATATGATCATGGCTGATCATCCAACTCAGTATCCTCTACCTGCCTTCTCTCCATAGCCCCTGATCCCTTTAGCCACAAGGGCCACATCCAACTCCCTCTTAAATATAGCCAATGAACTGGCCTCAACTACCTTCTGTGGCAGAGAATTCCACAGGCTCACCACTCTCTGTGTGAAAAAAAGTTCTCATCTCGGTCCTACAAGACTTCCCCCTTATCCTTAAACTGTGACCCCTTGTTCTGGAGTTCCCCAACATCGGGAACAATCTTCCTGCATCTAGCCTGTCCAACCCCTTAAGAATTTTGTAAGCCTCTATAAGATCCCCCCCTCAATCTCCTAAATTGCAGCGAGTACAAGCTGTGTCTATCCAGTCTTTCTTCATATGGAAGTCCTGCCATCCCAGGAATCAGTCTGGTGAACCTTCTCTGTACTCCCTCTATGGCAAGAATGTCTTTCCTCACATTAGGAGACCAAAACTGTACGCAATACTCCAGGTGTGGCCTCATCAAGACCCTGTACAACTGCAGTAGAACCTCCCTGCTCTTGTACTCAAATCCTTTTGCTATGAATGCCAACATACCATTCGCTTTCTTCACAGCCTGCTGCACCTGCATGCCTACTTTCAATGATTGGTGTACCATGACACCCAGGTCTCGTTGCATCTCCCCTTTTCCTAATCGGCCACCATTCAGATAATAATCTACCCTCCTGTTTTTGCCGCCGAAGTGGATAACCTCACATTTATCCACATTATACTGCATCTGCCATGCATTTGCCCACTCACCCAACCTATCCAAGTCACCTTGCAGCCTCCTAGCCTCATCAGAGCTAACATTGCCCCCCACCTTCGTGTCATCCGCAAACTTGGAAATGTTGCATTCAATTCCCACATCCAGATCATTAATATATATTGTAAATAGCTGGGGTCCCAGCACTGAGCCTTGCGGTACCCCACTAGTCACTGCCTGCCATTCTGAAAATGAGCCGTTTACTCCTACTCTTTGCTTCCTGTCTGCCAGCCAGTTCTCTATCCACATCAATATTGAACCCCCAATACCGTGTGCTTTAAGTTTGTATGCTAATCTCTTATGCGGGACCTTGTCGAAAGCCTTCTGAAAGTCCAGATATAACACATCCACAGGTTCTCCCTTATCCACTCTACTAGTTACATCCTCAAAAAATTCTATAAGATTCGTCAGACATGATTTACCTTTCATAAATTCATGCTGACTTTGTCCAATGATTTCACCGCTTTCCAAATATGCTGCTATCCCATCTTTAATAACTGACTCTAGCATTTTCCCCACTACCGATGTTAGACTAATTGGTCTGTAATTCCTCGTTTTCTCTCTCCCTCCCTTTTTAAAAAGTGGGGTTACATTAGCTACCCTCCAATCCTCAGGAACTACTCCAGAATCTAAAGAGTTTTGAAAAATTATCACTAATGCATCCACTATTTCTGGGGCTACTTCCTTAAGTACTCTGGGATGCAGCCTATCTGGCCCTGGGGATTTATCGGCCTTTAATCCATTCAATTTACCCAACACCACTTCCCGGCTAACCTGGATTTCACTCAGTTCGTCCATCTCATTTGACTCCCGGTCCCCTGCTATTTCCGGCAGATTATTTATGTCTTCCTTTGTGAAGCCAGAACCAAAGTAGTTATTCAATTGGTCTGCCATGTCCTTGGTCCCCATTATCAATTCACCAGTTTCTGACAGCAAGGGACCTACATTTGTTTTAACAAACCTTTTTCTCTTCACATATCTATAAAATCTTTTGCCGTCCGTTTTTATGTTCCGTGCCAGTTTTCTTTCATAATCTATTTTCCCTTTCCTAATTAAGCACTTTGTTCTCCTCTGCTGGGCTCTGAATTTCTCCAAGTCCTCTGGTAGGCTGCTTTTTCTGGCTAATTTGTATGCTTCATCTTTAGTTTTGATACTCTCCCTGATTTCCCTTGTTATCCACGGATGCACTACCTTCCCTGAATTATTATTTTGCCAAACTGGGATGAACAATTGTTGTAGTTCATCCATGCAGTCTTTAAATGCCTTCCATTGCATATCCACCGTCAACCCTTTAAGAATCACTTGCCAGTCTATCTTGGCCAATTCACGTCTCATACCCTCAAAGTTACCTTTCTTTAAGTTCAGAACCCTTGTTTCTGAATTAACAATGTCACTCTCCATCCTAATGAAGGTTCAGATGTGAAAAACCTATTTCTACCTCAGCTGAAAAAAAGCTACAGACTATATTCATGTCGATATCTTGTACATTACAACTACCTTTGAGAACTTTAGCTATGTTTTCTATTTCTTGAAGATCTTTGTTAGCTAAAATCACTCTCTCACATTTTCCTTGTATGTCTTTACCTACATCGCCAGGTACTTTACGAATATCGTCAGTTACTTTGTTGAAAACCTACAAGTTATTCACTGTTTCGCCACGTTCCTCAAGGGAGGTGATAGCTTAGGGAAGTTCGCAAAATTGGAAGCAATAAACCCAAGATCACGGTGGAGAGACCTTTTCTGTATGATTTCACCGACGATCCTGACTGCAGCAGCTTCTTCTTCAAAACAGTTAACGATTTATTTTATTTTTTCAAAATTTGCAGCAGAGTAAGGTACAGCAGGGAGCCATGTACCCCATCTAATCAAAACGGGCTGAGGAGGTAGCTGAATCTCGAGTGCCATTTCTTTGAACAACTGCACACGTGACAGTGCTTTGAGGAAGATTTTCTTGACATTGGAAAGTAGGCGATCGACATTTGGAAACAAGCTACGTATGTGCTTGGTAATTCTATGAAGTCCTTGAGCTAAGCATGTCAAATGCAACATTTTGGGGAATGAAACTTCAAGTCACAAACATAAGAACATTCTCGTGTTTTATACCTTCTGGCTAAAGTACAGCAAGTGAAGATGTAACTGAGTAATAATTGAGCTGTTGACTTCTCCAATACTTCCGATGTCAACAAATACTCCTTTGATGGTTGACCTGCTTCCAGTGCACTGATGACCACAATGGCAACATAATCCCCACAGCATTGGTTGTCTTGTCTACTGAGATACATATTTTGTTGCAACTTCATCTCTAATTTTCTGCACAACAATGTTGAAGTTGCTGTCAACATAATGTTTCCGTAATGATGACTCGCTTGGTCTATGTTCCTCTGTGTATTTCTCTAAAAAACCTCTGAGAGGTTTGTTTTCCAATTTCCACAGTGGAATTCCAGCATCAATGAATGCCTTGCACAGATCACCCAAAAACTCAGATTTGTGTCTGGAGCCAGCAGTAAATGTAGTGAGGAGACAAGCTTGGGTATTTCGCTTGGGTAGTTTACATCCCAGCGGTATCAACATTGACTTCTCTAATTTTAGATAGCCCTTGTCTTCTCCCTCCCTCACCGTTCCCAGCTCTCCTTCTAGTCCTACTGCCTCCGCCTCTTCTTTTATTCCCCCCCCCCACATCAGTCTGAAGAAGGGTCTCGACCCGAAACGCCGCCTATTCCATATCTCCATAGATGTTGTCTCACCCGATGAGTTTCTCCAGCATTTTTTGTCTACATTCGACTTTTCCAGCATCTGCAGTTCTTTCTTAAATAGATCTTGGAGAAGACAACCAGCGGGCAGCGGCACGAACGAATGAATGACCGACAGTGGCGCCCCCATTTTCGTCCCGGTGGTGGAAGTTTTCTTGTAAGTTATGCTATGCTAACACGTTAATAATAACATTAATATTAACGTGTTAACATAGAAAACATTATTGCAGTCATGGTACAACTAGAGCAAAAATATTTATAGTAGGAAATAGAGAACGACTATTTAGCAAAACATCAAAAAAAGGCTGATTTAGACACTCGATTGTTGAAATCCTGGTGAAATCATCAAAAAAGGCATGAAAAGGCACATGGCATTTATGGCAAAATCTTGGCTGTAATTACTACATTCAAACAGTGGTGATGACACCAATCTCTTCTTGATTCTTTGCCCCTTTTCATGCCAAGATTTATAAAAGTGATTGAATATTTGATTTTCAGAAACAAATATCCCGCTGCTCTGAGGATTTATTCTCCAACATGATGCATTATTCAGTCTCTCACATGACAACTGCTTATCAGATTCAACTTTACATTGCTCACAGCACAATAGACTTGTCAAACTTTGGTTCAGCTGATCACATTGTTAGATGTAATGTTAAGAATGTCAGTGGAGATATTGAATAGCCCTGGGCAATGAACACTGGATTTGTGTTGCATGATTCCAGCTCTTGTTCAACGTGGCACAGGATGCTTAATATTCATGGCCCCACCTCATAAGTGACTTCAGTGTCAAGTTAGCGCTAACCATGCCATTTGTTTTCTCATTGCATAGTAGTATTGCTTCGTTTGGTTGACGACCACCAGTGAAACCATCTGCTGCTGATTAGGCCATGTTGTCAACCCCTTTAGGATGGCTGAAAGCTAACGCTGAAGTTATCTTTGCTGATGAGATGGATGCAAGGAGACAGCTTCCCTATTCAGAGACCTAAAATGATCTCCAGTTCTGAATGAAGATTGGTAACATTTTCAGGACCTCACATCACATTTATCCTCCACATCAAGCAAGTATTCCCCTTTTCCAAGTATGTCCCCAACTCGCGTAACAATGATCAATTGCTGTTTTTCACATTTGTTGGCTGTACCACAGCCATGGACACACTTACCAGTTTTCTAAACCTCAAACTTCACAGCTTCTAAAATGCCTACTATTCAAACATTACAGATGCGTTAAGCAGAAAGATTGCCACGGAAAAAGTATCCTCTTTTGCAGGAGGCAAGGTTCAATTCTGCCAACAACACCATCAGATCAGCAGAGGACAGATCCACTTTCACCAGATCACTACCCTAGAGAATAACAGCAGCCAACTACTGGAACAGGCATAAATTGTGGCCAGTAGAAGGGGGGGGGGGGGGAAGATGGGGGTAGCCTGGCACCACACTGAAGATAGTCTGCTCACTTTTATTATTCCTTCTCACATTCTCCATGTGCATAGTTTACAAGCAGCAAATATTTTAGCTGTGCATCACATATCACCCACCCTCTTACCGCTGTAACGTCTCCTTTGTCTTTTCTTTGAAATCTTGAGAAACCCACTTATTCAGGGAGCAGTTACAACTGCATGTAGAAGGGAATGCGTTGATTTATACCAAAGAAGAACACAAGAGCTGAAGTAACTCAGTGGGTCAGGTATCATCTCTGGAGAAAACGGATGGGTGACGTTTCGGATCAGAACCCTTCAGACTCAATTGCCCTGCCTTTCAATCTTCGCCAGATCATTTCACCAACTTGCTTACTTTATGGCTTAAGATTTCAGAATTCAACGTGGTGGCAGAACAATGGGCATAAGCAGGCTGAACAGTTAATGGGAAAAAGGTATCAAGGTGCCAACTCCCAAAAGAGTAACAATTAAACACAAGATCTCTTGTTTTGAAAAGTTTTCCAAGGATTGAGGACCATATAAACCATATAACAATTACAGCACGGAAACAGGCCCTCTCGGCCCTTCCAGTCCGTGCCGACCATTTGTTTTCCCCTAGTCCCATCTACCTGCACTCAGACCATACCCCTCCATTCCCTTCACGTCCATATACCTATCCACTTTACTCTTAAATGTTAAAATCGATCCTGCCTCCACCACTTCTGCTGGAAGCTCATTCCACACAGCCACCACCCTCTGAGTAAAGAAGTTCCCCCTCACGTTACCCCGAAACTCCTGTCCCTTAATTCTCATGTCATGCCCTTTTGTTTGAATCTTCCCTACCCTCAATGGGAAAAACGTATCCACGTTAACTCTGTCTATCCCTTTCATCATTTTAAAGACCTCAATCAAGTCCCCCCTTAACCTTCTGCGCTCCAAAGAATAAAGACCTAACTTGTTCAACCTTTCTCTGTAACATAGTTGCTGGAACCCTGTCAACATTCTAGTAAATCTCCTCTGTACTCTCTCTATTTTGTTGACATCCTTCCTATAACTAGGCGACCAAAATTGTACACCATACTCCAGAATTGGTCTTACCAATGCCTTGTACAATTTTAACATTACTTCCCTACTCCTATATTCAATGCTCTGATTTATAAAGGCCAGCACACCAAAGGCTTTCTTTACCACCCTATCTACATGCGATTCCACCTTCAGGGAACTATGCACAGTTATTCCTAGATCCCTCTGTTCTTGCTTCCATTTTGTTGGATCTGAAGATGAATGTGGAATGCTCAGGTTCAACCATAGGTATGCTATTTACTTTGCTCCCTCTACTACCCTGAGGTACCTACTACAAGTATTCCAAGCATCAGAAGTAAAATTAAGGCAGAATTCAATGCTGCCCATTAGAATGTGCTTTGATAGTCAACCATTAAAAACCAGCATAAATGCTCGTCGCACACTGAAAGCATTGTAAATTTTATAATTGACATTTGACTTTGCTTTCAAGTTGTTACCAAGATATGGAAAGTATCCCCATTTTCTGGTGTTTTATTGATTACCAAGATATTGCACAGCAGGCAATTCAATGGAAGGCATATGTCTGGCCACGCACAGTATTTGGTGCTGCTCTTCGCATCGGAGTTGCTGGGTGCTAAAGATTATGTTCACCAAAGATAAATTTGATGGGCACATCTGAAATTTTAAATTTAACCTCGTCTTCTTTGAAATCAATTACAGATTTAGAAATGTTAGATACATTGAGTACGGCACACAGAATGACATTTTTTCTAAGATGTAGATGGTTTGTTTCCCTCTACTTTCATTACAAAATCTGATTTTAAATTGATTGCTTCACACCCATATTTTTTGCATGAATCTGCTTTCTCCACACCATCTTTAATTGCTTTACAAACTGATATTGACAATTATATTTTTCACTTAAAATGAAGTTTACATTTAGTTTTACTAACCTTGAAATCACAGTAGTATTGGCCTGGTGCCATTTCATCCTCATTTGTTCCTGGTGCTGTCGACTCATAGGTTTCGTGAAATTGCAAATCAACACCAGCCAGAGTGTGAGAAACTGCGAGATCATCTTTTGGTATATTAGTATCCACACTATTTACTGAACACGTTAGTGATCGCCGTTGTCCTTCGATGGTATCAGAAAACAGTTCTTGCACTTCTCCACATGTCCTATGAACGTTAAATTACACAAATAAAGGTAACAACTATCCCATTAATAAGTTAAAGACAATAACTTCTAAAACATTTAGAATGGTTGATTAATCAATTCAGTCATCAAGGATTTACATGGGTAGATTTTTTTCTGAACAACCCAACTGAATTTTATGGGATGATCATAGGAAAGAGTGTTCAAAAAAAGGTGAACTTAGCAAGACAAGTAAGTAGATGTAGAAATGCACAAAGTGTAATTTTATTATCCAAGGCACAGAATACAAAAAAAAGTCATTACAGCAATGTACAAAACACAAGTTGGTTCACACATAGTGTATAGCATGCAAACATGGGTCACCATTACATTTAAGATGTGATTACACCCAAGAGGTTACAGCAGAAACTTACGAAAAGCAGAGTCCACATGGAACAGAACAGTGCAGCACAGGAACAGGCCCACCAGGCTACAATGTTTGTGACAAATATGATCATAGCTGAACTGATTTCTTGTGCGGCACATGATCCATATCACTCTATTACCTGCAATTTCATGTGCCTGTTCATAAGCCTCTTAAACACCACTATTGTATTGGCCTCCACCATCATCTCTGGCAATGAATTCCAGGCTCACGCCGTCCACTGTGTAAAAAAAAATCCTCTGCACATCTCCATTAACCTTTCACCTTATAGTACTGCCCTCCAGTCTTGGACATTTCCACCCTGGAGAAAAGGTTCTGACTGTCTATCCTTTCTTTGCCTATCATCATTTTAAATACTTCTATCAAGCCTCCGCTCAAACTCTGATGTTCCAGAGAAAATAATCTATCTAACCTCTCCCTGTTGCTGAAACTCTCTAATCTAGGCAGCATTTTGGTAAAGCTCCTCTGCACCCTCTCTAAAGCTTCCACACCATTCCTATAATGGGGTGATCAGAAGTGCACACAATATTCCAAATGTGGTCCAACCAAAGTCCTATAGCCCAGTATCATGGCTTCCTGACTCTTGTATTCATTGCCCCTCGCAATGAAGGCAAGCATACCCTATGCCTTCTTTGTCACCCTATCTAGTTGTGTTGCCAACTTTAGTGAGCTATAAACTTGGACTCCAAGATCCCTCTGCACTAAATGGTGTTAAAGATCTTGCCATTAACTATATACTCTCTCCTTACATTCAACCTTCCAAAGTCCAACACCTCACACTTGCTTGGGTGCCTTACTCGTCTTACTCCATCTGCCATTTCTGCAGTTGATCAATATATTGCTCTATATTCTGACAGCCTTCTTCTTTGTTTGCAACACCTCCAATTGTGGTGCCATCAGCAAACATACTCATTAACCCATCTACATTTATATTGAGGTCATTTATATATGTGCTGCAATTCTCCAGCACTTTGTGGATGAATTCACATCTGTGATTGAACACTTACTAGACCAGGTAATGGTAAATACAGTTATCTACCATTTTTTTTAAGTATCTTAAGTTATTTTATTTTTAATTTAAGGAAAGGTTCATATATTGTTAGAAATATATAAAAGATATATTGTCTAAAGATTGCAAAGGCAGAGACTCCATAATTACATTAAATTCCCATCTGGAGTTACTACACCACAACAAAACGGTGAAAAGTGAGGTTAGACTGTTTCCTCTTTGTTGGCTGGCATGAACATAATGGACTGCAGTTATCTCCATCACATATTAGTATGCTCAGAATCATGGGATCATACAAGTCTTAAACCCATAATAAGAATATATTTTGCACAGACTTATACATCATATATCTTATTTGTACAGTGACATTGGTCATTCAGCCCATTGGTTGCCAATGCCCAATGGAGAAACCCTAACTGTCCTGCTTCAGAGGTATTTTCCTAGTCCTCACTCACCATAAATCTGGCCCAATATGTGCTGGAACATAACTGGAAGCACACAGCTGTACCCAATTCAAAAAAGGTGTACTAAATAACCTCACAGTAAATTATTTCTGAGGAAGTTGTATCACCATAGTGTAAGATAGAATGGTGTATTCAGTTTGAGAGATAAATAAGCAGATATAGGCAAAATATCATTTGTGCAAATCAATCACTGGACAACCAAAAAATAGCAAACAAATGCTAGAGAATCACAATTCATTGAATCTCTCAACCCTCCTCCACCCTCTCAAATTTCCAGTTATTTAAACTTTAATAATATGCATATGCAAAATCCTACTATTTTCCCCATATGATCTTTCCCAATTTAATTATTTACAACAATTCACCCAATTAGTAACTTTGTTGGATAGAAGAATCAGCAACTTACTTTGGTGATCGTTGTTCCTCCGACCTGTAAAAAATTAACTTCAATATCACTCTGTGCTTTTACAAACATATGCATCTTTCTTACTTCATGAACACCCAAATTAATCCAAATTAGATTCCTGAAAGCAGATTGTGATTATAAAATCTAGAGTTATGCTCAGAATCATGAAATGTTATTTCAATTCTGCAGACAAAATTTGGCTTCAATATTAAAATTTGTATTGCCTCTTCCAATTTGTCTTACAATTAATTAATAGCATTGTTCCAGTACTTTTCTTCAATTATATTTTGGTCTGCTTTAAGAGTCATGGCTAGTTTATCCTTGTCCAGGACAGGGCAGGGTACAGGACTGAACACAGATAATGTGTTTCACGAAAGTCTACCTACACTTATTCTCATTATAGGTCACTGACCCCAAAAAAAAAGATTTTCTCTCCACATGCAGTGCCTGATTAGTTTTTACTGCAATCTATGCTCACAAATTACTAAAAAAAAATTACAATTGGTCATAAGGAATAGTAGAATTAGGCCATTCGGCCCATCAAGTCTACTCCGCCATTCTATCATGTCTGATCTATCTCGCCTTCCTAACCCCATTCTCCTGCCTTGTCCCAATTACTTCTGATAACTGTACTAATCAAGAATCTATCTATCTCTGCCTTAAAGAAAAATCCACTGACTTGGCCTCCACAGCCTTCTGTCGCAAAGAATTCCACAGATTCACCATCCTCTGTCCAAAGAAATTTCTCCTCATCTCCTTCCAAAAAGAATCCTTTAATTCTGAGGCTATGACCTCTAGTCCTAGACTCTCCAAATAGTGGAAACATTCTCTCCACATCCACTCTATCCAAGCCTTTCACTATTCTGTATGTTTCAATTAGCCCCCCCCTCATTCTTCTAAACTCCAGCGAGTACAGGCCCAATGCCGACAAACATTCATCACAGGTTAACCTGCTCATTTCTGGGATAATTCTTGGAAACTTCACTTGGACAGTTGCGTACAGTTTTGGTCCTAATCTGAGGAAAGACATTCTTGCCATAGAGGGAGTACACAGAAGGTTCACCAGACTGATTCCTGGGATGGCACGACTTCCATATGAAGAAAGACTGGATAGACTCGGCTTGTACTCGCTGGAATTTAGATGATTTGAGGGGTGATCTCATAGAGACTTACAAAATTCTTAAGGGGTTGGGCAGGCTAGATGCAGGAAGATTGTTCCCGATGTTGGGGAAGTCCAGGACAAGGGGTCACAGTTTAAGGATAAGGGGGAAGTCTTTTAGGACCGAGATGAGAAAATCGTTTTTCACACAGAGAGTGGTGAATCTGTGGAATTCTCTGCCACAGAAGGTAGTTGAGGCCAGTTCGTTGGCCATATTTAAGAGGGAGTTGGATGTGGCCCTTGTGGCTGAAGGGATCAGGGGGTATGGAGAGAAGGCAGGTACAGGATACTGAGTTGGACGATCAGCCATGATCATATTGAATGGCGGTACAGGCTCGAAGGGCCAAATGGCCTGCTCCTGCACCTAATTTCTATGTTTCTATGGACTCTCTCCAGAGCAAGCACATCATTCCTCAGATATCGTGCCCAAAATTGCTCAGAATATTCCAAACGTGGCCTTACCAACATTACACCCTGTTTTTGTATACATGTCCTCTTGAAATAAATGTTAGCATTGAGTTTGCTTTCTTATAGAAGAAGAATTTCTCCCTGGCTCGTGGTTTGAGTTATCATCATGTCCCCCAAGACGGAAATGAGGTCATGTTAGTTTCACTAATAGCACGGGTAGCTTATAACATGTTTAAAACTTGATCCCAGACATCTGTGTTATATAAAATAGTCTGGCAACATTTTAAAGAGCGATTCACTCAGTCCAATTAATAGGTTTATCGCCCACAGCCTTGCATTTTTTTCAATGATGCATTCATTCATTTTTTGTAAGTTACACCAGAATTTTATTTTTGCCAACTTTCAGACAGCCACTTCCTGATTATTACAACTACCTAATTCATGGATAGAAAATGTTTAGAGGGATGTGGATCACGAACAGGGAGATTTGACTAAGTTACATGGGTATCTTGGTCAGCATGGGCAGGTTGGATCAAAGGATCCGTTTCCATGTTGTATAATTCCATAACTGCATCAAAAGTGTAATTTCATCTCCTTTTTGGTTCTTTTGCCAATTACCTGACATTTATAATCTCCAATGACTGGTCCTACTGCAACTAGAAACATTGGTCTGTACAGATAGGATCAAAACCTCGTGAATTTAATCAGCTCTTTCAAATTTTCCCTTAACCTTCTTTGCACCAAGGAGAATATTCATTTTCTCTAGTCTCTTCATATTACTGAAGGATGGCGAAAGCGAAAACATGAAACTACAGACCATTTAATCTATCATCATCAACAATAAGGAAATGTTAAAATCCATTACAAAGCTGATGCTGGTTTACCAAAAAAGCACAAAGTGCTGGAGTGACTCAGCAGGTGAGGTAGCATCTCTGGAGAACATAGATAAATGGATTTTCCGGTCGATATCCTTCTTCTGAAGAAGTGACACAACCCAAAACTTCACCGATCCATGTCGTCCAGAGATGCTGCTTGATCTGCCTAGTTACTCCAGCACTTTGCCCTTTCAAGGCATTGCCTTCGGTCAAAAAAGTCAAATTATTGCCTCTTGCCAGACTATTGCCCTTTTTTCACCTACCAGTCTTTTTTTCCTATCTAATTATTAGCTAAATGCAAATAATTATTTTCCAGTAATTGTCCTGGTCTTCTTTCATAACCACTAAAACTGATAACACTGAGATTACCATTTCTGAAATACTCTGGAGTAAAAAGTTATATTTCCATTGCTAGCTCTGCATCTTTTTTCAAATATTTGGAGGGTATTAATAAAGCATTGCTGAAAATGTGGCTAGTGGTGGGATCCCATTGGAGGTGGCAGAAATTTCGTAGGAATTGAGGCTGATGGGGTGGAAGGTAAGAACTAGGGGTCTCTGTCTGTTGGGACTAGGGGTAGGGAGAGCAAGGGTGGAACTGCAGGGTACCGAGGAGACACAAGTGAGGGCCTCATCGATGATGGAAGAAGGGAACCCCAGTTTTTGGATGTCCTTGTATAAAAGACCTAATCTTGGAGGCAGATGCGGTGTAGACAGAGGGATTGGGAGTAGGGGGATAAAGTCTTTGCAGGAAGCAGGGTCAGAAGATGGGTGGTCGAGATAGTTGTGGGTCAAGGGGTTTGTAATAGACGTCAGTCAATAGTCTATTTCTTGTGGAGACTGTGAGAACAAGAAAGGGGAGGGTGGTGTCAGAGATGGTCCAAATAAATTTGAGTGCAGGATTAAAATTGGTGTGACGTTGATGAAGTTCATGGGTTCTGCATGGGTGCCGGAGGTAGCACCGATGTAGTCATCAATGTAATGGAGATAGAGTTCAGGGATAGGGCCAGTGAACGCCTGGAACAGGGATTGTTCAATGTGCTACAAAGAGGCAGGCAAAGCTGTGCGGGTGCCCATAGCTATGCCTCGGACTTGGAGGAAGTGGGAGGAGTCAAAGGAGAAGTAGTTGAAGGTGAGGACCAGCTCCGCGAGACAGAGTAGAGTGTTAATAGAGGGAAATTGGATGGTTCTGTGGTTGAGGAAGAAACGGAGTGCTTTAAGGGCTTCGTGGTGGGGGATGGAGGTAGAGAGTGACGGAACGTCCATGGTAAAGATGAGGGAGTGGGGGCTCGGAAAGCGGAAGTCAATAGACAATAGACAATAGGTGCAGGAGTAGGCCATTCGGCCTACAAGCCAGCACCACCATTCAATGTGATCATCCCCAATCAGTACCCCGTTCGTGCTTTCTCCCCATATCCCCTGACTCCGCTATCTTTAAGAGCCCTATCTAGCTCGCTCTTGAAAGTATCCAGAGAACCAGCCTCCACCGCCCTCTGAGGTAGAGAATTCCACAGACGCACAGCTCTCTGTGTGAAAAAGTGTTTCCTCATCTCCGTTCTAAATGGCATACACCTTATTCTTAAACTGTGGCCCCTGGTTCTGGACTCCCCCAACATCGGGAACATGTTTCCTGCCTCTAGCGTGTCCAAACCCTTAATAATCTTATATGTTTCAATAAGATCCCCTCTCATCCTAAACTCAAGTGTTTACAAGCCCAGCCGCTCCATTCTCTCAGCATATGACAGTCCAGCCATCCCAGGAATTAACCTTGTAAACCTACGCTGCACTCCCTCAATAGCAAGAATGCCCTTTCTCAAATTAGGGGACCAAAACTGCACACAATACTACAGATATGGTCTCACTAGGGCCCTATACAACTGCAGAAGTACGTCTTTGCTCCTATACTCACAACATGCCAACATGCCATTCACTTTCTTCACTGCCTGCTGTACCTGCATGCTTAGTTTGACTGATGAACAAGGAACCCCAGATCCCGTTGTACTTCCCCTTTTCCCAACTTGACATAATTTAGATAATAATCTGCCTTCCTGTTTTTGCAAAGTGGATAACCTCACATTTATCCACATTAAACTGCATTTGCCATGCATCTGCCCACTCCCCCAACCTGTCCAAGTCACCCTGCATTCTCATATCATCCTCCTCACAATTCACACTGACACCCAGCTTTGAATCATCTGCAAATTTGCTAATGTTACTGAATCCCTTCATCTAAATCATTGATGTATAATGTAAATAGCTGCGGTCCCAGCACCGAGCCTTGCGGTACCTCACCAGTCATTGCCTGCCATTCTAAAAGGGACCCGTTAATCCCTACTCTTTGTTTCCTGTCTGCCAACCAATTTTCTATCCATGATAGCACTCTACCACAAATACCATGTGCCCTAATTTTGCCCATTAATCTCCTATGTGGGACCTTATCAAATGCTTTCTGAAATGCTTCCAGGTACACTACATCCACTGGCACACCCTGGTCCATTTTCCTACTTACATCCTCAAAAAATTCCAGAAGATTAGTCAGGCATGATTTCCCCTTCGTAAATCCATGCTGACTCGGACTGATCCTGTTACTGCTATCCAAATGTGTCGCTATTTCATCTTTTATGATTGCCAGCGTCTTCCCCACGACCAATGTCAGGCTAACTGGTCTATAATTCCCTGTCTTCTCTCTCATGGCTTCTTAAAAAGTGGGATAAGGTTAGCTACCCTCCAATCCACAGGAACTGATCCTGAGTCTATAGAACATTGGAAAATTATCACCAATGCATTAGCGATTTCTAGAGCCACTTCCTTAAGTACCCGGGGATGCAGACCATCAGGACCTGGGGAATTATCAGCCTTCAGTCCCATCAGTCTATCCAACACCATTTCCTGCCTAATGCGGATTTCCTTCAGTTCCGTCACCCCATATCCTCTGGCCACTAGTACATCAGGAAGATCGTTTGTGTCCTCCTTAGTGAAGACGGATCCAAAGTACCTGTTCAACTCCTCTGCCATTTCCTTGTTTCGCATAATCAATTCACCTTTTTCAATCTTCAAGGGTTCAAATTTGGTCTTAACTAATTTTTCCTTTTCACATACCTAAATGAGCTTTTACTATCCTCCTTTATATTCTTGGCTAGCTTACCTTCGTACCTCATCTTTTCACCCCGTATTGCCTTTTTAGTTATCTTCTGTTGCTCTTTAAACATTACCCAATCCTCTTGCTTCCATCTCATCTTGGCTATGTTGTACATCTTCTCTTTTATTTTTATACTGTCCCTGACGTCCCTTGTCAGCCACGGTCTCCCCTTACCCCCCTTGGAATCTCTGTACCTCTTTGGAATGAACTGATCCTGCACCTTCTGTATTATTCCCAGAAATACCTGCCATTGTTGTTCCACTGTCATCCCTGCTAGGGTATCTTTCCAGTCAACTTTGGCCAGCTCCTCCCTCATGGCTCCACAGACGCCTTTTATTCAACTGTAACACTGATTTAGCCTTCTCTCTCTCCAATTGTAAATTAAACCTGACCATATTATGGTCACTAGCACCTAATGGCTCTTTTACCTCAAGTTCCTTTATCAAATCCGGTTCATTACATAACACTAAATCCAGAATTGCCTTCTCCATGGTAGGCTCCAATACAAGCTGCTCTAAGAATCCATCATGGAGGCGCTCCATAAACTCCCTTTCTTGGGGTCCAGTACCAACCGGATTTTCCCAGTCTACCTGCATGTTGAAATCTCCCATAACAACCGTAGCATTACCTTTACTACATGCCAATTTTAACTCCTGATTCAACTTGCACCATATATCCAGGCTAATGTTTGGGGGCCTGTAGATAAGTCCCATTAAGGTATTTTTACCATTACAATTCCTTAGTTCTATCCATACTGACTCCACATCTCCTGTTTCAATGTCACTCCTTGCAAGGGACTGAATTTCATTCCCCACCAACAGCTACCCCACCCCCTTTGCCCACCTGTATGTCTTTTCGATAGGAGGTATACCCTTGGGTATTCAGTTCCCAGCCCTGGTCCTCTTGCAGCCATGTCTCTGTAATGCCAATTTCTGAGCCTCAAGCTCATCCACTTTATTTCTTATACTTTGCGCATTCATATATAACACTTTGACCTTGGTATTCACCTCCCCTCTCGCACCACTCGCAACTGGCCCTGACCTTACTCTCTTAGCCCTTCTCAAACTTTCCTTCCCATTAATTCGGGAATCTTTTGTAACCTTTCCTGTCTCACTTCCCATTCACTCCATCTTTATACTCCAAATTTGTCAATCCCTCCCCCCCGCTATTTAGTTTAAACCCACACGTGCAGCCCTAGCAAACCTGCCTGCCAGAACGTCGGTCCCCCTCCAGTTAAGCTGTAACCCATCCCTTTTGTAGAGGTCACCCCTACCGCAGAAGAGTTCCCAGTGGTCTATAAATCTAAATCCTTGCTCCCTGCAGCAGCCCCTCAGCCACACATTCAGATCCCCTATCTCCCTGTTCCTGTCCTCACTAGCACGAGGTACTGGAAGGAATCCAGAGAAAACCACCCTGGAAGTTCTGCTTTTTAGTCTTCTTCCTAACTCTTTGAACTCACATTGCATTAAAAAGTCATTAATGAGACAAACATGTGGGGTATCATGGACATAGGTCAGGAGAGATTGGACCAGGGGGGGGATAGGATGTATCCCTAACTATTCTGAAGAAAGGTCTTGACCTGAAACATCATCCAAAGATACTCTCCAAAGATACTGCCTGTCCTGGCTGAGTTACTCCAGCTTTTTGGGTCTATCTTCCATAATACCTGACTGATGAAGGCCAATGAGTGATAGCCTTCTTGACCACCCCATCTGCTTGCGGTGCCTCTTTCAAGAAACTATATACTTTGATGTTGTAAGCTGGAAAGAGTGCAGAGAAGATTTGCCAGGATGTTGCCAGGATTTGAGGGCCTGAGCTATAGGGAGGTTGGGCTGGCTAGAACTTTATTCCTTGGAGTGCAGGAGGATGAGGGGTGACATAGAGGTATATAAGATCATGAGGGAATAATAGTCTATGAACAGCCTTTTATCCAGAGTAGGGGAATCAAGAACTAGAGGACATAGGTTTAAGGTGAGAGGGGAAAGATTTAATAGGAATCTGAGAAGCAGCTTTTTCCACACAGAGAGTTGTCGGTATATTGAATGAGCTACCACAGGAGGTTGTTGAGGCAGATACTATAACATTTAAAATACATTTGGACAGGTACAGGGACAGGAATAGTTGAGGGATATAGGTCAAACATGGGCAGGTGGGACTAGTATAGATGGGGTAGCTTGGTCAGTATGGGTAAACTGGGCCGAAGGGCCAGTTTCCATGCTGAAGAACTACATGAAGTTCTCCAAAGGCAGCCTGGCTACAATCTTCAGAGACAGAAAAAACAAAAATAAAGGCGATGGTTTCTTCTTTTCAATAGATAAATCTTCCGGGAAGCTGTTAAAGTAATATTTGGCAATGCCAAGCTGTTTGGCAAGAGAAAAAATTCTCGGCATTTTATAATCCTAATTACATGAGAAAAAAAGCCCTAAAATGACGACTTCAGAAAGCAGATCAACAATGTGAAAGGCAAACTACCATGATTCCTCATGTTACAAAACTATATAGCATGCATAAAAAAGGCACCTCACATTCACAGGACTTTGAAAATGCACGACTTGTGGAAACATTTGGCACAACCTCAAAACTGAAAATGGTTATTGAGATAAAAATACAAGAAGCAGTTTTGTTTTGGATAAATACTTCCTAGGATATGTTACAGGGCATTAAAAATTGTTATGTTCCTAAAATATTAATAATTGGCAGAGGTTTTCCCCACAAAATTTTATTAAAGAGAAAATAACCTTATAACATACATAGTAGCTCTATTTGATAAAACTCAAAGCACATACCAGCTGTGTGACGTAGATTTTGCAAAGGAAAACGCATCCGTTTTATTTGCGTTCATTGGAATGTTCACGTTGTAGTTATAAAAAACCTCTTCACTCTCTGTGATATATGCCATTTCTGAGGCAAGGTTATCGACGGAGGAATGCCGTGGCTTTTGAGCATTGTGCCTTATTCTTGGACTCGGCCTAACCGCAATACAAATTGAAGCAGCTTTGGTTTGGAAGTACTAAATTTTAGATTTTTAAAAAGCACGTAAAATAAACGGGTGTGCATGTTTTGAACCTGCAGTTGCAATCTGTACAATGCAATCTGAAGCATTGGAATTGTTGCTTGACATATCGATACAAATAACGTCCAAGGTGCATATCGTTGGATCTAATGATCCAATACAAATTTAATTTGTAAACTTGCAGAGTCCACCTGTGTTGTCACTTTCAGGGAGTTATAGTTTTGCACCCCAAGGCATCTTGTACACTGAGGCATCAAGGTCCATGATATTTGCTTCATGAGTCCTACCAAGATGTGATGTCTCATGTGTCCTACCAAGATCTGGTGCATTACCTTCCTAAAGGAGAATCCTAAAACTCTTTATTAGTATGTTGTGCGCAAAAGGCGAGCTAATGAAAGAGTAGACTCCCTTGGGGAATAAAGGGTCATTCTATGTGTGGAGACAGAGAACATTAATTGAATGGAATTGAATACTTTGTCACATGTGACAAGTCTCAGTAAAATTCTTTGCTTGCATACCATATCAAGGTATGCATTTAGTTACCCATTAAAGGTGCTTACAAAGCTACAAATTTGCCCTCCCCCAGTTTCCCCTTTGTTCTTCCCCTCACCTCCCTGCCCCCCCTCACGACAGTTCCCCCACGCCAGGTCCCCATTGCTGTTCCCCCTCCCCCGTGCCTCCTTTGTACCTTCCCTCAGCAGCGGTGTTCGTCCTTGTCCGTCGGTCAGCGCCATCATAGGCCCCAGGCCGACACAGGCCCCAGCTGCGGGGATCCAGGCATCGATGACCACATGCTTTGTCAACCCGCAAGGCTCCACCTCCGACCCTGGTGGCCCGGGCTCCAACACTGGAGGACCCCCAGTCAGCTCGCTAGCCCCCCCATCCTCGTCAATCCCACGCGCCCCCCTCACTACTGGCCCACGAGGCTCCGGCCTCGGCTTCTCAGCGGTCGCCGCGGCATCTCCGGAAGAAGATGGGGTCCTATATGAATACAACTTGTAGATTTTCACTGTGAGTATCATGTTGGGGCTGGAGTCTTAAGGCCAGGTACATTGTTACTTTGGTGAATGGCTGTATTAGGAAGGAGGAAATTCGAATGCTTGGCACACATAAGCTGGATAAAACTCCAAGGCCTGACAGGATACTGTGGGAAACAATGGAGGAGATTATTGGATCTCCAATGGAGATTTTTGCATCTTTGTTGGCCACAAGTGAAGTGCCTGAAACACTGAAGGGTAGCTAATATTTTCCTAATCACAAAAATGCAGTGTGGTGGAGGGGATGTTGGAGAAAACTGAGGAACAAGACTGATTAGGAGGAGTCAGCATGACTTTGTGTACAGGAGATCATGTCTTACAAATCTGATTAAGAATTTTGAAGAGGCAACTAAAACGCCTGTCTCACGGTGCGAGTTGACCCACGAGTGACCCCGAGTTGTCACTCGCGGTAATCACATACACTAAACGTAGCGGGAACATGTTTGATTTTTTCCACGAGTCAAATTTACAGTTCAAGTTAAAAATTGAAACATTTTAAACTCGTTTATAACGTGGTGGCCCGTACGTTTACCTTAGTGATTCGTGAGTCTACCGTGGGAACTCTTTTAACTCAGCGGGCAGGCAGCATCGCTGGAGAGAAGGGCTGGGTGACGGGATGACATTTCCAAATTTCTCCAGCCCCATGTGTTCACTTTTTTCAACTAGCATCTGCCCTTTCTTGTGTATGACATTATTTGTATCTACAGTGCCTTGTGTCTTGGCAATTCATGATTCACACACACACACAATGCTGGGGTAACTCACACACACACGCACACACACAATGCTGGAGTAACTCACACCCACACACAATGTTGGAGTGACTCTCACACACACACACACACACACACACAATGCTGGAGTAACTCGCACACACGCGCACACACAATGCTGGAGTAACTCGCACACACACACAATGCTGGGGTGACGCACACAATGCTGGGGTGACACACACAATGCTGGGGTAACTCACACACGCACACACACAATGCTGGGGTAACTCGCACATGCACGCACACAATGCTGGGGTAACACACACACACACACACAATGCTGGAGTAACTCTCACACACACACACACAAACAATGTTGGAGTAACTCACACACACACTCAATGTTGGAGTAACTCACACACACACACACACACAATGCTAAGGTAACTCACACACACATACACACAATGCTGGAGTAACTCACACACACACACGAACAATGCTGGAGTAACTCTCACACACACACAACTCAGCGGGACAGGCAGCATCTCCAGAGAGAAGGAATGATGATGTATCTGGTCGAGACCCTTCCTTAGACCACTACCCAGAGATGCTGCCTGTCCCGCTGAGTTACTCCAGCATTTCGTCTATCTTTAAACCAGCATCTGGACTTCCTTCCCACATAATAACCAATGAGATTCCGTGTCCTCATTGTTCCCCTCTCTGTCTTCCCCAGTCCTCGGCTGCAATGTCACCACTGGCAAATCCGTTCATTCTCGTTCTACTGCACCCGCTCCTTGGTGAAGCGGCTAACTTCATTCAAAAAATTGGATTGTCACATTGGCGGCTCAGCAGTAGAGTTGCTGCCACACAGCGCCAGAGACCCGAGTCACACATGAAAGGGATAAGACGGTATAGTGTCTGAACTACATGAATTACACACATGAAAGGGATAAGACGGTATAGTGTCTGAAGAACCGACCCAAAACCTCACCTATTTCTTTTCTCCAGAGATGCTGCCTGAGCCGCTGTGTTACTCCAGCTTTTTGTGTCTATCTTCGGTGTAAACCAGCATCTGCAGTTCCCTTCCCGCACAATATAGTATGAACGTCGGGTTTCTAATCTGATACACAATAGATAGGGCACCATCCTCGGGCCAACCTGGTGTCAGGCTGTAGGAAGCAGCTGCAGATGCTGCTTTAAACCAAAGATAGACGCAAAATGCTGGAGTCACTCAGCGGGACAGGCTGCCGTCGTCCATATTCTAGTGACACTCAACACTTTGGTGTTCCCGTGCAGCTCTACACCAGAACAAAACACTGAAGAAGGGTCTCGACCCGAAATGTCACCCATTCCTTCTCTCCAGAGATGCTGCCTGTCCCGCTGAGTTACTCCAGTTGTTTCATTTTGGTGTAAAGCTGCACGGGAACACCAATGTGTTGAGTGTCACTAGAGTATGGTTGGCGGCTGCTGGATCACAAAGCTTTTCCACGTGGATCCCACTGAACATATGCAGATCTTATCGTTGCACACTTAACCATATAACCATATAACCATATAACAATTACAGCACGGAAACAGGCCCTCTCGGCCCTTCCAGTCCGTGCCGACCATTTGCTTTCCCCTAGTCCCATCTACCTGCACTCAGACCATACCCCTCCATTCCCTTCACGTCCTACCTATCCACTTTACTCTTAAATGTTAAAATCGATCCTGCCTCCACCACTTCTGCTGGAAGCTCATTCCACACAGCCACCACCCTCTGAGTAAAGAAGTTCCCCCTCACGTTACCCCGAAACCTCTGTCCCTTAATTCTCATGTCATGCCCTCTTGTTTGAATCTTCCCTACCCTCAATGGGAAAAACGTATCCACGTCAACTCTGTCTATCCCTTTCATCATTTTAAAGACCTCAATCAAGTCCCCCCTTAACCTTCTGCGCTCCAAAGAATAAAGACCTAACTTGTTCAACCTTTCTCTGTAACATAGTTGCTGGAACCCTGGCAACATGCTAGTAAATCTCCTCTGTACTCTCTCTATTTTGTTGACATCCTTCCTATAACTAGGCGACCAAAATTGTACACCATACTCCAGAATTGGTCTTACCAATGCCTTGTACAATTTTATCATTACTTCCCTACTCCTATATTCAATGCTCTGATTTATAAAGGCCAGCACACCAAAGGCTTTCTTTACTACCCTATCAACATGCGATTCCACCTTCAGGGAACTATGCACATTTATTCCTAGATCCCTCTGTTCCACAGCATTCCTCAATTCCCTACTATTTACCATGTATGTCCTATTTTGATTTGTCCTGCCAAGATGTAGCACTTCACACTTATCAGCATTAAACTCCATCTGCCATCTTTCAGCCCACTTTTCCAAATGGCCCAAATCTCTCTGTAGACTTTGAAAATCTACTTCATTATCCACAACACCACCTATCTTAGTATCATCTGCATACTTACTTATCCAATTTTCCACCCCATCATCCAGATCATTGATGTACATGACAAACAACAGTGGACCCAACACAGATCCCTGAGGCACCCCACTGGTCACCGGCTTCCAACCTGACAAACAGCCATCCACCATTACTCTCTGACATCTCCCATTCAGCCACTGTTGAATCCATCTTGCTATTCCGCCATTAACACCCAAAGATTGAACCTTCTTAACCAACCTTCCATGGGGAACCTTGTCAAAGGCCTTACTGAAATCCATATAGACAACATCCACTGCTTTACCCTCATCAATTTCCCTAGTTACCGCTTCAAAAAATTCAAGAAAGTTTGTCAAACATGACCTTCCAGGCACAAATCCATGTTGACTGTTCCTGATCAGACCCTGTTTATCCAGAAGCTTATATATATTATCTCTAAGTATCCTTTCCATTAATTTGCCCACCACTGACGTCAAACTAATAGGTCTATAATTGCTAGGTTTATTCTTTGAACCCTTTTTAAACAATGGAACAACATGCGCAGTACGCCAATCCTCCAGCACTATTCCCGTTTCTAATGACATTTGAAATATTTCTGTCATAGCTCCTGCTATTTCTACACTAACTTCCCTCAATGTCCTAGGGAATATCCTGTCAGGACGTGGAGACTTATCCACTTTTATATTTTTCAAAAGTGTCAGTACTTCCTCCTCTTTGAATCTCATAGTTTCCATAGCTACTCTACTCTTTCCCCTTAACTCACCGAGTTCAATATCCTTCTCCTTGGTGAATACCGAAGAAAAGAAATTGTTCAATATCTCCTCCATCTCTTTTGGCTCTGCAGATAGCTGTCCATTCTGGTTCTCTAATGGTCCAATTTTATCCCTCGTTATCCTTTTGCTATTAATATAGCTGTAGAAACCCTTTGGGTTTACTTTCACCTTTCTTGCCAAAGCAACCTCATATCTTCTTTTAGCCTTCCTAATTTCTTTCTTAAGATTCTTTTTACATTCTTTATACTCCTCTAGCACCTCATTTACTCCATGCCTCCTATAATTATTGTAGATATCTCTCTTTTTTCGAAACAAGTGTCCAATTTCCCTTGAAAACCATGGCTCTTTCCAATTTTTACTATTTCCTTTCAACCTAACAGGGACATAAAGATTCTGTACTCTTACAATTTCCCCTTTAAATGTCCTCCATTTCTCTTCTACATCCTTCCCATGAAACAAAGTGTCCCAATTCACTCCTTTAAAATCCTTACGCATTCCCTCAAAGTTAGCCTTTCTCCAATCAAAAATCTCCACCCTAGGTCCAGTTCTGACTCTCTCCATAATTATATTGCAATCTTATTGCAGTACTTATTGCAATCCCACGTAAAACTCATTCTCACAAAGTTCAATGTGAGGTGCCGCTGGCAATTCAAGTCTAGCCTGCCTTCCGAACATTGCACACTATAGATACCAGAATGAGACTGATCTAGTCACTTTACCATTGCACCACAAGTCTCTGTTCATTTAGGTTTCTGTTATGTTTCATGTTGGCCGTATCGTGTTTTTTAAAAATATCACTACCGTGAACTTTCCCGGAGCTTTGTATATTTAAAACACTTGCATTGTCAATAATTCGCACTTTTATTAACATAAAAAAGCTGATGCATATCTTGTAAGTTGAGTTAACTTAAAGGCCGCATTCCTTCTCAGCAGCAATTTAGATGAATTGTCCGGAATAGTTTCGCAAGGCTGGCTATCGGCAGTAAAGGGGAAACATGCTACAGCGCATTTCAACTTATTGGCCGAGCCACAAAAAAAGTAGGAGTTTCTGTTGTCAAAACGAACATCTGCCATAATACTATAAATCTCATTTCAGATAGATGTTTAATCTTTCATGTTGCAACAGTCGTGCCAATCGCCGATCCTCTGCAAATGTCAGTCAGCGGTTAGTTGTCATTTCACTTGTTGCTTTCTCTCGTCTATTTTCTGACCGGCTTTAAAACAGGGCCAATTTATGTCCCCGGGGAATAATCAGCCCATTGAACAAAAAGCCTTCATTCACGGTTGGCTCAAGAGTATCGGGAGAGGAACATGGTAACTCGGGAGAGGAACTTGCAACATCGCAGAAATGACATACCGGTGGGGACTCGGTTAAACACTTGAACATAAACTTGTAATCTCGTACATAACCACGAGTCTGTTTTTTTTCTTTCACTTGGGGTCACTCGTGGGTGGACTCGCACCGTGAGACAGGGCCATTAGTGTGTGATTGTGTGTGTGTGTGTGTGTGTGTGTGTGTGTGTGTGTGTGTGTGTGTGTGTGTGTGTGTGTGTGTGTGTGTGTGTGTGTGTGTGTGTGTGTGTGTGTGGAGGAGAGGGGGGGAGAGGGGGAGAGGGGGGGAGGGGGGGAGGGGGGGAGAGGGGGGGAGGGGGAGGGAAACTCTTTAATTCCCCATCCCATTCCCACACTAATCTTTCTGTCCTAGGCCTCCTGCATTGTCAGAGTGAGGCTAAACGCAAATTGGAGGAACAGCATCTCATATTTCGCTTTGGCAGCTTACAACCCAGTGTTATGAATATTGATTTCTCCAACTTCAAGTAATCCTTGCATTCCCTCTCTCTTCATCCCTCCTTCTCCAAAGTCACACCAGCTTCTCGTTTTCAACCAGCAAACAATGGCCTGTTTCCTTTATCATTGTTACTTTTTTGCATATCTTTCATTCATTGTTCTATATCTCTCTACATCATCGTCTATATCTCCCGTTTCCTTTTCCCATAACTTTCAGTTTGCAGAAGGGTCTCGTGTAGGGGGGAAAGAAGAAAAAATAAATAAACAGAGTATAAGAGGAGGTGGGTTTCCAGGGCAAAAATCAAAAGGGACCACTTGTCAACATAATTGTATAAGGAGTAAGAGTGTTGTAAAAACAAGCCTGAAGGCTTTGTGTCTCAATGCAAGGAGCATTCGTAATAAGGTGGACGAGTTGAATGTGCAGATAGCTACTAATGACTATGCTATAGTTGGGATCACGGAGACATGGCTCCAGGGGGACCAAGGCTGGGAGCTGAACATCCAGGGATATTCAATATTCAGGAGGGATAGACAGAAAGGAAAGGGAGGTGGGGTAGCGTTGCTGGAGAGAGGAGATTAATGCAATAGAAAGGAAGGACATTAGCTTGGAGGATGTGGAATCGATATGGGTAGAGCTGCGAAACACTAAGGGGCAGAAAAACCAAGGAAATTAGAAATGCGTGCAACAAGGGTAAAACAGTTATAATGGGTGACTTCAATCTACATATAGATTGGGTGAATCAAATGGGCAGGGGTGCTGAGGAAGAGGATTTCTTGGAATGTATGCGGGATAGTTTTCTAAACCAACATGTAGAGGAACCAACGAGAGAGCAGGCATTTCTAGACTGGGTATTGAGTAATGAGGAAGGGTTAGTTAGCAGTCTTGTTGTGCGTGGCCCCTTGGGCAAGAGCAACCATAATATGGTTGAGTTCTTCATTAGGATGGAGAGTGACATCATTAAGTCAGAAACAAGGGTTCTGAACTTAAACAAAGATAACTTTGAAGGTATGAGAAGTGAATTGGCCAAGATAGACTGGCAAGTGATTCTTAAAGGGTTGACAGTGGATGTGCAATGGAAGGTATTTAATGACTGCATGGATGAACTACAACAATTGTTCATCCCAGTTTGGCAAAAGAATAAATCAGGGAAGGTAGTGCATCCATGGATAACAAGGGAAATCAGGGATAGTATAAAAACAAAAGATGAAGCATACAAATTAGCCAGAAAAAGCAGCCTACCAGAGGACTTGGAGAAATTCAGAGTCCAGCAGAGGAGGACAAAGGGCTTAATTAGGAAAGGGAAAATAGATTATGAAAGAAAACTGGCAGGGAACATAAAAACTGACTGCAAACGTTTTTATAGATATGTGAAGAGAAAGAGATTAGTTAAAACAAATGTAGGTCCCTTGCAGTCAGAAACAGGTGATTTGATCATCGGGAACAAGGACATGGAAGACCAATTGAATAACTACTTTGGTTCCGTCTTCACTAAGGAAGACATAAATAATCTGCCGGAAACCCAGGTTAGCCGAGAAGTGATGTTGCGTAAATTGAATGGATTAAAGGCCGATAAATCCCCAGGGCCAGATAGTCTGCATCCAAGGAAGTAGCCACAGAAATAGTGGATGCATTAGTGATAATTTTTCAAAACTCCTTAGATTCTGTAGTAGTTCCTGAGGATTGGAGGGTAGCTAATGTAACCCCACTTTTTAAAAGAGGAGGGAGAGAGAAAAAGGGGAATTACAGACCAATTAGTCTAACATCGGTAGTGGGGAAACTGCTAGAGTCGGTTATTAAAGATGGGATAGCAGTACATTTGGAAAGTGGTGAAATCATTAGACAAAGTCAGCGTGGATTTACGAAAGGTAAATCATGTCTGACGAATCTTATAGAATTTTTCTAGGATGTAACTAGCAGAGCGGATAAGGGAGAACCAGTGGATGTGTTATATCTAGACTTTCAGAAGGCTTTCGACAAGGTCCCACATAAGAGATTAGTATACAAACTTAAAGCACACAGTATTGGGGGTTCAGTATTGATGTGGATAGAGTACTGGCTGGCAGACAGGAAGCAAATGGTAGGAGTAAATGGGTCCTTTTCAGAATGGCAGGCAGTGACTGGTGGGGTACCGCAAGGTTCAGTGCTGGGACCCCAACTATTTACAATATATATTAAGGATTTGGACGAGGAAATTGAATGAAACATCTCCAAGTTTGCGGATGACACTAAGCTGGGGGGGTAGTGTTAGGTGTGAGGAGGATGCTAGGAGGCTGCAAGGTGACTTGGATAGGCTGGGTGGGTGGGCAAATGCATGGCAGATGCAGTATAATGTGGATAAATGTGAGGTTATCCACTTTGGTGGCAAAAACAGGAGGGTAGACTATTGTCTGAATGGTGGCAAATTAGGAAGAGGGGAGATGCAACGAGACCTGGGTGTCATGGTACACCAATCATTGAAAGTAGGCATGCGGGTGCAGCAGGCAGTGAAGAAAACAAATGGTATGTTAGCATTCATGGGGAAAGGATTTGAGTATAGGAGCAGGGAGGTTCTACTGCAGTTGTACAGGGTTTTGGTGAGACCACACCTGGAGTATTGCATACAGTTTTGGTCTCCTAATCTGAGAAAAGACATTCTTGCCATAGAGGGGGTACAGAGAAGGCTCACCTGACTGATTCCTGGGATGTCAGGACTTTCATATGAGGAAAGACTGGATAGACTTGGCTTGTACTCGCTAGAATTTAGAAGACTGAGGGGGGATCTTATAGAAACTTACAACATTCTTAAGGGGTTGGATAGGCTAGATGCAGGAAGATTGTTCCCGATGTTGGGGAGGTCCAGAACAAGGGGTCACAGTCTAAGGATAAGGGGGGATTCCTTTAGGACCGAGATGAGGAAAACATTTTTCACAGAGAGAGTGGTGAGTCTCTGGAATTCTCTGCCACAGAAGGTAGTTGAGGCCAGTTCATTGGCTATATTTAAGAGGGAGTTAGATGTGGCCCTTGTGGCTAAAGGGATCAGGGGGTATGGAAAGAAGGCAGGTACAGGATACTGAGTTGGATGATCAGCCATGATCATATTGAATGGCGGTGCAGGCTCGAAGGGCCGAATGGCCTACTCCTGCACCTATTTTCTATGTTTCTATAAACCCATTCCTTCTCTCCAGAGATGCTGCCAGTCCCGGCTGAGTTATTCCAGCATTTTCTGTCTATCTTCAGTTTAAACCAGCATGTGCAGTTCCTTCCTAGGCATTACTGTCAGCATGGATGAGGTGGGCCAATTGGGGGAATAGCCTCATATTTCGCTTGGGCAGCTTACACCCTGTGGTATGAATGCTGTACAATTCGGATTCCTTAATCGAACTTGCCAAGGTTATTTCAGAGTCAAATTTTGCCATTCTAATTCGTTTCAGGTTCTCTGCTCTGAACCTCAAAGAACACATTTGATACCACTCTCCTATATCTGACAATTGCTTCCTCCTTCATGATCAAACCTTTGTTTCTTAAATTACATCATCATCATTGTCGTTGAAAACATCAACGGGCACGGTGCCTTACAATGCTGTGTACGACAGTGATCGCAACTACTGAAGTGTGGATGGCATTGCCTCGGTAGGAGCTCATCCGCCCTTTGACAGGTCTTGTTTTTGGTCCTGCTGGGGGTCCACAGCCCCCTCCTCACCTGGCAACATAGGTGGGGGATACGAGCAGGTCGCATGGGATTACATGGTACCCGTGGCGAGGGGAACTGCCCCCTACCTGACCTTACTTTACAGGGATGCAAAGTGACTCTCACTTTTAAACACAGCCTACGTATTGGATTTCAATTTCCCCTGTAGCATCTGCTCAAAATCACATTCAACAATTTAGTATAATTTGATAATAGTATTTTGATAATCATTTACCAATCAGGTGTAGATGGCGGAGAGCGAGAAGGAAGACTTCTGGTTTCCAGCTGTTCTACAGATATAGACTTCCTTAATATTGGATTCCACACCATTCCACCAATAACACGATGGCAGGACTGATTTTTGATAATCCTGTGGCAAATAAAATTGAGACCTTAAATACTCTGATCCATTTTTTTAAATCCACTTTTCATTCCCATGATAGAGAATTACAATTCTGAATAAGGAAAATCTAGTCCAATTATATACAGCTTAATGTAACACTGATTATTTTGGGCAATGGATTCTTTACCAAAGTCATGTAAATATCAAAGTCTTGATGACACCACCAATAAGAATTTCTTGTTCCAAACAACAGGGTCCGTACACTTGGAACAGCTATAAATTCAAGAAATTTTCAAGGACTTTCAAGGTCCAAAAATCCAATTTTCAAGGACCAAAATCCAGCAAACATTGATGGTTTATCGGAGACGTATATAAATTGCTTGGTATTGGATGATTTGATTATGTACCAAATAAAATTAAGAAGGTTGGCTGGTCACCACCTCAGATTTGGGGGGAGGGGGAGAGGGGAGTGGGAGATATATTCCTTCCTTCCATCCAGCCCCTTAATGTTTCCCCAGGCCATGGGGAAACGTTACTACCAAATGACTTTCAATGATAAACTTCTGGACAAATACAAGAAAGCAGCTATGATATACAATACATAATATACCGTATTACAAATACACAATAAACAAGTTATGCATTCTTGTACTCTTAAATGGGTATGATAGCACATAAAAAACTTCAGCAAAATGGCACTGCGTAGAAATACTGATTTTCAGGTACTAGAATACTGAAATGCTCTGACAAAACTTGGCAGCTCCGAATATATCGTGATATCGGCAAACTACTAAAAAAACCCTTAAAATCCAGGAGCTAACGCGAGCCCCTGGACCCCATCGCACTCCGTCAACTCGCGCACTCAGAGTAAGATTTTTCATTTTCAAATGTTGGCAGGTATGTAATTGTACCTTGAAATGACACAGTTTTCTTGCCTGTTTACCCTTAATTTATACTGTAATTTTTTTTGTACCTTAAAATAAAACATTTTTTTTGCTTATCACTTCTTAATTTACACTGAAAAATTGTGATAATCACACCTTAATATGACACCAACTCCCTGCTTGTTTACACTTGATGCATATTGAATATATTTTATTTTACTCCCACACCTATTTGTAACATACCTGTTCCTTGCTTGTTTACTCTAATTAGAGAGAAGTATCCTTTACACAGGAATTTTTTAATAATGTTTTGATAATTATTATCGAATGACAGTTTCCTTGCTTGTACCCTTAATTTATACTCTCACATACACTCCCACACACACTCACCCACACACACACTCACTCACCCCCACACATACTCACCCCCGCATACATACACACACTCACTCACACACACACTAACACACCCACGCACTCACTCACACCCACAAACATACACTCACATTGACACTCAATCACACCCACACACTCACTCACACACCCACTCCAGACCAGCCGCATCACCAACATTCCTCGACTCAACTGCCCGCCCGCAGCAACCAGCTCCACCGCAGTGCTGCCTGCTCGATCATCACGAGGCCAAGATGGCCACCACGAGGAGCAGCAACAACATCCACCGCCTCTCCGACACTCACCGCCTTACCAGCCAAACCCAATCACCGAAATTGCGACCCGCGGCTGCCGACTATCACCACCTCCCTGGGCGGGGCCACAGCCACTGTCGCTGACCTTCACTGTCTCCCTGGACACCGAAGCTGCTGCCGATGACCTGTATCTCAACTCCGCCAACCCTCGCCTCTCCAAAGGCCACCAGCGGGCCAGAGCCGACATTCACCTCACCAGAGCTCCAGGCGTAGCACCAGGCCAACACACACCCTCCATGATGCACACAGCACGTGGTTTGACTCTGCTCAGTCCTAATGCTCCCCCCTCCATCCTCCCTCCTACAGGTGAGGAGCATTGCTAGCAAACATATCATGTTTCCCAACGTTTAATAAAAATGCACATTTTAAACAATGAAAAAACACCACATTACTCTATATGAATTAATACTTTCACCATTTTTCAAGGACTATTAACAACCTATGATAAATCCAAGGACTTTCAAGTCCTTGAAAAACAGAGTTACATTCAAGGACTGTACAAGCCCTGAAACAAGTAGTTTGATGATCGCAAAAGTAGAAAGTGGTGCTTTTTTGCAAGCTGGTCAACAGCACTTAAATTATACTTATGCCTAACAAACAAAGACATAAATAAGGATGGCACAGTGACACAGCGGTAGAGTTGCTATCTAAAGGGCCTGTCCCACTTGGGTGTCATTTGCACGTCATTTATGTGACAGGCCGACAGTGACTGTCACGCGAAAATCGTCTAGCAGTATGACAGTCGCGTGCCAAGTGCTCTTGACGGCCCTGCTTCTTTTGGGAGCCATTTGTGATGTCGTTCATACTTAGTCCAATCTCCGTGGCAAGGATTTACCCAGTGAAAAATGTTCAAAAGTACGCGCGCTTTACACCTGGGTGGACACGTGGTGCGACGCTCAAATGGCGCGCCGACGGCGTACTTGCGGCTCATGGTTACAGACGTTGATGCATGGTGATGCATAATAAATTAGCATAGGCAATGTTTGTGTGTCACCGTGCATAACCATGCGTCACCATTCCCTACACATATGCCGTCAGTACGTCAGCGTGCGCATGGGATAGGTCACGCAGGTGGCGCGCGAGGATTTTGAGCATCCCAAAATCCTGGGGCGCCGTGCGTTACCGCACCTCACTGCATACGCCACCACACGCCACGCTAACCAATTTTTAGGATGTCGCGTAAATGACGCGCAATGATGCCCAAGTGGGACAGACCCTTTACATTGCTTGCAGCATCGGAGACCCGAGTTCGATCCCGACTGCAGGTGCTCTCTGTACAGGGTTTGGACATTCTCCCCGTGACCAGTCGTGGGTTTTCTCCGAGATCTTCGGTTTCCTCCCACACTCCAAAAGCATATAGGTATGTACGTTAATTGGCTTGGTGTATGTGTAAATTGTCCCTAATGTGTGAGGGATAGTGTTAATGTGCGCGGATTGCTGGTCAGCATGGACTTGGTGGGCCAAAGGGCCTGTTTCCGTACTGTATCCCTAAAACTAAACTAATAAAAAACTAAAACCAATTCAAATCTGAAGTGAATTAGAATCCAGACACAAGGAAAGGGAACATGCCAACCCATAAAAAACCATTAAAAATATCCACCTCTTGCAGGAATGCCCTATTGTCCCCAAATTGTGCAGGGTGATCACTGGTTGGTACGGACTCGGTGGGCCAAAGTGCCTGTTTCCACGTTGTATCTGTAAAGTTTAAATCTGTAGATGTGCCATTAATGGTAAGATGGTAGTCTGCCCAGCAAAGTAGATTTGTGCATGTAGGTTAAGAAAATTTGAGCCAACATGAAATAAAAACAGAAAATGGAAAATGCTCAAAAAATTAGACATCATCTCTGGAAACAGAAATAGTTAGCATTTCAGATGAGGGACCCTTCATCGAATCTGAAAAAGGGTGAAATAACAGTCTGGATAGCAATGGGTGACAGCATGGATAGTAGTATGATAGATTTAACACATGTGGCAGATGGGATTAGTAACCATGGTGGTGTAATTTGTTGCTCATGTGATTGTGGAACACCAGGACATTCGTTAACTAGGTCAGACAAAACAGACAGAGGAAAGGAAATAAGGAAAGACATGCTGAAATGGTTCTCATACAAAGAGCATGTTTTCTAAAGTTCAATAGTATGTCTTCAATAGTATGTCAAGCAAGCTGCAACATGCCCAGCTGCAAGATTAAGTGTTCTTCTTCGAGCCAGTGTTATGCCCCCTTATAAGTGGTATAGGCCACAAAATATATTTTGTTTCCTATTCCTGCCATTTGTTTACCATTTTAGGACCATCCATTAAGTTAAACAAGCATGATTAACACATGGAAATTAATCCGTTAATCTTTTTGCTGCATTAAATATAGCCATTTTGCATAATAAAAACATAAATAATTGAGTATAAATACACTAATTTTACTGGTACCTCAATCTTGGATCATGCAGATAGCCACGTGGAGATTGTTGCCTGCAATGGGAGCTCCCCCTAGGTTCCGAACAGTGCTAAAGCAATTGTTTTTACTAACGGTTATTTAGTAGTCCTTTTAATTCCATCACATCAATTAAAACCTAAGAGCAAGCCATCAACTCCCACAGCTGGTGCATTATTCAATAGAATCATGGCTAATCTCGTACCTCAGTGCATTCCTGAACTTGTCACACACAGACATTTGCTGGATATCCAAATTGATCAATATCTTACAGTCATAGATTTAAAACAGGCCATTCAGCGTACCATCAAATACCTGTCCATACTGATTCCATTTACTCGCAGTTGGTCCTACTATGCTTGGTCATTTAAATGCTTATACAGGTGCTTCTTCAGTTTAGTGGGAGTACCTGACTTTACCACCTTTTCAAGCAATGCAATGCAGACTTGCGCACCCTCTGGGTGGAAACGTTCTTCCGCAAATCTTCTTTCAACCTCAGTCCCTCACCTTAAACCTATACCATATAAGCTTGGGTACCTTTGCCATATGGAAAGGTTTCTTACCACAGACTCTACCCAAGCCTCTGATAATTTTGCATTTTATTCTCGCTTCCCCTCACCTGCTTCTGCTTCAAGGAAACCAAATGCAACTTATCTAGTTTCATAACAGAAAGTTCTTCCAGCAGTTCACTTTTTTGACTCTCTCAGTCTTGATGCAGCTTCTTAAAACCAAACTTCAACTAACCCACTACCTTCACAGATGCTGGCTGACTCACTGAGTTCCTCTAGTTGATCTTTTTTTGCTTCGGATTCCAGCATCTGCAGTTTCCTCCGTCTTCCTTCAACAGTATGCGTTTTGTATTCTACCTTCACTTTCTTTATCAATCTTTTGGTCTACAGAATTCTGAAAGACTAGACCTTATGTTTTCTGTTCTTTATAGCAATGTTAAATGTATATTAAGGAAAAGGTAAGAATATAACATCTCTAGCTAGCCATTGATTGGACCACACTTCTGTTAGGGTTTTGATGTAATAAGTATTTGGGGTTGGTGATGGGGAGTCGAGTGGGATCACCGACATATACAGGGCCAGTCACATGATCTCCTATGCATACAATATGTAGTGAAAACATAAAAAAAAGCTATTGAAATAGAATCTAATACAAAAGAAACAGGGTTTCAGGTTCAAGTCAGAAATGAAAAGAGAAAACAAGTTACCATTTAATAATAGACGTGGACATTTGCCAAGGAAAGAGCCCATCAAAAACTATGAAGAAGTTTGGTAACTACGGAGGTTCTGTAATTTTTGGTTCAGTTGGAATGTAGCAAATGGTAAATTAGGCACCCTGGCCAATTGTTACTGAAATGACATCAGTTAGGAATGTTAATGTGATATTTTTGCTTTTGCAACCATTAGAATCTACAGTTACTGCATAATGTTTACTGGGCAAACAAGTCAAGTGAAAAAAGAGAGTACATAAAAACAGTCAGTGAGGGTGAACAAAACAAGGGGACAAATGCAGTGCTTCAAACCACTCGACAACCTTACTGTTTGTTAAACATTACCAAGGTGAATGGTTGTTCGGTTCTAACTTCTGTACTTTGTTGCTGTGAGTGTGCTGATCTTCACTTATTAACACAAGGATTCATTCTTAAAACTGCACCTGCTTGTGTCTAACCACTGCAGTTTGAAAATCCAGATAAAAACGCATAGATTGGGAAAAAACCTTTATGGAAATAACAAAATGATAATCTATATCACTAAAAGTAAGATCTTGACCACTTCCTGTTTTTCTGTTTCATGATTTTAGAAAAAACACTGCCACTTACAGCTGTGATTTTTGGCCAGCTTACTCAGTCCCCCTCCACTGCGCAGGACAAGAGGATTTTTCCCATCGATGAAACATAAAAGAGTTATTAATATTTAAAACATGTTGACATTATCTCTGCTGCCCCTGCTGGTGGGAGGGGGAGGGACTATAAAACCCGGAAGTGTTGTGCCTCAGTCAGTCTCTGCAAGATGGGTGGTGAGAGGGTCATGCTTCTCAGTCTGAGCTGTGAATAACACTGAACACGTCTACTAAACTGTGAGTGTGGGTTTACTGACCTTGAGTGCCCTTAATGTGGTTTGAAAATGAAAATGTGGTTGGTTTGAAGTAAAAGCACTGCAAATGTTTGGTGGGGGTTTAGGTTGAAGTAAAAGCACTGCAAATGCTTGGTGGGGATTTGGGTTGAAATAAAAGCACCATTTCTTAAGAAAAGATTAACATTTTTAAATAGCCTAAGTGTCCAAATAACATTCGCACAAGAATTCACAATACAACATGATTTTTAAATCTCATTGTCATGAATTTATAGGCCAGATAGAAGGAATTTAGTGTTTAATTCCCGTAAATTAATGGCCATTTAAATCATCTTGTGAGTGGGATTTTGTGGAACGCGATCGATTGGAACGTTGTGGTTGCAGTGAATTTGAACCCCATATTGGCAGGAAAAAAACTGCCGGTTCATTTCTTTTCTAAGTCACCTTTTCGCAACATGAAATTTTGATTAAAGGCATCCTAAGAAGCATGTTTATATGTAAAAATAAACGGCGTACCTTGCTTTGTCCCGTACGTGAGATCCGTCCCATTGTCGGCGCTGACGGCTTTAGAAGACGCTTTTTAATTTACTCCTGCTATTAAATTATCCAGCGTATTTTAAAAAAAACTTCAGAGAACGTATGTTGGAGCGATTTGTCTTCAGCAAACTAAACAGCCTGACAAAGATCAATTTGAAACGGCATTTTAAACCCGCCCACCTCTCAAAGGCTCCAAAGTCGAGCACACGGGCAATGACAGAACTGCAGCGCCACTGAAGGTAAGATTTGTAACATACCTAAGTAAAGGCACTGCAAATGATTGGTGGGGGGTTTGGGTTGAAGTAAAGGCAAATGGTTGGTGGGGGGTTTGGGTTGAAGTAAAAGCCCTGCAGATGGTTGGTAGGGGGGTTTGAGTTTAAGTAAACGCACTGCAAATGGTTGGTAGGGGTATTTTGGGTAGAAGTAAAAGCACTGCAAATGGTTGGGTGGGGTTTTGGGTAGAAGTAAAAGCACTGCAAATGGTTGGGTGGGGGTTTGGGTTGAAGTAAAAGCACGGCAAATGGTTGGTGGTCTAAACTTGACAACTTCCTGTTTACACTGTATATTGATTTTAGATAAAACGCTACCACTTACGGCTGTGATTTTTGGCCAAATGACTCGGCCTCCCTCCGCTCATCAGGTGCAGAGGATTGTTCCCATAAATTTTATTAGTGTTTAAAAAATGTTGAGAATGTCTCTCCTGTCAATCACGCCATGAAGGCCACACCATTTCCGGTGGGAGGGGGGCGGGATTATAAAACCCTGAAGTGTGGGTGTGGCTGTCTGCATGATGGGAGAGGGAGAGGTCATGACTCTGAGCTGTGAATCAACTGAACACACTGAATGTCCACTGAACTGTGAGTGTGGTGTTTTGTGTGGTTTTATGGTGGTTTTACCATGCTTGAAATGGTATTAAACTGCATTTGAATGTGGTGGCCTTGCACCCAGCATGAAAGGGTATGAAACTGCATTTGAATGTGGTGGCCTTCCACCCTGCACGAAATGGTGTGAAACTGCACTTGAATTTGGTGGCCTTGCACCCTGCTTGAAATGGAATTTGAAGGAATAGCCGTGAGTCAACTGCCAGCCCACCAGCTATGAGTGAGCTGCCAGCACATCAGGCTTGAGGGACTGAGCTGCCACCCCAATAATCCATTTGGCCCACAATGTCCATACTAGCCCTCTGGAGACCAGTCCCTTCAGCCCACAACACCTATACCAGACTTCCAGAAAGCGCCCCCCCCCCCCCCCCCCCCCCCCCCCCCCCACCCACTGGCCACCAATATTGGAAATGGTGGAGAGGTGGAATATTGCGTTGGGGGACCAGCCCTCCCGTGTGAACATGGGGCCACTTAGTCTTGTCAGCATTAGTTTTGTTTCTCACATGTGAATTAATGGGGACAGTGCATTAAGCAATATTCACAGTGGACTATGTAAGCCATACCAATAATGGTAAGCAAGGCAAAACAGTTACTGCTTCATGAACTTAATAACAAACACAAAAATAATGTCACTATAGAAGAAGAAGAATGCTATACTGACAGGAAGGCAACCACTCTGTGACAAAAGCACATCGTAGACTTTAAAAAAGTGAAAAAAATCAACCAAACCTGTTCTGGCTTCTGTGCCCAAGTGTAAAATAGTCCGTAAGTACTTTTTTCTCTCGAGTTGGTGGCTGCTTTGCTTGAAAGAATGTGTGATTTTCTACACAAGATTTCCAGAGAATTTTACATGCTCTATAATTGAGCACATTAAATCCAACAACACCCTCTTGGGATTCATTCTGTCAAATAAATATTTGTTTTAATTTAAGCTTCTGTAATAAGTCTTGTTCCTGGCTATTAAAATAGGAGCAGATCACATGCATTAGCTTCTCTCTAGCACTACCCACATTACTCTTCCAAAATGATAACCTGTACAAGCATCAGCACAAGACTAAATTAACTTGAATTCTTAATAACTGCCACATCTTAGATAATTTTCTTAACATTCAGTTTTGCAAAAGAGCTTTTCCTGGAAATATTATTATCTGTCTCAATGTTCAGTTGATCAAATTAACAATTTCAGGAAACAATCATAAAACATAATGCAAATTTTCAGAGATATTGTAAAACTGATTATCCAGTATTCAATTGTTCAGAAATCCTGACGATTCAGCACCTGGCTTGCTAACAAATTTGCAACACAAGCCAGGGGTCCAGAGTGCAAGTGGGGTGTGAGGACAAAAGTGGAAGTTCACAGTGAGGACAGGCTGGAGATTGCAAGCCAGGGTTGAGTTCCGAAACACCAGCATCCAGGAACAAAGATAGATTTGAATCTGGAGCAGTTGTACATTTCCTGTTCCCTTTAAATTAACTGATTTCCCTGGAAAATTTGCAGAAGTAATAAAAGTGCCATTGCAGTTGGAGGAACAATCAATAGTCCATAAAATCTGCCAGCCTGTCACAACCAATGATCTGGGGAACTGGTTAATCAAAACTTTACTATAGGAAGATATGGTATGCTCTCACCCTCAGTTCATGTTTTAGTACCATTCTCTCACTAAAAAGATACTAGGGAGGATCAGTAAGCCAGATCTCAGAACCTTGTTGTGTTGAATCTTAATTTCTGCTAAATTTATTTATCCCACTTAGACTAAAAGACCCATTTCACATTGTTAAATGTCAACGAGCCTAAAGCCCCCGTTCCACAGGCGATTTTTTTCGGCGACTACAGGCGTCTAGGCAGAGAAGAAAGCGAATGGCATGTTGGCCTTTATAACAAGAGGAATCAAATATAGGAGCAAAGAGGTCCTTCTGCAGGTGTACAGAACCCTAGTGAGACCACACCTGGAGTATTGTGTGCAGTTTTGGTCCCCTAATTTGTGGAAGGATATGCTTGCTATTGAGGGAGTGCAGCGTAGGTTTACAAGGTTGATTCCCCGGATGGCAGGACTGTCATATGCTGAGAGAATGGAGCGGCTGGGCTTGTACACTCTGGAGTTTAGAAGGTTGAGAGGGGATCTCTTTGAAACATATAAGGTTGTTAAGGGCTTGGACACACTAGAGGCAGGAAACATGTTACCGATGTTGGGGAGTCCAGAACCAGAAGCCACAGTTTAAGAATAAGGAGTAAACCATTTAGAACGGAGACGAGGAAACACTTTTTCACACAGTGAGTGGTGAGTTTGTGGAATTCTCTGCCTCGGCGGTGGAGGCAGGTTCTCTGGATGCTTTCAAGAGGGAGCTAGATAGGGCTCTTAAAAATAGCGGAGTCAGGGGATATGGGGAGAACGCAGGAACGGGTTACTGATTGGGGATGATCAGCCATGATCACATTGAATGGCGGTGCTGGCTCGAAGGGCCAAATGGCCTACTCCTGCACCTATTGTCTATTGATTAGGCTGTCGCCACATGGTTGCGGGGTGACGCCTGAATGGTCGTGAGTAGTCTCCTCAAGTCCCCTAAAGAGTCATAACGTTTTTCTGGTCACCACTGGATTTTGAAATGTTCAAAACTTTTCGGTGACTGTGGGCTTGACGAAGCTTGTCTTCTCCTGTCGTAGGTGCTGTCGTAGGTTGTCGCCAGGTGCTGACTGCTTTAAATTCCATTGGTGACTACCTACGTCATCCTACCTCAACAGGTACTGGCGACTAAATTGTTTTCAGGTTGTCGCCGACAGGTTCGTTGCTTGTCGTAGCTTGTCGTGGGTGGAGGTAGGTTGACTTCGGTTGTTGTAGGTTGTCACCTGTGTGGTCGTAGGTTGTCGTAAGTGGAGGGCCTAATGGGTTGTCAGTAGCTCGACGTCGACTAAGTGGTAGGTTGTCGTAGCTTGTCGTCGGCAGTTGTCTAAAAAACGTCTAAGACAGGCCCTTAAGTACTAAAAAGGATTAAAAATCTCAAATGCTAAAAATGTGAAATAAAATAAAAAAAAATAACAATGCAGCTGACTAGCAGGGAAAGTTCACTTAAGGTTAGTGACTCTGATTTTCTTTCCACAAATGCTGCCTGACCAGCTGCGTATCTTTTTTGGGGGGGGTTATAATCTGGTCTGTGACCAGAATCCTAAAACTTCAAATCATCCACGGTTAACAAAAACACCACTGCAGAAATATGTAACATTTTCCAAATTATACCTCAATGGGGAGTGGATTCAGCATACTTGTTGTATTCAATTTACATATTCGTGGAGTTTTTGGAAATTTAATTCCTCCTAAACACCACCCGATAGAAATGAAATTTGACATTTGTGCACCTCAATTATCACATTCACATTATAAATACCAACCTAGTCATAACTGGCATATTCCCAAAATGATTGCTGGCAATATCCCAAGACGTTCTACTCAACATGAAAATTTGCAAACTGCACCTACATTTATTGTAACTACATTACCAAGCATATTTTCACTGTATAATACTTACAGGTTTTTGCCTTAGCTGAATGTAAAATCGTTTCCTCTTGAAAGAAATCTTCGTTATATTTACCCTGAACATAAGAACATTCTTGTTACATCTTCAGTGAGGAAAAAGTAATTGCCCAACTATAAAATTGAATGTTCAGTTGCCAAAGCAACATAACATGCAATAAACTGCTTTTAACATGCTGAAAATATTCTTTCATGTACAATTATTTGAAACGTATGAAAGTTGATGCATTATATTTTATCGATCATTATTAATTCATCATATAAACTTATAAAACTCTGATCGTGCGTGTGTGTGTATGTGTGTGTATGTGTTTTTTCATATGTGATTCACATCTTCTCGAAAACCCGATGCAGTAACGGTGAAATGTTTACATATTCCGGTAGAGATTTATCTCATGATTTCCTGATGGGGGAGGCTTGCGCTCTACGACTTGGGTAGGTGCTGCCTCTACCCCCTCCCCGGAGCAGAGAAAGAGAAAGGGGGGGAAGAGGGAGGGTGTGAGAGGGGGCGGTGGAGAGAGGGGGGATGGAGGGAGAAGGAGTGGAGAGGGAGGGGCGAGGGGGGTAGGAAAGGGGGTGATGGAGAGGGGGAAGGGGAGCGGGGTAGGGGGCCCTTCCTCTCTGCCACCCACCCCTCTCTGCCCCCCTCCCTCTCTGCCCCTCTTTCATCCCCCCCCCTCACCTATTCCTCCCCCCCAACGGGTCTCCCTTGGTCTAGTTTGAGCTAAATGGGCTATTTTCACAATTACCTGCTAAACACCATACTACTTATCAGATCTGTTCATTACAATTCATGTTTATGTTACTTTTCTGAAAAGAGTAGTACATACACAATCAAGGGACATTATCTTTAATGTCTGGATATGTTTTCAATAGTTTAAATAGGAAAACTTTTTTTTGCCTTCCATCAAAGTGAGGAATGTGGAGGAGTCACTGTGGTGACTCCTCCACATTTGTATGTTCTGTTGCTTTTTATTGGTATGACTGTATGGCAAATCAAATTCCTCACATGTTCCAAAACATACTTGGCAAATAAAGTATGATTATGATTAAAATGTGGAAAACCACCTATCAATATTTGAGGACAATCAAATATTTGAAAAGTTTTTAAGACAACTTGTTTTCCAATTGTTTAGGCCCGAACCAGAGAAACTAAGCATCACATTTATTTAGATTGGGAGAGGCATCTGGCTGCATTGCTTCTTTAATTAAACAAGGCTTCCCCTGTGACAACAAAATTGATTCATGTTTTCCAGAAAGTAGTGCATAATTTTGTTTGTGAAAATGAGCCCCAAAATAAACAAGTACTCTAGCAAATGTCATAAAATAATGCTCAGCAAGACTCTTCTGCCTGATTACCCCTTTAACATAAAAGACAATGCTTTTCGAAGAAAATACTTACTAGGTATAGATAAGAAATATTAATTCCAAACAAACATTATTCAATGACAAACAAGTTGAACTTTACAGTAAAGATACCAGTAAAGAGAAGTCAACAGGCAACGATTACCAGGGATAAAAATTGATCCGAACCAAATTTCTATAGACACCAAGGCCTCCAGAAGATATTCCAATCTTTATCTCTACATTTCCATGATCCTAAAATAAATACATCAATACATCACTATTTTACTAGGTCAATTAAATAGACACATGTTAAAAGCAGTTGCATCAATGCAAATTATAGAAATCTACAAAGAGCGTGAGCATCTTCAAGGGTATTACACTATTAAATTATGGAGGCATTTAGGTTCAAACTGATCATTGCATTAAAAAATCTTGGCATAATGGGGAAGCATGACTTGGCAATTTACGTGAATTGAAATGTATAACATGTAGAAAACAATACCCAGGAGATCATTCTAATCCTCAAGTCTGGATGTGACAAGCGGATGAATGCACACTTCAGTAACAGATGGGCTGAGATGCCGGCAATGACATCTCATTATAGCCGTGCAAGTGATCATTACAAGCGTAACAGAGTCAATAAACAGGTCAGAGCTGAACACCACAGAAACAGGTCCACAGCTCAACTTATCCATGTCAACCAAGTTGTCGACCCATTTGCCGACATTTGGACCATGTCGTAACTGGCTCGTAATTTAATATACCTCTATAAAGTGACCCCTCGGCCTCTGACACTCCAAGAATAAAAACACCAGCCTATCCAGTCTCTCCTTGTAACTTTAGCCACCTAGCCAACAAAATACTGGCAGCATCTCTGGAGCGAAGGAATGGGTTGCGGAGAAGGAGTGGGTGACGTTTCGGGTCGAGACCCTTCTTCAGACCCGTATCAGGAAAGTGAGCTGGACAAAGATAGAATGTAGTCGGAGACAGTAAGACCAATAGGAGAAATGGGAAGGGGAGGGGATGCAGAGAGAGGGAAAGTAAGAGACAGTAAGACTGGTGGGAGAAGGGGGAGGGGATGGAGAGAGAAAGTAAGGGCTATCTTATGTTAGAGGAGTCGATGTTCATACTGTAGGGTGTAAACTACCCAAGCGAAATATGAGGTGCTGTTCCTTCAATTTACACTGAGCCTCATTCTGACAATGGAGGAGGCCCATGACAGAAAGGTCAGATTGTAAATGGGAGGGGGAGTTGAAGTGCTGAGCCACCGGGAGATCAGGTAGGTTAAGACGGACTGAGCGAAGGTGTTCAGCGAAACGATCGGCGAGCCTGCGCTTGGTCTCGCCGATGTAGAGAGGTTGACACCTGGAACAGCGGATACAGTAGATGAGGTTGGAGGAGGTGCAAGTGAACCTTTGCCTCACCTGGAAAGACTGTTTGGGTCCTTGGATGGAGTCGAGGTGGGAGGTAAAGGGACAGATGTTGCATCTCCTGCGGTTGCAGGGGAAAGTAACTGGGGAGGGGGTGGTTTGGGTGGGAAGGGACGAGTTGACCAGGGAGTTTCGGAGGGAACGGTCTCTGCAGAAAGCAGAAAGGGAGATGGAAAGATGTGGCCAGTAATGGGATCCCATTGGAGGTGGCAAAAATGGAGGATTATATGCTGTAAATTATATAGTCCTGGTGGGATCCTTGTGAATCTATTCTGCCCACTTTCCCGCTTAACAAAAATCCAAATAAGGATTCTCCAGGTTTTATGACTTGAAATATCTTTCTCATAAAGTCTATTAAGTAAACTCAGAACTGTGGGGATTCATGTTAATCTCTGGGGCTGGATACCAAACTCTGCAAACAATTATAAACAATGCATGCGCGTTGTTGAAGTAATTCCAAATGCAGATAAAGGTGACTTTGGTTTGAGGACTACAATTTTTCTAATTATAAATTATCCATATCTGTAATTCAATGTAAAATCAATAAACCACAAATTGGCCCGAGTTGCAGACCAAACAATAAAGGACATTAAAAGTTCATATTTGGTATAAAACAGAGGAATTACAATATGCAAAGGGAAACAAAGAATTAAGGCCCTAGTCCAAATATAGTGACAGAGATCCAGGCAAGAGAGGAGGTAGAAATTCCTTTCTGATCAAGAAGATATGACTATAGTGATCTTGGAGGTTATTCCTGGGAGATTCTCGTTCGATTACACAGGTAGAACTTAGAAATAGGAAGGGAATGATCACTTTGATTTGACTATGTCACAAGCCTCCCAATAATCTGTGTAAATTAGAAGATCAGATGAGTGGGGAGATTGCAGATAGCTGTAAAAATAATACAATTGTATTATTGGGAAATTTCAACTTTACTAAGTTGACTGGATCTCCCATTCATGCAAAGAGTTTGGAGGAATTTGTAAAATGTGTCCAAGAAGGCTTCCATTAATCAATATATGGAGGGTCTTGCCAGAGAGGACATAATACTGGACCTTCCCTTACGGAATGAGGTAGCGCAAGTGATTGAATTGTCAATGGAGAAGTACTTGGGATCCGGGACCATAATCTGTCAGTTTTAAAGTAGTTATGGAGTAGGAAAAGAGAGGCTTGATGTCCTAAATTAGGGCAAGGCCAATTTTGGAAGCATTAAGTGGGTACCTGCAGAGGTCGATTGGGAGTATGTTTGCAGCTAAGTCTGTCAAGTGGAAACTTTCAAGAATGAATGACGAAGAATACAGAGGCAACATGTTCGTATTAGGGTGAAGGAAAGGCTGGCAGTTTAGTAACCTTGGTTTATGAGAGATGTTGAGGCTTTGGTTAGGAATAAGAGGGGGGCATACATCAGAATTGGGCCATTGGCATCAAACAAATTCCTCCACAAATATAAGATGTGTAAAAGGACACTTAAGGAGTCAATCACGAGGGCAAAAAGCAACCATGAAAGAATGTTAAAGGAAAATCGGAAGAGATTCCATAGGAATAAATAGTAAAAGGATGGCGAGGGAAAGAACGAGTCCCCTTGAAGATCAGCATGGCTGTTGGTTTGTAGAGTCACAAGGGATGGGGAAAATATTAATGAATACTGCTCCTCTACTTTTACTGAGAAGATCATGGAGGTTAAGGAATTGAGGCATAAGAGTTGTGATGTCAGATTCATATATTAATCATTTAAAAAGGTGTTGGTAGTTTTAAAGCGCGTTACAATTGATGAATTCACAGGGCATGGCCAAGTACATCCTCAGTCCTAGTGGGAAGCTAGGGAGGAAATTACAGAAGCCCTTGGAAATATTTCTATCATCATTAGCGTAGATGAATTTCCAGAAGATTAGAGTGAGGCTAATGTCATACCTTTAAGAAAGGACAAGTGGGAACTACATACTAGTAAGGCTGATCAGTGGTGAGAAAGTTGTTGGGAGGGGATTTTTTGGATAGGATCTAATGGCATTTGGATAGGCACGCACTGATTAGAGAAAGTAAGCAAGGGTTTGTGCATGGAAATAATATCTCACTAATCTGACAAGAGTTTTGGATGACGTCACCACGAGTATTGATGAAGGCCAGTGGACATTGTCTATCTGGATGCAAGTAAGGCCTTTGACAAAGTCCCACATGGTAAGCTAGTCTGGAAAGTTTGAGTGCATGGAATCCAAGGTAACAGCCATCTGGATCCAAATTTACCTTGGAGGAAAGAATCAAAGGGTATCTGTTGAATGCTTTTCTGATTGTTGACCTTCGACAGGTGGAGTGCCACATGATTCAGTGCACAGTCAAAACACAATAGACAATAGGTGCAGTCAGCCATTTGGCTCTTCAAGCCAGCACCGCCATTCACTGTGATCATGGCTGATCATCCAAAATCAGTACCCCGTCCCAGCCTTTTCCCCATATCCCTTGATTCTGCGATCTTTAAGAGCTCCATCCAACTCTCTCTTGAAAACATCCAGAGAATTGGCCTCCACTGCCTTCTGAGGCAGAGAATTCCAGATTCACAACTCTCTGGGTGAAAAGGTTTTTCCTCATCTCACGTCCAAAGGGCCTGCCCCTTATTAACCATATAACATATAACCATATAACAATTACAGCATGGAAACAGGCCCTCTCGGCCCTTCCAGTCCGTGCCGACCATTTGTTTTCCCCTAGTCCCATCTACCTGCACTCAGACCACACCCCTCCATTCCCTTCACGTCCATATACCTATCCACTTTACTTTTAAATGCTAAAATCGATCCTGCCTCCACCACTTCTGCTGGAAGCTCATTCCACACAGCCACCACCCTCTGAGTAAAGAAGTTCCCCCTCACGTTACCCCTAAGCTTCTGTCCCTTAATTCTCATGTCATGCCCTCGTGTGAATCTTCCCTACCCTCAATGGGAAAAGCTTATCCACGTCAACTGCTATCCCTTTCATCATTTTAAAGACCTCAATCAAGTCCCCCTTAACCTTCTGCGCTCCAAAGAATAAAGACCTAACTTGTTCAAACCTTTCTCTGTAACATAGTTGCTGGAACCCTGGCAACATTCTAGTAAATCTCCTCTGTACTCTCTCTATTGTGTTGCCATCCTTCCTATAATTAGGCGACCAAAAATTTGTACACCATACTCCAGAATTGGTTTACCAATGCCTTGTACAAATTTTTAACATTACTTCCTAGCACACCAAAGGCTTTCTTTTACGTACCCTATCTACATGCGTTTCCACCTTCAGTTATTCCTAGATCTCTCTGTTCCCACAGCATTCCTCAATTCCCTACCATTTACCATGTACATCCTATTTTGATTTGTTCTTGCCAAAGATGTAGCACTTCACACTTATCAGCATTAAACTCCATCTGCCATCTTTCAGCCCACTTTTCCAAATGGCCCAAATCTCTCTGTAGACTTTGAAAATCTACTTCATTATCCACAAACACCACCTATCTTAGTATCATCTGCATACTTACTTATCCAATTTTCCCACCCCATCATCCAGATCATTGATGTACATGACAAACAAACAGTGGACCCAACACAGATCCCTGAGGCACCCCACTGGTCACCGGCTTCCACCTGACAAACAGCCATCCACCATTTCTCTCAGACATCTCCCATTCAGCCACTGTTGAATCCATCTTGCTATTCCACCATTAACACCAAAAGATTGAACCTTCTTAACCAACCTTTCATGGGGAACCTGTCCAAAGGGCCTTACTGAAATCATATAGACAACTGTGGCATATAGACAATTCTTAAATTGTGGCTCCTAGTTCAGACTCCCCCAACATCGGGAACATGTTTCCTGCCTGTGCGTGTGTCCAAGCCCTTAACCAATCTTATGTTTTAATGAGATTCCCTCTCATCTTTCTAAACTCCAGAGTGTACAAGCCCAGCGATCCATTCTCTCAGCATTATGACAGTCCCCCCCCCATCCCAGAAATCAACCTTGTAAACCTATGCTGCACTCCCTCAATAGGAAGAATGTCCTTCCACAAACTTGGAACCAAAACTGCCACACATACTCCTGGTGTTAACGAAGAAACTGCAGATTCTGGAGAATCAAGGGTTTACGCAAAAAAGCTGGAGAAAAACTCAGCGGGTGCAGCAGCATCTAAGAGCGAAGGAGATAGGCGACGTTTCGGGTCGAGACCCTTCTTCAGTCTGAAGAAACTCCATCTGCCATCTTTCAGCCCACTTTTCCAAATGGCCCAAATCTCTCTGTAGACGTTGAATATCTACTTCATTATCCACAACACACCTATCTTAGTATCATCTGCATACTTACTTATCCAATTTTCCACCCATTATCCAGATCATTGATGTACATGACAAACAACAGTGGACCCAACACAGATCCCTGAGGCACCCCACTGATCACCGGCTTCCAACCTGACAAACAGCCATCCACCATTACTCTCTGACATCTCCCATTCAGCACTGTTTAATCCATCTTGCTACTCCGCCATTAACAACCAAAGATTGAACCTTCTTAACCAACCTTCCATGGGGAACCTTGTCAAAGGCCTTACTGAAATCCATATGGACAAACATCTACTGCTTTACCCTCATCAATTTCCTAGTTACCGCTTCAAAAATTCAAGGAGGTTTGTCAAACATGACCTTCCAGGCACAAATCCATGTTGACTGTTCCTGATCTGACCCTGTTTATCCAGATGCTTATATATTATCTCCAAGTATCCTTTCCATTTAATTTGCCCACCACTGACGTCAAACTAATAGGTCTATAATTGCTAGGTTTATTCTTTGAACCCTTTTTAAAACAATGGACCAACATGCGCAGTACGCCAATCCTCCGGCACTATTCCCGTTTCTAATGACATTTGAAATATTTTCTGTCATAGCTCCTGCTATTTCTACACTAACTTCCTCAATGTCCTAGGGATATCCTGTCAGGACCTGGAGACTTATCCACCTTCTATATTTTTCAAAAGTGTCAGTACTTCCTCCTCTTTGAATCTCATAGTTTCCATAGCTACTCTACTTTTTTTTTTCCCTTACCTCACAGAGTTCAATATCCTTCTCCTTGGTGAATACCGAAGAAAAGAAATTGTTCAATATTCTCCCCATCTCTTTTGGCTCTGCAGATAGCTGTCCATTTCTGGTTCTCTAATGGTCCAATTTTATCCCCCGTTATCCTTTTGCTATTAATATAGCTGTAGAAACCCTTTTGGATTTACTTTCACCTTTCTTGCCAAAGCAACCTCATATCTTCTTTTAGCCTTCCTAATTTCTTTCTTAAGATTCTTTTACATTCTTTATACTCCTCTAGCACCTCATTTACTCCATGCCTCCTATAATTATTGTAGATATCTCTCTTTTTTTCGAAACATGTGTCCAATTTCCTTGAAAACCATGGCTCTTTCCAATTTTTACTATTTCCTTTCAACCTAACAGGGACATAAAGATTCTGTACTCTTACAATTTCCCCTTTAAATGTCCTCCATTTCTCTTCTACATCCTTCCCATGAAACAAAGTGTCCCAATTTCACTCCTTTAAAATCCTTACGCATTCCCTCAAAGTTAGTCTTTCTCCAATCAAAAATCTCCACCCTAGGTCCAGTTTCTGACTCTCTCCATAATTATATTGAAACTAATGGTATTGTGATCACTGGTCCCGAAGTGCTCACCAACGCATACCTCCGTCACCTGACCTGCCTCATTTCCTAACAGGAGGTCCAGCCACTGCCCCTTCTCTGGGTATCGATACCTCTATGTACTGCTGCAAAAAACTATCCTGCACATATTTTACAAACTGCAAACCATCCAGCCCATTTACAGAATGTGTTTCCCAGTCTATTTTTGGAAAATTGAAATCTCCCACAATCACTACCTTGTGCTTACTACTAATATCTGCTATCTCCTTACATATTTGCTCTTCCAATTCTCGCTCCCCATTTGGCGGTCTATAGTACACCCTAAAAGTGTTGCTACACGTTCCCCACTTCTCAGTTCCACCCAAATAGCCTCCCTAGACGAGCCCTCTAATCTATCCTGCCAAAGCACTGCTGTAATATCTTCTCTGACAAGCAATGCAACACCTCCCCCTCTGGTCCCTCCAATTCTATCACACCTGAAACAACTAAATCCTGGAATATTTAGTTTCCAATCACAGCCCTCCTGCAACCATGTTTCACTGATTGCCACAACATCATATTTCCAGGTGTCAATCCAGGCTCTAAGTTCATCCACCTTACTTACAATGCTGCCAGCATTAAAATATACACATTTTAGAAACCCACCATCCCTTATTCTCTGTCTATTATCTTTTTCATCTTTCACGCCTACATTTTGGGTCCGAGTGCTTCCCTTCTCTGCCTCTTGCCCCACACCCTGACCCCTAGCCCCCTCTTCCCGAGTCCCTCCCCCCCCCCAGCCTTTCTAGTTTAAAGTCTCCCCAGTAGCCTTTGCAAATCTCCCTGCCAGGATATTGGTCCCCCTCACATACTCACTTGAAAGAATCTAGTATACACAATGTTAATGCTAACGAGTTAGTGAAACTATTAATTTATTTAAGTCACCTCTTAATATCCTCATTATGCAAGTCTTCATAATCTTGTATGATCCCATCCTTTACATTATCATTAATATTCAGAAGTCTATGGGCATCTCCCATCCAATGTTTTCTGTCCCTTAATCCGTTCCAGTTCTACCCACACTGAATAGTGATATTTTTTTAATCGAGCCAATATCTTTTCTCACTATTGCTTTGCTTTTTATCCTTTACATCTTTCCACTCCAACTCGATTTCCTTTTTGCATGCCATTCAAAAAACTGAATATCCTTGAATGTTCAATTCCCAACTTGGTCATCCTGAACTATGTCTATGTAATGGCAATTATAATGATTTGATTTACATTAATCTACCTTTTTTATTTGTCCACTTTCTGATAAATGCATTGTGCATTCAGATGTAGTATTTTTATATTTTATGGAAATATTTTTTTTCTTTTAAAACTTTTTCAGGTCCAATAACACCTTTGAACTATGGCTCAATTTAGACAATAGACAATAGGTGCAGTAGTAGGCCATTCATCCCCTCGAGCAAGCACCACCTTTCAATGTGATCATGGCTGATGATCCACAATCAGTACCCCGTTCTTGCCTTCTCCCCATATCCCTTGACTCCGCGATCTTTAAGAGCTCTCTTGAAAGCATCCAGAGAACCAGCCTCCACTGCCCTCTGAGGCAGAGAATCCCACAGACTCAAAACTCTCTGTGAGAAAATGTTTTTCCTTATCTCTGTTATAAATGGCTTGCCCCTTATTCTTAAACTGTGGCCCCTGGTACTGGATGTCCCCAACATTGGCAACATGTTTCCTGCCTCTAGCGTGTCCAAACCATTAATAATATTAAATGTTTCAATAAGATTCCCTCTCATCCTTCTAAATTCCAGAGTATACAGGCCCAGCTGCTCCACTGTATCAACATATGACAGACCCGCCATCCTGGGAATTAACCTGGTGAACCTACGCTGCACTCCCTCAATAGCAAGAATGTCCTTCCTCAAATTAGGGGACCAAAACTGCACACAATACTGTATATGTGGTCTCACCAGGGCCCTGTACAACTGCAGAAAGACCTATTTGCTCCTATACTCAACTCCTCTTGTTATGAAGGCCAACATGCCATTTGCTTTCTTCACTGTCTGCTGTACCTGCATGCTTACTTTCATTGACTGATAAACAAGAATCCCATTGTAGTTCCCCTTTCCCAACTTTACTCCATTCGGATAATAATACTGTTTTTGTCACCAAAGTGGATAACCTCACATTTATCCACATTAAACTGGATCTGCCATGCATCTACCCACTCGTCCAACCTGTCCAAGTCACCCTGCATCCTCATAGCATCCTCCTTACAATTCACTCTGCCACCCAGCTTTGTGTCATCTGCAAATTTGCTAATATTACGTTAATCTCTTCATCTAAATCATTAATATATATTGTAAATAGCTGCAGTCCCAGCACCGAGCCTTGCGGTACCCCACTAGTCACTGCCTGCCATTCTGAAAGCGACCTGTTAATCCCTACTCTTTATTTCCTGTCTGTCAACCAATTTTCTATCCATGTCAGCACCCTACCCCCAATACCATCTGCTCTAATTTTGCCCACTAATTTCCCATGTGGGGTCTTATCAAATGCTTTCTGAAAGACCAGGTACACTACATCTACTGGTTCTCCCTTGTCCATTTTCCTAGTTACATCCTCAAAAAATTCCAGAAAATTTGTCGAGCATGATTTCCCCATCGTAAATAATTTGTCTTATTACCTGATTTATTTTCTTATCTATCTGTTGATCACCTTCGTTAGCATATTTTATCTCATCCCCACACCACGATCTGGTTGCCATTAGATACTCATTATCCTACACTGCTTACTTGTCTTTTCCCCTTAACTGTTCCCCTCTATATTTCTCTCCCCCGAGTTCCCTCCACCTATTTAGTTTACAGACCTATTTATTTCGCTAGTTGCTTGATTTGCATGGTTCAGGTTTAGTCCTTTCCAAAAGAACAGCTTTCTTCTTCCCATCTATTGATGCCACATTTCAATCTCTTTTATCAGGATTATATCAGTGGATCTTCTGTATCTTTTCCATCAGGTGCATCTCATTCTATAGTAGAGTAACAGTAACTAGAAACCTGCTTCTATCTTTAAGACTATTTTTTGAATTCAACAAAACTGGTAATAGATCACTGTTTAAAAATGATCCCTTTTTCGAAAAGTTTATCTAAGTTTCATTCATACTGAAAAATCCCGATGAAGATGAAAATGTTGACAGTAGATTAAATAGCTCTAGCAAGCAGGAAAACTGAATTTCCTGCTTGCTAGAGCAGAATGGATTTTAAATTAGCTCAAATTTAACTAACTACATCAAGAGAGAGCAGCTTTGGAAGATTAAAATGCCATTACCAGCCAAAATCAATCCTAATTGGAATAATTAAACTCTACATATACAGGCTTACCTTTGCATTATGTAATTCGACACCATAAAATTCAAGGGTCTTTGCTTTATTTAAATAACCAAGTTCTGCTTCAGATTGTTTAAGGTCTCTAGAAACATGGCAAGAAAAATCAAAATATGCATTGTAATTCAAAATTATCAAGAGATAAAATAGCGCACAATCAATTTAATCCCAAAAATTGATGTATAAAATGCCATACTATCAAAAATGTAAAGCTGGGATGTAAATGTAATTACGGTAGTTTTCAGCAATAGGAGAAAGATCTACGCAATACATTATCAGGTTGCAACTTTTCAATTTAATCAGGTAATATCTATCGATACTTATTACTGATGTTCAATTCAGTTTGAAACCTCGATGGAATAACCTTGGTACAAATTATAGTAACAATACAATGCCTATAAGTGGTGAATAAACTGTAATTGTATAAAATACAATTTCGGATTTTTTGTTTCATTTATGTTTTTGCGTTTTATGTGCGTGACAAAATTAATTTAATTTCAGATACCAGAATATAGCTAATTATTTTCTAATATGTTAAACATTTTTACAAGCAATTTTTAAAATGTTGGTAATTGCAAATAAGGGCAATTTCCATGTTGGTCATTATAATATTAATGCACAGCATATAAATAGGATGTTTTAGATCATTATTTATCTAACTTTGTTTTTTGATTGTAAAACTTTTTTGTCATAGTCAGTTTGAACGGAACGTGATGCAAATACATTAACATTTTATGACAATCATTTGCTTTAAAACGGGCATATCTCATATCTGTACTACAGAATAATTAAAAGGAGTGCATATGCAACAAAAGTCACGAATAATGTCCTTGACTTCCTCATGTATCTGTATCTAGTTTTGTTTCTGTTGGTGACTTGCATGCTGCTCTAAATTTTATAATTTCACGCATTACGTAAAATATTGGTGTTCTGAAACTAAACAGACACTTAAGACAGGAACTAAAAAGTAGATGCATGTGTGGATGTATACAGCCAGTGCCGATTTTAAAATCAGAAATATAATTCCTGCAGGTAGGCTTTCAAGAGTGACTTGGTTTAAACGATCATCAAGTAGCACACGACAGGAATGGGCTCTTTGGCCCACAACAACTGTGCTGCATCTAACACATCTCGTCTATCTCTACATGATCCATATGCCTATCCAAAATCTATCCGATGCCACTGTCATAACTGCCTCTACCACCACCGCTAGCAGCATGTTCCATATACCCGCCACATTCTGTATTAAAAAAAACCTGCCCAACACATCTTTTAATTTTGCCCTGCTCACGCTAAAGCCATGCTCTCAAATCTTTGGCATTTCAACCCTGGAATCAGGGTCGAAACAGGCCCTTCGGCCCACTGAGTCCGCACCGACCTGCGATCTCCGCACATTAACACTATTCTCCACTGGGACAATTTTTAAAATTTATACCGTCAATTAACCTACACACCCGCAAGTCTTTGGAGTGTGGGAGGAAACCAATGTTCTCTGAGAAAGCCTACGCAGGACACTGGGAGAATGTAGAAACTCCATACAGAAGCACCCGTAGCCAGGGTCGAACCCGAGGCTCTGGCCCAGTCAGTGCTGTAAGGCAGCAACTTTACTGCTGCACCACCGTGCAGCCTTATTCATGGTCATGGCAGGTTTTGTTCTTGTGAACCGTTTGTAACCCCAACAGTACGAAAATCAAATGTGGCCATCTGACAATACATATTTAAATAAAAACATGGGCCATTCAAGGGCAACATGTAGTTAAACCAGGGTGTTTATCTCAACCATTCCGATATTGCTGTAAACCAAGTTCTCACATGGTAGCTGATGTCTATAGCCCTCCAACAGCTGGTAAATCTAGCCATTTGATATCCCAAACCCTCAATCATATGTATGGACTGTACTTATGTTGGGTATTCATAACCTGGGTATAACCTGTACAAAGAAAACCTAAGTAAATAAAAAATCATGAACGACACTAACTTAGTAAATAACATGTTGAAACAAGGAGAGGCAAAAAAAGACACAACGTTGGAGCAACTCAGCTGGACAAACAGCATCTCTGAGAACATGGGTACACAAAAAGCTGGAGAAACTCTGCGGGTGCAGCAGCATCTAAGGAGCGAAGGAGATAGGCGACATTTCGGGTCGAGACCCTTCTCTGAGAACATGGATAGGTGATGTTTTGGGTCGAGACACTTCTTCAAATTCAAGTAAATAGCTTGTATAGTATTATCAAATGTTTAATATCAAATGTTTTTTAATTCCAAACACGTAATAGTTTTGATTCTACCTGTGTTGCTTGTGCAAAGACATCACTTTGATTTGAAAGTCTGGATTTTGGTCGGGTATAAAATTGAATTTTTCTATGTACCCAGGATTATGCTCAGAAGGATTGTACTCTCCAAGTTCAGCTGAAAGAATTAAGTCACTGTTAATACAATTCAAATGGCTGGCATTCCACTGTTTTTCTCACATTTGTGAAAATTACATTTTTTGGAAAAGCACATCCTTCAATTTAAGCATATATCAGTATTACTGTTCAAAACGCAGACCTATACATACATTCTGCAATCATTTGTTGAATTTGTCATTTCATGCAACTGCTTCTTTCTGAACAAAAGATTTTTAAAGCTACAAAATGTACAGGAGTACAATTTCTATCCTCAGAATGAAAATAAATCCAGCTGCCCATGTTTGGTGTTGATGGTGTTGGCAGTGGCACTTTTACCATTTGATTTAAAAGTTTACAAATTTATGAATTTGAGACATCTGGATTTAGAAAAATCTTGGCACAGACCAAGTTGATGTTATCATTTGCAAAGCCACACATTTCTTAACTTCCTTAAACCAAACTTTATCCTGTAAATCTACGAAAACAGATTGATAATGTAACAATTTCACTACTTACATTGGACTGCATAGGAAGCAAGTAGTATAGCTTTACTGTGAGGACAATTTAATCTGGAAAACATTAATATGACACTGTAAACAGCGTAATTCCTGATTAATACAATTAAATATCCATTTGCCAAATCCATTCCACTAAAAAAGTCAAAAACATAACAAATTGTTTAAATCTTTAAGATTGATTACACAATCTTACAAACTACATCTTGGACCCTAACCTTTAATACAGGGGCTCCCAACCTTTTTCGTCCCGTTTACCCCAGGCAACTTTAATAGCACATCACAATTTTTAAAAACTTATTTATGAACAACTAATGATGAACACATACCGGTATACCAGAACCAAACACGGCCAGTTAATGAGAAAAACTATGTCCAAATCCAGAATCAACAATTGATTGAGAGTACATGTTGCAATTGTCTAAGACGTTGGTGAGGCCACATTTACAGTATTGTGTTCAGTTCTGGGCAGCATGCTGTAGGAAAGATGTTGTCAAGCTGGAAAGGGTACAGAAAACATTTAGGAGGATGTTGCCAGGACCAGGGGTTCGGAGCTATAGGGAGAGGTTAGAAACATAGAAAAATAGGTGCAGGAGTAGTCCCTTCGAGCCAGCACCACAATTCAATATGATCATGGCTGACCATCTAAAATCAGTGCCCCATTCCTGCTTTTTTCCCACATCCCTTGATTCCTTTAGCCCCAAGAGTTAAATCTCTCTCTTAAACTCTTGAAAAAGGTTGAGTAGGCTGGAACTATTCCTTGAAACACAGGAGATGAGGGGTGGTGTTATATATGTTTATACAATCATGAGAGGAATAGATCGGGTAGTTGAACAGAGCCTCTTGCCTAGATTAGGTGACTTGCGGACTAGAGGACATAGATGTAAGGTGAAGGGGAAAAGATTTAATAGGAATCTGAGGGCTAACTTTTTCACACAAAGGGTGGTTGGTGTATGAAACGAGCTGCCAGAGGGGATAGTTGAGGCAGGGACTATCCAAACATTGAAGAAACAGTTGGACAAGTACATGGATAGGACAGGTTTGGAGGGATATGGTCCAAACGCTGGCAGGTGGGACGAATGTAGCTGGGACATGTTGGCCGGTGTTGGCAAGTTGGGCTGAAGGGCCTGTTTCCACGCTTTATAACTCCAAAACTGCACAATTTGACAACTTCTTTGCACACGGTAGACATGCAACTAACCTGTTCTTACAACCCCTTGAAATAAAAAAGTAATCCAATGCGGGTGAACCCAAACAGTTCAGAATTTTGGCCTGTCCATAGCTACAGTTTTAAGAATATCTTTAGCATCCAAAAGGAAATAATTACCGTCCATCAGTAAACTCTTTCTTCAGTTGTAAAAAGTACAAGTGCCTGTAACACAGACAGAAAATTCAAAAATCAACTTAAGACACTTAGAAGTACAGAAGGCATTGACAAAAGTTTATTGATTTGATGTATTTTACTTTGTAGATGCTTTATCTGGGACAAGCTAGACAGAAACATTTGAAAATTTAACTTGCATAAATAAATAGACATTAAGAAGTAAAAAAATATTCAAATTTATCTCTTGCCTCCCATCAATTGTTACCACTGACACAATATTACTCGAAACAAATATTAAATAGCAGTCATTTTAACACCAATTCTTGCTGCTAAAATAATAGAAATGTTTTGGAATTTTCTCCCCACCATTCGCATTTATACAACTATGCTCTTTGTAATAAAATGTTGTAATAAAATAAAATGTAGTCTCCAGCAGGTTTTGTCTCATCAATGAGATTACATCTATTTTTTTTCTTATTAAAAGGTCATCCAGTACTTCAACTTGCGCAGTTCCCGGCGAGTAGCGGAATACATTATTTATTGATGTTAGTGCACTGTGATGCCCATGTACGATTATCAGATTCAAATCATTCTTGGGCAAAAGTGTTGGAAAGGTCGATGGGGAGGCAAACGAGATGAACAAAGGGCAATTTAAACAAACAATAAAAATTGAAACTAAAGCTCAAAAATCTGATCAAGGCAGCATTTCTTACTGGAAGTTTCAAAAAAGAAAAAAGGAAGCAATTTAAAAACTGTTTTGCAAAAAAAAAGTAAGATTTTTCAACTAATCTGTTGCTCAGGTTTTTTGGTGTTCACTCTTTTGTCAATACGAACTGAAAACCAATGAGATTTGATTGCTTCATGTTAGATCCCTAGACAGAATGTGAATGAAACTCAAGATACAGAATTTGAAGAAACGTTCCACAGCAAGAACAACTTACAACTTGCTAAACTTCTTCCAAATATTTCACTCAATTACCATTTTTAATCTTGGAAATGCTACAGAATTACCTGAAAACAACAGGATTCTTGGGACAAAAATCCAGCCTGAAATTACTTTAGGTAACCCCGGTGGTCATTACATCATAGAAAGTGTTGGATCCAAGACTCAGGAGCTATATTTTTCACTAATTTTAAGTTTTCAAACAGAAAAGAGCGTTTCAATATTTTAATTCTGGGCAAAGTGTAGCATCTAATTTTTTTTTAAAGAACCACCTGCTGAAAAACCGCTTGCAAAAGTTCAGTATGTACATTATATTGAACTAGTATTTTATAAGTAGTACTTACAGGACAAAGCCTACCTTGTCTGTTCTTGTTGTAGAGAATTTGGGTCAGTTACAAAAAATCTCACTCGAAAATTTAGTGCATCCCCTGAAATATTTTAGTTGAAACAAACATTTTATTTTAAAATTTCTTATGTATAATTGTTAGTGCTAGTAAATATTATTTTTCTAATTCAACTGCCAGCATCCAAATTAACCACTCAGGTCTAGCACAGGTAACACATGTTAACGAAACAAAATGCTGGAGTACCTCAGCTGGTGAGACAGCATCTGTGGAGGGAATGGATAGTCGAAGTTTCATATGGGGACCCTGCTTCAGATTGTGTCCCGATCAGAAACATCATCTATCTATTCCTGCCTCAAAAGTGGCCTTCCCACCTATTTACTCCAGTACTGTGTGTTTTGCACAAGGTTCCATCTTCTGCAATTCCTTGCATCACCAAATATACTTCAAAGCTTGCCCATCATTGTTTGAAAATATAGATAGTGCAGACCTCCCAACTATCCCGCTTTTGGCGGGATATTCCCGCTTTTTAGGTTCCCTTTTCCCGCCCATTTTGTAAATTCTTCCGTGGGAACGCCGCGCCATTGACATTTTGGGTGGGAGGGTTGCATGGGGAGTTGCCCGGGCCCCAAAGTGGGGTTGCATTTCGAACCGCATGTGCGCATTGTGAATTATTAAATGTTTCAGCATTTAAAGACTCCACAATTTAGAATTTGTGACATGGGAAATAACATATATGAATATTTAAAATATGAATTTTGAGGGGAGCAATCAAATGTTGGGAGGTCTTCTCGTGCATTTATGGTCTCCTGAGACTCCTTAACCACTCTTACTAGTAACAGCCAGACTACTTTGGCTTTGTCATCGTGTGGAATTCAGTCCTGGTTGCGGAGTTCAAAAGACGGAACTAACCATCAGACTATTCAAGAATTTTAACACTATTTCTGAAATGAAATGACTAAACTTGTTATAAGCTGTGTGAAGTTTTTTTGATTGAAAGTCACAGCATGGAAACAGGCCCTTCAGCCCACTGTGTCCATGCCATCAATCACCTGTTCACACTAATTGTACGTCATCACACTTTTGCATCCACTTTCACACTTATGCACTCAGGCATTTTACATTAGCCAATTTACCTACAAATCTGTTCATCTTTGGGAAGTGACAGGAAATTGGAGCACACAGGAGAAAACTTATACCGTCGTATGGAGAATGTGCAAACTTCACACATACAGCACCTGAGGTCAGAATTTAAAACAGGTCTTTGCTACTGTGATGCAACAGCACTACCAGTTGCACCACTGGGCTGAAGGTGGAGCAGCTTTATGTCCCAGAGAACAACACGTTCAATTCCAAACTTGGACAAATTGGGGAAAACTAACTTAAGGGAAGTTTGTTACATTGATACTTAGCTCTAGTAAATGGGTGTTTCCGTAAATACAGCACTCAGTCGTGAAACTGAAGGTCTCCAAACTTTCAGGTTATTTTCCGTTTTTTTATGTAATATTCCCATTGTTTCATATCCTGTATTTTAAGTAGTATAGATCATGGTTTCTAGCCAAAATAATGAGATGAAGCAAAAATAAAGATGTTTTTATAAAGAAAAATAGCAGATATGTCCCTGTGTTTTCTTGACTTTTTTTGTGACATTTTTCAAGCAGGGTTTCATCAAATCCTTAGGCTAATTTATACCAGGAAGACTACACTAATTTTGCAACTAAATCATTCTATATAAGCCAAATTCTGATTATGCTTACGATTTTTATCATTTATCACCCAATAAGATGGTTTTCCCCAAGTTTTTGCAGCAGAACGTGAGTAGCAGTGTCCATTTGGTCACATGTGAAATGTGTGAATTAAAAGCAGAGTAACCGTTTTTATTTTATTGTTTCTTTTCTTATTGTTTATATTTTGTGTTTAAGCTTTCCATTGAAATACTTAATAATGAATAGAACTTAAAGTCATGAAATAAAAATCTAGTTTGCTCACCTATTTTAGTGATGTCTCATTCTGTACTCCCTCCCGTTGAGTAACGTTGTGAATGCTATTTACAGCGCTTTAACGTTTATTTTTGCACTCGTCGCGAATTTTTAAAAAACAAAGCGATTATAATGAGATGACCCTGGTGTGAAAGGTGCCGACATTTTGTAAGGGAACTTAGAAATCAGTAAGTGTCCCATATGTCTTATAAATTTTTTTTCTCTTTTTTTTTTTTCCAAACTTCGATCACAAATTAGCTCAAAAGGATCATAGGTTGGCCCATTTTTAATGCTGTGGTATCTCTTTATGATTTAATAACTATCAAAATTGGCCACCCATGTCACAGGTTGGTCCCCTTATTTACGGAAACACCCAAATGTGTTTTCTACTTCTGTAATTTGGGATAAGATTACATTAAGGACAAAATGGTTACATAAAAACTCCCAATAAATGTAATCATCTTCATTAAAAAAACTACCCTAGTACAATAATTTGACCAAGATTACAAAGGTAAAATGCAGAGAATTCATAGAGTGCGATCTTCAACAGATTGCTACTTTATCAGTGTGATGTTACGTGGTCTAGAGTCCAGTTCAAGTGGAATCCCTACACAATCTGTACTGATTTCTGTAAACATGAGGCATTAAGCATTCAACAGTCTATTCAATGCTTCAATGCTTAGTGCTATTAATGTGCATAATTAAAAAACATTAAGTTCAAGTTCACATTTATTGTCACACACCAATTAAGGTACTGTAATATTTGATATTTGAGGCTCTAAAGCTAAATTTAAATATTTAATTTTGGCAATACAGATTGCATGTTTGATCTGCAGAATCATCACCATCTTAGACAGTTCCTCAAGATTGAGAACAAATTGCTTCAAGTCCAGTGTTGTGGGTTCTGAAGTGGCAAATTAGGTAAATGTGGAATGTGATCCCCAAAACAGTGGTTGAAGGAGAAATTCTATCAGGATTATAAAGTACACCATTGCCATAATTTCTGAGAATATACGATAACACTCATTTTCCAATGTTCTATAGACTCAGGATTAGTTCCTGTGGATTGGATGTTATCCCACTTGTTAGCTAATGTTATCCCACTTTTTAAGAAAGGGAGGAGAGAGAAAATGAGGAATTATAGACCAGTTAGCCTGGCATCGTTGGTGGGGAAAATGCTGGAGTCAATTATAAAAGATGAGATAGCTGCACATTTGGATAGCAGTAACAGGATTGGTCCGAGTCAGCATGGATTTACGAAGGGAAATTCATGCTTGACTAATCTTCTGGAATTTTTTTGAAGATGTAACTTTGAAAATGGACAAGGGAGAGCCAGCGGATGTAGTGTACCTGGACTTTCAGAAATCATTTGATATCATGATCAGAAATCATGATCTCCACATGGGAGATTAGTGGGCAAAATTAGGGCACATGGTATTGGGGGTAGAGTGCTGACTTGGATAGAGAAGTGGTTGGCAAACAGGAAACAAAGAGTAGGGATTAATGGGACCCTTTCAGAATGGCAGGCAATGACTAATGGGGTACCGCAAGGCTCCGTGCTGGGACTGCAGCTATTTACAATATACATGATTTGGATGAAGGGATTCAAAGTAACATTAGCAAATTTGCAGATGACACAAAGCTGGGTGGCAGTGTGAACTGTGAGGAGGATGCTATGAGAATGCAGGGTGACTTGGACAGGTTGGGGAGTGGGCAGATGCATGGCAGATGAGGTTTAATGCGGATAAATGTGAGGTTATCCACTTTGGTAGCAAAAACAGGAAGGCAGATTACTATCTAAATGGCATCAAGTTGGGAAAAGGGGAAGTACAATGGGATCTGGAGGGTCCTTGTACATCAGTCTATTAAAGTAAGCATGCAGGTACAGCAGGTAGTGAAGAAAACGAATGCCATGTTGGCCTTTATAACAAGAGGAATCGAATATCAGAGCAAAGAGGTCCTTCTGCAGTTGTACAGAGCCCTAGTGAGACCACACCTGGAGTATTGTGTGCAGTTGTGGTCCCCTAATTTGTGGAAGGACATTCTTGCTATCGAGGGAGTGCAGCGTAGGTTTACAAGGTTAATTCCCGGGATGGCGGGACTGTCATATGTTGTGAGAATGGAGCAGCTGGGCTTGTACACTCTGGAGTTTAGAAGGATGAGAGGGGATCTCATTGAAACATACAAGATTGTTAAGGGCTTGGACACTTGGCAGAAACATGTTCCCGATGTTGGGGGAGTCAGAACCAGGGGCCACAGTTTATGAATAAGGAGTAAGCCATTTAGAACAGAGACGACGAAACACTTTTTCTCACAGAGAGTGGTGAGTGTGGAATTCTCTGCCTTCGAGGGCGGAAGAGGCAGGTTCTCTGGATGCTTTCAAGAGAGAGCTAGATGGGCTCTTAAAAATAGTGGAGTCAGGGGATATGGGGAGAAGGCAGGAACAGGGTACTGATTGGGGATGATCAGCCATGATCACATTGAATGGTGGTGCTGGCCCGAAGGGTCAAATGGCATACTCCTGCACCTATTGTCTATTGTCAATCATGAACTCGAGTGTTGTCTGCATGTTCTCCAAAGGTCATGTGTGTTTCCTCAGGCTGCTCTGGTTTCCTCCCACATCCCCAATACATTTGGGTTGGTAGGTTAATTCGCCACTATAAATTGCTTTAGCATGCGTGTGACTGGCAGAATCTGTGGGAATTGCTGGGAATGTGGGAAGAATTAACAAAAATAGATTAATATAAGACTAGTGTCAATGGGTGGCTCGGTGGCCTAAAGCATGTGGTTTTTTTTTGCTGTTTTTCTGCATGACAATGTATTATCATATAGGTCAGTATCAAGTGACATGAACTTTTGCTCAAAGCCTGCAGGACAAGGCAAGCAAAATATTGTTTTCATTTAAATTCTTGTATAGTCATCCTCATGGCTTCCTTAATGACATTTTCCAGTTATCTCCTTGCCATAAAGACAAAAGTTTAAAAATATTTGTTAGAGGGGTTTGGGAAGAGCTCATTTAAAATAAAAATACATTCCAAAATATAACTGTCTACTTAGAGTCTCGCATTCCGTAGATACTTCCTATATCAGATTTGAAGTTTATTATTACTAACACTGTGCAACTGAATGAAATTAATCTAGTAGGTCTGTGATGTTAATAACATTTAGTTACTGCAAATTAATCTACTTACCTTTAAGCTGTTTCCTGATAGGTTTGCTCGGTTCAAGCCACCTCTGTGCATGAAATTAGTGAATCCATGTTAGTTTTTTCCAATCAAGTTAGTAGCAAACGCATGCACAATAACAAACATACTTTAATGATAGGTATACTCACAGGGCACTCCAAAGAATCATCTATGAACTGTAAACCAAAATATTCCTTTTCAATCAAATCCAGGTGTTTATAAGCCATATTCAGTAGAACTTGACCAGTGTCTTGCTTCTGCAAAATGAAACAAAGCTATTTTGTGTTGAGAGCAAAGAAAACCTGAGATTAGATCATCTGCATACAGTTTCCCCACAAAGCCATCTATTGTGAAAATGGAAAATCACACATCACAGAAAATAGGATGTTAACGAAGAAACTGCAGATGCTGGAGAATCGAGGGTTACACAAAATGCTGGAGAAACTCAGCGGGTGCAGCAGCATCTAAGGAGCGAAGGAGATAGGCGACGTTTCGGGTCGAGACCCTTCTTCAGAAAATAGGATCTTTGGCTCAACATGTCCACGTCAACCAAGGTGCTGAGCTATGTTAATCTAATTTGCCAGCCTTTCGCCCATCTCCCACCCAAACCCCAACGTATGAATATCTTTTAAATGCTGTAATTATACCAGCCCCTACCACCTCCTGTCATCTTCTTTGATGTACCTACCAGCCTCTGTGCGAAAGCGGCCCCCTCAGGTTTCCATTAATTGTTTTCCCCTTCATCTTAAACTTATGCCCTCTGGTTTTAGACTTCCCTAGCCTGGAAAAAAAACCTATGTTCTTCATGATTTTATAATGAGGTCACCCCTCAGCCTCCGTTGCTCCAGATTAATTATGCCAGCAGTAAACAGTGGCTGTTTTTTTTGCATCAAGTAGAAAAAGCACTCCAGTTATTCTCCCTGGCTACCTTGACAGTTCCTTCAAAACCTGCAACCTCCAACACCAAGGAAGACAAGGGTACCTGTTAAATGAGAATGCCCCAACCTGCAAGGTTCCTTTCCAACGCTTAGATCATCCTGACTTGGAAATATAATTGCTGTTCTTCCGTCATCAAAGGGTCTAAATCCTGGAAATCCCTAATCAACAGCACTGAGGGAGTATCTTTGATAGAAGTCCACCTCTGAAGAAAGTCTTGGAATTAACTTATTCCCAAAGCTGGGTGCAGTGGATTTTGCTTTGTAAACATTTGTTGGGTGTGTTTTTCAAGTGTTCATTCGTTCAGACTAATAGTCATTACCAACCTTTCAAAAAACATCTGAAAGTAGGAGAGAATTGACGAATTGTAGCATGAGGAAAAGCAAAGAATGCGCAGTGGACAAAAAAATAATTGTTGGATGAACTCAGCAGGTCAGGCAGCATCTGTGGGGGGAATGGACAGGTGATATTTTGGGTAAGGACGCTTGTTCAGTCGGACCCATTGATTTCATTCAGCAGTTTGTTTTTTTTGGTCAAGTTTCCAGCATTTGCAGGTTCTTATGTCCCTGAGTGCTATGAGCACTGGGAAGATAGTGAGTTCAAGGGAAGGAAAACAGGTGGTAATTATCCAAAATGGCCTTACTGGAAATGTTTCTGGATCGGATGTATAGGACAATTTTCCACTATCTGGTAGCTTGTTTAATCTCTTCCAGCCCAACATGCATTTGAAAGCCCTGTGCAACTCTGATGGTGGTCTCATGTATCCACATTTCCTTCAGTTATCAAATGGTTCAATTGTTCTTTATTGTCATATGTACCAAGGTTCATTCCTTTTTTGCATACAGTTCAGTAAATTATTACTATACATAAACACAATCCCAGATTATGTACAAATGTATAGAAATAACCCAAAGAGACCATATGCAAGAGTTGCCAGGTTTTTACGTTATTTTCAAAGTCCAAGCCGTAGCTGGCCATAAAGGCCTTTGGCCTGGTGGCGTTACAGGGTTGTCCTCTCCAAGTGAACTTGTAAGCCTCCTCCACTGTTCCGTGCTGTTGCAGATCGTGCTGGTCCGAGCCTCGGTCTCCTGGCATGCTCGATCCAGTCGAGCCCCATGCTGCCGCAAGGCCTCCAGTCATCACCTCGATCCAGATTGGCCAGCAAACTGTCGTCTCTCTTCTCGTCCGGCCACCATTCAACCTTTGTGCCCCAGGGGCGCCTCTACAACTGACCTTGAGGGCACGGAAAGAAAGACCCTGACTCTGGTCCTCGGGGACAAGCAGGGGCCGGGTTTGGTGGTTTCCCTCTTCAAGCAGGGTTCCCTAGTTCTGCAGAAGACTGGCCAGGCTTGTTGCCGGGGGATGGCCATGCAGTACGGCACTCTTCTAGACGTAAATTTAAAAATACACCTCCCCTTTACCGTTTAATTTTCTTTGATGGTCCTTTTAATCCCCCTCTTTGATCAAGCTTTAGAATACTGTGCACTGTCATACTTCCTCTGATTCCATTCGTATTGCCATTGAAAGTTTCACGTGATTTATCAACTACAACATTTAGTACAACTACAACATTTTAATTGCAGATGTCCTTCATTCAAAGTGATGAATTGAGATCCAAACTAACCATTTTTCTTGTATAGTATATTCTATACCAGAGTAAGAGATGACTTGCTGACATAAACTAAATTTAATTTCAAAGTATTTGCACTTTGACATTTTCCTGTTATATAATTGCTTTACTGCTTTGTTGGAACATGCAATCAGATTATGAAATAATATTTTTAACACCATGTATCCATTTAGAAATTGAAAACTAATGTTTATTTAGCCTGCTTGGTTAGCAGTCCTTAAATAATTATTTTAGAGACTTCCTGGCTGTTATGCATTCAAAACACATCAGATCCGACAAGCTTTCCATTATAAAATTGTAATACGAGGTGATCAGTTCAGTTCAGCACTTTCAGCCTGCTATTAAAACAACTCCATTATGAGTTTTTGCACCCATGCAATTTTTTACAATAAACTATTTAGATTTCTCTAAGTATAGCAACCTTTGTCATCTGCTATTCTTCATACACATAAGATCCAAATGATTGGATTTTGGCTGCAAATGATTGGATTTTGGCTGCAATTACCATATCCCCCACTTCGGGGCAACATTTGTTGGTCAGTCAAAAGTAGTGATCATTCACTCTTCTAAACTTCATTTTCTCCAAAACATTTTTCAATATGGATAGGTATATGGACGTGAAGGGAATGGAGGGGTATGGAGGGAATGGAGCAGGTAGATGGGACTAGGGGAAAACAAATGGTCGGCACGGACTGGAAGGGCCGAGAGGGCCTGTTTCCGTGCTGTAATTGTTATATGGTTATATGGTTAATATTTTATATAACTTCATGTATTTATTTTGCAATAATCTGATTTTAAGATTTATTTACCAATTTGGTAATTGTAGAACTTAAGTTAGTCATAGGTGCAGAATTAGACCATTCGGACCATTGAGTTAACTGCCATTTAATCATGGCTGATCTATCTTTCCCTCTCAACCTCATTCTCTTGCCTTCTCCCCGTGACCCCCTTACTAATCAAGAACCTGTCAATCTCTGCTTGAAAAAAAGCCAACATTCGGCCTCCACAGCCCTTTGTGGCAATGAATTCTGTAGATTCCCATCCTTTGGCTAAAAAAAATCCTCATCTCCTTTCTAAAGGTACGCCCTTTTATTCCGAGGCTGTGCCCTCTGACCCTAGATTCTCCCACTAGTAGAACGATCCTCTCCACATCCACTCTATCCAGGCCCTTCATTATTCAGTAAGTTTCAATGAGGTCCCTGCTCATTCTTCTAAGCTCCAGTGAGTACAGGCCCAGAGCCTTCAAATGCTCATCATACGTTAACATAGTAAACACCAGCATATCCTTTTTCGGATATGGGGCCCAAAACTGTGCACAATAGTCCAAATGAGGTCTGATTAGTGGCTTAATTACATCCCTGTTTTTATATTTTACCCCTCACTAAATAAATGCTAACATTGCATTTGCCTTCCTGACTACCGATTACAAATTAACCTTATGGGAATCCTACATCAGCACTCGCAAGTCCTTTTGCACCTCTGATTTCTGAATCCTCTCCCCATTTAGAAAATGGGCTATGCCTTTATTCCTTTGTCTATCCTGTTATTTACTTCCACAGAGAACAGATTTGTCAGACAATATCCCCACTTCACAAAGAAACAATGACCTGTCCATTTTATCGTGTGCTTCTGGGTACTCGGAAAATTCATCCTTAATAATGGACTGTTTACCAACCATTGAAGTCTGGCTAATGGCCTATAGTTTCCCATCTTTTGTCTTGCTCCCTTCTTGAACAGTGGAGTATCATTTGCACATTTCCAGTCCTCTGGGATCACTCCTAGCTCTAATGATTCTTGACTGATCACTACTAATGCCTCCACAATCCCTAAAACTACCTCTTTCAGGACATTGGGGTGTAGTCCATCTGGTCCAGGCGACGTATCCCCCTTCAGTTTTATCAGAACTATCAATGTTTGCTTTCAATGATTCAAGAATTTTCTCTGGAAGGAAATAAATAAGTTTCATTCACACTTTGTCAAATTTGCAATCAACTTTGTACAGAATGCCTACTTAATGACATTCAATGGAGAATCTGAAAAAAAGTGGTCTTGACTTCTTTCCTGTAATCAAAATGTCTGACCTTACATTGCTCAGGTCTTGAGTAAAAACTAATTATTACTCAGTTTAAAATATTGACATACTTTATAATGTAATTTTCTCCAAATCCTTCAAGACCAGAAACTGCCTGTTATTTTCCTGAAGACCTGAATCAGAACTAGCTATGCTCTGACCAAACTGTTTCAGACCAATTATAACACAAGCATCTACCGGAAAATACGTATAATTTCCTAATTATGTCCATAAAAGGCAGGACAAGTAACCTGTTGATTACTGTATAATCTTCTCATAAATTAGCAAAATGATAGAAGACACTTTTTAGCTATTTGTATTTCCCAATGTAAAAGAGACTGCATCGCAAACATCAAATGCAGTATACTAAATTAAATCAATGCATCACTTGGAAGAGGGCTTGGATCCCTGAATGATGGGAAAGGATGATATAAATGAGCAGGTATTGTATATACTACAACTGCATGTGAAAATGTGAGAACTTGAGAAAGTATTGGTAGAGATAAAAGAGTGAACTAAGAACACAGCAGATAGAACAATTCTTTGGAATTACTAAAAGGAGATAACATCATATCGATGATATCAGAAATTACAAAGATTGATTCATTGAACATGAATGAATGAATGAATGTTTATTGGCCAAGTATATTCACATACAAGGAATTTGCCTTGTTGTTCCGCCTGCACGTGACAACATGACATACAGTGACAGGAATGACACATAAAACATTAATAATAAAACATTATCGAGTAAACATATGAGTTAAATAAAATACCAGAGCAAAAGGAGGCTACAGATTTTTGGTTATTGAGTAGAGCTACTACTCGTGGAAAAAAAGCTGTTTTAATGTCTGGCTGTGGCAGCTTTGACAGTTTGGAGGGAAGTGATTCAGAGTTTTTTGCGCACTGTGAGAGGGGTCAGAGATGATTTTACCCTCTCGCTTCCTGGCCCTCGAGGTGTACAGTTCGTCAATGGAGGGAAGGTTGCAGTCAATAAGGTAAGTCTGATAAGGAAGGAGAAGACAAAGGGAACCCTATCCTTCTTCTGGGTAGTAGTGAAAGGAGTGAGTACAGATGTGCAGGAAAGGCAACCTTGTGGTTTATTTGAATTTTCTCTCTTAGAGTAAGACTTACAAGCTGGATGGACAGCATTCCATCTTCTGACAGCATATTAGAATCCTCAGGGTAAGTATTGATCAACAAATTTCATCTAGCTTTTCCATTTTGTAATCAAAATTGGGCAGTTAAGATGAAAGGTTGACATCCCAAAGCGTTAACTGTTATCCACTTCACAGATGCAGCCTGACATGTGGAATATTCCCATAATTTCCTAAATTCACTCAACCGTTTTTTTCTTCATTTAGGATGTTTTCAAAAAGATAGCACTATTCTGATGCATGATTCCCTAATCCCTTGTTCCTCCTCGCTAAACACCCATAATTACTCATAATCTAACTGAATGGCTCAAAATGTCAACCAGCCTTTGTGTTTTTGACATCTTGCACCCTTTTACATTAGCTGTTGAATTGTTGCACAATGAACAGTCACACCATTAAGCTGTTAGCATTGTTATTAAGGTGGCCTGATGATCTGGAAAACTATTACAGGCATGTGGGTGATTCTTCAGTGTCTACTTTGAATTTTCTGGAAACACAATTATAAAACTTCAATTTTTGCAACTTTGAATGTTGTTTCACATAGATGAAGATCTCTACTATGGGACAAATATGTTTGGCGCAATCTTTTAAAGAATTTAATTAATTTTTTTCCCTCTATTTTTTCCAGGTTGCGATTGCATTCAGTCATATCCGTCACATTTGTATGATGAACAACACCAAGTCAAGTCAAGATAGTTTATTGTCATGTGTCCCAGATAGGACAATGAAATTCTTGCTTGCTGCAGCACAACAGAATATTGTAGGCATAAATACAGATCAGTGTGCCCATATACCATACAATATATATCCTTTTTTGAGGCAGCGACAGAGATAGATACCCTCGATGGTAGGGAGGTAACAGCCGATGATAGACTGGGCAGTGTTTACAACTTTTTGCAGACTTTTACGCTCCTGGACGCTCAGAATGCCGTACTAAGCCACGATGCAACCGGTCAGCATGCTCTCTCCTCTGCACCTGTAGAAGTTCGAGAGAGTCCTCCTTGACATACCGACTCTCTGTAATCTTCTCAGGAAGTAGAAGCGCTGATGTGCTTTCTTTATGATTGTATCAGTGTTCTGGGACCAGGTGAGATCTTCAGAAATATGCACGCCCAGGAATTTGAAGTTCTTGACCCTTTCCACCATCGACCCGTTGATATAAATGGGACTGTAGGTCCCCATCCTACCCCTTCTGAAGTCCACAATCAGTTCCTTGGTTTTGCTGGTGTTGAGAGCCAGGATATTGTGCAGGCATCATTTGGTCAGTCGGTCTATCTCACTTCTATACTCTGACTCATCTCCATCGGTGATGCGTCCCACAACAGTGGTGTCGTCGGCAAACTTGATGATGTAGTTCCCACTATGTCCGGCTACGCAGTCATGAGCATAGAGAGTACAGCAGGGGGCTGAGCACGCAGCCTTGAGGTGCTCCCGTGCTGATTGTTATCGAGGATGACACATTTCCACCAATACGGACAGACTGTGGTCTGTGAATGAGCAAGTCGAGGATCCAATTGCAGAGGGATGCGCAGAGACCCAGATCTGAGAGCCTGGTAACCAGCTTGGAGTGAATTATGGTATTAAATGCTGCGCATTAGTCAATGAATAACAGTCTGACATATGTGTTTTGTTGTCCAGAGCGGAGTAGAGAGCCAATGAGATCGCATCCACCGTTGATCTGTTGTGGCGGTAAGCGAACTGCAGTGGATCCAGGTTTTTGTCGAGGTGAGTGTTGATTTGCGCCATGATCAACCTCTCAAGGCACTTCATCACCACAGACGTTAGTGCCACTGGTCGATAGTCATTGAAGCACATCACCTTGCTACTCTTGGGCACCGGTATTATTGATGCCCTTTTAAAGCAGGTCTCAGAAGTGAGAGGTTGAAAATGTCCGTGAAAACTCCAGCCAGTTGGTCCTCACAGGTTTGTAAAACACGTTCGGGTATACCATCAGGTCCAGACGCTTTCCGAGGGTTCACCCCTCTGAAGGATCTTCTGACGTCGGCCTGTGACTGTGACCGAAATACCATCACGGCAAATGGGGGCTCAGGATTTTTAAGACTAAAAATCAAAATTTTCCCACACTTTCAAATTATAGAGTATCTTCCTCAAATAAACCATCAAAAAAAAAACGTTTTCAGTCTAACACATTGATTTTAAAACTTCATAACAGTTTACTGCCGAAAAAAGTGGTGATTTTCAGCAAGAATGGTAACCGTCACATAACTTTTCACCAACTTACTCTAAAACAATATTAACAACAGATGAATAGGCAGAAGCACACTGTTCATTTATCAATTACAATTCATAATTAAGGTCATTGTTGTATTATTTTGCACATCATGAGCATAAAATACTCATGTGACGGACATGACAGCGTTGTAGAGATGATGAAGTTCGGGAGTGTCACGTGACGGAGACGCCCTATTCTTGATAAAATTATAAATCTTACCATTTTTTTCAAAGATTTCTTGTCTCGACGATTGGAGTCATTTGCCGTCACTCACTTTTGTTGAGCAATCCCACATGGATTTAAATGGAATAGACGGGCACTTCCGCGCTCAAAAGACCGCAGAATTCCAAAGTCCCCTGCCTTGTAGATGGAGCTGGATCTCCATATAGCTCCAGCTCCATCTCCTGATTTGCGGAATGAGAAGTGTGTGAAAAGTCCGCTGTTGATGTGTAACGGGCGAGTACCTTTAATCAGCACCACCTCCGAAACGGTGCTGAACTCTTAGAAAATGTTAAGAGTTCTTTTTTTGATTTGTTCTGGAGAACAAATCGTGCCATGTACCATTCGTCCAAACGATATGGCCAGGCATGGCCTTCCGGTGAGGCCATCCTGGGCTAAGGGCTTGGGCCACCATACACGTTACGGCCACCTCCGTAAGTTAACCCCCGATCTCCATATAGCTCCAGCTCCATCTCTAGCCAGACACAATGGCCTATTGCAGCCGTCACCTCCTACCGTGGCCCGATGTCCCTCTCCACACACGGCCCTCTTCAGCCATTGTTCCCTGTTGGGGGGGGGAGAACAAGGTCTGAAGAGGGCTGAGCATGGAGAGGGACATCGGGTCACTGGAAGAGGCGACGGCTGCAACGGGCCTTTGTATCCGGCTGGAGATGGAGCTGGAGCTGCCAGAGCTGGAGACCAGGGGTGAGAGACGGATTAATCCCTCCAGCAGCCGGCCTCGATGGCACGGGGGATAAGGTCCCCGGGTCTTCTCAACGGGCCTTTGTGCAGCGTCTGCCTCCGTCCACTTCTGCCTCCGTCCTAACCCTAGCCGCAACCCAAGCCCTAGCCCAAACCCTATCAAGAATAGAGGATTTTTTTTTTTTAAGGGTGATAAATATTTTAATTATTAATACCTACCGTTTAAATGTATTTTCATTTCAGATAGGTCCCTCATTAAATAAATATGCCGACCTGCAATTTCACAAGTAACCATTGGGACATGCGGTTTTCTGGGAGGGGGCATCGAACCAGGAAATAAATTAAAAAATAACACTTTATTCATTTAGGGTTTAATCTTTATTTATGAGGATTATGTTTATTAACAATACAGAAAAAGAAGAAATAGGATAGAATTATGGATTTTCCTTATATACAGCATCAAAGTAGCAGGACACCAAAGTAGGCACTTACTGAAGCATCACCCATGTCCATAGCAACAAATTGAGAAAGTTACTGAGCTTCCTTTATCTTCCCTTATCTAATACGAGCGATTCTTCAATTGTATGCATATGATATGCATTGATTTATCGATGCCTGCATATCGTAGGTAGAAACAGAACTTGGATGTTCAGCTGGTCTCAATTTTACCAGTTTTCACCTTCATTTTGAAAGAGTAATAAGATCTTTTTTTGTTTCTTGAAGGGGGGGAATCTCCCTGTCGGTTTGCTCCTGGGCCCGGCTGAGATGCCTATTCGCGGGTCCAGGCAGCGGGCAGTCGATGGTCACACCAAAGTCGGCTGCCTGCCCCTCTTCCAGGCCTACATCAGTTCTCATGTGTGCCTGTAAAAGGAACACGTGTTGTCCACGAGGACGCTGGAGGCCTTCCATCAGTGCTGGTCGCCGCGGAGGGAGGAGAATGCTACTCGCTGTCATCGAAGGAGAGAGAGGGAGAGACAGCGAGAGAGACACAGCGAGAGAGAGAGAGAGAGAGAGAGAGAGAGAGAGAGAGAGACAAACAGAGAAAGAGACAGACAGAGAGAGAGAAACAGAGAAAGAGACAGACAGAGAGAGAGAAACAGAGGGAGAGAGAGAGAGAGACAGACACAGACAGGCAGACAGAGATGTAACGATGTATTTTATCATGCCAAAAGTTTTTTAATTGAAAAATTGAATTGAAAATAGAGACAGACAGACAGACAGGCAGCGAGAGAGAGACAGGCAGCGAGAGAGAGACAGGCAGCGAGAGAGACACAGGCAGCGAGACAGCCAGACAGCCAGACAGCCAGACAGCCAGACTGAGGCGCCCGCGGTGAGGCTTGCGTGAGTCCCGGGAACAATTATCAATCGTCGCCATCGTCCGCAGAAGGTGAGGGTTTGGGACTCGGGGGGCCGTGTGGGGAGAGAGAAATATCCCCCCCAACTTACGTTTATAGTGGTCTCCATCGCCGTCCTTCACATGAACGGGAGATTGGATCTGGACCCAAGGGAGAGAGAGAGGGAGAGAGAGACGCTGGAGGCCGGGACCAGAGGCACCGACACCCGGAGACGGTGAACTCCCCACACTGCGGGTCCCCGTTCCCAGTGAGCAACGGATGTGAAGCCAGCCCTGCCCAGTCCAGCCCTCGCTGTGAGAGAGAGAGAGAGAGAGAGAGAGTGTCGGGTGTGTGCTGTGCGAGAGGGACCCTGAGTTTGCTGCAGCTCCACAAGGCCGTGAGTAACAGCCCGAGAAATCTGGCCCGAGCCTGGTCGACCCAACTCAAGGCCCGAACCCAGGAAGGTCTGTGTAGCCAAAACCTACTTAAACTTAAACTTACCCAAAATAGCCGTAGCTAAGATGAACCCTTGAAAACTATACCTAAAGTGGGAAAGTGTGAAACACGAAAACTTGAAAAGGGAAATAAATAAACAAACAAACAACCAACCAGATAAAATGCTGCAGACAGATCAGATAGATCAGAGCAGCATAGCAAGCAGAGTAAGGAGCTGGGAAATAGCATATCCGTCTAAGTGCAAAAGTGAAAGCGCAAAAGAAAAACATAAGGAGAAAACCCTCCAGGAAAACCCAGAGGTCCTTTACCCTGATTACGCTCAAAATCGAGGGAGTAGGAAGAAGAATAACCTAATATTCTTCACTAAATACATCTATCCATGGAGAGACGCTCTGCTCGAAAACTACCCACATGTCCATAGGGAGGGTATTGGACATGGGGGCAGACTAAAAGTATGCAAAGATCAAAGCCTGGATAAAGATGATCCTCTCCTTACTATTTCATACTGTAATAGACAAAATCATGATAGAGGGAAACACAGAGAACTTGGACTCTTTTGAAGAGGTCTTTCCCCTGCTAAAAGAGAAGGTAAATGAAAAAAGGACCAATACCCACCAGGATAACTATGAAGATGACAGTCCACGAGAGACAATTGCTGCCCTGGCCATCTCTACCCCTCCTACACCTCATAACTTAAGCCGCCAGCTGAGAGAGAATCTGGCCCAGCAGGAACTAGAGTTCATGGAACTTAAACAAGCGTAGGCGAAGCATCTCTACCAGCTGACGACAAAAAATGAGACTACCACCTCTGAGATGAAGAGAACCCTCGAAGAGCTGAGACAAGAAAACTGTGCACTCCGTGCCCAAGTAGCCAAAATGAAGGAGGACATAAATAAGCAGGGACAGGAATTTGACAAGCAGCTCCAGAATGTCAGGGACAATCACCCAGAACTTCCAAAAAGGACACATGAAAACACACAGAGCCCAGCTGCTGCTCACTTCCCTATGGCTGCTCCGACCACTCAGCCCACCAATACATCATTAGTGGACACCCCTTCTGTTACACAGCTTGCCCCAGGTACACAGTCAACAGGCAACCCTCACCCTAGCTTCACCCAACCTCCTGCCCCCCAGTCTGAAGAGCAAAACCGCCAGGTAGTCCTACAGACTGATTCCAACGGGAAGTTTCTGGACCCCCAGAGGCTGTTCCCAGGTCGCAGGTATTGGTAAAAAACGTGCAGCACCTACAGTACCATGAAGTCATGGTGCCCTCAGTAAAAACTATATATACATATGGGCAGAACCTCTGGGTGGGGGGGAGGGGGGGGGGTCTTGGTGTGGTACAAAGAAGAACTAGACAGTCACATTACATCAATAAAACAGGGGAAATCACATAATCACATGTATGGTTGAAACTAGATTAAAAAATTGGAATAATTGGAAAAGATATATCTATGAATCGCCATATTTTGAAGAAGATATATTTGAAACTCTCCACATGGAAATCAATCATTTCCAGGCCCAGGGAAATGTGCTACTATGTGGAGACCTGAATGCAAGGACCGGGTGTGTACCCGATTCCATAGACCCACAGAGCAACAACCATGTGTTCGGTCAAACCCCCTTGTATGTCACACGAACTATCATTAACCGGAACAACCTTGACTGTGAAATAAATAAAAGTGGTAGAGAGGTAGTGCATCTCTGTTGAGCCTTGGGCCTGTACATAGTTAATGGCAGGCTCAGAGGGGATTCGCTGGGAAGGTTTACATATTCCTCAGCTCTTGGGTCTAGCGTGGTAGACTACGTAATTACTGATATAGACCCCTGCACCTATCAGTGCATTCACTGTTAGGCAGCAGTCCCCTCTTTCAGACCATAGTCAAATCAACGTGTACCTAAAATCTCCTGTTCAAACTAAAGATGTAAAAAAGGAACCCAGTAAGCTGTATAAACTAAATCAGACTTACAGATGGGCTTCAGATAGTGGAGATAAATTCATCATGGCCCTGAACTCACCTGATCTCACAAATAAAATACTGAAATTCAAGACAAACCCATATGAGACTACTAGAGATGGTGTAAACATGGCTATAAATGACATTAATATGATCTTTCACAAGGCAGCTATCAAAGCTGACCTTGTGAAACAGAAGAGAAAAATTATCAAAAAACACAACCATGAAAAATGGTTCGACCATGAGTGTAAAAGTGTCAGAAAAGATCTGAGGAAAATATCGAACCAAAAACAACGTCAACCAAACAATCCAGACTTATGTATTAGATATAATGAAACTCTTAAAAGGTATAAACACACTATTAGGAACAAAAGACAAAATTACACTCATACAAGACTTGAAGAAATTGAAAATTCCGTAAATCAAAAACAATTTTGGGATATGTGGAATAACCGGAGCACAACAAAACTACAAACATTACCAATTCAAGACGGTGATATCTGGAGAGCACATTTCAAAAATCTATATAAACACATCCCAATAAATAAAATAAACTCAAATTATTCTCATATCAAAGAGAAACTCCAAACACTAGAAACAATAATTAAAGATAATCAAAACCCCCTTGATTCCCCAATTCCTTTGGAAGAATTGACCATGAAAATAAAATCTCTTCACTCAAAGAAAGCCTGTGGTCCAGACAGCATTAAAAATGAAATGCTCAAGTACAGCACTCCGGAGATGCAGGACATAGTGTTTAGGCTGTTCAACATCACACTATGTTCAGGTTATTTCCCTGATATTTGGTGTCAAGGGCTTATTTCACCCACTTATAAGAGTGGAAACAAATTAGACCCAAATAATTATCGTGGCATCTGTGTCAGTAGCTGCCTAGGGAAGTTATTCTGCAGTATCATAAAAAACAGAATGCAGGATTTCCTTAACAAATACAACATTATCAGTAAAAACCAAATTGGCTTCCTCCCAAAACACCGTAGCACTGACCACATTTATACCCTCCACACTCTCACTGAAAAACATGTACACCAAGCAAAAAATGGAAAAATATTTGCCTGTTTTATTGACTTTGAGAAAGCATTTGACTCTATTTGGCATGAAGGGCTCTATTACAAACTCCTCTGTTGTGGTATAGGAGGAAAGGTGTATGACCTTATCAAATCAATGTGAATAATAAATGTGGCGCTAAAATTGGGGACAAATGCACTGATCTCTTCACCCAGGGAAGAGGCGTCCGGCAAGGCTGCAATCTGAGCCCGACACTGTTTAATGTATATATCAATGAATTGGCAGTAAAGTTGGGCCAGAGCTCAGCGCCGGGCCTCAGTCTCCTGGACGGAGAGGTAAAATCCCTGTTTTATGCAGATGACTTGGTTCTGCTGTCCCCCACAGAACAGGGACTGCAGCGACAGGGACTGGACCTACTTGATGAGTACTGCCAAAATTGGGCCCTGGCAGTAAATCTAAAGAAAACCAACATCATGATTTTTCAGAAAAGACCCAGATGTCAGGAAGATTAATACAAATTTACTCTCAATGTTATTATTATCGAACACACTATGAGCTATACCTACCTTGGTCAAACTGTTGCAGCATCAGGGAGCTTCAATATGGCAGTGAATGCACTAAAAGAGAAAGCTCGAAGAGCTCTGTATACAATAAAAAGAAGATTCTACAACATCCAAATCCCAATTAAAATCTGGCTTAAAATATTTGACAGTGTAATCCAGCCCTATTGCACTTTATGGTAGTGAAGTATGGGGTCCGCTCAGTCACCATAGTTATAGTAAATGGGAAAAACATAAAACGGTCTGAACATCCTCCGTATCCAAAGGAAAACACCAACAAACGCATGTAGGGCGGAATTTAGCAGATACCCACTGATAATAAATATCCAGAAAAGAGTACTAAATTTTTGGAATCACCTTAAATCTAGTCCCCAGATACCCTCCAGTTTAAAGCCCTTCAAACACAAGAGGGGAGCCCAGAAAAGAGTTCACTGTGTCAGTTGGTACTGAGACTAACTACCTCTATTCAGTTAAAACCTATCCAGTTAAACTCTGACCAGCCTCAGATCAATACTGATCCCCAATCACCAGTTAGAGTGAACCAAATTATCAAACAATGTCAAGAAACGTATTTGGAACATTGGGATAAAGAAACCAAAAATTCAAGCAGATTAGAATGTTACCGTGCCCAAAAAAATAGATTATAAATTGGCAGACTATCTCTCAACTGTTGGAGACATAAAGCAGAGACAGACCCTCACCAAATACAGGTTTAAGTGACCACTATTTGGCAGTTGAAAAAGGAAGAGAGAAGAGATTCTGGCAACCAAGAGAAAATAGAATATGCGGCCACTGTTTGACAGATGAGGTTGAAACAGAGGTGCACTTCCTCCTAAAATGCAAAAAGATTGACAAAACAAGGAAAACTTACTTTGACAAACTCAGTCTGACAACCCCTGATTTAAAAGAACTAGATGATATATCAAAACTAAGAATAATCCTTGGTGAAAGGAATACGGCACATCTTGGTGCACAATAGGTAACAGCATGCCATTACCTGAGAGACAGTGAATGACCAACATGCACGCACACACTAATTGACGTTAACTGACACTAAGAAATTAATATTGAATTGCTAAACTTGCTATTCTGTTGTATGGCTTACAGCTACAAGAACGTGTAGCAATCTATAAAAGGCGAAAGGCCTATTGCGAGTGTATGTACAGGGACATATCTATCCATGCACTGTATACTTGTATTTATACTTATGCATTTTAAATATATATGTCATGTTTTATACTTTGGCAATATAACGATGTACTTTATCATGCCAATAAAGTTTTTTAATTGAAATTGAATTGAAATTGAGAGAGACAGAGAGACGGACAGAGAGACGGACGGAGAGACGGACCGAGCGAGGGACAGACCGAGCGACAGAGACAGAACGAGCGAGAGAGGACCGAGCGAGAGACAGACCGAGCGAGAGACAGACCGAGCAGAAGAGAGCGAGAGACAGAGAGAGAGACAGACCGAGCGAGAGACAGACGAGCAGAGAGACAGACCGAGCGAGAGAGACAGAGAGACGGAGCGAGAGACAGACGCGAGAGACAGACCGAGCGAGAGACAGAGAGACGACGAGAGACAGACCGAGATGACAGACCGAGCGAGAGACAGACCGAGCGAGAGACAGACCGAGCGAGAGACAGACCGAGCGAGAGACAGACCCGAGCGAGAGACAGACCGAGCGAGAGACAGACCGAGCGAGAGACAGACCCGAGAGATCAGAGAGGAGAGGACAGACAGAGAGACAGACCGAGGAGAGACAGACAGCGAGAGACAGACAGCGAGAGACAGACAGCGAGAGACAGACAGCGAGAGACAGACAGCGAGAGACAGACAGCGAGAGACAGACAGCGAGAGACAGACCGAGCGAGAGACAGACCGAGCGAGAGACAGACCGAGCGAGAGACAGACCGAGCGAGAGACAGACAGAGAAGACCAGACCGAGCGAGAGACAGACCGAGCGAGAGACAGACGAGCGAGAGACAGACCGAGCGAGAGACAGACCGAGCGAGAGACAGACCGAGGAGAGACAGACCGAGCGAGAGACAGACAGCGAGAGACAGACCGAGCGAGAGACAGACCGCGAGAGACAGACCGAGCGAGAGACAGACCGAGCGAGAGACAGACCGAGCGAGAGAGACAGACCGAGCGAGAGACAGACGAGCGAGAGACAGACCGAGCGAGAGACAGACCGAGCGAGAGACAGACCGAGCGAGAGACAGACCGAGCGAGAGACAGACCGGAGCGAGAGACAGACCGAGCGAGAGACAGACCGAGCGAGAGACAGACCGAGCGAGAGACAGACCGAGCGAGAGACAGACCGAGCGAGAGACAGACCGAGCGAGAGACAGACCGAGCGAGAGACAGACCGAGCGAGAGACAGACCGAGCGAGAGACAGACCGAGCGAGAGACAGACCCGAGCGAGAGACAGACCGAGCGAGAGACAGACCGAGCGAGAGACAGACCGAGCGAGAGACAGACCGAGCGAGAGACAGACCGAGAGAGACAGACCGAGCGAGAGACAGACCGAGCGAGAGACAGACCGAGCGAGAGAAGAGACAGACCGAGCGAGAGACAGACCGAGCAGAGAGAGACAGACCGAGCGAGAGACAGACCGAGCGAGAGACAGACCGAGCGAGAGACAGACCGAGCGAGAGACAGAGAGCGAGAGACAGACCGACAGACGAGCGAGAGACAGACCGAGCGAGAGACAGACCGAGCGAGAGACAGACCGAGCGAGAGACAGACCGAGCGAGAGACAGACCGAGCGAGAGACAGACCGAGCGAGAGACAGACCGAGCGAGAGACAGACCGAGCGAGAGACAGACCGAGCAGACAGAGACAGACAGAGCAGAGAGACAGACCGAGAGCGAGAGACAGACCGAGCGAGAAGACAGACCGAGAGACAGACCGAGCGAGAGACAGACCGAGCGAGAGACAGACCGAGCGAGAGACAGACAGGAGAACAGAGACAGACCGAGCGAGAGACAGACAGACCGAGAGACAGAGAGACAGAGAGACAGACCGAGCGAGAGACAGAGACAGACGAGAGACGAGAGACAGACCGAGCGAGAGACAGACAGACGAGCAGAGAGACAGACCGAGCGAGAGACAGACCGAGCGAGAGACAGACCGAGCGAGAGAGACAGACCGAGCGAGAGACAGACGAGCGAGAGACAGACCGAGCGAGAGACAGACCGAGAGAGACGAAGAGACAGATGCGAGAGACAGACCGAGCGAGAGAGAGAGACAGACCGAGCGAGAGACAGACCGAGCGAGAGACAGGACCGAGCGAGAGACAGACCGAGCGAGAGACAGACCGAGCGAGAGACAGACCGAGCGAGAGACAGACCGAGCGAGAGACAGACCGAGCGAGAGACAGACCGAGCGAGAGACAGACCGAGCGAGAGACAGACCGAGCGAGAGACAGACCGAGCGAGAGACAGACAGAGCGAGAGACAGACCGAGCGAGAGACAGACCGAGCGAGAGACAGAGAGCGAGAGACAGACCGAGCGAGAGACAGACCGAGCGAGAGACAGACCGAGAGCGAGAGACAGACCGAGCGAGAGACAGAGAGCCAGAGAGCGAGAGACAGACCGAGCGAGAGACAGACGAGCGAGAGACAGACAGAGAGACAGACGAGAGACAGACCGAGCGAGAGACAGACCGAGCGAGAGACAGACCGAGCGAGAGACAGACCGAGCGAGAGACAGGACCGAGCGAGAGAACAGACGAGCGAGAGACAGACCCGAGCGAGAGACAGACCGAGCGAGAGACAGACCGAGCGAGAGACAGACCGAGCGAGAGACAGACCGAGACGAGAGACAGACCGAGCGAGAGACAGACCGAGCGAGAGACAGACCGAGCGAGAGACAGACCGAGCGAGAGACAGACCGAGCAGAGAGACAGACCGAGCGAGAGACAGACCGAGGAGAGACAGACCGAGCGAGAGGACAGACCGAGCGAGAGACAGACCGAGCGAGAGACAGACCGAGCGAGAGACAGACCGAGCGAGAGACAGACCGAGCGAGAGACAGACCGAGAGACGACCGAGCGAGAGCAGACCGAGAGACAGAGAGAGAGACAGACCGAGCGAGAGACAGACCGAGCGAGAGACAGACCGAGAGAGACAGACCGAGCGAGAGCGAGAGACAGACCGAGCGAGAGACAGACCGAGCGAGAGACAGACCGAGCGAGAGACAGACCGAGCGAGAGACAGACCGAGAACGAGAGACAGACCGAGACAGAGAGACAGACCGAGCGAGAGACAGACCGAGCGAGAGACAGACAGACCGAGCGAGAGACAGACCGAGCGAGAGACAGACCGAGCGAGAGACAGACCGAGCGAGAGACAGACCGAGACAGAGAGACAGACCGAGCGAGAGACAGACAGACAGAGCGAGAGACAGACCGAGCAGAGAGACAGACCGAGCGAGAGACAGACCGAGCGAGAGACAGACCGAGACGAGAGACAGACCGAGCGAGAGACAGACCGAGCGAGAGACAGACCGAGACGAGAGAGACAGACAGACCGAGAACGAGAGAGAGACAGACCGAGCGAGAGACAGACCGAGCGAGAGACAGACCGAGCGAGAGACAGACCGAGCGAGAGACAGACCGAGCAGAGAGAGGACAGACCGAGAGAGACAGACCGAGCGAGAGACAGACCGAGACAGAGAGACAGACCGAGCGAGAGACAGACCGAGCGAGAGACAGACCGAGCGAGAGACAGACCGAGCGAGACAGACCGAGCGAGAGACAGAGAGACAGACCGAGCGAGAGACAGACCGAGCGAGAGACAGACCGAGCGAGAGACAGACCGAGCGAGAGACAGACCGAGCGAGAGACAGACCGAGCGAGAGACAGACCGAGCGAGAGACAGACCGAGCGAGAGACAGACCGAGCGAGAGACAGACCGAGCGAGAGACAGAGAGACAGACCGAGCGAGAGACAGACCCGAGCGAGAGACAGACAGACGAGCGAGAGAGACAGACCGAGCGAGAGACAGACCGAGACGAGAGACAGACCGAGCGAGAGACAGACCGAGCGAGAGACAGACCGAGCGAGAGACAGACCGAGCGAGAGACAGACCGAGCGAGAGACAGACCGAGACGAGAGACAGACCGAGCGAGAGACAGACCGAGCGAGAGACAGACCGAGCGAGAGACAGACCGAGCGAGAGAGACAGACCGAGCGAGAGACAGACCGAGCGAGAGACAGACCGAGCGAGAGACAGACCGAGCGAGAGACAGACCCGAGCGAGAGAGACAGACCCGAGCGAGAGACAGACCGAGCGAGAGACAGACCGAGCGAGAGACAGACCGAGCGAGAGACAGACCGAGCAGAGAGACAGACCGAGCGAGAGACAGACCGAGCGAGAGACAGACCGAGCGAGAGACAGACCGAGAGACGAGAGACAGACAGACCCGAGCGAGAGACAGACGAGCGAGAGACAGACCGAGCGAGAGACAGACCGAGCGAGAGACAGACCGAGCGAGAGACAGACCGAGCGAGAGACAGACCGAGCGAGAGACAGACCAGAGCGAGAGACAGACCGAGCGAGAGACAGACCGAGCGAGAGACAGACCGAGAGAGACGAGAGACAGACCGAGCGGAGAGACAGACCGAGCGAGACAGACCGAGCGAGAGACAGACCGAGCGAGAGACAGACCGAGCGAGAGACAGACAGACAGACGAGCGAGAGACAGAGAGAGACAGACCGAGCGAGAGACAGACCGAGCGAGAGACAGACCGAGAGACAGAGAGACAGACCGAGCGAGAGACAGACCGAGAGAGAGACAGACCGAGCGAGAGCAGACCGAGAGACGAGAGACAGACCGAGCGAGAGAGACAGACCGAGCGAGAGACAGACCCGAGAGACAGAGAGACAGACCGAGCGAGAGACAGACCCGAGCGAGAGACAGACACGAGCGAGAGACAGACCGAGCGAGAGACAGACCGAGCCGAGAGACAGACCGAGCGAGAGACAGACCGAGCGAGAGACAGACCGAGCGAGAGACAGACCGAGCGAGAGACAGACCGAGCGAGAGACAGACCGAGCGAGAGACAGACCGAGCGAGAGACAGACAGCGAGAGACAGACCGAGCGAGAGACAGACCGAGCGAGAGACAGACCGAGCGAGAGACAGACCGAGCGAGAGACAGACCGAGCGAGAGACAGACCGAGGAGCGAGAGACAGACCGAGCGAGAGACAGACCGAGCGAGAGACAGACCGAGCGAGAGACAGACCGAGCGAGAGACAGACCGAGCGAGAGACAGACCGAGCGAGAGACAGACGAGACGAGAGACAGACCGAGCGAGAGACAGATCGAGCGAGAGACAGACCGAGCGAGAGACAGACCGAGACGAGAGACAGACCGAGCGAGAGACAGACGAGAGACAGACGAGCGAGAGACAGACCGAGCGAGAGACAGACCGAGCGAGAGACAGACCAGAGCGAGAGACAGACGAGCGAGAGACAGACCGAGCGAGAGACAGACCGAGCGAGAGACAGACCGAGCGAGAGAGACAGAGAGAGAGACAGACCGAGGCGAGAGACAGACCAGAGCGAGAGGACAGACCGAGCGAGAGACAGACCGAGCAGAGAGACAGACCGAGCGAGAGACAGACCGAGCGAGAGACAGACCGAGCGAGAGACAGACCGAGCGAGAGACAGACCGAGCGAGAGACAGACCGAGCGAGAGACAGACCGAGCGAGAGACAGACCGAGCGAGAGACAGACCGAGCGAGAGACAGACCGAGCGAGAGACAGACAGACGAGCGAGAGACAGACCGAGCAGAGAGACAGACCGAGCGAGAGACAGACCGAGCGAGAGACAGACAGCGAGAGACAGACCGAGCGAGAGACAGACCGAGCGAGAGACAGACAGACGAGCGAGAGACAGACCGAGCGAGAGACAGACGAGCGAGAGACAGACCGAGCGAGAGACAGACCGAGCGAGAGACAGACCGAGAGCGAGAGACAGACCGAGCGAGAGACAGACGAGCGAGAGACAGACCGAGATGACAGACCGAGCGAGAGACAGACCGAGCGAGAGACAGAGAGAGACAGACCGAGCGAGAGACAGACCGAGCGAGAGACAGACAGAGAGACAGACCGAGCGAGAGACAGACCGAAGAGACAGACCGAGCGAGAGACAGACAGAGAGACAGACCGAGAGAGACAGACCGAGCGAGAGACAGACCGAGCGAGAGACAGACCGAGCGAGAGACAGACCGAGAGAGAGAGACAGACCGCGAGAGACAGACAGACGAGAGACAGACAGAGAGAGAACAGACCGAGCGAGAGACAGACAGAGAGACCGAGACGAGAGACAGACCGAGCGAGAGACAGACGAGACAGACGAAGAGACAGACCGAGCGAGAGACAGACCGAGCAGAGAGAGAGACAGACGAGAGAGACAGACCGAGAGAGACAGACCGACGACAGACCGAGAGAGAGACAGACCGACGAGAGACAGACAGAGAGACAGGACAGAGAGACAGGACAGAGAGACAGACGAGAGACAGACAGAGAGACAGACCGAGGAGAGACAGACCGAGAGAGACAGAGAGAGAGACAGTGACAGACGAGAGAGACAGACCCGACCAGAGAGAGAGACAGACAGACCGAGAGACAGAGAGACTCGAGAGACAGACAGAGTGAGACAGACATACGACAGACGAGAGAGACAGACAGAGCAGGACAGAGATGATGAGAGACAGAGAGACAGAGACAGACAGACGAGAGAGACAGACAAGAGACAGACCGACCAGACCGAGAGACAGACACAGACAGAGAGACAGACAGACAGACAGAGAGAGACAGACAGAGAGACAGACAGAGAGACAGACAGAGACCAGAGACAGAGAGACAGACAGGAGAGAGACAGACAGACAGAGAACGAGAGACAGATCGAGAGAGACAGACAGAGAGACAGACAGACAGAGAGACAGAGAGACAGACCGAGAGACAGACCGAGAGACAGACCGAGAGACAGACCGAGAGACAGACCGAGAGACAGACCGAGAGACAGACCGAGAGACAGACCGAGAGACAGACAGAGAGACAGACAGAGAGACAGACAGAGAGACAGAGAGACAGAGAGACAGACAGAGAGACAGACAGAGAGACAGACAGAGAGACAGACAGAGACACACAGAGAGAACAGACAGAGACACAGACAGAGACACAGACAGAGAGACAGACAGAGACAAAGGGAGTGCCCGCAACCCCCACCACACGTCGGGTCCACGTTCTCTGCCCCCTCCCCCGCCCCCCCCACCCCCACCTCCATCAGCCCCCGACACGGGAACCATTGATTGCCTCCATAAATTCCATAATTTTCCTTGTGGGGGGTTATGGGGGTCATTAGCTCCGGGGGTCCCCTGAATCCAGGGTGAGCGCCACCCCCCGCGTTGGGGGTCGGGGCCCAACGGGTCCTACTTGGTCTAGTTTATCATTAAAAATGTCATAGCTTTATCTACAGAAAAATCTGTGTAGTGTGTGTCCATAATATAGAGAAGTCAAATAATGGGCAAGCATGTAACAAGTCAAGGGCACTGCATGTTGGATAGTTCAGTTTATTTGGAACTGGAGAAGAAACAAAACTACACCATTATTTTGAATATTTTCAGAAGTATTAAATGCAATGAGTGCCTTAGTCAAACAATGTACAACATTGAACAGTTTGATGGCTGTACACAACAAATTTATGTAGCTGTTAAAGAAGGAACTGCAGATGCTGGAAAATCGAGGGTACACAAAAGGCTGGAGAAACTCAGCGGGTGCAGCAGCATCTAAGGAGCGAAGGAGGCGACGTTTCGGGTCGAGACCCTTCTTCAGACTGGTTAGGGATCGGGGAAACGAGAGATATCTAGTTGAACGAGAGCTAATATCCAAATTTATGTAGCTACTTTGCTGCAACATACAAACATTTCACAAAGATTTAAGGATGATAAGCTATGAACTTCTACGAATTCACGCAATAGACACGAGATGCTCATGTCAGATGAAAAAGTACAAAAATGAAGTCTGTGTGTGACAGCGCTCATTATGGCAAAAAACAATTGATTATTTCTGTTCTAATGTAGTGAAATGGTGAATAAGTATTTTTCACAGACTTAATAGTTGCTAACAGAACACGGAAGCAACTTACATTGATTTTGAAGCTCTGTACACTACTATCCAGGAAGTGAACATTGCAGACAACTTCTGATCGATGCTTGTCTCTTGGCATCTCGAGAACACGCATGTGGTTTGTCCTCCCACCAAGTGCACGAAATCGTGATGTCATCACTACACCTCCGATATCTAAAAGTGAAAATGAATAGGATAAGCTTACAACAAAACTTTCTCTTTCATTGAAGCCGTTACCTCATGACTGATGAATTATCCCTGATACCTATTTCTTCCTCAACTCCAAATTGTTGGATAGTAGTTAGTAACATTTTCAAACATGCAATCAGGTTCCATGCTTACAACGGTACCATGTCCCATTCCTCCACAGGCTATTAACTTTTCTGTTGCCTGCTTCTAGAACTCCAATATCACACTTTAACTTTAAACCATTTAACGTTCCACTGTCAAATATGATCTTTTTGGGTTGCGAGAGAGGCGAGGGTGGGGGGCGAGGGACCGGCGGGGGGGTGGTGATGTGGACTCGGCCTGAGCAGCGCCTGGTGTCGGGTCACGGCCGCTGCCAGGACTGGGTTCAGATTCAGTCCTTCCCGCTTCCCACCTGGCGACGGTAGAATGGTCTCCTCATGCCCGCAGCAGACGGGACCCGCTGGCGAGGCTCTGACGCCGCGAATGGAGCCGATGGACCGGGTGGGCATACACCGCACTCCCCCCCCCCCCCAGAGAAACGGGAACTCATTTTATTTTCCAAACCATCCCATTTTTTAATACCACCGATATAAAACAAACAGATTCCCCCTTCCCGCAACGCAATATTTCATGGTCCCACTCACCCAAACTAGGCCCGGAGCATCGAGGCGATGCATTGAAAATGGCTGCGATCTGATCCCGCCCACTGCGCACGCACGGAGAGACGGCGGCATTTTGCGTCGCTTCTGCGTCTTTGGTCACCAGCTTTCCCCCACTGCGCATGCGCGGATGTTCGCAAATATATATATATTTTTTATGTTTCCTCTGAAAAAAAGGGGGGTGCGGTCACACCCAACGCACCCCCCCCCCCCCCCCCCCCCCCCCCCCCCCCCCCCCATCGGACGGCCATGCAATGTATGTATAACTTTGTCAGATAAAATACAGCAGTTCAAGGAGGTGGCTTGCCATCACCTGGAATTAAGGAGAATGGGTAGGAAATGCTAGTCTTGTCAGTGAAACTCATCTAAAAGACAAAAAGATATTGCCAAGTTTATTTCAACATAACTCATGCTACATAAACTTCATATACAAAACACATTAAAACTAAACATTTATAATTCAGAAATTGATTTTTTTTTAAATTTTTATAAATTGTTTTCAGTATTTAAATTGTACTCCAATCCACAGAACCTGGCTGAAAAAACGTCACCCAAAACACACTGTCAAAATGCCAGAGACAGATTCTTATTTCGTACCCGAGGATAATGCTCCATGCGATGTAACTGAGTCAAATCAATTTTGATTTGACTCGCCAGCTGACTATTTTTCCTCTGAACCAGATCAAGATAGCCAAATGGGCCTTGGGCATCAGGAACTGGAACTGCAGGCCTCAGAAATCATAGTGCATAAACCATAATGCCCTGCTTCCAAATGCACAAACAGCCTATTTGAAGCTCATTGGAGCCACAAATTATTTTAAAACTGGGAGGCTATATTTTTAAATATCTAATACATAATTATTAATGCTTCTGCAACTATTTGAAACCAAACATATGAAACGTTAATAAATAAAAACATAAACAATTAAGTTAAATTATCCACATACCTTTGAGCTCAGGAATCCACATTCATAACAGGCTCCAATAGGAAGAACAAGATGGATTTCCCAGTATAATACTGGGTAAATCCCAGTACATTTGAGCTTTGGCACCAGATTTAGGCCTCTCGCACTACTGGCTACTCTCCATAAACCTGAAGTCATCCACACCTTCCTGATGTTACAAGAAATAAACTCCATTCACCTTTCAAACCAACACTAAATTTCTAATTAATCATCATTTTGGTTTTCAAATGCTTCCAAAACTTTGTTCTTAGTTGCTCTGTGATCTCTTCCAGCCTTACAGTGTATAAAGGCACCAGCTATTCCATCAAATCATAAGCCTTATGCAATCCAAATTTAATTGCTGTAACATTAACAGCCAAGTCTTCATCAACCAAAACTTGGCGCTCAGGATTTCTTTCTCAAAACCTCTTTGTCTCTTTGTTACTCTTTCATCCCTTAAGAAGCTTCTTAAAAGCTATCTTTCATTGAAGTGGTAGGGAAGCTATTGGAGAGGATTCATCAGGATGATTTACTTGCATTTGGAAGACTATGGGTAAATTCATTTAGTTTAGATTATAAAATGTCATGTAGAGTGAATAGCTTTTGTTTGCGTGCTATCCAGTCAAAAATCATACATGATTACAATCAAGCTGTCCACAGAACACAGATAAAGGGTAAAGGGTACAACATTTAATGCAAGATAAAGTTTGATGAAAGATCGTTCAAAGGTCTTCAATGAGGTAGATGGGAGGTCAGGATCATACTCTAGTTGCTGAGATGACCGTTCAGTTGCCTGATAACAGCTGGGAAGAAACTGTCCTTGAATCTGGAGGTATGTGTTTTCAAACATCTATACCTTTTGTCTAATGGAAAAGGGGAGATGTGGGAGGGATCGGGGGCGAGACTGGTCCTTGATTATGCTGGTGACCTTGCAGAGGCAGCATGAAGTACAAGATGTTAAATATTACTTAGAGTATCCAAACCTCAGAGAAAGAAGAGTGGGTCACATTCATGGTATTTGGAGCTCTCGATGCAACCTTCTCTACATTGTCAAGGCCATCTGTAGACCAGGTAACAACTGCATTCTGCCCATTTCTGCCACCCTGATCTCCTATTTCAACTCCCCATTCCCACACCAACCTCTGTTTTTGACCTTCACCACTGCCAGGGTGAAGGCAAATGTAAAGTTGACATACAACAATTAATTTTCTAACTGGGTAACCCAATATTATGAATACTGACATTTCCAATTTCAGGAAGCCTACATTCCTTGTGCACCTTCCTCTCTCCTGATCCACACAGATTACATTCCTGAAAAGAGAGCACCTCGATAATCCTAATGTGGACTTCTCTACCTTTGTACTCTGTAACTCTTATGTTCCATTTATCTTCCCAATTATTTGCTCAAACTTTAATGCCAACTCTGTACTTTAAGGAGACTCAGATTCCTCTGAACAGCAAGGTTCTAATATCAACCATCCTCTTAATTCACCATAGTTCAGCACACATTTTATACTGTCACAGTTTCCTATCACATGATCAGAAGGATTGGTCTACTGTAGGTATGTAAAATTGTTATGACTAAGCAGTCACTGCCAGATGGATCAAATCCAATTATTTGGTACTCAGTGTTAAAAAAAAAAATCTTGGACCAACACCCATCTTTTACAGTGATCTACTGAGTCACCCTTTAGGAGCCTGGAATAAAAGTGGTTTATTTTTGTTGTTTTTTGTTGCAGCACAAAGTAACAACAAAGGAAAACCATGCTTGATCGTAATCCAAACAATGGTATATTTTTTAAAAGCAAAACCTATAGGTCCTTCCATCTGCAATAAAGTTCACCATACTAGAGCTTCAGACTGCAAAAATTATCTCTTTGGGATGGCAAACAATTACAAGACTAGAAAGAGCAAAATACCTATATTTGGGAATATTAGAGGTATTGATTATAATATGAGCAGTTGCAAATAAATTAGGACGCGATACATACATTTAAGCAGATTGAAGACGAATGATTTGGAATAAGCAGATATAAAAATTCACAGCAGATCATGTTAAAAAATGGAAGGTTTAATATTAAATATAATAATTTCCACAATGTACTTGAAAATCTGTGAACAGTTCTTTCACAACAAAAGTGTCATAAATTAAAGTCCCTAGTTTGTGCAATGTTTCGAGAAAATATACATTCTCTAAATGTATTACTATTTGAGTGCCATTTTGTAAACTTCCCTGCTAATCTTTAACCTGCTCAGTAACTTAGAGGGCAAAACCCATTTTTCAAAGAATGTAAATTTGCAGGCACAAACCTGGAACTGCAGAATAGAAGTAATATTTGACGAACTTTAATAATCTTTTAGAATTATTATCAAAGCTTAAATGTAAATGTAAAATGTTTGTTGAATCTTTTAATGATTATAAATGATTACTATCATAGAACATTCAACATACAGCACAGGAACAGGCCCTTTGGCCCGTAATGTCTGTGCCGAACATGATGCAAGTTAAACAAATTTCATCAGTCTGTACATGATCCAAATACCTCCATTCCCTGCATGTTCATGTGCCCATCCAAAAAGACTCTAAAATACCACTATCATATCTACCTCCACCACCACTCTTGGCAGCACGTGCCAGGCACACACCACCCTCTGTGTAAAAACAACTTACCCTGCATATCTCCTTTAAACTTTTCCCCTTTCACCTTACTGCCATGCCCTTGACTATTTGCTATTTCCATCCATGGAAAAAGTATTCTTACTGTCTACGCAATCTATGCCTTTCATAATTTTATATACATCTACCATGTCTCTCCTCGACTTCCGACATTCCAAAGAAAGCAATCTAAGTTTGTCCAACTTCTCCTTATAGCCAATACTCTCTAATCCAGGCAGCATTCTGGTAGTGGCCCTGTCCCACAATGTGAGTTAATTCAAGAGTTTAAAAAAAAAATCAAACTCGCGGTAAGCACGGTGAATGAACGTAGCAGGTACGTCGGAGCTCGGGGACGTCTCTTAGCGGCTCATAACGCGAACGGCAGGTACTCAGGAAGACTCGCTAACAGCAGGTAAGCTCGGGAAGACATGAAGATTTTTCAACATTTATTTATGCATTAAAAATTCATGACTAAATGTGGCACTGTTTTTAATGTCACATTTTTGGTGTGCAAAATGTCTGTCATGAAAAAAGTTGTTGACTTTCAGTCTTGAAGTTATCTAATTTATATCTGCTATTTATAAAGTTTCACATGATGGATAGATTTTTTTTTTAAGAACAGTATTGGTGTAAAAAAGTGAATACTAGTTTTATTCGTCAAAAACTCCCCAGTATTGTAACCTTCTTAACCACTATCTACTTGTGCCTCCCATTTCAGAGAGTTATGGACTTGGACCATAACATTTTTGTTGAAAAATGTCCATGAGAGCCCCGAGTACCGACGAGCAGCCATTACCGTAAACCTCAGAGTTCGAATCAGGGCAAACTCGGGAGAACTCTTTGAATGAACTCATACAGTGGGTCAGGGCTTTAAACCTCTTTTGCACTCTCCCCAAAGCCTCCACATCCTTCTTGTAATGGGGCAACCAGAACTGTACATGATACTCCAACTGAGGCCTAAGCAAAGTCCTATTAAGATGCAACATGATTTTCTGACTCTGATTCTTATACTTAATGCCCCTATCCATGAAGGCAAGCATACCATATGTGTTTTTTTTACAATACTGCACACACAAATGTGACATATGGGGACAAATATCAAAATCTTCCCAGCTGTTATCAGCAACCAAACTATCCTCTCACCAATAAGAGAGTGGTCCTGGCCTCCCATCTACTAGCAATGTTACAAAATTTTGAGATTTAAAAAATCAAGCCTGCAATTTATCCCATCAGATAAAGCATAAAAAGAAGTTTAATTTGACACCTAATTCACTTTCATATCTTCAGTATTAAAAAGGTTATGGTCATTTTCATACTCGGAAATTAGCATCTTGTTCCCCATTGCCTTTCCATTGACTTAACACAAAAGTTGTGATCTAGGACAGTCAAAAGCCCATAACTTTCTTAAAAATTAATAGAACTCAATGAAATTTTCAGTTATTATAGATTGAAGCATCCTGAAACTAATATGAAACAATCTTGGATGACCTGAAATTAAAGCATATAATTAGCAAGTTACCTAATTGCAGCTAATTACAAAATTCAATTACTAGATCTAAACATCTATCCATTTCTTAAGAAATGATAAACATTTTTAAATTGCCTAAGTGTCCAAATAACATTCACACTATAATCCACAATATAACATGATTTTTAAATCTAATTTTCATGAATTTAGAGGCCAAATTGAAGGAATTTAGTGTTTAATTCCTGTAAACTAAAGGCCATTTAAATCAACTTGCAAGTGGGTTTTAGTGGAACACAGCGGATTGGAACGTTGCGGTTTGCGGTGAATTTAACCCTCAGTCGGCAGGAAAAATACAGCTGGTTCGTATATTTTTTTTGTCCCCTTTTCGCATGATGAAAATTTGATTTAAGGCTTCCTAAGAAGCACGTTTTTATGTAAAAATAAACTGTACCTTCTTTTATCACCAACGTTAGGTCCGTTCCGCTGTCGGCGTTCACGGCTTTAGAAGATAATTTTTAAACTACTCTAGCTAATAAATGATCTAGCGTAGTTTAAAAATACCTTCATGAATGAAATGTCGGAGCAATTTCACTTTAACGAAGAAATCGCCTGAGATTGATCGATTTGGACTGTCTAGGGAACAACGGCATTTTAAACCCGCCCCCCCTCTGAAAGGCTCCAAAGTCGCGCACACGGGGAGCGGCAGAACGGCAGCGCCGCTCAAGGTAGGTATTGTAACATACCTACATCTACTCAATTGGAGATCTTAGAATTATCTTTAATCGGACTTTACTGGATTTTATCTTGCATTAAATGTTATACGCTTTATCCTGTACCTATACATTGTGGACGGCTTGATTGTAAAAACACATAGGCTTGTTGCTGAGTGGATAGCATGCAATAAGCAACTTGTCACGTGTTAATAATAATAATAATAAACTAAACTAAAAATTTCCACGGAACTCTGCTGGTCTCAAACCTTTAGCCTGAATAATGCCCCGTCACCACAACCCTCAGTCTTCTACCAGCAAGTCAGTTCTGAAAGCATATGAATAAGTCATCAATTCCATGCATCTTAATCTTATGGATCAGCTCACCATGGAGACTTTATCAAATACCTTACTAAAATCCATGTAGACAACATCCACCGACGCACCCTCATCGATCACCTTTGTCACCACCTCAAAATCCTCAATCCAATTAGCAAGGCATACATTACGCATGTATCACTAAGAGAAAAAGGTCAACTATGGAGTTCAAGGTACAATAAACATCACAAAGAATTCATATAAAGTAAAGACATGGAACATGGTTTCAGCAGCAGGTGAGCCGAGATGTGGTGCGAAGATTTATAGATACATTTTGTTTTGGAATTAATGGTTAAGAGCAACAAGGGCTTTTGATATTCTCTTGTGATAGTTCTTGCAACACTAGGTCAAAGATACTAGTACATTGATCCTCCCGTAACTGTTCTATTGATGGACATCATCCAGCAACGTTTTCCACTAATAGAGCAGGCAGAGTTCAAGACCACTCCAGGCCTCCGAAATTTGTTCTGCACCACTAATCGTTTGAGTGCTACAAGTGGTCTACTTGTAAATTCCGGTGCAATGTATGGCGTTTCAAATTACTAGCTCAAGTCCTATTCTTCATGATAATGAGAAAATGTCACAGGGTGCATCGGAATATGCAGTCAAAAGACTAATGTTAATCAGTACGAGACTAAATGGAGAGTTATGGGGTTGGATCCGTCATACAGGCTTGGTCCCCCAATGCAATATTCCACCACTCACCCATAGCCCCCAACTGCACAGGCGCACCTCATTTCCCCTCATCCCTAGCACTCTCTCCCTCTCCTCTTCACCCTCCTTCTTTCCCCTCTCCTCCTCCCCTCCCCCAATCCCCTCCCTCACCTCTCTCCTTTCCCCTACCCTCAGTCACTCCCTCCCTCCATAAGCCCTCTCCTCTCCCAACTCTCCTTTCCCTCTATCCCCTTTCCTCCCCCACTCTCCCTCTCCAGGATCTCAAGGTTGCCGCTCCTCTCCCTTCTTGCGTGCCCCAGAGGAGCATCAAGTCGCCTGTGAGACCCGGGAGTAGCTTCAGTTCCCAGGTCATCTGCGAGCCCCGGGACTAGCTGCAGTTCCCAGGTCGCCTGCGAGCCCTGGGACTAGCTGCAGTTCCACTGTCTCGCAGCCACCTGAGCTACTGAGTGAGTTGCTGGCATGATCCCCGACCCCCTCCTTCTCAACGCTCCTACCATCTCCGCAACTTTACCCCAGACGGCCCAGCCGTGCTGACCCGGGACAGACTCCCCACACGCTGTGGAAGGAACTATTCCCCCCCCCCCCCCCCCCCAGCAGTGCTGTTCTTTTACAGCCACCTAACCGAGGGATAGCCAAGTCTATCTTACTTGGTTAACAATCTTACCTTCGGCCTCCAAGATGCAGGTATATTTTCTGGCCTTATTTTAAGGTAAAAAATAGTCTTCATCACCGGGAAATACGGTATGTATCAATGCAGTGCCAAATTTCTAAAAATAAATTAGGCAATTCCATGTATTCAACTTGCAAAGAGGACGCAGTAATAGGGAGGAGGAAGATCTTTAATACTTTAAGTCATCCATAGTCACTCACAATTTGTTCCCAATAGGTAACCTATTCGTATTGGTGGAAATGTATAAGACTCGATAACAATCAGCACGGAAGCACCTCAAGGCTGTGTGCTCAGCCCTCTGCTGTACTCACTCTATACTCATGACTGCGTAGCCGGTCATAGTACGAACTCCATCATCAGGTTCGCTGACGACAGTCTGAAGAAGGGTTTCGGCCTGAAATGTTACCCATCTCCTTCGCTCCATAGATGCTGCTGCACCCGCTGAGTTTCTCCAGCATTTTGTGTACCCTCGCTGATGACACCACTGTTGTAGGACGTATCACTGATGGGGATGAGTAAGAGTATAGAAGAGAGATCGAGCAACTGTCCATATGGTGCCAGCACAATAACCTGGCCCACAACACCAGCAAAACCAAGGAACTGATTGTGGACTTTGGAAGGAGTAGGATGGGGACCCACAGTCCCGTTTATATCAATGGGTCAATGGTTGAAAGGGTCAAGAGCTTTAAATTCCTGGGCGTGCACATCTCTGAAGATCTTTCCTGGTCCGAGAACACTGATGCTACTATTAAGAAAGCACATCAGCGCGTCTACTTTCTGAGAAGATTACGGAGAGTCGGTTTGTCAAGGAGGACTCTCTCTAACTTCTACAGGTGCACAATAGAGAGCTTGCTGACCGGTTGTATCGTGGCTTGATTCGGCAACTTGAGCGCCCAGGAGAGGAAAAGACTACAAAGATTAGTAAACATTGCCCAGTCCATCATCGGCTCTGACCTCCCATCCATTGAGGGGATCTATCGCAGTCGCTGCCTCAAAAAGGCTGGCAGTATCATCAAGGACCCACACGATCCTGGCCACACACTCATCTCCCTGCTACCTTCAGGTAGAAGGTACAGGAGTCTGAAGACTGCAAGGACCATGTTCAGGAAAAGCTACTTCCCCACAGCCATCAGGCTGTTAAACTAGGCTCAGACGAAACTATGAACATTAATAGCCCATTATCTGTTATTTGCACTTTATCAGTTTATTTATTCATGTGTGTATATATTTATATGATATATGGACACACTGATCTGTTTTGTAGTGAATGTCTACTATGTTCTGTTGTATGAAGCAAAGCAAGAATTTCATTGTCCTATCAGGGACACATGACAATAAACTCACTTGAACTTGAACTTGAACCTGCCAGCCGTAATTACAAGGGGATGCAATAGGTGGCCCTGTTAATCAATTCCCCTTTGTACGTTTAGTGAGCAGCAGCAGCATTGGAAACATCATTTCAGCAAAGCAACACAAAAGCGATTAACAACTCGGGACTGCAGCATAAGGTGAGAATCAGGTTGCTTAAGACTGCAAATTCACGATGCCCATCAAAATCTGTCCTTTGGGATCTATCCCACAAGACAGTATGGATATAATTATTTAAATTCACAGCATATTGTTACATTAAAGCCACGGGCATTGTCAACTCCAAGGTATCTCTTTTGGCAAAGAGAAGACACCAAGTACAAGCAGATTCATCACACTTGCAGGGATTTGAATGGGGCAGTAACCCACTGGCAGCATTTACATCATATTAGTGGTGCCATAATTAGTTGTTGGTGTTCCACAACTGCAGGGCTACAATCTTGGCTTCAATATCAAGATCACCAAGATGATGATTGTGTTTATTATATGGATATGGGATAATGGTGTCTTAATGCTGTGCTCTCTGTTCTTAGAAGATGGAAATACAGATCAGAACAGAAAACTTGATTGCATGTTTGTGACAGAAATCATTAAATGCAGATAAGGAAGGAGTAGATATGGTAGCGCAAGAGCACAGTTGAAAAAAAATATTTTAAAGTCTTGGTGAGTTTGAAAGTTTTGGTTGATCTGGGGAAAATTAAAGGAAATTCTAGAAGGAGGCAGTAGAAAAAGAGAATTATAAAGGAACAAGGAGATGGAACAATGCCAATTTCTAGGAGGAAAAGTCACAAGACATGGTTCTATTCACATCCCTAAGTCTATGATTTTAGTTCTTCTAATGGCATACACTTAATTTTAAGTGCAGTCATAAGCAACCTGATTCTCACCTTATGCTGCAGTCTCGAGTTGTTACAATAGAGCGTGGCATAATCGCTTTTATGTTGCTTTGTTGAAATGATGTTTACAATGTTGCTGCTGTTCACTAAAGGTACAATGGGGAATTGATTAACAGGGCCACCTATTGAATTCCCTTGTAATCACTGCTGACAGGTTACCTATTGGGAACAAATTGTGAGTGACTATAGATGACAAAGTATTAAAGATCTTCCACCTACCTACTACTGGAAGTCTGGCATATACTTAATTTTTCTGACATTTAATCATGCTGCTTGTTTTGCAACAGGTTGAAGAGAACACGAATATATAATGTTTTCATATCAGTGCAGTCCTTTTAACAAACTAATATTTTAAAGTACTTTTTTGGAGCCCTTTGATCGTCCTTAAGAGCTTTGTCAACTATCTGTCCAAACATTTGCAATCATACAATTTATTTTTCAGGAACATAATTAAGTTCATAAGTCATAGGAGAATTAGGCTATTCGACCCATCCAATCTACTCCACCATTCAATCATGGATGATCTATCTTTTCCTTTTAACTCCACTCGTGTGCCTTTTCTCCGTAAACCTTGACACCCTTACTAATCAAGAACCTATCAATATCTGCTTTAAAAAAACCCAACCCAAGCTGTACCCTCTGGAGACTTAGCTTCAAATTTCTGGGCATTAACATCTCAGCACGTAGATACAATCACAAAGAAAATGTGGCAGCACCCCTACGTTCTAAGAAATTCAAAGTGTACTTGTGCATAGCACAATAAACTTGAATTTACTTAAATATCTGAAACAGAAAATCTCCCAATCAAGCACCAAAGACCCGAGCATAGCGGATTAAGAGTTTTACGATATCTAAACGAACATAATAACAGTGTAGTTCAAGAGTTTTCTTTGCCCTTTTCTATGGCTGGGCTGGCTTCCTGAGCTGCAAGATGAGAGTAAGTCCAACAATTTGTATTGGTTCCTTTATCACTCATGTGCTGAAATAAATACCTGAAATAATAACTTACTTTTTAAAGCAGTCTAGCAGAAAAATGACAGAGAGCCACTTTGTTGTTAATATTTAATGCAATCTCCATTTGTCCCACAATAATGTTTCATGGAGAACAGATTAAAATATCTGTCTGAATACTGTATACACCATGCCCTTTCAACCATCATCCTTGTTTTTGCTAACATTTATTTACTTCATTACGAAAAATTAAAATTAAAGTTTATCATTTGCTTCCTGAACTTACATCTCCCTAAATGTGCAATTTTTCCAAACACTCTAGTTGTTGGTCTATCCCCAATTTGTTTCACACCCTCAATAATGCCTATGTCGCAACCATGTCAGTCAAGATCTGGAATTCACACCCTGAAAATCTTTAGCCTTCAAGCTTCTTTGGATACTCCTCAAAACATAGCTCTTTAATTAACCTTATGCTTGCCTGCCACAATATTTCCTTTTGTGATTCACTGTCTCTGCTGTATAGAACATTTAAAAACATAATTATTTTTTCATAAAGAAAATTTGATTCTGCATGAGCATATTATTTATGAAGTACTGGGTTGCAACTTCACTAATAATTGACAAGCTTCCATGTCAGACTAACAGCCTGCAGTTCCTTTTCTCTATCCCTTTCTTCTTGAATAGTGAAATTATATTTGTGATACATTGTATATACCAATCTACCTGGACCTTGACAGAACGAAGGGAATTGATAATCAATACGTCAGCCATTTCTGCAGGCATTCCTTTTATAATAACTGGATAGAGACCATCAGGTCCCCAGGGATTGGTCAGTGCTTTATCCCATTAACATGTTCAATAATTGTAATTCTTTTAAAAGTCTTACTCTGATCTGACCATTGGTTACCAAATTTTGCTGGTCCCTGCGAAGATTGATGGAAAATATTTGTTCAATGTTCATACTACTGGCAGTTTACACCCCAGCAGTATGACTTCTCTAATTTCAGGTAGTTCCTGCTTTCTCCTCCCCTTCTCAGCTCTCCCTCAGCCCACTATCTCCACCTCTTCCTTTCTTCGTCCCGCCCCCTGCCCCCCCCCCCCCCCCCCCCGCACATCAGTCTGAAGAAGGGTCTCGACCCGAAACGTTGCCCATTTCCTTCGCTCCATAGGTGCTGCCTCGCCCGCTGAGTTTCTCCAGCATTTTTGTCTACCTCTTGTTCAATGGTCCTGTCATTTCTTGTTCCCTATCCCAGTTTTTAAGAATCAAGTTCTTACTTTTCCGTTTGACTCATTTGCAGGTTGTTTTATTTTCTTGAACTGTTTTTCTTCCTAAATTAAAAAAATGTCCCCAACCTTGAGGTCAACAATTCAATTTTATAAATACCTTCTTTCAATCTCTTAACTTTCATCTTCAACTTTTCCCATGGTGTGTAAGTCCCTAACCTCACTGCAATGAAGAACAATTATGGATAAATAAAAATGCACCAAACTGATAGTAATCTTGCCATATATAGAAATGCAATATTCTTGTACACTATAGCTCATTTATTCTTTTAGAGCCTTAATTTGACTGTGATAGATCATCTAATAAGTAAAGCTCAGAAAACACTCAAATCAAGTACTACATGAATAACCTCACTAGTCTGGACTGTTATATAGGCCCTAAACACACATTGCAGATTAACTGTTGCCCATCATATTATTTCCGCAGGAACTCTAAGCAACTGTTGACAACCTCTTCAATAGCCTGGGGGGAGGAAGATGATGTATAAGTGAGCTTTTTGAACATGATTAGGTTTCAAAAAACATAGAAATAGATAGAATGGTAGATAGAAAAGACAGTAATGACAAAGCTGCGATGGTGTATGCTGGCTGAAAGGACAGGTTCCATTAAACCTATCCACTCAACCAGCAAAGGTAGTGGATGATAGGACTCCGGTAATGGTTGTTAAACCAGCCTTCACCATTGCCACAGTTCAGTTAGGTCATAAATGGCAACGTTTCAGCTGTAGAAATGGACGTACAATAAAAGTTATGAGAGTCCATCCAAATAAGTGTAGTGAGTAGCCGGAGTCTTGAGCAACAGCAAAAACAGCTGTCAGTCCTATATCTGATAAAAAATAAAGGCAAAGCAAATGCAGGGCAAAGGATCATTACTACCAATACCATGGCATGTGACAAATTATGTGTGTGTTGTAATTTGGGCATTCTCATGCGGCTTTCTATAAAAATTGCTACAGTTAATGTGCATGTATTACAAGCAGTTAGGACGCAAATAATATCTCAATCTTAAGGGGCTGTCCCACTGCGGCGACCTAATCTGCGAGTTCAGGTGAGTTTGCCCTAGATTCAAACTCGCAGTATGGTCGACGTGGTCCAAGGAGGTCCTATGAGGTCACTGGAACTTTCCTTCATGCTCGAGGGAAGTTCCCGAATACTCGCGGCCTCAGCTAGGTCGCAGAAAAATGTTCAGCATGTTGAAAATTTTTCTGCAAGTAAAGTTTGGTCGGCATGGTTCTTTTTAAGTCATAGTGCAGTAGAGTGGGGTCGCTATTTAATTACAGGCAGTTGAGGACAGCCGTGGGCAATCTCCTTCGCTGACCGGGCATTTTTATTGCCTCATTGGAGTTTTCAGGACCAAGGAAAACGGACCGGTAGGTAAAATGCCCGCTAAACTTTATTATACTTCTTAAAAGTGTCTCCACTCATTCTCCCCCCTCCCCGCGCTCTCTAAAGGACTTACCGTTACTGTCCAGCCGTCTTTTTCATCGCGGATGTGAATTTCAGACAGCGTTTCCCCGCTTACCCTGGCCCCCACCTTTGCCGGGGGGGGGGGGGGGGGGGTGTTGGGTGTGTGTGTGTGTGTGTGTGTATGTGTGTGGGGGTGGAGGTGTGTGTGTGTGTGGGTGTGGGTGTGGGTGTGGGTGTGTGTGTGTGTGTGTGTGTGTGTGTGTGTGTGTGTGTGTGGGTGTGTGTGTGTGTGTGTGTGTGTGTGTGTGTGTGTGTGTGTGTGTGTCCAGCTCACGGTTTCAACGTGGACAGTAGATCCAGCTCGAGGCTTTCCAGGCGAGTGCCCTCGAGCTTGAAGGTCAGACACTCTTCTTAATTCGCGGATTAGGTCGCCGCAGTGGGACAGCCCCTTTAATCACTAAAGGATTTGAGAACAAGAGTAAAGATGTTTTATTGCACTTTTGCAGATCCTCAGTGAAACGATGTGGGACCTGATCTTCCAAGCCAAGCAAAGGCCTTCCTGTGAAAGAGGGAGCACAACAAAGGTTCCCCGACTGATTCCTCGGATGGGTGTCTGTCCTTGTTGGAGAGATTAAATTGGCATATACTTTCTTGAGTTTAAGAGAATTATTACAGACCAGTTAGCCTGACTTCGGTGGTGGGAAAGATGCTGGAGTCAATTATTAAAGAGGTAATAACGCAGCATTTGGATAGCAGTAAAAGGATTAGTCCAAGTCAACATGGATTTATGAAAGGGAAGTCATGCTTGACTAATCTTCTGGAATTTTTTGAGGATGTGACAAGTAAAATGGATGAAGGGGTGCCAGTGGATGTAGTGTATCTAGACTTTCAGAAAGCCTTTGATAAGGTCCCGCATGGTGACTAAAATTAGAGCACATGGTATTGGGGGGTAGAGTGTTGACATGGATAGAAAGTTGGTTGGCAGACCGGAAGCAAAGAGTAGGAGTGAACGGGTCCTTTTCAGAATGGCAGGCAGTGGCGAGTGGAGTGCCGCAAGGCTCGGTGTTGGGGCCGCAACTGTTTACCATATATGTTAATGATTTGGAAGAGGGAATTAGGAGCAACACTAGCAAGTTTGCGGATGACACAAAACTGATTGGCAGTGTGAACTGTGAAGAGGATGTTAGGAGGTTGCAGGGGGACCTGGACAGGTTGAGTGAGTGGGCAGATGCGTGGCAGATGCAGTATAATATAGATAAATGTGAGGTTATCCACTTTGGCTGCAAAAATAAGGGGGCAGATTATCATCTCAATGGGGTTAGGTAAGGGGGAGGTGCAGCGAGACCTGGGTGTCCTTGTACACCAGTCACTGAAAGTTGGCGTGCACGTACAGCAGGCAGTGAAGAAAGCTAATGGAATGTTGGCCTTCATAACATGAGGATTTCAGTACAGGAGTAAAGAGGTTCTTCTGCAGTTGTCTAGGGCTCTGGTGAGACCACATCTGGAGTATTGTGTACAGTTTTGGTCTCCTAATTTGAGGAAGGACATCCTTGTGATTGAGGCAGTGCAGAGTAGGTTCATGAGATTGATCCCTGGGATGGCGGGACTGTCATATGAGGAAATATTGAAAAGACTAGGCTTGTATTCACTGGAGTTTAGAAGGATGAGGGGGGATCTTATAGAAACATATAAAATTATAAAAGGACTGGACAAGCTAGATGCAGGAAAAAGGTTCTGGACTCATCCAATGTTGGGTGAGTCCAGAACCAGGGGGCACAGTCTTAGAATAAAGGGGAGGTCATTTAAGACTGAGGTGAGAAAAAACTTATTTACCCAGAGAGTTGTGAATTTATGGAATTCCCTGCCACAGAGGGCAGTGGAGGCCAAATCACTGGATGGATTTAAGAGAGAGTTGGATAGAGCTCTAGGGGTTAGTGGAGTCAAGGGATATGGGGAGAAGACAGGCATGGGTTATTTGGTACCGGACAATCAGCCATGATCACAATGAATGGCGATGCCGGCTCGAAGGGCCGAATGGCCTCCTCCTGCACCTATTTTCTATGTTTCTAGAATGAGGGATGATCTTGGAGACATGAAATGCAAATTACAGACTGGATGCAAGGATGATGTTTCTCCTGGATGGCATATCTAGAACCAAGGATCACAGTGTCAAAATAAGGGATTACGTTTTCAGGATCGAAATGAAAATAAATTCCTTCACCTGGTGGATCGCGAATCTTTGGAATTTTCTACCCAATGCAGCTCTGGAGGGCAAGACAGGAAGTACAGTCAAGACACCATCCAGAGATCTATTGTTTTGCGCAGAAAACAGAAGATATGGGGATAGTACAGCAAAGCAAAGGGCCAAAATTATGTAGTTGTCCATGGAAAACACTGATGATCACACCACCAGCAAAACAATGAGCTTAAAGGGACTGTCCCACTTGGGCGTCATTTGCACCTTATGCAGGTGGCGCACGAGGATTTTGAGCATCCCAAAATCATAGAGTGCTGCGCGCTACCACGTGTTACTACATATGCCACCACGCGCCATGCATGCCATGCTCGTGTCACGCACGCATCGCGTAAATGATGTCACGTAAATGACGCGCAAATGACGCCCAAGTAGGACAGGCCCTTTAAGCTCAGCCACAATCTCATTTGGTTACAATGAGGGGCCAAATAACCTGTTCCTGCTTTTATTTCTGGTGTTGCCTTGTTGCAAGGCCAAAGATGACCAGTGCATGGCCAGTGATGAGAGCAACAGAGTTGCTGCAGCTGTTCAGGAAGTACTTACTGCACAATATGTAGTCTTTTCACGTGCTGGGTGAACAGGCTAGAACTTTCAGCCGCTCGCTTCCTACAGAAAATCAGTTTTATTGGATTGCGACCCATTGCTGGGGTGAACACAGTAAAACTCCTCAAAGATATGGAGTCTATAGACTTTAAGAGATACAGTGCGGCTATAGACGCTTCAGCCCCCCAAGTCCGCACCGATCAGCAATCACCCCCTCATACACTAACACAATCATGCACACAAAGAAACAATTTTACCGAAACCAAGTAACCTACAAACATGTACATCTTTGGACTGTGGGAGGAAACTAGAGCACCCAGAGAAAACCCACAGCGAGAATGTACAACTCCTTACAGACAGCACCCGTAGTCATGATCGAACCCGGATATCTGGTGCTGTAAGGGAGCAAGTCTTCTGCGACGCCACTGTGCCACTCTTAAATCATAGAGTTACAGAACCAGAGTTGTATACAAACAATTGTGTTTAAGAAGGAACTGCAGATGCTGGAAAGTCGAAGGTAGACAAACAAGCTCTTTGGTTCACCACGCCTGTTGACCATCATACACAGGCATCAAATCGCATTTGCCAAATTAATTTCATATTCCTCTATACCTTGCTCATTCAAATACCAAGGCAAACAACAAAGTGCTGTGTCCCACCAGCACTTTGTTGTTTGCTCAAGATTCCAGCATCTGTAATCTCTTGAGATTTCATTCACGTATGTCCCCAGACACCTTTTAAATTCTGTTATTTTTCCTGTGTTCACCACCTCTGGCAGCTCATCCAGACACCAACTGTGGGAAAATGTATCCTTCACATCTTCCTTAAACTTTCTCCCTATCACCTTATATTTATATCCTCTACTTTTAGACCCCTCTAACCATGACTTACTCCCACTTTTGTTCCAACAAAAATACACAGCCTATCCAATTGCTCTTTGTATCTTAAGCAGTCCAACCCACCTTGTGAATATTTTCTGCACTCTCCAAATCACATCTTTCCAGTAGCGTATTAACTCCAAGTGTGTTCGAATCAATGTTTTGGACAACTTTAACATCATGTTCCATCCTCATGCTGAATGCCTCCGCCAACAAAGGGAAGCATGCCATACACTGTTTCTACCCATGCTGCTACTGTCAGGCAACTCTGCACTTGTACCCCCATGTCTCTCTGTAACACATCCGCAGGGAGTGTTGCCTACTTTCTCAATCATCTAGATACTGTTCAAATCTTCGATAATCTTGTTCACTCTCCACTATACCATCAATGTTGGTGTCAGCTGCTGACTTACTAATCATTCCACTAGCATGTTCATGTGGTTAAAGTGCACATTGTCAGATTTTAATAAAGGCCATTTTTACACATTTTGGTTTCACATTTTGAAATTACAGCAGTATTTCTTTCTAGTCCCCCCATTTCAGGGCACCATAATGTTTGGGACACAGCAATGTAATGTAAATTAAAGTTGTTGTGTTTAGTATTTTGTTGCATATACTTTGCATGCAATGACTGCTTAAAGTCTGCGATTCATGGATATCACCAGTTGCTGGGTGTCTTCTCTGATGATGCTCTGCCAGGCATGCATTGCAGCCATCTTTAGCTTATGCTAAACTAAAGTTTATGCTAAGCTAAGCTGAAGAAGGGTCTCGACCCTAAACGTCACCTATTCCTTCTCTCCATAGATGCTGCCTCACCCGCTGAGTTTCTCCAACATTTGTTGTCTACTTTAGCTTATGCTTGTTTTGGGGGCTAGTCTCACCCGCTGAGTTTCTCCAGCAAAGTTCATGTGTCTATACATTTCAGAATTCATTATGCTACTACCATGAGCAGTTGTATCATCAATGACGATAAGTGAGCCAGTACCTACAGCAGCCATACATGCCCAGGCCATAACATCCCCACCACTGTATTTCACAGATGAGGTGGGATGCTTTGGGTCTTCGGCAGTTCCTTCTCTCCTCTATACTTTGCTCTTGCTATTACTCCGATATAAGTTCATCTTCGTCTCATCTGTCCACAAGACCTTTTTCCAGAACTGTGGTTGCTCTTAAAAGTACTTCTTGACAAAACTGTAATCCGGCCATCCTATTTTTGCGGCCAACCAGTCGTTTGCATCTTGCAGTGTAGCCTCTGTATTTCTGTTCATTAAGTCTTCTGCGGACAGTGGTCATTGACAAATCCACGCCTGGCTCCTGAAGACTGTTTCTGATCTGACGGACAGGTGTTTGGGTTTTTTTTCTTTATTATAGGGAGAATTCTATCATCAGCTGTGGAGGTCTTTGTTGGCCTGCCAGTCCCTTTGTGATTAGTAAGCTCACAAGTGCTCTCTTCTTAATGACGTTCAAACAGTTGATTTTGGTAAGTCTAAAGTTTGCCTGTTGCCTCCAATTCTTGTTTTATTCTTGTTGCTCCGTCTTATAATGGCTTATTTAACTTCCATTGGCACAACTTTGGTCCTCATGTTGATAAATAGCAATAAAAGTTTCCAAAGGCGATGGAAAGATTGGAGGGAAGACTAGGTGCTGAGAGCTCTCTTATACCTGCATTAAGGAGGCAATTAAACACACCAGAGCAATTACAAACACCTGTGAAGCCGTTTGTCCCAAACATTATGGTGCCCTAAAATGGGGGGAACTATTTATAAACATTGCTGTAATTTCTACATGGTGAAGCCAAAATATATAAAAATGGCTTTTAATAAAATCTGTCAATGTGCACTTTAACCACATGTGAGTTTTTCTAATACAAATCTCAAATTGTGGAGTACAAAGGCAGATAAATAAATGGGTCTTTGTCCCAAACATTATGGAGGGCGCTGTACAAGAGCTGCCAGGTTTAGGCACTGTTTTCAAAGTCTAAGTTGCTTTAAGTACAATTAGCCATAAAGGCCCGTTGTCCTGATGACGTCGCAGGATCGACCTGGCCAAGCGACATTGTAGGCAATCTCCACCACTGCTCCATCGCTCCATGCCGCTGTAGGCCCTGGCCCGCCCGCTCAGTCTTCTGGAATGATGTCTAATCCAGGCGAGCCCCAGGCTGCTGCAGGGTCTCCAGCCATTGCCTTGGTCCAGATTGGCCAGCAAACCATTGTATCTCTCCTTGACCGGCAACCATTCAGCCTTGTGTCTGCCAATCTTGAGGGTGCGAAAAGTAAGACCTCGGTTCCTCTCACCTGTTCTTTACTCTTGTGTCTCCCGTCTCTGACGCCGTCCACCCTGCTCTCCAATTCTCTGGTCCTCAGGGACGAGCAGCGTCTGGGAGCAGTTTCCTTCTACAGGGCGGATTTCCCGGCTCCACAGCCGTCAAGCCACGCCTGCTGCCAGGAGATAGCTGGGGCACAACAGTGTGGCTTAACAAAGATGCCAACATTTTTCCAATTGTATAGAGCAGGATTTGTTAAAGGTGCACCACCACCTCTCCCTTCCCTCCATCACAGTGACATTTATGCTGAGGAAGGCCCAGCTGGTACTGAGATTTGGAATGACTTTTCAGCAAGTATCTGTGGGGAAACTGCAAACACAATTGCTTCATTAGTTTTGAGCATGGATAATGCACTCCTGACCAAAATGCTGAAGCCATCACTGGAGCATATAATAAGAAATCATGCATTAAATAAACTAACTACATTTTCATCCTCTGAAATTAGGTTTATTGGATAATGTTCATCAATTTTAATTGATACATCAAAACAGGACCCAAGAGAGTGCAATTGAAGCCCACACCCCAGCAACCCACTTTTGCACAATATGGATATAATTCACTGCCTCTTCTGTGCAGTATTTGTGGAGTCTGATGGAGGAAAATAAATGTAAATAAATATCAGCAGTTCCCATTTGCCCTTCCTCCTGCCTCCGCATAACTCAATCCACACCATCAAATCCCACTACAAACTCCATCCCAAACGGTGATTGCTGGTTGATGCAGGCTCTGTGGGCCGAAGAGCCTGTTTCCATTCTGAATCTCTGAACTAAACAAAGCAATATATTCACAGGCCACAAAAGTACTTTCTTCAGTTGTATGAGCAAGCCAACCATGATCACACCACCAATGATGGCTGTAATTTCAGAATTGCATAATACCACCACTGGCAGAGTAGTCTGAAAATATAGGCTGTAAAGCATTGGAGATACATCCTCAAATCTCCAGAACATTCGAAAGAACTTCATAGCTGAGGAATTATTATAATGAAGGCACTCATGTAGTCAAATAAGGCAACTAATTTACAACACAAGGTCCAAGAATATACTTGATATTCAATTTTGGCCAATGACTAGTATGATAAACATTACATCTACTTACAAAATCAAATCAAATAGGGTCTTATCCAAAAGGTAGTAAAATAATCCATTAATACTACATTGTGGTGTCAATCTGAATTAGTGTTCCATCTTTAAACACGAGAAAGCTGGCAGCATTGCCCAACTAATAGACAGAAAGAGCTACTATTGTTTCACTGTTAATTTATAAAAACTGACAATAATAATGAAGTGATGCTGAGAAACTTTAAGGCTGACCACCTAGAACTGAAAGATCCTGCATGCATTCTCATATATGGGCACATGGAACAACAGTAAGATACAAGTTTGGTCCATATTGCACCGCTTACTGAATTTGTGATGTTACAAGAGAGATGTTGAATAGAAGCCAGAATGAATCACACTTGAAAGAAAGGAAAGGGGAAAAAACAAATTATCTGGGCCACTGCACTACATCTCCTAGCAACTGAAATATAGCGACAGAACAATGAGAAGGCTAACGCTCAAAAAAGTGAAACACTTTCTCAAATGTAATCCATCTATAGTATTTAATAACACCAATAACAAAATGTGCATATTTCATGCAATCAAGAACAAATGATACAAAAGTATTAATATGCAAATCTTTATACTGCTAGTTTCCTAAAAATTACTTTAAATGTAAACATTTAAATATTCTTACTCCTAGTGTTATTTTAGATCAAATGGAAAATTTCTTGCCAAAGTACTAGGTATAACAATAACTGCGGAACCAAATAAATGCATTCTATATATATTTTACTAAATGTTGAATACCATTTAAAGAGAATGTTTATCGATGCTGGAATAGACACCAAAAAAACTCTGATAACTCAAACTAAAGAAGTGCTAAATTATCCAAATGAATCTTCAGTTCAGAAGGCAGAGGATTCTGGAATAACTCAGCAGGACAAAATTCTGGAATAACTCAGCAGGACAAGCAACATCTCTGGAGAGTAGGAATGGGTGATGTTTCGGGTCAAGACCCTTCACTCTCGACCCAAAGCGTCACCCATTCCTTCACTCCCAAGATGCTGCCTGTCACACTCAGTAACTCCAGCATTTTGTGTCTATCTCCAGTAAACCAGCATCTGCAGTCCCTTCCTAAGCATCAGATTCACCAAGATAAAGATAAGAACATGCAAACCGAACCAAAAGTCTGATTGGGGCTAATAGAGATATAGAAAAATGTTATGCATTTAAAAAAATCAACATTATATCAAGAGGACTAACAGATTAACACTATAAAAAGGTCACAGAGGAAGTACAGAATAGCCATTAGGCACAACAACAGCAGCAATTAAATACACAATAAATTTGGTTATTTTAAGCAAATTAGACCATAAAGCTGAAAAAACCAATGTGCACAGAGAAACCATAGTATGGTTCTGGTTATGTGGCTCGATAACCTTATGGCTGATGGGAAGAATCAATTCTTGAAACCCATGGTAATTGTTCTCAGGCTTCTGAACCTTCTTGATGGTAGTGAAAAAAAAGAGTGTGTGGCCAGGCATCACAGCTACGACTTCCCCAATATCAAAGGGATCTCCAGGAAGCATTGCCTCTTTTATTCATGTTTAATCCATGTTTGATACGTAATATAAATCCCAAGACCAATCTGTAAATATTGTTCATACAGTCAGGAACAACTTGATACAAAAGTATTTATTTATAAATCTTTTTCATTTTCCTAAACAAAACTTTAAACATACATTTATGTTGCCTTATCCTTTGTGTTATTACAGCTCAAGTGGTAATATTTTTGGCAAAGTACATCAAAGAGTCAATGCTTCCTGTAGATTCCTTTGATGGTGATGAGATCAGTACCTGCGATGGACAGGATATTAGCCACCACTTTCTGCAGCCGTCATCTTGAGCATTCAAATTTCCAAAACAGGCCATGACTCTCTCCACTGCTGTCCCTACAAGTTCATGGACCCTCACCTTTCCCTTCTTGAAGTCAACAATCAAGTCGACTTGATCTTGTTAACGTGGAGAGAAAGATTGTTGATCTGCCATCACACAAGCACACTTTCCATCTCCATCCTGTACTCTGACTCGTCGTTATCCTTATTTGTCCAAAGACAGTGGTATTGTTGGTGAAGTTAATGATAGCATTAAAACTGTGTCAGGCTACACAGTAACATACAGTAGAGCATGGGACTGTGCAACACTGTGGCACAGCAGTGATATGATAGAATTGTATTCATTCCAGGAGGGAAAGTGATCTGCCAACAGTCTTAAAATACAAGATACTTGAAACATGAAATTAAAGTGAGAAGTGGAAAGTATTTGGGATTGTCAAGCATTCAGGGAGGGGGTGGGGGGGCATCCGAAGGGAGTAGTCTAGCCCATGACAGAAGGGGGAGGAGTTGTACAGTTTGATACAAAAAAGGATCTCCTATGGCACTCAGTACTATATCTTGGTTGAACAGGTCTGTTGCTGAAGGCACTCCTCAGGTTGACCAGCGTGTCATGGAGAAGGTGACCTGTATTAATAACTGTCCAAGATGCACCGCTGTTGAGGAACATCCTCCCCTCCAAGACCACCTCCCACTAATCCAACTAACCCCCCCCCCCCACCAGAATGGAGCCAGCCTTCCTGATTAGCTTGTTAATCCTGTTGGTGCCCAACAGACTTCGCCCTCCTACCCCAGCACATGAGAGTGATGAAGATGGCACTGGCTACCATTGTTTGGTAGACCATCTGCAGTATCTTACTGCAGACGTTGAAGGAGCAAAACCTTCTTAAAGTTTACAGCTGGCTCTGTCCCTTCTTGTAAGGCGTTCCTGCACCAGCCCAATTTACTGCCCAGGTAAACTCCAAGGTATTTGTACTCCTTGGAAAACAGCACATCCACACCACTGATGGGGACAGGGGTGTTGCTCTGCTCCTAAGGTCCACCACCAACTCCTTAGTCTTGTTCATGTTGAGCTGCAGGTGATTCAGCCCACACCACTCAACAAAGTCATTGACTATACCTCTGTATTCAGCTTCCCTCCCTTCACTGTTACAGCCCACAATTGCATAGTCATCAGAAAACTTCTGCAGATGGCAGGTGTCTGAATTATATCTGAAGTCTGAGGTGTAGATGGTGAACTGGAAGGGAGAGAGGACTGTCCCGTGTGGGGCCCCTGTGTTGCTCACTACCATGTACGAGACACAGTTCTGTAGCCTGACATACTGATGTTAATTTAAGGGAAGGTGCTGCTGTCAATTTGTACTGATTAAGATCTGCTGATGATGGTAAAAGGAGGAACAGAAACCCAGTTCCCTGAGTTCAATTATGAATTTGGAAGTATTGATGGTATTTAATACCAAGTTTTAGCCTGAAATAAATGCTCCTATTGGCCAAGGGATCCAGTAAAATGTACTTATTGTTGTATCTATCATAATCATGTATTGATTTATTCTATGAGCTTCATGTGAACAAGGAATTCAGAGTCACGGAGTCATCCAGCACAACGTCCACAGAGTTAGAGATGTTCAGCACTGGAGCAACCCCTTTGGCCCATGTCATCCATGCCGATCAAGTTGCCCCATCCAATTTGCCTATGTTCGGCCCATATCCCTCTCAACTTTTCCAATCTATGTACCTGTCTAACTGTCTTTGAAATGCTTTTCATGGTACCCGTCTCAAATACACCCTCTGGTAGCTCGTTCCATATACCCACTTCCTTAAATGAAAAGGTTGTACTTCAGATTCCTATTAAATCTTGCCTCTCTCATCTTAAATCTACATCCTCTGGTTCTTGATTCTCCCATTCCTGGATAAAAGACTCTCTGCAACAGTTATCAATTTCCTCGTGATTTTATACACCTCTAAGATCATCCATCAGCCACCAGTGCTCCAGGGAAGTCCTAGCTTGCTTGACCTCTCACTGTTGTTCAGACCCAGCACCATCCTTGTAAATCTTCTCTACACTCTTTCTACCTTAACAAAATCCCTCCCAGAGCTGCACATAACATTCCAAATACTTCTTTGTGAACATCCTGTACAACTGTAAAGTAACACCCCAACTTCTATACTCAATACCAATGAATACCAATGTACCATATGAATACCAATGTACCAATGACGAATACCAATGTACCAGAATTCATCTTTACTGCCCTATCACTCTATGACACCACTTTCAGGGAACTATGTACATGTACTCCCAGATTCATCTGTTCCAAAGGTTGACTGCTTTGTCCCTTCATGTAAAGGGCCTCAGCGCTCTTGGGCCAGTCCAGTTTACTGTCGACGTAAACTCCAAGGTATTTATACTCCTTGGAAAACTGCACATCTTTCAAGCAAGCACCGCCATCCAATGCGATCATGGCTGATCATCACCAATCAGCAGGACTCAAAATTAACGGTTGCCCAATGGCCACCTAACGTCCCGCCGGGCAACCTAAAAGTTGTGTCATTTTGCCCGGCTTAGCAAGCACCCGGGACACCTGCCGTTCAACTCTGAGCGGGGCCCCCCTCTCTATCTATCTCTCTCTCTCTCTCTCTCTCTCTCTCTCTCTCTGGTCACTCTCCGTCTCCGCCCGCCATCCGTATCCGGGCCGCCAGGTCTCCGCTAGCTCCTCATCCACCAGCACGGCCGGCCCCCTTGCACATGCACACTGCTACGGCCGGTGCATCCTCCCCCTGCAACTGCGAACAACCACGGCCAGCACATCATCTGCCGCCCTGCACATGCGCACTGCCACAGCAACTGGTCGGCGCTGGGGACTTTCTCCCTCCCTTTGAATTGTGGGAGATGTGGCCGCCATTGATGTCCGGTCGCCCTGGAGCTGGAGTAACTACCTTGAGTAACTCTTGCTTCTGGTTTCCTGCTCCTCCAAAAATATTCCAAATGGAATTTAAACTGGAAGTGGTGGGGGGGTCCATCATCAAACTCTAAACAATAACAGTCTATTGATATGACTGACAATAAAATTTTCTTGACTCTTGACTTAAGCATAAAAGGGGTTCTTGGGAAAAAAAGAGCTACCTTAAAATTAGTTGTGTCTGGTTGGGTAACTATGGTAGGGTGAAGACTATTCCATGCTCTAATTGTGCGGGGAAACTTCATGGAGCAGCTAGCAACTCTGGATAGAAGAAATTGGGTGACGTTTCGGGTAGAGACACTGCTTTAGACTCCCTCTGGTTCTAGTGTTTTTAGTGTAATTTAAAGATACAGCGTAGAAACAGGCCCTTCGGCCCACCAAGTCCACGCCGTAAGTAATATATATACCCACACACACACACAATTTCCCTCCTGGGATTAATAAAGTTCTATCGTATAGTATCGTGTGTGTAGGAAGGAACTGCAGATGCTGGTTTAAACTGAAGATAGACACAAAAAGCTGGAGTAACTCAACAGGTCAGACAGAATCCCTGGGCAAATGGAAAATATCATGTTTTGGGTTGGGTCTGAAATAGGTTCCTGCACACCTTTGGAATGTGGAATGAAACAAGAGCACCCAGAGAAAACCCATGCGATCAAAGGGAAAAGGGGCAAACTCCATACAGACAGCACTCATATTCAGGATCGATTCCAGGTCTCTGGCACTTTTAGGCAGCAACTTTATGGCTAATGTACTGCCCCATAGTCTTGAACTTAATTAAAACATAGAGTAGCTGTAAAGGGAGACATAGCGCCCCCTTGGAGATTTAAAACTGAAGATGGATATTTTCATTTTTTTAGTAACCAAAGTTATCAACGTATAATTTTTTGTGTGGTGGAAAACAAAATATAGTGGCACAGCTGGTAGACTTTCTGCTTCACACACTAGAGATCTGTGTTGAAGGTGGGGGGGACGGGAAGAAGAAAGGAAGAGGTGGAGACAGTGGGCTGAGGGAAAGCTGGGGAGGAGAAAGCAGGGATTACCTGAAATTGAAGAAGTCAATGTTCATACCGCTGGAGTGTAAACTGCCCAAGTGAAATATGAGGTGCTGTTTCTGGCCATGGAAGAGGCCCAGGACAGAAAGGTCGGATTCGGAATGGGAGGGGGAGTTGAAGTGCTGAGCCACCGGGAGATCAGGTTGGTTATTGCGAACTGAGCGGAGGTGTTGGGCGAAGCAATTGCCAAGCCTGCACTTGGTCTCACTGAGGTTGATCATACGCTGAATAATCCAACCACATTTTTGTTTGGAAGTGGAAAGAAATAATAGAAATTGCATTCACTGCAACATGTAAAAAGGGTTGAGATACTGTATTACAATTTTGCTGCATGTCATTGTGGTATATACCATGTCTTGATTGGTGAATATGTGTAGTTTGTGACTTTATTTGAAGCAGAAATAATATGCAAGTATAATTCCGACGTAACTACGCACTTCGTCCGAGCACATTATCGCACGTGTCATGCAAGCTGTCTTAAATGACCACCTAAACCATCATTTGGCAACCTAAAAAGCTGCCAAGGTTGCCCGGCTGACAACAGAGAAAAAAAGTTAAGCGAGAGCCCTGAGAGTACCGCGTTCCTGCCTACTCCCCATATCCCATGACTCCGCTATTTTTAAAAGCCCCATCTAGCTGTATCTTGAAAGAATCCAGAGAACCGACCTCCACCGCCCTCTGAGGCAGAGAATTCCACAAAGACTCACAACTCTCTGTGTGAAAAAGTGTTTCCTCATCTCCGTTCTAAATGGCTTACCCCTTATTCATAAACGGTGGCCCCTGATTCTGCAGTCCCCCAACATCGGGAAAATGTTTCCTGCCTCTAGCGTGTCCAAACCCTTTATAATCTTATATGTTTCAATAAGATCCCCTCTCATCCTAAATTCCAGAGTATACAAGCTCAGCCGCTCCATTCGCTCAGTATATGACAGTTCCGCCATCCCGGGAATTAATCTTGTAAACCTACGCTGCATTCCCTCAATAGCAAGAATGTCCTTCCTCAAATTAGGAGACCAAAACTGCACACAATACTCCAAATGTGGTCTCACTAGGGCCCTGTACAACTGTAGAAGGACTTAGTTGATCCTATACTCAATTCCTCTTGTTATGAAGGCTAACATGCTATTCATTTTCTTCACTGCCTGCTGTACCTGAATGCTTACTTTCATTGACTGATGAACAAGGTCTCCCCAGATCCCGTTGTACATCCCCTTTTCCCAACTTGATACCATTTAGATATTAACCTGATTTCCTGTTTTTGCTAACAAAGTGGATAACCTCAAATTTATCCACATTAAACTGCATCTTCCATGCATCTGCCCACTCACCCAACCTGTCCAAGTGACCCTGTATTGTCATAGCATCCTCCTCACGGTTCACACTGCCAGCCAGCTTTGTGTCATCTGCAAATTTGCTCATGTTATTTGTAATCTCGTCATCTAAATCATGAATATATATTGTAAATAGCTGCTGTCCCAGCACTGAGCCTTGCTGTATCCCCCTTGTCACTGCCAGCAATTCTGAAAGGGACCCGTTAATCCCTACTCTTCGTTTCCTGTCTGCCAACCAATTTTCTATCCATGTCAGCTCTCTACCCCCAATACCACATGCCCTAATTTTGCCCACTAATTTCCTTATGGGACCTTATCAAATGCTATCTGAAAGTCCAGGTACACTACATCCACTGGCTTCCCCTTGTCCATTTTCCTAGTTACATCCTCAAAAAATTCCTAGTCAAGCATGACTTCCCCTTCATAAATCCATGCTGACTTCGGACCGATCCTGTTACTGCTATTCAAATGTGCCGCTATTTCATCTTTTACGATTGACTCCCGCATCTTCCCCTCCCTGGACACTATACATGCCAAATCATGATGAACCTTATCAAATGCTTTGAGGTCCATAGATACGTTGACAGACCTTGCCCTTAGCAATCTTTTTGGTTACTTCTTCAAAAAACTCAAATTCATAATACATGATCACCCATGTAAAAAACATGGAGAGGTTTTGGCCAAAGTGCCAGTTTCTGTGCTGTACAATACCATGACTCCAATAATCTTCAATTTAGTACTAAATCATTCCTATATTGCAATTTTGAATATTTAGTTCTAGGCAAATCCTTATAAAAAGAAAGTGCACCAGAGGGCAGAGCTACATTCAGAAAGTTATATCCTTTCAATACAGGAAAACTCAATAATTAAAAAATGTCAATTCACATTTTTCCAATGGGCGAGACCAATTTATATTCGACAGCCCAGCACTGAGACAAACTAAATTTCATGCGAGTCATACTTAACTTAACCTTTTGTGCATTTATACATTTTAATTGCCGATTACCAAAATGTCCAACAGCCAATAGTCTTGTTAAAGGAAGCATTTATTCCACAGTTCCAAATGTAGGCTGCCTCATTCACCCAGGTCCATCCCTTTTCTATTCACCCAGGTCCATCCCTTTTCTATTCACCTGCAAGCGCAACGCAATTCACGTGTTAACATCTCAGACATTTATGGTTTCACTTTAATGGTGCCAGGAGGAGACGTAACTTTCCAAATTAACCAATGCACAAGGGTGGGCACTTCAGCCCATCTATGGATCCGAACATTTGTTTGTTCTTGTACCACTCACGGACAAATTGGCTGATTTGTTTTTGCGTTATGACTTAAAACATAGATATTTTAAAAAACATACAGATTGAAGTTCAGATTAACTGTCCCCTTGTTATTGGGCATGGGCCGATTGCACTAATTGCGTATATGGATGTGTTCTGGACTTGCACAGACTAGCTGCTTCCCACCTGCCTCATCGCTTTACCTGCATCGCTCTCCTTCGCCCTTCCCCATCGCTGTAAATATGCGCGCGCACCGCCTCCACCTTCGCCTCCTCCTACTGTACTTTGACCACGCACTCCCAAAGTAAAGCAACCCGCAGCTCGTCGTCGTTTAAGTTGGGCGATGACAGCGCAACCCGAGGAAGCATCAGACTCCGTACCTTGGCATTCGAGGAACTGCTCCTCCTGGTCGACCGCTGCCGGCGTTGCTGTTCGCCCCTCGCTAGCCGCGCCACGCCACTACCGTAACTCCCATGGTGAGGCTTGGCAGCAGGTGTGCAACGTCACTCCTCCCCCACCCTCCCGTCGCTCCCATCATCGCCCGGGAGCGCGCGGCTCCTCCCAACCGCCGGCGCCCGCGCCGTGTCTCGAGGCGCATGCGTGCGGGGGTGTGGCGCGGCTGCGCCTAATGGAAGGTGCGAGGGGCATCGAGGGAGCGGCGATGTTGTGGCTCCTCGGCTCCAGCGCAAGCTCTCGCTGCGCCGTGCATCGTAGCTGGCGAGTAAGTGCTTGCCGTTTGTTTGGTTGTTTCTTTCCAACAGGCAGTCATCGTCAAAAATGTGCACGCGGAGTTGTGATGCGCATAGTAAGATCCCACAAATGGGAGTGAAGTTAATAAGTTGTTCATTAACTTTCTTCTGCCCAGTAGTTTTGTTCTTGCTGTAATTATATCTTTGGTATAACCAAAATAAAGAATTTATAGACTGGGATATTTATTTTGTTGCTCAGTACATTGTAATATCACTTTCCCTTCCCAATTTAAATCGCATGTATTAATATTAAACATATTTAGATCATAATTATGCACCCAACTCATTTAATAATACGCTTAAACTATTAGTAACTTTAGTGAATACAGGCTTATTCACTTGACAATCCTGCCATCCAAGGATTTTAGACAATAGGTGCAGGAGTAGGCCATTCGGTCCTTCGAGCCAGCACCGCCATTCAATATGATCATGGTTGATCATCCCCAATCAGTACCCCGGTTGATTGATGAAACTTTGTTGCACTCTTCCCATGACAAGTACACCAATAATTTCCTATGTTAATTTTTGGAAATCATCTGGCTTACCTGGTTCCAAATGTTTTTAAGTAATTGAGACTATTCCAATGCCTTTAAAAAACTTGGTCTATGTATCCTTCAAACTTAATTTAAACTTGTTTAGTCTGATCTAAAATCTAGTATATTATTATGTAATATCTAAAAAAAGTGCCTTAAAAGTGTGGCAGTGTATTAATAGGAACAATTTCCAAAAGTCTGGAGTACTTAAAAGTTCATGATAGAATAGGCCGGTCAGCTTTGTGAAGGGGAAATCTTGCTTGACAAATTTGCTGGAATTCTTTGAAGAAGTAAATAGCAGGACAGACAAAGGAGTCAGAAGACATTGTTTACTTAGATTTTCAGAAGGCCTTTGATAAGGTGCCAAACGTTAGGCTGCTTAAGAAGATGAGAGCCCACGGTATCTAGCAGATACAAGCATGGATAGAAAACTGGCTGGATGGCTACCAGTGACAAGTGGAGTTCTGCAAGGCTTGGTGCTGGGCAGGGCCGGATTTAAATGAAGAGAGGCCCTAAGCTGTTCCACTTGTGAGGCCCATCCCAATCCCCCACCCCCATGACTAGAGGAGGATGATCCACCAGATTGACACTGATTTGCAGCCGAGCGTGGCCAATGAGATAAGGGGCTGGAAAGCCGCGCTATTTATTTATTTATTTATTGCCCGTTCTCATGTCGAGTTATTGGCTTAAAACACTATTATTCTGTAATGGAGGGCAAGGAAAATTACTGAAGTGTTGTTTAGATCCTACAGTGCCTTGTGACAGCATATGTAAGAAAGGCCTATGACAGTGTCAAAAATATTATACACCTTGCAGGGCACTCACTTTTTTTTTTCTCTGTTGTCAGCCGGGCAACCTAGGCAGCTTTTTAAGTTGCCAAATGACAGTGTAGGTGATCATTTAACACGGCTTGCATGACGCGTGCGATAATGTGCTCGGACGAAGTTCGTGGTTACCAATCGGAATTATGCTCAATGAAGCATTCACATATTATTTCTGCTACAAATAAAGTCAGAAACTGAACATATTCACCAATCAAGACATGATATATACCACAATGACATGCAGCAAAATTATAACACAGTATCTCAACTCGTTTTACACATTGCAATGAATGCAATTTATGTTATTTCTTTCCACTTCCAAAGAAAAAGTGGTTGGATTATTCAGCCTATGATCAACCTCGGTGAGACCAAGTGCAGGTGTGGCGATCGCTTCGCACACCTCCACTCAGTTCACAATAACCAACCTGATCTCCTGGTGGCTTCAACTCCCCTTCTCTGTTGTCAGCCAGGCAACCTTGGCAGCATTTTAAGTTGCCAAATGACAGTGAGGTGGTCATTTAACACGGCTTGCATGACGCGTGCGATAATGTGCTCGGACGAAGTGCGTAGTTGCCAATCGGAATTATGCTCAATGAAGCATTCACATATTATTTCTGCTACAAATAAAGTCACAAACTGAACATATTCACCAATCAAGGCATGACATATACCACAATGACATGCAGCAAAATTATAATACAATATCTCAACTCTTTTTACACATTGCAATTAATGCAATTTCTATTATTTCTTTCCACTTCCAAACAAAAATGTGGTTGGATTATTCAGCCTATGATCAACCTCGGTGAGACCAAGCACAGGCTTGGCGATCGCTTTGCACACCTCCACTCAAATAACCAACCTGATCTCCCAGTGGCTTCAACTCCCCTTCCCATTCCGAATCCGACCTGTCTGTCCTGGGCCTCCTCCATGGCCACAGTGAGGCCCACCGTAAATTGGAGGAGCAGCACTTCATATTTGCTTAGGTAGTATATACCCCAGCCGTATGAACATTGGCTTCTCTAATTTCAGGTAGTCTTTGCTTTCTCCCTCCTTCCCCTCCCATTCCCAACTCCCGCAGAGCCCACTGTCTCCGCCTCTTCGTTTCTTTTTCGTGTCCCCCCTTGCCCCCGACATTAATTTGAAGAAGAGTCTCAACGCGAAACGTTGTCTATTCCTTCGCTCCATAGATGCTGCCTTACCCGCTGATTTTCTCCTGCTTTTTTGTCTGCCAATGGGATCTCACCACTGGCCACATCTTCCTATCTCCTCCCCTGTTGGCTTTCTGCAGAGACCGCTCCCTCCGTAACTCCCTGGTCAATTTGTCCCTTCCCACCCAAACTACCTCCTCTCCTGGCACTTCCCCTTGTAACCGCAGGAAATGCTACACTTGTCACTTTACCTCCCCACTCCATTCAAGGACCCAAGCAGTCTTTCCAGGAGCGGCAGAGATTCACCTGCAACTCCTCCAACCTCATCTAATGCATCCACTGCTTTAGATGTCAGCTGCTCTACATCGGTGAGACGGAGCGTAGGCTTGCCGATCGCTTCGCCAAACACCTCCGCTCAGTCCGCAATAACCAACCTGATCTCCCAGTGGCTAAGCTCTTCTACTCCCCCTCCCATTCCGAATCCGACCTTTCTGTCCTTGGCCTCTTCCATGGCCAGAGTGAGGCCCACCGTAAAATGGAGGAGCAGCACCTCATATTTCGCTTGGGCAGTTTATACCCCAGCGGTATGAACATTGACTTCTTCAATTTCAGGTAATCCCTGCTTTCTCCTCCCCTTCCCAGCTCTCCCTCAGCCCACTGTCTCCACCTCTTCCTTTCTTCTTCCCGTCCCCCCCACCAGTCTGAAGAAGGGTCTCGACCCAAAACGTCGCCTATTTCATTCGCTCCATATATGCTGCATCACCCGCTGAGTTTCTCCAGCATTTTTGCCTACCCATTCACACAAGTTCTGTTATCCCACTTTCCTCACCCACTCCCTACAAATTAGGGGCAATTTTACAGAGACAAGTTAACCTACAAAGTCAATGCGTCTTTGGGATGTGGGAGGAAACCTACATGCTTGCAGGGAGAATGTGCAAAGTCAACACACACAGTGCCTGAGGACAGGATCGAACACAGATCTCTGGCATGTGAGGCAGCAAGTCTACCAGCTGTGCCACTATATTTTGTTTTCCAACACACAAAAAATTGTACGTTGATACCTTTGGTTACTAAAAAAATGAAAATATCCATTTTCATTTTTAAATCTCCAAGTGACGCTATGTCCCACATTACAGCTACTGTATGTTTTAATTAAGTTCAAGACTATGGGGCAGTACATTGGCCATAAAGTTACTGCCTAAAAGTGCCAGAGACCCGGAATTGATCCTGAATATGGGTGCTGTCTGTAAAGTTTGCTCCTTTTCCCTTTGATCGCATGGGTTTTCTCCGGGTGCTGTTGTTTCCTTCCACATTCCAAAGGTATGCAGGAACCTATTTCAGACCCAACCCAAAACGTAATATTTTCCTTTTGTGCAGAGATTCTGTCTGACCTGTTGAGTTACTCCAGCTTTTTGTGTCTATCTTCAGTTCCTTCTGCATCTGCAGTCAGCATCTGCAGTTCCTTCCTACACACACGATACTATACGATAGAACGTTATTAATCCCAGGAGGGAAATTGTGTGTGTGTGTAGGTATATATATTATACACACACATATATATATTTATATAGTTATATATTCATATATAAATATACACCGTTTTGTTTTCTCATTTATAACATTGTTTACAGAGTACTTTGTTTACATATTCTGTTGTGCTGCTGCAAGTAAGGATTTCATTGTTCTAACTGGGACGTGAGAGAATAAAACACTCTTGACTCCTGACTTACTCCGCTAATATGTGGGATAGAACTAGTGTACGGGTGACCAGTTGTCGGCGTGGACTTGGTGGGCCGAAGGGCCTGTTTCCACGCTGTATCTTTAAATTAAACTAAAAACACTAAAACCAGAGGGACTCTAAAGAAGGGTCTCTACCCAAAACGTCACCCAATTTCTTCTATCCAGTGTTGCTGGCTGCTCCATGGAGTTCCCCCGCACAATTAAAGCATGGAATAGTCTTCACCCTACCATAGTTACCCAACTAAATTTAAGGTACCTCTTTTTTCCCCAAGAACCCTTTTTTGCTTAAGTCCAAGTCAAGAGTCAAGAAAGTTTTATTCTCATGTGTCACAGATAGGACAATGAAATTCTTCCTTGCTGCAGCACAACAGAATATGTAAAACATAATACAGAACAGGAGATCAAAGTTCAGTGTGTTTATATACCATAGACTATATTTATACACAGTAAATAAACAGATAAAATGTAATAGGCTGTTATTGTTCAGCCCTCCACCACCTCCAGTTTAAATTCCATTTAGAATATTTATGGAGGACCAGGAAACCAAAAGCAAGAGTTACTCCAGGGAGTTACTCCAGCTCCAGGGTCAGGGAGTGATTCTGTGTTAGTTTTTAGCAGTCGCGGCGAGGCGGCAACCGGACAGCATTGGTGGCCAGATCTCCCACAACTCAAAATGAGGGAGAAAGTGCCCAGCGCTGACCAGTTGCCGTGGCCAATTTGGTGGCAAGAACAGGAAGGCAGATTATTATCTGAATGGTGTCAGATTAGGAAAAGGGGAGGTGCAACGGGACCTGGGTGTGCTTGGACACCAGTTACTGAAAATAAGCCAGGCAGTTAAGAATGCTAATCCTCAAATCCTCTTGCAATAGCCTTCAATGCGAGAGGATTTGAGTTTAGGAGCAAGGAGGTCCTACTGTAGTTTTATAGGGCCCTGGTGAGATGGCACCTGAAGTATTGTGAGCAATTTTGGTCTCCTAATTTGAGGAAGGACATTATTGATATTGAGGGAGTGCAGCGTAGGTTCATCAGGTTAATTCCTGGGATGGCGGGACTAACATATGATGAAAGAATGGGTCGACTGGGCTTGTACTCACTGGAATTTAGAAGGATGAGAGGAGATCTTATAGAAACATATAAAATTCTTAAAGGATTGGACAGGCTACATGCAGGAAAAATGTTCCCAATGTTCAGAGAGTCCAGAACCAGGGGTCACAGCTTAAGAATAAGGGATAGGCCATTTAGGACTGAGATGAGGAAAAACCTTTTCACCTAGAGAGTTAAGAATCTGTGGAATTCTCTCCACAGAAGGCAGTGGAGGCCAATTCACTGGATGTGTTCAAGAGGGAGTTAGATTTAGCTCTTGCGGCTAAAGGAATCTAGAGTTATGGGGCAAAATGTTACTGGTTACTGATTTTAGATGATCAGCCATGATCATATTGAATGGCAGTGCTGGCTCGAAGGGCCGATTGGTCTACTCCTGCACCTATTTTTTCTATAAAGTGGATGTGGAGAGGATGTTTCCACATGGGAGAGTCTAGGATAAGAGGTCATAGACTCAGAATTGAAGGACATTCTTTTAGGAAGGAGATAAAGATACATTTCTTTAGTCAGAGGATGGTGAATGTGGAATTCTTTGCCACGGAAAGCTGTGGAAGCCAAGTCAGTGGATATTTTTAATGCAGAGATTGAGAGATTCTTGATTAGTACAGGTGTCAGAGGTTATGGGGAGAAGGCAGGAGAATGGGGTTAGGAGAGAGAGATATATCTGCCATGATTGAATGGCAGAGTAGGCTTGATGGGCTAAGTAACCTAATTTTACTCTTATCACATGACCGTAAGTCTGTTATAACTATAGTTCCAAGGATGCTGGATTCTTAGAGTTTTATTGTATCTCTTGGGTGGGGAGACTATGAATGTTCCACTCTGGTGAACAGCACATGGACGAAATACTGAAAGTAGAAAGTGCACAAGGGCTTAAAAAGTACTTTGTGAGCCACCATGAAAAGCTTGATCTCACTGATTGAACTGGAGGAGTGTGAAGAACACTGCTGCCAGATTGTGGCTTCAGCAGAGGCTGAAAATTAAAGTGAGGGATGCACCTATTTGACAATTCCTAACCTACCCATTTCAGCTACATCCATTCATAGTGGCATGTGTGTGGATCCTTAAGAAAACAAAATTCTTGACATCGAGGATGTTCTCCATTAGGATATGATGGCATTATTTCCATTATGCTAAATAGCTTTGACTCAGAACATATTTGGAAGCTCAAAGTTAGTTTTTCATGAAGTATGGTGGGCGATCAGCTGCAGAGATATATTCCACTGTGGTTTGTAACATCACAGCCGGCATTTCCTTCACTCTGCCATTGCAATCCTGCCACTAGTAGTAGTGCTTTAAATATATCTAAAAATGGGGTGGCACCCTAGCAAAGCACAGGATCACCTACATACTAAAACAGCAGAATTAGCATGCAGCAGACGGAAATGAAAAATTCCATAATTAATCAGATTATAGTTTTGCAATTATTCATTAAAGGTGGTGGGCGTGTAAACAATTAACAGAAAGAGGCTTCAAAAATGCGGAGACACAAGAGTTTGCAGTTGCTGGAAAGTGGAGTAACAAACACGCTGCAAGAGGAACTCAGCAGGTCAAGCAGCATCTGTGGAGGCAGATGGATGGTGGATGGTTTGGGTCGATACCCTGCATCAGTACTGAGGGTGTGGATGGGAGATAGCCAATGTAAAGTAGTGGGAAGGAGAGGTGATAGAGAGGCTGGCAGGCAATAAGTGGAACCAGGTCAAGAGGGGTATGATGGGCAGATGGAGCAAGGTGGGAGGGGGGAAGAGGTGGTGATGGAAGACAATAGGTGTGATGAGTAGAAATTGATATGGGAAGAAAAGGGAATGCAGATGGAACCAGTGGAGGTGAGAGGAAAGGTGGGGGTGGAGACGGAGACTGGAAGATGATAAGTAGACACACAAGTGGCTGCAGAAGCTGGAATCTGTTAAGGAAGGTGATAAGTGGAACCAGATATGGAAGGAATCATAGCCAGATTAAACCAGATAGGGAAAGGGAATAGAATTAGCTACCAGGGGTTTAGGGTGTTTTGGTGACAGGGGGTGAGAAAACCTGTGTGGATAAGAAGTAGAGAATGGAACACGGGGTTTGGGTTACCTAAAATTTGGAAAACACAATATGCATGCCAATGTGTTGTAGGTTACCCAAGTAAAATATAGAGTGTTGATCTTTTTATTTGTGTTTGATACCTTGAGCAGTGGAGAAGATCAAGTAGAGAACGTTCAGTGTGGGAATGGGAAAGGCAATTGAAGTAGTAAGCAACCTGGAGCTCAATATGGCCATTGGGGCAGAGCTCAGAAGCAATACAAAACAGTCCCTCGACCACATCTGGTCTCCTTGATGTAAAAGAGCCATGTTGAAAGCATCAAATGCAGTAGATGAGGTTGGAGGAGGTCCATGTGAAAATTTGCTACACCCGGTAGGACTGTTTAGCTCCCTGGATAGTGGTCAGAGAGGAAACATAGTGATAAGTGTTGTACTTCCCATGTTTGCGAGGCAAATGCCAGGGGACGGGGAGGGGTGGATGTGGAGGGCTGAGTGAACCAGTGAGTCATGGAGTGGGCGGTAACACGAGAGACTGCAGCTACGAGAATCTGAAGCAAGAAACAATTTGCTAGACAAGCTCTGCAGGTCACGCACTAGAACTTTTTTTTGTAAACATATTTTGTCTTTATTGTTTTCTGTTAATGGCATTTTTGGCTGATAAAATTGTCAACAATCCTTTTATTATCAGTTCTGGAGAGCAGAGGGGATAATGAGTAACACTCAACATGATTTAAGGAATTTCTAGTTTGATCCTGATGGGAAAAGAAATTACCTGAGATATGGCAATACTAAAAAACACTTCAGCTTGACTTAACATTTTGACCAGAATTCAAACTTTTATTGTCAACTGACACTTCAGATTAGGTAATATTGGTTTGCTAAAGGTAAATAGTATAGCCAATTTTTGACAGGTCAAAGTGGATGTTTCAAGATAGTTAAAGAGCCTCAATGATTCCCTGGATAATGTTTCTCTCAACCATGAAAATGATAATCACAGTATTCAAGGATATTATTTCCATTCCTTATTTGGGCCATGATGATGCCAAGAGCATCATCCCAATTGCCCTTGAAAAGGTTGTGATTGGACCACCTTCTCGAACTGGGCATTGCATTTTGTGAAAGCACTTGCACAATACTTTTCTGTAGGGAGTTCCCATATTTTCTCTCCGTGATGGAATATTTCCAAATCGGGTAATGGATACCAGATACCAAATACAGTAAACTCCATCAATCCAGCACATTCAGGACTTTGGTGGTGCTGGACTAGCAGATTTTCTGGACTATTCAGATGTATTTCATTCAATAACACAAAGCATTTTTAATTTGCTTTTAATTAAGAATGTGTTACACAACACCATTTCAATGAAACTTAGTTTAAACAAAGTGTTGGAACTGGGACCCTCTCAAGTGGAAAGTGAATGCAGGGGTTGAGCCCCATTGAGTGGAAAGGAGCATGGGACAGGAACCTAGAGTCTTGGCATGTGCAAATAACGCAGGAACAAAGTGAAAAGTGATTGTGGGCCCTGATAAATGAATGAGGAGTTTGGGAATTGGGGCCTGTGTGAGTGAGCACAGGGGGCATAAAGGGAGCACAAGATCGGTGGACTTAATGAATGGAAATTACACGCATCACATTGTGAGCCTGATGCCAAACGACTTTGATTGGTTAGAGAGCAGATTTTCACATTTTTACTAGCATTGTAATCAATTAAGAACAGCCTGAGTAGTGGTGTGGTCAGTTCTGGAATGTCTTGGGATCCTTCCTTTATTAAATATTTGACTAAGTGGGACCCGTTGGGTTCCATGTTCACACGGGAGGTTTGGTCCCCCAAATGCAATATTCCACCTCTCCACCAATTTCAATATTGGTGGCCAGTGGGGGGCGGGGGGGCTTTCTGGAGCGCTAGTATGGGGTATTGTGGGCTGAAGGGACTGGTTTCCAGTATGGACATTGTGGGCCAAATGGATTCTTGAGGCGACAACTCAAGCCTGCTGTGCTGGCAGCTCACTCACGGCTGGTGGGCGAGCAGTTGACTCACGGCTATTCCTTGACATTCCATTTCAAGCAGGGTGCAGGGCCACCAAATTCAAATGCAGTTTCCTACCATTTCAAGCAGGGTGCAAGCCACCAAATTCAAGTGCAGTTTCTTACCACTACAAGCAGGGCGCAAGGCCACCAAATTCAAGTGCAGTTTTCTACCACTTCAAGCAGGGTGCAAGGCCACGGAATTCCAAGTGCAGTTTCCGACCACTTCAAGCAGGGTGCAAGGCTACCGAATTCAAGTGCAGTTTCCAACCACTTCAAGCAGGGTGCAAGGCCACCAAATTCAAGTGCAGTTTCATACCACTTCAAGCAGGGTGCAGGGCCACCAAACTGAAGTGCAGTTTCCTACCACTTCAAGCAGGGTGCAGGGCAATCAATCTCAAGTGCAGTTTCCTACCACTTTAAGCAGGGTGCAGGGCCACCAAACTCAAGTGCAGTTTCATGCCAAATCAAGCAGGATGCAAGGCACCAAATGCTACTGCTGTTTAATGCCATTTCAAGCAGGATGCAAGGCCACCAAATTCAAGTGCAGTTTCATACCACTTCATGCAGGGTGCAAGGCCACCAAATTCAAATGCAGCTTCATACCATTTCAAGCAGGGTGAAACCACCATAAAACCACACAAAACACCACATAAACACCACACACAGTTTAGTAGACATTCAGTGTGTTCAGTTGATTCACAGCTCAGACAGAGTCGTGACCTCTCCCTCCCTCATCTTGCAGAGACTGTGCCACACCCACACTTCTGGGTTTTAAAATCCCTCCCCCCCCCTCCCACCGGAAGAGGCGTGGCCTTTATGGCGTGATTGACAGGAGAAAGATTCTCAACAGTTTTTAAACACTAATAACACTTTTATTTTTCATTGATGGGAAGAATCCTCTGCACCCAATGAGCAGAGGGGGACTGAGTAAGATGGCCAAAAATCACAGCCGTAAGTGGTAGCGTTTTATCTAAAATCAATATACAGTGCAAACAGGAGGTTGTCAAGTTGCCACCACCAACAACCATTTGCAGTGCAGCATTTCAAAGCAGTTACCACCACCAACAACCATTTGCAGTGCAGCATTTCAAAGCAGGTACCACCACCAACAACCATTTGCATTTCAAAGCAGTTACCACCACCAACAACCATTTGCATTGCAGCATTTCAAAGCAGTTACCACCACCAACAACCATTTGCAGTGCAGCATTTCAAAGCAGTTACCACCACCAACAACCATTTGCAGTGCAGCATTTCAAAGCAGTTACCACCACCAACAACCATATGCAGTGCAGCATTTCAAAGCAGGTACCACCACCAACAACCATTTGCAGTGCAGCATTTCAAAGCAGTTACCACCACCAACAACCATTTGCAGTGCAGCATTTCAAAGCAGTTACCACCACCAACAATCATTTGCAGTGCAGCATTTCAAAGCCGTTATCACCACCAACAACCGTTTGCAGTACACATTTCAAAGCAGTTGCCACCACCACAACCATTTGCAGTGCAGCATTTCAAAGCAGTTACCACCACCAACAACGATTTGCAGTGCAGCATTTCAAAGCAGTTACTGCCACCAACAACCATTTGCAATGCAGCATTTCAAAGCAGTTAGCGCCATCAACAACCATTTGCAGTGCAGCATTTCAAAGCAGTTACCATCACCAACAACCATTTGCAATGCAGCATTTCAAAGCAACCACATTTTCATTTTCAAACCACATTAAAGGCACTCACAGTTGAGTAGACATGTGTTCAGTGCTATTCACAGCTCAGAGAGATGTGACCCTCTTGCTTCCTCCATCTTGCAGAGACTGAGGCACAACATTTCCGGGTTTTATAGTCCCTCCCCCTCCCACCACCAGGGGCAGCAGAGAGAATGTCAACATTTTTTAAACATTAATAACTCTTTTATTTTTCATCGATGGAAAAAATCCTCTTGTCCTACGTATCGGAGGGGGACTGAGTAAGATGGCCAAAAATCACAGCCGTAAGTGGCAGACTTTTTTCAAAAATCATGAAACAGAAAAACAGGAAGTGGTCATTTTTACTTTTAGTAATATAGATTCTCAGTTATTTCTTGTTTTTTCTGAACTGGCTGAAGCCTAACGTCCGCGAAAGTGGAGAACTCAGAAGGAAAGTGGAATAGTTCATCCACATGACACTCTGGCTGAATATGGTTAATATGGACAATACTTTAGTTGTATCTTTCAAAATATTAAAAATAGCAGCAGGAGGAATACTTTCCCTCATATCCCTCAATTTCCTCCCCTCACTACCATTTCCTGCCCCAGGACCTACGCAGGTTGTAGAGCAGCGCCAGGGCTCGGCTCCAGAGCTCGGTCAAATCCCGGGCTCGGTTCTCACTCCAGCTCGAGCACCAAGCTCAGCCAGGTCCCGCGGCACCACCCTCGCCACCAGGTGTCGGGCGCCGGAAGCCGCCACACGAACACTGGGGTGCCCCTCCCTCCTGGAATGTCCCGTCCTGCCTTGCGAGTGCATTGTGACGTCACTCGTTTTTTTTTCCAAAGGTGTTTTTGAGCTGTTTTTGAAACTTTAAATGATTAAAAACTTCAGAAATATAGGTGGGAATGCAACGGGAAGATGTTTATCATCTCAACAGAAAAAATGTGAGTAGAATGTGTGAAAATGGGAAGGCTGTGGCCTAGCGTTTGGTAGAAAATAGGAATTAACCAGATATTCTCACACACACACACACGCACACACACACACACACACGCACACACACGCACACACACACACACACACACACACACACACACACACACACACACACACACACACACACACACACACACACCCACACACACCCACACCCACACCCACTCCCACAAACAAGACAAAGAGTTTTAGTATTATAGAGATGATAGGCAGATGGAGCCTATGATGATAGGTAGAGGGGAGGGATGGATACGGTGAGGATGCTTCTTCTTGCATAGGAGTCCAGAACGTTGTTAACATTTTCAAAATAAGGGATAGGCCACCTAGATTAAATGATGAGAAAATACTTCACTCAAAGTATGGCGAGTCTTCAGAATTGTTTACCCTGAGGATTGTGGGGGCACAGTTATTGACCTAATTCTGATGCAAGACTGATAGATTTCTCGATATTGAAGAATCAGGGCGTATGGGAATAGCGGAGGACATGTTTGGAATAGATCAGCCATAATCTTGCTGACTTATGGGCCTGTCTCACTTAGGCGATTTTTCAGCGGACTGCCGGCGACTGTCAAGCTGCCGGCAGTCGCCTGAAAAACCAGGAACTGGAATGGTGACTGTCAGAGTGGAACACACACACAAACACATCGCAAAGCCGGGGGCCACGGCAAGCGGGGGAGCGCTGCAAAGCCAAGGTGATACGGAAACTCATCGCGATGAACAGGAAAGTTGACGCTATAATTAAGATGGCTAGCACAGTGTACTGTAAGTCCTTTAAAAGAGGGGGGAGAGGGTGGAGAAGGAGTGGAGACAACATTTAAGAAGCCAGAGATACTCGGCCGTGAAGTTCGGCGGACATTTAATATTACCGGTCGGTTCCTTGGTTCTGAAAACTGCTGCTTACCTTTTTTTTCGCGCAATGAGCCAATTAAATTCACTGGTCAGCACCGGCTCCAATCTACGAGAACCTCTGAGAACCTTCGACCTCCTGGCAATCCACTAGGACCTCCTTGCGACCCACCTACAGCTTGAGAATTTGCGCTACTCTCCAGGCAACTTCATTCGAGTTGCCGCTAAGTTTTGAACATTTTGAAAAATTCTCGGCGACCATAATGAGACCATAATGTGGGAACCACACGACCATGAAGGCGACTCACCGGCAACCACCCATGCACATGTGGTGACTGCAAAGTCTCCTGCAGTCACCTAAATAGTCGCCTTAGTGGGACAGGCCCATTAGTATGTTGAGACAATTGGCAAATTAATGGTATGATGGATTTCCTGCTATAATGTTATAATCATGTAGTTAATGATCATATTTGCAATTCAGAAATAATGTCATTTTTATCTCTATTTTATGTCTATTGTGCTCTCATGCTCAAAAACACATTGCACTTTGTTTTTTTTCTCCTCACCCATGACAGCTACTCTTTTAGGAATGTAGCAAACGAGAAACACCCATAGAGCAGATATTTGCAAAGATTTAACAACATACAAGACAATAGTAAACAAAAAATACTGACCAGGTAATGCGGTACCAATATTTGGCTTTAAAAGAAAGAAAATTATAGCAGGAAGGAAAGACTGAATGAGATAAAGGAACATATAAGTAGCATTTCTATAACAGAATAAAATAAAGTGGGAAATACTCATTTCTATAGTGGGAGGAGAGAGAAAGCAGAATAAGCATGTAAATCTGTGGATTCCCAATTTTTTTATCAGGAAACTCGGAATCCAGAGGACAGGTTTGGAAACTGTTCATCCTTGACTGCCTAAGGCCTTAAAAAGATGCATTCTGACTATCCTTTTGATTATCTTTTTATGATTTAGTGTCAAATTTTGACGCAGCTTCACAGGATTTGAAATAAGCAAAGTAAATGAGAATTGTTCATAATATATCTTACAAATATTTTATATCTTCCCGATTTAAATATGGATGATATCTTTCATAAGTTTCCATCATATACTAGAAACTTGCTCAGCTCTGTAGAAGTGAATTTGTGGACAGAGAAGTGATTGGCAGACAGGAAACAAAGAGTAGGGTTTAACGGATCCCTTTCAGAATGGCAGGCAGTGACTAGTGGGGTACCGCAAGACTCGGTGCTGGAACCGCAGCTATTTACAATATACATCAATGATTTGAATGAAGGGATTCAAAGTAACATTAGCAAATTTGCAGATGACACAAAGCTGGGTGGCAGTGTGAACTGTGAGGAGGATGCTATGAGAATGCAGGGTGACTTGGACAGGTTGGGGGAGTGGGCAGATGCATGGCAAATGAAGTTTATGCGGATAAATATGAGGTTATCCACTTTGGTAGCAAAAACAGGAAGGCAGATTACTATCTAAATTGCGTCAAGTTGAGAAAAGGAAGTACAACGGGATCTGGGGGTCCTTGTACATCAGTCTATGAAAGTAAGCATGCAGGTACAGCAGGCAGCGAAGAAAGCGAATGGCATGTTGTATGTATGTATGTATGTATATCTTTATTATCAATTTTCCTGAGTACTTACATACCCAGAGGAAACGAAAAAACGTTTCTCAACGAGCGCCCATTCAGTGTGCGGTAAAAAATAAATAGAAATAAAAATAAAAAATACATATATCATGAGTTCCAATCGGCAGCGGCACGACAATGGCTCTGCTTCAGTGTGTCCAGGTTGGTGTTTGGTGCGCGATACTTTGGCAGGGGGCAAAGTCCGTTTATCAGTCTTATAGCTTGCGGGAAGAAGCTGAGGAGCATCCTGCTGGTTTTGCAGCTGATGCTCCTGTACCTCTTCCCAGGTGGCAGGAGAATATGTGATGCGATGGGTGGTAGGGGTCTTTGATGATGGAGATGGCTCTGCTGATACATCTCTTCCTGTATATGTCCAGCAGGAAAGGGAGTGGAGCACCAATAATCCTGCTGGCGGTCTTCACAATCCTGTCCAGTTGGTGCCGTTCGTACGCCTTGCAGCTCCCGAACCAGGAAGTGATGCCGTAGGTTAATGTGCTCTCGATTGTCCCCCTATAAAAAGTTCGTAGGTGTGCAGTGGGGAGACCTGCTTTCCATAGTCTTCGGAGAGGGTGTAGTCGCTGCTGGGCTCTCTTGACCAGTGCTGTGGTGTTGGTCGTGGACGTCAGGTCATCTGACAGGTGGAGTCCTAGGAACCTCACACTGTTGACCCTTTCCACATCAGCTCCATCGATGTGCAGAGGTGTATGGCGTTGTTTTCCCGCCCTCCTGAAGTCAACCACCATCTCCTTCGTTTTTCCCACGTTGAGAATGAGGTTGTGGGATTTGCACCATCCTGTGAGCAGCTCCACCTCCATCCTTTATAACAAGGGGAATTGAATATAGGAGCAAAGAGGTCCTTCTGCGGTTGTACAGAGCCCTAGTGAGACCCTGGAGTGTGCAGTTTTGGTCCCCTAATTTGAGGAAGGATATTCTTGCTATTGAGGGAGTGCAGCGTAGATTTACAAAGTTAATTCCCGGGATGGCAGGACTGGCATATGCTGAGAGAATGGAGCAGCTGGGCTTGTACACTCTGGAGTTTAGAAGGATGAGAGGTGTTTTATTGAAACATATAGGATTGTTAAGGGTTTGGACATGCTAGAGGCAGGAAACATGTTCCCGATGTTGGGGGAGTCCAGAACCAGGGGCCACAGTTTAAGAATAAGGGGTGAGGCATTTAGAATGGAGACGAGGAAACACTTTTTCTCACAGAGAGTGGTGAGTCTGTGGAATTCTCTGCCTCGGAGGGCGTACATATAGTCTGTTGAACATCTCTGCTGCATAAGATGGAACAATAATACAACCATTAGTGAGAAAGGTCTTTATTCTGAAGTTGAAGTCTGTGGAATTCTCTGCCTCAGAGGGTGGTGGAGGCCGGTTCTCTGGATGCCTTCAAGAGAGAGCTAGATAGGGCTCTTAAAAATAGCGGAGTCAGGGGTTATGGGGAGAAGGCAGGAACGGGGTACTGACTGGGGATGATCAGCCATGATCACGTAAAATGGCGGCGCTGGCTCGAAGGGCCGAATGGCCTATTCCTGCACCTATTGTCTATTGAATTCAGAAAGGTATTATGTGATAACATTGCTTGAAAGAACCTTAAAAAATGGAAATTTGTGTGCCCAGAGGTCTACCACTGAAAATAGATGAGCATATAGATTGGCAGCAGAAATTGTTCTCAGGACGTCATGTGATCAGAAGGATGAACATGTTTATTTAAATGTAACCTTGAATTTTCTTTCAAACCTAAAGTCAAGCTTTGGTCCCCCTGACACAAAACGTTGAAATTAAAAATTAGAACTTACCTTCCCATGCCTCTTGTGGCTTTACATTCTTCATAGTTGGATGGCCTTGATAGGAAAAGTATTGCCATTTCTTGTTTCTGCCACCAGTTATGCATTACATCCACCTCACAATCACGTTGTATATATGTTGGAATGGACTTTGTTATTGGCCTAATTTAAAATGAGAGTAGTTAAAGCCCAGATTCTATGAACTCTGCGATACTCCAGTCTTCGTAAATTTATTGAATGATTTTAGCTGCTTACCTGCTGCATGGGCAGGGATAAAATCTTTCCCAGATGATTGTCAATTCACATATTTAATGTTTTTAGCAATGATGATTCTTGAAAGAATGATAGGTGGAGCCTGCTTAAAGAAGAACAGTAAGCTTCTCAGTTAGATTGTCTTGTGTTCCACGAGGAGACAAGTGATAGCAGATGCTATAATCTGGATTCATAGAGTGATATAGTGTGAAAACAAGCCCTTCGGCCCAACTTGTCCACAACGGCCAATAATGTCCCAGCTACACTCATCCCACTTGCCTGAACTTGGTCCATATCCATCTAAACCTGTCCTATCCATGTACATGTCTAACAGTTTCTTAAACAATGGTATAGTCCCAGCCTCAACTACCTCCTCTGGCAGCTTGTTCCATACACCCACCACCTTTTGTGTGAAAAAGTTACCCTTCGGATTCCTATTAAATCTTTTCCCCGTCACCTTGAACCTATGTCCTCTGGTCCTCGATTCCTCGACTCTGGGCAAAAGACTCTGTGCATCTACCCGATCTATTCCTCTCATTATTCAGTACACCTTTATAAGATCCCCCACATCCTCCCACGCTCCATGGAATAGAAACCCAGCCTAAATTTCAACCAGGGCTCCCGCAATTTATCTAGATTCCCGCAATGCCCTCAGATATATCTGAATTGAATTGAATTATACTTTATTGTCATTCAGACCTTTTGGTCTGAACGAACTTTTTGCAGTCATACATATAATAATAAATAACAAAAACACTCAATAAACCAAAAATTTAACATCCACCACAGTGAGTTCACCAGGCACCTCCTCGCTGTGATGGAAGGCAAAAGTTTTATAGTCTCTGTCTCTTCCCTCCTTGTTCTCCCTCTGCGCCGAGGCGATCCAGGCATCGGATGTTGTGACCCCACTGGGTGATGGTAAGTCAGTCCCGGCGGCCGAGTTCACTGGGCCCGCGCCCCGTGGCCAAGTCTCCGAAGTCGGGTCGCTGCCGTCTAAACGCCGGAACACCGCCCCAGCTCCGAAGTCCAGTCGCCGCCGTCTAAACGCCGGAACGCTGCCCCAGCTCCGAAGTTGAGTTGCCACCGCCGCTCGAACGCTGCCACAGCTCCGAGACCACCAGCTCCGCCATTAGGCCTCGGTGCAGACGGAGACGGGGGGGGGGGGATACGACAAGACAGTCACATCCCCCCGAAGGAAGAGACCAAAAACATGTTTCCCCCCCCCCCCCCCCCCCACACAGATACACAACCTAATAAACAAAAATGAACTAAAACAGGACAAATGAACAACAAAAAAGAGAAAAAAACAGACGGACTGATCAGGCCCTGGAGATTTGTCTACCTTCATACACGACAGTACCTTCAGTACTTCTTCGACGGTAACGCTGACTACTCACAAGACACTTCCATTGACTGCCCCAAGTTCCTCCATCCTACTTTCTCCTTAGTAAAAACAGAGGAGAACTACTCATTGAGGACCTTGACCATTTCATGTGGCTCCACACAGTGGTGACCGCTTTGATTCCTGAGAGGGCCCACTCTCTCTCTTGTTACCATTTCCCCCGTTATGTATTTATAAAATCTTTTGGGATTGTCCTTAATGCTACCCGCCAGAGCTATCTTCTGGCCCCTTTTTGCCTTTCTGATTTCCTTTTTCAGTTTACTCCTCAGCTCCTGAAACTCCTCCAGGGATGCACTTGATCCCGGCAGCCTATACCTGCCTATCCCAGCTGTCCCATGCATCCTTCTTGTTTTTAACCAACGCCTCAATTTCTCTCGTTAGGCTGTGGGCCGAGCATCAAAAATGTGTCTAGAAATCAACTTTCGTGACCCTTGCCTCGGAACTACATTAAATTTTGCACATGTTTAGATAAAATATAATTGAGAAGGAAGTCATCTCGTCAGTGCCAAAAGTTGCACATTAATTAATTAAACTAATTAGAAAATGGGATGGAAAAAGTAAGCGCCATCTAGTGTCCAATGCCCATATTACACCACGGGAACATATTTCCACGTTGCAGTCTATTTAAACCATATATTATTATACGTACATATATATATATATGACTGTAATCATATATAATTATGTATTATTATATTATATAAAAATAATATTGTGAATATAATTGCGAGTGTGTTTTTTGAATGAGACTGCCGCAGAGGTCCGGCTCCTGAACCAGCCTAAATAATGGGTGAGAGCAGTTCCTGTGTGTTCCCCCGTTTACTGAACCCCACTGTCTGCCAGTGTGCAGAGTGGGGATCACGGTCATAGTGGGACTGGGGCAGTGCCAGGCTGTTGGAAGGAGAGGAAAATGCCTAACCCTAACTCGCCCCACCCCCACCCCCCCCCCACTTCCAGAGCTGCCCACGGCTGGAGCTGGAGCCGCTTTGGGACCGGCTGCGGGCTCCGTACATGTGGCCCCTCAGTGTGTCCACCTCGGCCAGCATGCCCTTCTCATTATCGTGGTGAAGATGGTGGGGAGCAGCACCAAAGGTACTAGACCACAACAGGAAATGGTCCAAGAACGCGTGTTGGTTGTGAATAAGGAAGTGCAGGGAAGGTTTTTCACATTGATTCCTGCAGCGACTAACTCTAGCCTGAACTGTCTCAAGTTTAGGAGAATGAGTGGTGACATCACTGGGGGTTACAGGGTAGATATCAAGTGTGTAGGAAGGAACTGCAGATGCTGGTTTACGCCGAAGATATAAACACAAAATGCTGGGGTAACTCGGCGAGTCAGGCAACATCACTGACATTCTACCCTGACGATAGATACAAAACGCTGGAGTAACTCAGCGGGTCAGAAGACTGAGATTCAAGCATTTTGTGTCTATCTTCAGGGTAGATGTCAACCTGGCCCCTCGCCCTCATGGGGATCTGGGTGCATTGCACTGCATTCCAGAGGAGAAGCTGGATATGTAAATACAAGAGGTGTTGATACACCGGCACCAGGGCAGTATGACCCTCCGGCAGGGATCTCCCACTGAGCCACAGCCCAGGCGGCTCTGCTCTGCACCCCTCCTGCTCCCATACCCGGGGTGGTCTGGAGAAGACCACAAGGCAACTGTATCACCCCGTCCCAACCTCATCTCCAGCCCCGGCTCTGCCCCCAACTCTATCCCCAGGCCCCCAAGCGGGACGAGCAGCGGGTCTCCCCTCACACACCTGGACACTTTGCTGGCGATGAACAAAGATACTAGACACTTTGAGCAGCACTGCCCTGCTTGCTCGCTGCAACATTGGCCTACTGACAGCCCGACCGATCCCTCGCAGCACCCACCGGCCATCCGACCACTCGCAGCACCCACCGGCGGACCGACCACTCACCATCCACCGGTGGCCCAGTCACTCTCACGACCCACCCGGTCACTCTCACGACCGGCCGCTGGTGGGTGGTGAGAATGGCCGGCCAGGCCTGGCCAGCCACTCACGACCCACCGGCGGCCCGGCCTGGCCAGCCATTCTCACCACCCACCAGCGGCCGGTCGGCCCGATAGTCCGACCGATCCTCCACAGCATCCATCGGCCGACCGACCGACTGACCCGGAACCTGACCCTAACCCTAGCTCTACATTTGTTATTTATCATTTTTATTTAACAGTTCCACATCATAACTTTATAAAGATAAATCAATTGAAAAACAAAATGATCAACAAGGTTAGCATTACCTTTATTCCTTGGAAACCTTGCTATTGCTATTGATGTAATGAGGAGGCAGCCATGATCCCAGGGTCCTCGCTGTCTAGCGACCAGAAAACAAAGCGCGGGATTGGTCAATTTGCGTCTGACCTCAATGTCAAACATGCATTGATTGGACGATTACTATACGGAAAATTTGAAGTTTTTTTCATATTTTAAAAAATGTACCTTCAAAAATACAGTTTTATTGATTTTATAATGAACCTTATTCGAACTATCATCCAAAATAGTGTCAACATGCAAATTGAACATCACACCACATACTGCAACTAGTTGGTATTAATACCAAGCAAATATTCGTTGTTAACATAAGGACCTCTAAAGAGCTGGAAGCCCACTTTTACAGCAGATGGAACCAGCTAAATTAATTGAAAAATTAGTTACCTACCTACTTGATATCAAGTGCTCAAGAATTATAGTTCAAATATGAAAATGTAACATGTACAAAAAACAAAACCTCTGAAGAAATATTTCTATACATACTTCCCTTTAATATTTTTAAATTGCACTGTACTAAGTGGGAGCCGTTGGGTCCCTGTCACATGGGAGGCCTGGTCCCCCAATGCAACCCGTTTCCCCCCATACACGGGTCCTCCAGCTTTCCTCCTCTCTGAACCCCCACCATCCCCCCAGACCTCGCCTCAACCTCCATCCACTTACCTGTCGCCCTCTGACCCCAACCCCTACCCTTGTCATGCCTTCACTATCTCCCCGACACCCTTTTTGATAGGGAACGGTATGTCCTCACCAGAGACCTCGCTTTTGTTCCCCTCAGCCTCCACCTTAACAAGCTCCGGGTTCGCCGCATCATAGAGCTTTTCTTCCATCGCCTCCATCTCCACCGGTCCCACACCTCTTCGACACCCCCGGACAGTCTTGAACCCTCTTTAGACCTTTTTACCTAATTCATGAGATGGTTGATTAAATGATTAACACCTGAATAGCTCTTTCTGAGATTATGAAGAGTTCATTTACTCAGTGAAGATCAGGCAAGTACTTAAAACATTTTTCAAAATTTAAATTCCTTGTATTTTTAGTCGATTGGTTGGCTACTGTAAATTACCCCTATTGAAGCTGGGTTGTTGAAGAATCAGAGAGCAAATAGTTTGTTGAGAAATAAATGGGAGAACAGGATTGATGGAATTTCATCAGGAGTCACCAGAGTTTTGATGAGCTGATTGATCTCCATGTCAAAAGAAAATCTCTATAATACTAAAACTCTTTGTCTTGTTTGTGGCTCTGTCTGTGTCTGTGTGTCTTAATCTGGTTAATTTCCCTCTATGTCAAAAGAAAATCTCTATAATACTAAAACTCTTCGTCTTGTTTGTGGCTACACAAAAGGCTGAAGAAACTCAGCGGGTGCAGCAGCATCTAAGGAGCGAAGGAGATAGGCGACGTTTCGGGTCGAGACCCTTCTTCAGACTGGTCAGGGATCAGGGAAACGAGAGATATAGACGGTGATGTGGAGAGATAAAGAACAATGAATGAAAGATATGCAAAAAAGTATTGATGATAAAGGGAACAAAGCCATTGTAAGCTGTTTGTAGTGTGAAAATGAGAAGCTAGTGCGACGGGTGGGGGAGAGAGATAGAGAGAGAGGGAATGCCAGGGCCCGAGGGCTGAGGGAGAGGTGGGAAGGGGAGGAGACAGCAAGGGTTAACAGAATTGAGAAAATTCAATGTTCAAGCCCAGAGGATGCAGACACCCCAAGCGGAATATGAGGTGCTGTTCCTCCAACTTGCGGTGTTGCTCACTCTGGCCGTGGAGGAGGCCCAGGACCGAGAGGTCGGATACGGAAGTGGGGGGGGAGTTGAAGTGCTGAGCCACTGGGAGGTCGGGTTGGTTAATGCGGACCGAGCGGAGGTGTTCGGCGAAACGATCGCCAAGCCTCCGCTTGGTCTCACCGATATAGTTCATCTGGTATCTGGAGCAGCGGATGCAGTAGATGAGGTTGGAGGAGGTACAGGTGAACCTCTGTCGGACCTGGAAGGACTGCTTGGGTCCCTGAAAGGAGTGGAGGGGGGAGGTGAAGGTACAAGTGTAGCATTTCTTGCGGTTGCAAGGGAAAGTGCCCAGGGAAGGGGTAGAGCGGGAGGGAAGGGAAGAATTGACAAGGGAGTTGCGGAGGGAGCGGTCTTTGCGGAAGGCAGACAGGGGGGGAGATGGGAAGATGTGGCGAGTGGAGGGGTCACGTTGGAGGTGGCGAAACTGGTGGAGGACTATGTGTTGTATTTGTCGGCTGGTGGGGTGAAAGGTGAGGACCAGGGTGACTCTGCCCTTGTTGCGAGTGGGGGAATGGGGAGAGAGGACAGTGTTGCGGGGTATGGAGGAGACCCTGGTGCGAGCCTCATCTATAGTGGGGGAGGGGAATCCCCGTTCTCTGAAGAATGAGGCCATTTGTGATGACCTGGTGTGGAAACACCTCATCCTGGGAGCAGATGCGGCGTAAACGGAGGAATTGGGAATAGGGGATGGAGTCCTTACAGGAAGCAGGGTGGGAGGAAGAGTAGTCCAGGTAGCTGTGGGAGTCAGTTGGTTTGTAGTGGATGTCGGTCAGGAGTGTATCACCTGCAATAGAGATGGTGAGGTCAAGGAATGGTAGGGAAATGTCGGAAATGGTCCGTGTATTTGAGTGCCGGATGGAAGTTGGTGGTGAAATGGATGAAGTCAGTCAGTTGTGTGTGGGTGCAGGAGGTGACACCAAAGCAGTCGTCGATGTAACGGAGGTAGAGGTCGGGGATGGGGCCCTGGTACGCCGAGAACAAGGATTGTTCGACGTACCCGACAAAGAGGCAAGCGTAGCTGGGGCCCATGCGTGTGCCCATAGCTGCGCCTTGTGTTTGGAGGAAATGGCTTGTTTGTGGCTCTGTGTGTGTGTGTGTGTGTGTGTGTCTGAATCTGGTTAATTTCCTTATTTTCTTCCAAATGCTAGGCCACAGCCTTCCATTTTCACATATTCTACTCACATTTTCCCCGTCGAGGCAATACACATCTTCCTGTTGCATTCCCACCTATATTTCCAAACTTTTTAATCGTTTAAAGTTTTAAAAACAGCCCAAAAACTCACCCATTTCGGAAAAAAAAACCGGAGTGATGACGCAATGGACTCGCAAGGCAGGACGGGACACTCCGGGAGGGAGGGGCAGTCCAGCGTACCCAAGTGATGACACAATACACTCGCAAGGCAGGACGGGACACTCCGGGAGGAAGTGGCACTCAGCACACTCGCGTGGCGGTCGCTGCAGGCGCCCGACCCCCGATGGGGAGGGTGGTGCTGAAGGTGGAGTGAGAGTTGAGCCCGGGGCTTGGGATGGGGCCGTGACCGGGGCCGAAAAAGACGCCCCCACTGGAACCAAGGTGGAGCCTGGGTCCGGGGTCAGAGACTAACCCATTGGAGCCCAGGCGATGGACAAGCTGACGGCTAGGGTTTACAGCCAGGGCCAGGCTGAGCATGAGAACCAGGCCACATTCCAGGCCCTGGCGCTGCTCTACGACCTGGGTAGGTCCTGGGGCAGGGAATGGGAGTGCGGGGAGGGAAATGAGGAGGAGGGAGGGGATGGGGTGATAAAGAGAGATGGCGGGGTGGAGGAGGGAGATGCCCGGTCCCTATCTACCCTCACTCCTACCCTCTCTACCCCCCTTCCTCTCTACCCTTCCTCCCCCTCTCTACTCCCCTCTCTCTCTGTCCCTCTCCCACTCTACCCCCCTCCCCCTCCCTCTCTACCCTCCTCCCTCTCCCTAACTCGTCTTCCTCCCTCCAGGGCTCTCACTTAACATTTTTTCCCTGTTGCCAGCCAGGCAACCTTGACAGCTTTGTAGGTTGCCAAATGACAGTTTAGGTGGTCATTTAAGACGGCTTGCATGCGCGTGCGATAATGTGCGCGGACAAAGTGCGTAGTTACCAGTCAGAATTATGATCAATGAAGCATTCACATATTATGTTCAAAAAGGAACTGCAGATGCTGGAAAATCAAAGGTAGACAAAAGTGCTGGAGAAACTCAGCACTTTGACGTTTCAAGCCAAAACCCATCAGTCTGAAGAAGGGGTTCGGCCTGAAACGTTACCTATTTCCTTTGCTCAATAGATGCTGCCGCATCTGCTGAGTTTCACCAGCACTTTTGTCTACATTCACATATTATTTCTGCTTCAAATAACTCACAAACTAAACATATTCACCAATCAAGACATGATATATACCACAATGACATGCAGCAAAATTATAATACAATATCTCAACTCTTTTTACACATTGCAATTAATGCAATTTCTATTAGTTCTTTCCACTTCCAAACAAAAATGTAGTTGGATTATTCAGCAAATGATCAACCTGTGTCAATAAATGCTGGACCATGGTAACATATATGCTTAACCATGCACACTACAGATTGATGCAAGCATGTTCTCTGTGAAGGACTGAAAATGATCATGACATGGCCTTAGCATGGGTTGTTATTGCTATTGGTACAGAAACACTCTGGCTTCCCACATAATTTATCCATAACAAAATATACAGGTTGCAAGGAAATTTCTAAAGGCATTTTATGATAATAGCTGTTAAAACTGACTATACCCATTCCGACAGGTTAAACATTACACAAACTGACAAGAGATGGCCAAAGGACATAACTGCAGCAAATGTTTTTTTGGTAATATGTTTAAAGGTGTCAAAAGAAATAATAACATTGGGAATTAAAACACAGTACGGGATGGATGGGGGGGGGGGGGGGAGGATCAGTATAGGATGAATGGGGGTTCAGTACAGGATGGATGGGGGTAGACAAAAATGCTGGAGAAATTCAGCGGGTGAGGCAGCATCTATGGAGCTAAGGAAATAGGCAACGTTTCAGGTCGAGACCCTTCTTCAGACTGTTCCCCCCATTCTTCTTGAATGGGAGGATCAGTACAGGATGGATGGGGGGGGATCAGTACAGCATGAATGAGGGGGATCAGTACAGGATGAATGGGTGGGGGGTGGGGTCAGGACCGTGTGGATCGGAGGGTCTGTGCAGGATGAATGGAGAATCACTACAGGATAAATGATGGGATCAGTACAGGATGCATGAGGGGATCAGTACAGGATGAATGGAGAATCAGGAAAAGATGAATGTGGAGATCACTACAGAATGGATGGGGGGATTGGTGCAGGGTAAATGGAGGGTGGGTCAGTATGGGATGAATGGGCGGATCAGTGCTGTATGAATGGGGGGAGAAGTACAGGATGGATGGGAAGGGGGGTCAGTACAGGATGAATTGGGGGACCAGTGTAGGATGGATGGGGGATGGGGGGGTGGCAGGAGAATCAATGCGAGGTCAGTAGGGTGATGAATAGATTGGGGGGGGTAGATTGGGAGGGGAGCACAGGGGATATCAGTGAGGACTGAATAGAGGAGGGAATGGGGACCAGTGCAGGATGGAGAGGAGGGGTCCCAGGATAAGAGGGGTGGAGGGGGGCATAAGAGAGAGAGAGAGAGAGAGGGGGGGAAAGGGGCAGAGGAGGTGGGGAGGAAGGAAGGTCAGCGCTCCTCGGACATCGCCCCACTGCCTTGGCCGTCCCTGTCCAACGCCAAAGTGCTGCCAACAAAGTGGGGACGGTTGGGATCTCCTTGCCACGGTGCAGCTCAAAGATCCTATAGCTATAGGATGTTTGGTGCAGCTGCTTCATGGACCGTGTGGATCGGAGGGTCTGTGCAGGATGAATGGAGAATCACTACAGGATGAATGAGGGGATCAGTACAGAATGAATGGGGGATCAGGAAAAGATGAATGGGGAGATCATTACAGGATGGATGGGGGGGGGGAATTGGTACAGGGTAAATGGAGGGTGGGTCAGTACGGGATGAATGGGAGGATCAGTGCAATATGAATGGGGGTAGAAGTGCAGGATGGATGGGAAGGGGGGTCAGTACAGGATGAATTGGGGGACCAGTGTAGAAATGGATGGGGGATGGAGGAGGGGTGGCAGGAGAATCAATGCGAGGTGGGTAGGGTGATGAAAAGATTGAGGGGAGGTAGATTGGGAGGGCAGCAGCGGCCGCGACAGCGGCTCCACCGCCTCCTCCTCCCGCACCCCGCCCGGCGGAAGGAGGCCTCCCTCTCCCTCCCCCCCTCCTCCCGGCCTCAGCGTGCAAGAGGGGTTGTTTTGAAAGCGCCGTTAGCGGGTTTGCAGGCAGCGGCCGTTATCAGAGCGATAGCGGCCGTCGCCTGCAAATCAAAAGATACTGCTGCAAATCCACCAACGGCGCTTTCAAAACAACCCCTCTCGCACGCCGGGGCTGGGAGGAGGGAGGGAGGGAGGGAGAGAGAGAGGGGGAGGCCTCCTTCCGCCGGGCGGGGTGCGGGAGGAGGAGGTGGTGGAGCCGCTATCGTGGCCGCTGCTGCCGCTGTGCGGGGCCCGTCATTCGCTCCGACCCTTCGTCACCCCGCTCCTAGTATCTTTGCCCCGCACTACAGCTGTTGCCGCCGCCGACACAAAACGTCACGTTCCTATTCACCAGAGATGGTGCCTGACCCGCTGAGTTACTCCAGTTTTTTGTGTCTTTCGGTATAAGCCAAGACGGGCAAAATGAGTCGACCCCCAGATCCCATTGTACTTCCTCTTTTCCCAACTTGACGCCATTTAGATAGTAATCTGCCTTCTTGTTTTTGCTACCAAAGTGGATACCCCCACATTTATCCGCATTAAACTTAATCTGCCATGCATCTGCCCACTCCCCCAACCTGTCCAAGTCACCCTGCATCCTCCTCACAGTTCACACTGCCACCCAGCTTTATGTCATCTGCAAAATTGTTAATGTTACTTTGAATCCCTTAATCATTGATGTATATTGTAAATAGCTGCGGTCCCAGCACTGGGCCTTGCTGTACCCCGCTAGTCACTGACTGCCATTCTGAAAGGGACCTGTTAGTCCCAACTTTTAGTTTCCTGTCTGCCAACCACTTCTCTATCCATGTCAGCACTCTACCCCCAATACCATGTGCCCTAATTTTGCCCACTAATCTCCTATGTGGGGCCTTATCAAATGATTTCTGAAAGTCCAGGTACACTACATTCACTGGCTCCCCCTGTCCATTTTCCTAGTTACATTTTCAAAAAATTCCAGAAGATTAGTCAAGCATGATTTCCCCTTCGTAAATCCATGCTGACTCGAACCAATCCTGTTACTGCTATCTCATCTTTTATAATTGACTCCAGCATCTTCCCCACCACCGATGTCAGGCTAACTGGTCTATAATTCCCTGTTTTCTCTCTCCTGCCTTTCTTAAAACGTGGGATAACATTAGCTCCCCTCCAGTCCACAGGAACTGATCCTGAGTCTATAGAACATTGGAAAATTATCACCAATGCATCCATGATTTCTAGAGACACTTCCTTAAGTACCCTGGGATGCAGACCTTGGGGATTTATCAGCCTTCAGTCCCATTAGTCTATCCAACACCATTTCCTGCCTAATGTGGATTTCCTTCAGTTCCTCCATCACCCCAGATCCTCTGGCCACTATTATATCAGGAAGATTGTTTGTGTCGTCCTTAGTGAAGACAGATCCAAAGTACCTGTTCACCTCATGTGCCATTTCCTTGTTCCCCATAATAAATTCAACTTTTTCGGTCTTCAAAGGTCCAACTTTGGTCTTAACTAATTTTTTCCTCTTCACATACCCAAAGAAGCTTTTACTATCCTGCTTTATGTTCTTGGCTAGCTTTACCTTTGTACCTCATCTTTTCTCCCCATATTGTCTTTTTAGTTATCTTTTGTTGTTCTTTAAACATTACCCAATCCTCTTGCTTCCCGCTCATCTTTGCTATGTTGTACTTCTTTGCTTTAATTTTTATACTGTCCCTGACGTCCCTTGTCAGCCATGGTCATCCCTTTCTCCCCTTGGAATCTTTCTTCCTCCTGGAAATGAACTGATCCTGCACCTTCTGTATTATTCCTAGAAACACCTGCCATTTTTGTTCCACTGTCATCCCAGCTAGTGTATCTTTCCAGTCAACTTTGGCCAGCTCCTCCCCCCTTTACTCAACTGCAACACTGACACCTCCGATCTACTCTTCTCCCTCTCCAATTGTAGATTAAACCTGACCATGTTATGGTCACTGCCTCCTAATGGCTCGTTAACCTCGAGGTCCTTTATCAAAGCTGGTTCATTACATAACTCTAAATCCAGAATTGCCTTCTCACTGGTAGGCTCCAATACAAGCTGTTCAAAGAATCCATCACGAAGGCACTCTACAAAGTCCCTTTCTTGGGGTGCAGTACCAACCTGATTTTCCCAGTCGACCTGCCTGTTGAAATCTCCCAGAACAACTGCAGCATTACTTTGAATTGCATTACTACAGGCCAATTTTAACTCCTGATTCAACTTGCCCCCTATGTCCAGGCTACTGTTTGGAAGCATGTAGATTAGTCCCATTAGGGTATTTTTACCCTTACAATTCCTTAGTTCTATCCATACTGACTCCACATCTCCTGTTTCAATGTCACCCCTTGCAAGGGACAGAATTTAATTCCTCACCAACAGGGCAACCCCACCCCCTCTGCCCATCTGTCTGTCTTTTCGATAGGAGGTATACTGTTGAATATTCAGTTCCTCTTGCCCTCTTGCAGCCATGTCTCAGTAATTCCCACAACATCATACTTGCCAGTTTCTAACTGAGCCTCAAGCTCGTCCACTTTATTCCTTATACTTTGCGCATTCATATACAGCATTTTGACCTCTGTATTCACTTCCCCCCCTCGCAATTGGCCCTGACCTTACTCTGTTTCGAGCTTTCCTTCCCATTAATTTGAGAATCGTAATTTTTCCTGTAGTCACTTCCTCTTCAACTCCATCTTTATACTCCCAATTTGTCAATCCCTCCCCCCTACTATTTAGTTTAAACCCACATGTGTAGCCCTAGCAAACCTGCCTGCCAGAATGTCGGCCCCCCTCCAGTTAAGGTGTAACCCGTCCCTTTTGTACAGGTTACCCCTACCCCAGAAGAGATCCCAGTGGTCTATAAATCTAAATCCTTGTTCCCTGCTCCAGCTCCTCAGCCACACATTCAGATCCCCTATCTCCCTGTTCCTGTCCTCGCTAGCACGGGGTACTGGAAGCAATCCAGAGATAACCACCCTAGAGGTCCGGCATTTCAGTCTTCTTCCCAACTCTCTGAAATCATGTTGGAGAACCTCCTTCCTCTTCTTCCTGATGTCGTTTGTGCCTACGTGCACAACTACTGCTGGCTGTTCACCTTCTCTCTCGAGGATGTTCTGAATTCGGCTCGTGACATCCTGAACCCTGGCACCAGGAAGGCAACAGATCATCCTCACATCTCGTCTGCCGCCACTGAATCTGCTGTCCACTCCTCAGACAATGGAGTCACCCACCACTAGGGCTCTGCCGGACGTCGGTCTCGCCGGTCTCTAGGATTGGAGCCACCGACGTGTCTGCCGATCGCTGGAGACATCGTCTCCCCAGACAGTTCCCAAGAAGGCGTACCTGTTTTCATTAGGCACAGCTACCTGTCTTCTGCAATCCACGATTTCCACCCTTTCTCTCCGTCACATACCTTGGTTCTTCCCGTATCCTTGGCGTGACTTCCTCACTGTATGTCCAGTCCAGGAAACTCTCGTTTTCCAGGATGGCCCTGAGGTCATCCAGCTGCTTCTCCAGTGCCCAAACACGGTCCTTTAGGAGCTGAAGCTGGATGCACTTGTCACAGGTGTAGCAGCCAGAGGCTTCATCTGTGTCCGTGGGCTCCCACATTCTGCAAGCCTCACACTGTCTCATCTGCCACGATATGTGTTCACGATATGTGCTCCATCCTCTCGAGCTTTATGCATAGCCTCCTCTCCTCGCCAAAGACTCTCGAGCCAAAGACTCACACTTTTCTCACAAGGTCGCGCCCTCACTGCCGCTCCCTAAGAACCGTCTTGCTCACATTGACTGATAAATTTACCAATTTACAAACCAAATTCCTCAGTTTTAAACTGTTTTCCCCCTCTGACTCACTTCTAACTCTCCTCCCACTCGGGCTAGAGCCAATCAGTATTTTTTCCTGCTTCTCATTCTTTATTAACATTTTGCCTTTTCATTTTGGATCGAATAAGTGATAGACGTTTACACGGAATTCAAAATATTTTTTTATTATGGGTAGCATTTTGGATATTTGTAGAGAAATGGAACACTTAATGTTGAGGCACCGTTACTATAATCCGATGCTTAAAATGCCTGCGTTTTAAAATCTAAATATTTATTTGCTGTAAAATAGTTACACATGGTCATAGCTGGTATTCTGTAAATTGGTATTTATATATATTTTTTAAAAACCATGTAAATGATAAATTACAGGAACAACGTGTTTTTAAAAGAGTTCTTAAGTTGTGATTTGAACCCTTTGAAATAGAAACCAATTATATTCTCCCAAAACAATAATCGAGGAAAAATGTCCTGAGTGCATAAATTCCTAATTCACAATTAAGAAACTGCATCAAGAAACATTGGATTATAATTTGATTTTAGACTCCCAATACGATCCATTAGGAACCGCGATAGTCCAGCGTGCGGCACGCACTTGGGCAAATGAAATGCATCGGTCTTTAGATTCAGAACTGTGTTGGGCTGGGAGCTGGGAGCTGAAGCTAGCGTCTGCAGTTTTAGAGCATGGCATTCTAGGTAATCAAAAGAAAAATTATTAACTTTATCTAACACCTGGGTGAGAAGGGTCTTGCCCCGAAACATCACCCATTCATTCTCTCCAGAGATGCTGCCTGGCCAGACTCCAGCTTTTTGTGTCTATCTTCGGTGTAAACCAAAGATCATACAGCGGAGTAAGATAGTCCACTCCAAAGATCACAGAGCGGACGCCATGACCAAAGATCATATATTGGAGCAGAGACGGAAGCCGGTTACGGAAATGGCACTGAGGATTACCCATAACCTACTACGGTTCTTTCGATGAGTGGACTATCTTGCTCCACTCTATGATCTTTGATTGCCAGAGATGCCACACGGAAAATGGAGGAACGGCACCTGATATTCTGCATGGGTAGATAACCATCCAACAGTGTGAACATTAAAATTTCCAAATTTAGGTAATTTCTTACTAACCCCAAACTCCCCACTAACCTTCCCTATGCCCCTCCTGGACTCCCACCTATTTCTCCCCTCCACCACCCGTGCCATTTCACCCCCCCCCCCCCTGCTACTTTCCCCCCTCTGGCTTCAGAATTCTCACTCTTCAAACCTGTTCACAACTTCCTTTCTTATCTCTGGCCTTTGTTCCAACCATCTGCCTATCACCATCCCCCCTCCTCCCCCGCCCCCCCCGTTTTGCCTATTAGCTGCCACGTTTTGTCCTGCCTCCCTTCTTCTTCCCCCACACCCCCAATCAGTCTGAAGAAGGGTTTTGGAGCATTAAGACTCAACCCAGCCCATCACCTATCCATGTTCTCCAGTGATGCTACCTAACCTGCTGAGCCCGTCCCACTTAGGGGACCTAAACAGCAACCTCTGTTGACCTTGCCCGCCACCCAAAAAAAGATCAAGGTCGAGGTGACCTGCAACCTCCTACCACCTCCCACGCATATGTTGAAAACCTTCCTCGACAATGAAGAAAACCGGCTTCGACTAGACCTGCGACTAAAAAATGATCGATTTTTAAAACGGCGACCTATTTTTAGTCGAGGCCGATTTTAATCATGATGAAAAAATAGCAGCAACCTAGATGAAGCCTCGACCACGCGGAAACTACTTTCGACCATTAGGGAGAGTGACCCAAAACCTCCAGTAACCTCATGGAAACTTTGGGTGATGGGCAAGGTCACCAAAGGTTGCTGTTCAGGTCTCCTAAGTGGGACAGGGGCTTTAATCTCGCACTTTGTGTCCTTTTGTGTATTAACCAGCACCTGCTGTTCTTTCTTTCTATAAAGTAGGGATTAGTTTGATGAACACTTTGGAGCTTTTACAAATTAGATTCTCCAAAATAAATCTTAACAGATTGCCAATCAATCCCACACATCATGGCAAAGTGGACAGAACGCAACTCAATGAAAATGTTGAACAGTATTTCTGCAAGATCAAATGACATTACCAGTGTGTGATCCAGACTACATCACACACTGGTAATGTGTGATTACAACATTAATACCACATTAATTACCACATAAATGTTAATTTATGTTCATGTACTAACATGTCTTTTAATCTTTCCAAAGATCAGCCAGCTCATTTTGACCCAAATTGCTAAATTCACCAAATTCCTGGTGAATTATCTTCGTCGACAATCACTATTATTCTTAATATGTTGAAACTCTGATACTCAGTGATCCTTTTGTTCATAAATACTGATGGTTTAACATCTGGTACACCTCTCTGCATCCTGCATTCCTTTTAAACACACCAAGACTTAGGTTGCCAACTCCTTGTAAACTAATGGGGTCCTTTTAAAGTTCCTTTTAAAGTTACCGGGGCCCTGTTCCCACACTCCTTTTAAACACACTGGTTTCTCATTCCTGCTAACCTTTTACATTCACTGAGACCCTGTTCCCAACTCCTTTTCAACTCAACAGGGTCTCATTCATGTACTGTCTTTCAACTCAGTGGTCACATTCCCACGCTCCTTTTGAACTCACCAGGGCTCTGTGTGCCCTGCACACTCCATTGGAATACTAATTCATTTAAAATATTTAAAAACGAGAGTGAATTAAAAATGTGTTAATACATAAGAGTCATCTCCAAAATCTACCAGTACAGCACCACTAATGTCCCAAAGTTGATGAATATTGGAGTTTTACTGCTCAATCTTGCAGTTGACTTCTGAACCTAGTATCTGCTCAAGCAACCAGACTCTTGGTACTGGCTCCAAAGTTACAGTAGATCAGGACATTTTGACAGGATGTTAAAAGGGGGAAGACAAAATATCTGACACACACACACACACATTAGATGGCGACAACTCGATATAAATAATAAGTTTAACAATGCAAAAACATCCCAATAACGTCACAACTGGGCTATCCAACTAATTAAAAAATACATTTATCATCAGATGCTATTTAATGGTTGTTTGATGTCCATGCCTGTTCCAGTGGATTTTGGGAAGATTTATTTCCTAGTGTTAAAAAAAGTTGGTCTGTTCATTCAATGCTGCAACAGGGAAGATACTGGAAAGCTTTATGAGCTATGTGATTTAGTGTCACTGAGAGTTGAGCAGTTTGAAAATCTGAGATCTGAGCACAAGATTTAGGAAGGGAAGGCACTATTCAGGAAATGACTCGAATTCAGGAACGTTTTTAATAACATGTTACATATACCGCAGCTCAATATAGCGTGGAAACAGGCCGTTCAGCCCACTGGATCTGCGCCGACATTGATCACCCCTTACACTAAGACTATCCTACACACCAGGGACGATCCAATTACAAACTTCTTACAAACAGCACCCATAGTCAGTATCAAGCCTAGGCTCTGGTGCTGTAAGGTAGCAACTCTACCGTTGCACCACTGTGCCATAGTTCAGAATTAAACAGCATGGAAATAAGCTTTTCGGCCCAATTCATTCATGATGACCACGATGTCTATCTGAGCTAGTCACATTTACCTCCGTTTGGTCCATATCTGTCAACACCTTTTCATCTATGTACCTATTCAAAATGTCTTTTAAATGTGGTAATTGTACTCGCCACTATAACTTCTAGCAACCTGTTGCATATACACACAATCTGCGTGGAAATAGTTGTCCCAAAGGCCCCTTTTTAACCTTTCCCCTCTCATTTTAAACCTATGTCCTTTAGTTTTGGACTTCCCTACCCTGGGAAAAGACTGTGACTATCCATCTTATCTACACTCTGCATGACTTTATATAACTCTGTAAGATCACCCCTCAGCGTAATAAGCTCCAGGGAAAAAGGTCCCAGCCTATCCAACCCCTTCTTTTAATTCCATCTCAGTAGCATCCTTGAGAATCTTTTCTGCAACTTTTACAACGTAATGACATCCTTCCTAGAGGGTGACAAGAACGCTGCACAATACTCCAAGTGTGGTTTCAGTACATTGCTCTCCTGGGATATTTCAAGAACATTACTTGCCATACGGTAGAGTTGCTGCCTTACAGCGAATGCAGCGCTGGAGGCCCGGGTTCAATCCCAACTACGGGTGATGTCTGTACGGAGTTTGTACGTTCTCCCCGTGACCTGCGCGGGTTTTCTCTGAGATCTTCGATTTCCTTCCACACTCCAGACGTACGGGTTTGTAGGTTAATTAGCTTGGTAAATGTAAAAAATGTCCCTAGTGGGTGTAGGATAGTGTTAATATGCGGGGATCAGCCCAGACCCACTGTTTCTACGCTGCATCTCTAAACTAAACCAAACCTTCTTTCAAATCACTTAATTATTGTGAATGGCAAAATCTCTAGGCAGTGTGGAGGACTTTTCAGTAAATATTGGAACATAGCAAAATAACTTTTTTTGTCTCATGACAAAACATAAACAAACATATTACATATACATCTCTCAATATGATGAGAATGTACAATCTTCAGAACGCAGTACAAAATGTGTTATATGTGTAAAAGAATATGTATAAAAGGATCTCTCCTCATAACTAAAGATAGCTTTAATTGAAGATATACCCGTTGTCAAAACATTTGGACAGTGTAGATTGATGTTGCATGTTAACCGATCACACACCAGCCAGCATCTCTAACTCCACCCCACTGTAATACTTATACTAATACTATTTCTCAGCACTGACAGTTTGAGCAGCCAGGATGTGTTGATAACTAACCATCCTTCATGCTGTTAAGTTTTAGTACTGATTAAAGATGTGTTTGAATCATGTACTGAGTCTGGAAGTCATTTTCAGACTATTATATTTATTTCAAAAATATTACCTAATTTACATAATAGTAAAACAGAAAATTCCAAAATAAATGATTGCTAATTTGCTATCTTTCTGTCTGTGCTTATCTACACTGGCAAAATTTATCAGCACCCATGTACAAAAAGATTTTCTTGGCAGCTGCAGTCCTTGTACATGTTCTCTCTTTCTCTCCCGATGATGTCAACTTCATTACTGATTGTTATATTCCGGACGGCAGAATGAATAACAACTTACACGCTGGTTGCCTGGATCACGAGAGAAGTTTATTACCCAACATTCCCTGCTTATATTGAACACCAACTCATTAACATATACATGAATATGAATGAATACATTACACTGCTCTCCTTTTTTAAGTATTAAATCTAAGTACTCAGTTACAATTTTGTAATACTTGATACTTGATTTAAACCAGTATTTATGAACTTGGAACTTGGAACTTGGAAAACTTTATTGTCATTCAGACCTTGCGGTCTGATCGAAATTTTGTTGCCTGCAGTCATACATATAGTAAATAACAAAAACACACAATAAACACACATTTAACATCCACCACAGTGAGTTCACCAGACACCTCCTCACTGTGGTGGAAGGCAAAAATCTTGTCTTTGTCTCTTCCCTTCTTCCTCTTCCTCTTCCTCTGTGCTGAGGCAACCCGGGCCTCTGTGACCTGCGAGCTCCCGACGATGTTGTCCACTGGGCCAGCGGCCTGGCCTCCGAAGTCGCTGCCGCCGCCACCGCCACCCGAAAGCCGCCACATCTCCGAGTCGGGCCGCCGGAACGCGGAAATATTAAATGATAAACATAATATATTTATTTTACAAATCTACACATTTTCGTTTTACTTATATAGTGAGTTACTTAACTTACAAACCTAACCTGACTACTGGTTTACGGATCCTGCCTGATCGTCTAACAGTAACAGGTGTAACAGGTTTAGGTGTTGACTCAACTGTTGGCTTGTTTGGTTCTGTTTAGTACCCTGACTTTGACCAGAGGAATCTGTTTCTTTGTACTAACTGAACTTTGTGTTTCAATCATACTGGTCTCTTCCAACTCACTTTCAGATAAAAACTCAGGGATTAGGACTTCATGCTCGGTTTCGGATTAGGACTTCATGCTTTGGCTCGAATCATTTGATCAACATGAACACTTTTGATCCTATCTCCAACTTCAACTAAGTATCTTTTTGTTCCACACACTTCCACTATTTTCCCAACATCCCATTTGTCTCGATTGGACTTGTTGGGAGGACTGAGGACACAAACATGCTCATCTGGCTTGAAGTACCTCTCGTTTTTGTGGGAGTCAAAATAGCATTTTTGACTTAACTGTTTTTGCTCAACTCTCAAGGCTAAATTGGGTTCAACTAGGCTTAGGTGTATTCATTTAAAAAATATATATTTTTATTTACTAGAGGTACATACATCAGTGTACATCGCATATATATTGTTACAATCATTGTACCCCATAATGTTATGGCTTTTAAGAAAAAAGAATAGAAACAAATGGAGTAAAGTAGGTGAAAAGAATTGTGAAAGTGAAAGAGTGCCAAAGGGGAGAAAAAAAAAACCCTTGGTCAAAGAATTAGAGAAAGGGGATTAAGAGATAGACCCTAGAAACGAAAAAGAAAAAAGACAGAAAGAAAAAAAGAGAAAAAAAAGCCAGTTACTATATTATATATATCACGCAAAAGGAATCTACCAACTCGATAGTTTTTCATCCCCCCCTACCAAGACCCAAGGTACTCTTGCACCCGATCTTTGTAGCAATTCTATGAATGTAGATCACGTCTGATAGAAACAATCTGATTTTCCTGCCAGGCGGAGTCTCATATCTACCAGATGTTGTGTTTCAAACACAGTTGAAATCCACATATTTAATGTTGGTATAGGAGCATTTTTCCAGAATTTTAAGATTAGCTTTTTTCCTATTATTAAGCCGTAATCAAATAGATTCTTTTGATACGCATTTAATTCCGAACTACCTTCTGTCATTCCGAAAATAATCCATTCTGGCTTTGGTGTCATTTTTATTTTAAACAATTTTGTGAAGATTTCAAAGATTTCAATCCAAAACCTTTGAATTTTTGTACAAAAGATGAATGATTGCGCTATAGTAGCTTCTTGAAACTGGCATTTATCACAAATTGGTGAGACGTTGGGGAAGAATTTATTTAATTTAGTTTTTGAGTAGTATAATCTGTGTAAAATTTTAAATTGTACTAAAGTTTGTCTTGAGCATCGGGCTGCCGTAGCGGCGACTGTGGAGGCCTCAATAGGCCTTGACCACGGGTGAACATAGAGGAAGTGGACTGAACTTTGCTGCCTTCCCTCACAGTGGGAAACGTTAATCCCGCTGTGGGGGGATATTTTTATGTTTAATGTTGTGGGAGTGCAGCATAGGTTTACAAGGTTGATTCACGTGATGGCGGGACTGCCATATGCTGAGAGAATGGAGCGGCTGGGCTTGTACACTCTGGAGTTTCGAAGGATGAGAGGGGATCTCATTGAAACATATAAGATTGTTAAGGGTTTGGACACGCTAGAGGCAGGAAACATGTTCCTGATGTTGGGGGAGTCCAGAACCAGGGACCACAGTTTAAGAATAAGGAGTAAGCCATTTAGAACGGAGACGAGAAAACACCTTTTCTCACAGAGAGTGGTGAGTCTGTGGAATTCTCTGCCTCAGAGGGCGCTGGAGGCAGGTTCTCTGGATGCTTTCAAGAGAGAGCTAGATAGGGCTCTTAACAATAGCGGAGTCAGGGGAGAAGGCAGGAACGGGGTACTGATTGGAGATGATCAGCCATGATCACATTGAATGGCGGTGCTGGCTCGAAGGGCTGAATAGCCTAATCCTGCACCTGTTGTCTATTGTCTATTATTAAATTCTATAATGTTGAGTTTGTTTATTTTATTGGTAGCAATGTTACAAAATGTTGAGATTTAAAAAATCAAGTCTGCAATTTATCCCATCAGATAAAGCATAAAAAGAAGTTTAATTTTACACCGAATTCACTTTCATATCTTCAGTATTAAAAAAGTTATGGCCATTTTCATACTCGGAAATTAGCATCTTGTTCCCTATTGCTTTTCCATGGACTTAACTCAAAAGCTGTGATCGAGGACAGTCAAAAGCCTATAACTTTCTCAAAAATTAAGAGAACTGAATGAAATTTTCATTTATTATAGATTGAAGCATTCTGAAACAAATATGAAACAATCTTACTTGGATCACCTGAAATTAAAGCATATAATTAGTTAGTTACCTAATTGTAGCTAATTACAAAATTCAATTACTAGATCTAAACATCTATCCATTTCCTAAGAAAAGGTTAACATTTTTAAATAGCCTAAGTTTCCAAATAACATTCACACAAAAATTCGCAATATAACATGATTTTTAAATCTCATTGTCATGAATTTATAGGCCAAATGGAAGGAATTTAGTGTTTAATTCCCGTAAATTAATGGCCATTTAAATCATCTTGTGAGTGAGATTTTGTGGAACGCGATCGATTGGAACGTTGCAGTTGCGGTGAATGTAAACCCCATATTGGCTGGAAAAACACTGCCGGTTCGTATGGGGCCCTAATCACATTTTCGCCGATGAAATTTTGATTAAAGTAATCCTAAGAAGTAAGTTTATATGTAAAATAGATGGCTTACCTTATGTTTTGTCCCCTACATGAGATCCGTCCCGTTGTCAGCATTGACGGCGTTAGAAGTAGACTTTTATTTTACTCCAGCGATTAAATTGTCCAGCGGTTGTTATTATAAACTTCCGAGAATGGCAGTCGGAACGATTTTTCAGCATCAGGTAGTAGCCCGAGAAAATATATCTCGGACAGGCAGGAGATAACGGCATTTTAATCCTGTCCCCCCCCCCCCCCCCCCCAAAGGCACCAATGTCACACACACAGCCAGTGACAGAACTGCAGCGCCGCTGAAGGTAAGTTTTGTCACATACCTATTATTGGTGTGCTGCAATGGCAACTCAAATTTCACTACACCAATTGATATATGTGACAATAAACGTCCTTTGTCCTATGTCCTTCATGCTTACTATGCCAGGATGTTCGGCATGAAGTTCATAATTTTGTTTCTCAAAGACTGGTACAACCAGTCTGTAACCCTACTTAATGCATCCCTGCTCACATGATAATTCATGGCGTCGATTATGGAAAGGCTTCAGCTCTGAGTTCAGAACTGAGTTCAATCCACTATCGATTTCAGTCCAACCGTTCAATGTCCGTTCATGGACCCACTTCAGCACAGTGTCTTTCTCTGTTTCTGCTGCAATTTCTGTTGCCGTCACTGGATAGTCGTTATCTACAACTTGCAGTGTGTAGATTGAGTTCTCACTTCCCACGTCAGAGTTCTCATGGGGAAACCGGGACAACGCAGCTGGAACTGCGTTGCACTTGGAGCTTCTGTACTCCACCTTGTAGTCATACTGGGACAGCAAAATTGCCCAGCACTGCATCCTTGATGCCGCCATGGAAGGTATAGCTGACTTGGAACCAAGTATCACGTAGTGGCTTGTGATCAGGCACTCGGGTGAATGGTCTGCCGAGAAGAAACGGATAGAATTTGTCACTTGTCAAGTTTTCCTTACAGATGTCATGTGCACGTTGCTGTTCCTTTCCCTCGTCCATTTCACATCTTTTTGTAGCAGATGATGTAGTGGCTTCAGCACAGTTGCTATATCTGGAAGGAATCGTGCATAGAACTGCACCATCCCAAGGATCGTAGCTCTGACACATTGTTGGGTTTTGGAGCATTCACTATTGCTTCAACTTTCCCCTTCACAGGGCGAAGTCCGTTGGTGTCTACTTTGAGTCCAAGGTAGACCACCTCTGACTGCGCAAATGCACATTTACTTTGTCGCAGTTTGACATTGTGGCAGATGTCATGTGAGAACTTGCTCGAGGATTTCCAGATGTTCTACCATGCCCTCTGTGAACAGGGACGACCTTAGGAGGAGCGGGGCTCAATTTGGAACAATTTTCACAAAAATATAAATATATAATTATAAATGAGTCATATTCAGGCATGTGCCGTATTTACTCAGGGTAGGCAGTCAGTTCGCTTTAAAAAAATCTTAAACCACGCATGCGCCGATTGGTCTCCTCGCCGTAAAAAGAAAAATAATGAAAGTAACAATTCAATTTGCCCAAGGCTTTCAAATCTCCTTCATTCTGAATTACTGAATGGGTGGGGGGTGGAGGGTGACAGCAGGTGGAGATGCCGGGGAAAACTGGAACACACCTGGACAAGTTGAATCAGTTGTGATCTTATTGAATGACCATACTTGTTCAAGGGACCAATTTGGGGGAGAGCGACCTTTCACAGCGTGTGGAGAGTCTCGCCAGGGGTAAAGTTGCGGGGAGGTGAGGACCATTGAGAAGGTGGGGGGAGGGGATCATGCCAGTAACCAGGGCTGCCAACATCGGGTGAGAGTTGGGAGTGAGAAAGGGCCTGTCCCACCTAGGCGCTCTTTTGGGCGACTACAAGCGACAGCGGCAACAATTTTTGCTGTCGGAGGTTGTCGTAGGTTGTCGCAAGGTGTCGTTGCTGATTGCCAGTAAAACTAGCCCCTGACAGTCGCCTAAAGAGTCGCCTCAGTGGGACAGGCCTATAAGTTGGTGGGAATAGCGTAGATCAGGGGAGCCGCGACCAGATGCGTCACTCGTTATCCAGCCCACTCTTCAAGTCACTGATAGACACAAAAAGCCGGAGTAACATCCAATTTCCGCTCTGTGTCTGTGGACCACATAAGATATGAAACATATAAGATTGTTAAGGGTTTGGACACGCTAGAAGCAGGATACATGTTCCCGAGGTTGGGGGAGTCCAGAGCCAGAGGCCACAGCTTAAAAATAAGGAGTAAGCCATTTAGAACGGAGACCAGGAAACACTTTTTCTCGCTGAGAGTTGTGAGTCTGTGGAATTCTCTGCCTCAGAGGGCGGTGGGCGCTGGTTGCTTTCAAGAGAGAGCTCTTAAAAATAGCCTAGTCAGGGGATATGGGGAGAAGGCAGGAATGGGGTACTGATTGGGGATGATCAGCCATGATCACATTAAATGGCGGTGCTGGCTCGAAGAGGAAAATGGCCTACTCCTGCAGCTATTGTTTTTGTCTATTGTCTATTGACCGACTCCAAGCACCAGAGGCCCCTTGATCTGCGGCGCTGCTCTATACGTGATTGGCTTTGTGGAGCCAGATGTCACCGTGTTCCGGCACTCAGCCCCACACAGCCTTGCTAGCCGGACAGGGTTCAGTTTAGAGATACAGCGCGGAAACAGGTCCTTCAGCCCACCGAGTCCACACCAACCAACGGTCCCCGCACATTAACACTACCTACACACTAGGGATAATTTACACTTATAGCAAGCTAATTAACCAGACCTTCAGTCTGAAGAAGGGTCTCGACCCGAAACTTCACCCATTCCTTCCCTCCAGAGATGCTGCCTGACCCGCTGAGTTACTCCAGCACTTTGTGTCTATCGGTTTAAACCGGCATCTGCAGTTCCTTCCTACACATCGGGAGCTCACAGGTCCCTGGTGGGAGACCGCTTTTCGGAGCTCCCGCAATGGCAACCTCTCCCGCCGGAATCGCGGGGTTAAATGACTTGGAGTGGGGCCTAACATCGCCCCACGCGGCTTAACGGCCGTGGGACTTACCATTGCCCGCCGGGGGCTTTAACATCGGGAGCCCCAGCCGCCTCAACGCTGCAGTTGGACTGCTGGACCGCGGAAGAAGAACAAAGGGAAGAGATAAGACTTTTGCCTTCCCTCACAGTGAGGAGGTGTTGGAGATTCACTGATGGATGTTTCTGTAAGTGTGGGTCTTGTTTTTTTTGTAATGTTAAGATTGTAGAAAATTTTGTTCAAACCAAGCTGTTTGAATGACAATAAAAGGCATTCTATTCTATTCTATTCTAAGAAGGAACTGCAGATGCTGGAAAATCAAAGGTAGACAAAAATGCTGGAGAAACTCAGCGGGTGACACAGCATCTAAGGAGCGAAGGAAATAGCCAACATTTCGGGCCGGGTCTGAAGAAGGGTTTTGGCCCGAAACATTGCCAATTTCCTTCGCTCCATAGATGCTGCCTCACCCGCTGAGTTTCTCCAGCATTTTTGTCTATCACAAAACGTCAATGATTCTGGGAATGCCGAGGCGACAGGGTGAGAGAGGGGGAGTGAGAGAGCTGGAGAGAGACGAGATGGGGAACAGATGAGAGCGCGTGAGAGTGGGAGTGAGAGATAGGGATAGAGCGAAAGACAGAGAGACACAACGTGGGTCGGTAGGTGAACCTGCACACCAAGAAGAAGAAGCCCCTGTTCACTGTCCAGAGCCCACAATCATGATGGTGAGTTTTAAGAAATTCTCAGTGTGTCATCAATGCATCGATCTACATTCCTCAGTAAATGTAATTGTGTTTTGATCAAGTATTAATGACGCCGCGTGAATTTTATTCAAAAGAACGCGGCGTCATTAATACTTTTTCAAAACACAATTACATTTACTGAGGAATGTGGATTGATGCATTGATGACACATTGTATAACTACTTGTTAACTACTGGGTGTTAACAAGTGCTAACAGTAGTAGTTAACAAATCGTTTGTATCTGATGGCCGAGCAGCGGTTGTTATCCATGTTCGTTTAAAAAAAAAATCTGTATGGCGAATGTTTTTTTTTAAATCTTTAGCGAAGCAACACAAATTCGTTTTTCCATACGAAATACAGAAAATTAGCGCGGGGCCCCCCTTAGGCACGGGGCCCAATTGGGAGCAATCGGTCCAATTGGCTTAAGGCCGGCACTGTCTGTGAATATCAGTAGGGCATCCTGGTTGCACACACAGTGCGGATTGCCTTGTAACATTTTGTCCATGACAGACTGGAAAATCTTCGGGGAGGATTTCACACCATGGGGCAGCTTTGTATATGAATACAAGCCCTTATGTGTGTTGATAGTCAAGTACTGCTGACTTTCCTTGTCAACATTGAGTTGGGCGTAAGCGTGAAACAAATCCAGTTTAGTGAAGACTCTTGCTCCGCTAAGTCCTGCGTACAGATCTTGCGAGGTTGGTAATGGATATTGCTCATCATCAACGACTTGGTTGATTGTGCTTTGTAGTCACCACATAGTCGTACAGTTTTGTCGGCCTTGGGTACGGCCACAATTGGCGTTGCCCAGTTACTCTGGTCTGTCTTCACGAGTACTCCATTCCGCTCTAACCTGTCGAGTTCTTCCTCCACTTGTTGCTTTAGTGCATATGGTACATGTCTTGGTCGACAATACACAGGTCTCACCTCTTGCTTAAGTCAAATGTGTGCAGAGTACCCTGTTATTCCCATGTAACTGTCAGCAAAAATGTTTGCATGTTTGTTTATGACGTTTTCAAGATGTGATTTGGACAAATTGACGCTGAAAATGTTCTTCCAGTCTAACTCTATTCTACTCAGCCAATCTTTTCCAAGGAGGGTTGGTTTATTTCTGCAGCTGGCTACTATGATGGGCAGTATTCATGACTGAACATAATGCTGAACTTTACAGTTCATTTGTTCACATGTTTCCAAAGCTTTGCCAGAGTAGGTTCTCAGCTTGACCTTACTCTCAAACAATGGTATCTGTGGAAACTTTGATTCATACAGGTCTTTGCTCATGACTGAACAATCTGCTGCCGTATCAATACACATATCGATTAACTGTTCATTTATCAATAGTTTAGTTTGAAAGTCCTTGCCTTGGCTGGATGTAGGCTTATCAATGTTGGTTGCATAAATGGTGTATAACCCAAGTTCATTTCCATCTGGGTTCATCCCCAAGTTATGAACTCTCTGGTGTTGTCGCTTGATTCCCGCAGATTGTTGGTTCTTGCTTTAAACTTGGCCCGATATGCTGAGGCGATATGGCCTTTCTTCTGGCAGTTATAGAACTTCGCCATTTTGAACTGACAAAATTGGGATGAGTGATTACCTTTGCAACGATAACAACTGGCTGAACTCGGCTCCCCGCCACACTTTGGTTTTGGTTTAGCGCCTCTTTGTTTGGCCATTGGCACTGTAAACGGCCACTGCAGTCTGTGGTGGACGAAACTCGCGAGCATTCTTTGATGCCATTTCCATTGTGGTAGCAATCTTGCATGCTTTCTCGAATGTAAGGTCTGGAGTGTTCATGAGTTTGGACTGAATTCATTCATCCACTGGACCACAAACAAATCTGTCGCATGGCACGTCTTTTGCCTTTATGGGCGCAAGGAGATTCACAAGTGTGCCGTACACTTCAGGACCGATCTCCGTGAGCAGAATCGCTTTCATGCATTCGCAAACGGCCTTATTTGTTTCAGTCACTATCTCTCCTTCACCACTAATCTCCATTATGTTGTTTGCCGTGAAAAACATGTTTGCTCTCCCCATATAGGAGCTGAACAGCTCTCTACTCTTGTCAAACGTGCCAAGGTGTCCGATGTAGCCCGTGGACGCTGCCATTCATGTTGTTCTCTTTTTTTTTTAAAGTCCGTTCAAAAACCCCAATTTCCTGTCTGTTCTGGTGTAACAATTCAACTAAACCTTAGCTGTACAAAGGACATTCAACTCGAGGACTTCGACAAAAAAAAAATCTTATACAATCCCAAGGATATCTTGCCATGAAGACAAAACATAGAGATAGCCTGACAAACTATCGACGATTTGTCCAGCTGCTGTTTTAAACTACAGTTCCCTGCATAGAAGGATCTGCGGCCTATCGTGTCCAGCTCGCAAACAACTGCGACACAACTCCGTATTTACTGTTTAAAATGTTAAACAATACTGCATGTTGCAAAATAGTCCTGCACTGTATTTAAAGGATGAGTTCACAAACTCTATCCCATCCTCGTCATCAATTTTGTTATATTCCGGATGGCAGAATGAATAACAACTTACTCGCAGGTTGCCTGGATCACGAAAGAGGTTTATTACCCAACATTCCCTGCTTATAAGAACACCAACTCATTAACAGATACATGAATATGTATGAATACATTACACTGATAATTACTGATGTGCCTCATATTACTGATAATTTATTGTTATTGTTTATTTACCTGTGTTGTTGCATTGACATGCCTGTAAAGCTGCAGTGATTAAGACTTTTATTGTTCTATTTCTAGTGCACAAGACCATTAAACACTCTTGACTGTTGAACTACTTGAACTGAGTTTATATTTCAATCCATTGGCCACGATTCAGATGAGAGCCTTTAAGTGAATCTGGCCATTGTTAAATGCTGTAAATCTGGACATTGTACAGTTCATTATCTTGGATATGTGCAATGAGTCATGATTGTTCTATTACTGTATTTGTAATTCAGTGGCCTAGACAAAAAATCAATTCAGATGGAGACCTGGGAAAGTGAATCCTCAAGATTAATTTCCAGACAATGTGTCATGGCATTGCGGTAAATATAACTGATGGTAAATTAGAGTTGTTTCGCTTTGAAACTTCTTGGAGGAAGCTAGTTGGGCCGCAAAGGTACTGAATGTAGACACAAGGAACTGCAGGTGCTGAACGTACTGTGATTCATCATCAAAAGAGGCTCAGTGACAAACTGGCTAGTTCCTGAAGCATATCACAGGCAGCCTGAGTTGGCGTGGGATTGAGAAACCAACATGTGGGTACAAACCTATTTGATCTCATCCTCATCAACTTACCAGTTATGGATTCATATGTCCATGCCAGTAGTGATATGAGTGACAATTACATAGTACAACTGAGAATGAAGTTCCATCTTAACGCAAAGGACATATTCCATCATGCTGAATGACACTATTACTGCCCATTCAAAGGATATCTAGCAGCACATATGTCCATGACATGCTGCAAGTAATTAGCAGCAACAGAATTCCACAATAATCTAACTCATGGTCCAACATTTTATTTACTCTTACTTACAAGCTTGTGATGTCCAATAAGTTGTATTTGGTAGTGGTACAATGACGCAGAGGTAGAGTTGCTGCTTTTAGAGTTCGATCCTGACTATGGTTGCTGTCTGTATGGAGCTTGTATGTTCTCCCTGTGACCAGTTGTGTTTTATCCGGGTGCTCTGGTTTCCTCCCATACTTCAAAGACGTACAGATTTATAAGTTAATTGGCTTCTGTAAATGTAAATTGTCCCTAGTGTGTAGGATAGTACTAGTGTACAGGGCGATTGTTGGTTGGCGCGGTCTCGGTGGGCCGAAAGGCCTGTTTCCAAACAATATCTCCAAAGTCTAAAGAGCAATGTAGCATGTTGCTAGAAGCACTAGGCATATAATAGGACAAATGAATTATGTCACCCTCAACAATGGTGGAACAGTATATGAATACAAAAACCAAGACTGTGGTATTTAGTTTTAGATTTAGGGAAACAACGTGGAAACAGGCTCTTCATCCCATCAAGTCCATCCACGCTGACCAACACTTACTCTAGTTCTACCCTACACACATGGGACAAATTACAGAAGCCAATTAACTTACAAACCTGCATGTCTTTGGAATGTGGGAGGAAACCGGAGCATGCTGAGAAAATCCACACTGGAGAACGTACAAACTTCCTACAGACAGCACCCGTAATCGGGTTCAAAACCGGATCTGGCGCTATAAGACAGTAACTCTATCGATGTGCTACTGTGCCACCACTACTTCAGGCATAAACTGTGATTGGATGATTCCATCACAAAAGTTTTCCTTTAGTTAATCAGTTTGGTTTGATTTGAGTGATATTAATTAGCACTGCTTAAGCAAATATTACGAGTCCTAACAATAGCCCAGCTCAGGTGCTGTCCAGATCTATGTTCAAGAATTAGCTGCACAAATATATCAGGTACAGTACTCAAGATTTAATTGCACGTCAAACCAAATTCTGACAATATTGCATCTATTTACATTTAATTTGTAATTTCCAAATATTTGGTGTCACTATTAGTTTTATTTTTCAATAGTGACGAATAAAATTATCAGCATTATTTTCAAAAGTGTATAATGTGAAGAGGAAAATAATCTCAACTCCTTGCACAAATTCCTCTAAACATTCAAATTACATCATGGTCATGTACATAAATAAAATAAAATACATTTGAAATGAGATGCAATTCATAAATTTATATTCTGCAAGGAACTTATAATAGGAAATCATTTGCATTTTCTTTTATAAAATCTGGAAACAATCCGATAGTAATGGATCTTCTGGCATGTTCACTTGAATTAACCTCAACTTCATTTTCAGGACTCAAAAACAGAACAATTATGCATGATTGCATTGTAAAATTTTAATCATGGGAATGGGAGAAATTCATGTTCATTCCTGCAGAGGATATCATTGTCCAGCAGGTGTCTCTTTGATTTTCACAATAACCTGCGATCCTACAGTCAGAAATGCAGAACGCACTGAGGTTGCTGGTAGCTGATGAAACAGATATGCTCCAAAGGTCATCTGGAAAGAACATGACTTCAGTTAAAATGCCTCCTTTTTGGTCATTCTCGAACAACAAGCCTCAGAGTTACAGGCACAAAATAAATTGAATTCCCTTTCCACCAAAATGGTTGCTTCATTAACAAGAAAATCACTTTTTTCTTCTACTCAATCGAAACATTCTATATTATATATTTTTTGCATTAAGCAATTGATATTTTTGTTTTCTTTCAGATTGAAGCACTTTATATCACTCCAGAAATGTGCTTGGTTATTTCCAAGCATGGGTCACATTAGTGCTTCTCATGCAATTTGTTTACCTGAGTTCAAGGGATAACATGATATATTTTTGGAGCATGCAGTTGAAGTAGGACTAAGTTGTTCTGGGAGTTAACATCATCAAATACTTCCAAGACAAACAATTATTTGCATTGCAACACTGCATTAGAATGCTCATAAGGTATAGTCTCAATATTTTAAATTTTCGGACACCCTCTGGCATTGAATCCACTCCCCTTCATCCTCAGATGCTTCTCTCAAATAGGTGTCCAAAATCTTCAATTTTGGAGGAATTGCACCTTCCATCACAATACAAGGTCTTGGGTCTGATCCTTCAACTCCCCAATAACCTGATTCTCTTATCCCATGGTTAGTTATTTAAAGTAGAGAGGCAAAATACTTTAGAGCAAACTATACAAGCACATCTGAAAACGAAGAGGGCGTTTTTGACAGGTTTTAAACAAAGAGCAGAGGAAGGAGACTTGAGTAGAATATATAAGATAGAATAAAGTTGGGAGAAATTAGGAACTGTGCAGTTATGACTTTTCACTGGATAATTTCTGTGTGTGCAACATACTTCAGTTTGTTGGCTCTGGCATACAATCGATCTCTGAACAAATGTGAGTTTTCCAACGGTGGTGAAACAAACTGCAGAACCTGGCGGACTGGTGCTCACGGAACAACTTGTCGTTAAACCCCTCCAAGACCAAGGAGCTGATTATCAACTTCAGGAGGTCACAGAATGGGGAATACCCCCATTCTCCATCTACGGGGACAGTGTGGAGAGAGTGTCCAGCTTTAAGTTTCTGGGCACTCACATCTCATGGTCCACCAACACCGCTGCGCTGGTCAAAAAGGCACAGCAACGACTGTTCTTTCTAAGAACATTGAAACGGACTGGTCTTCCCCTACAGCTGCTGATGACCTTCTACCGCTGCACCACAGAGAGCATACTAACGTATGGCATCTCTGTGTGGTATCTCAGCTGCACGGAGGCGGAGAGGAGAGCTCCTCAGGGCGCAAAAGATCATTGGGACACCGCTACCAGCCTTGGAGGGCATCTACCACACACGGTGCCTCAGGAAGGCCGTCAGCATCCATAAAGACTCCTCTCACCCTTGTAATGGACTGTTCAAACGACTCCCTTCCGGCAGACGTTACAAGGCCTTCTACGCCTGCACCTCCAGACTCAGGAACAGCGTCATTCCCAGAGCTATAGCGGCTCTGAATCGGGCCTGCTGAGTGCCCCCCACCCCCATGGACTGTCTCCCTCGGATGGTCACGTCGCACAGACACATCTGCACTTTAGTCTGTTTTGACTTTACTGGTCTAATGTTCGTTTTACAAACCTTGTTCTCGGGGTATCTAAACCTAAATTTTATTTGTCGATTAAGTTATGACATCGGATGGAAGTTACAAACCAAATCTCGTTGCACTTATGTATAATGACAATAAAATATATTATTATTATTATTATTTTTAAATATTTTCCCTTTTTTTACAAGAGGAGGCAACATTTACCTTTCTGTCCCTGCACGAAGACAGAGTCTGTAGTGGTTCTTTGCTTCTTTTCCCATTGCCTTGATTAATACATATCATTTGGCATCTGCTGCACAGTCCTACAATCTGCAAAATGCATGTATTAGTAACAATATTTGGTGCCATAACCTATGCTTCTCGTCAGTTTTTTATCAATCAAGTGATGGTAACAAGAATTTATAGTAAAATGTATAAGTGGTAGATAGCAACAAAGCAGTGGAGTTCACATGAAGTGCTGCATAGAACCATGTGACAGTAACTGGCATTATTCTTCATTTATAATTCAATTAATAATTCAGTTGGGAGAGAAATACTTTTTATCTCACACTGTTTTATGGGCTGCAGTATTGTGTTACAAAGGTTGATGGAAGGGTGAGTTGTGTGGAGAAATCAAAGGATTTGTACCTCAGATTCAATCACTGATTCTTATCATTTTTGATAACTCCAGCGGTAGGGAGAAATAAACCAGATGGGGCAACAGCAGTTGAAATAATGGGTGAGAATAAAAAAGACAGATGTTGGACATCAGAAATAATAATAATGTTGGAAAAACTCAGCAAGTTGGACATCTTCTGTGAAAAGCGAACTTTGTAATGTTTTGGATCTGCAATATTTCATGATGATGCGTCAGAGAATCAAAACAGTCCAGCTGGTCAGTCCTGCTTGTTGATCTGAAGCAAGAGAGAGTAGTGGGCTCTACAGCGTATGATTGCTATACATTTAGAGCAATGGCCGTTTATGCCCCTCCTCTGAGTTGTGCTACTCTTTCACCAAGACACTGCTTAGTATTGAACATCTGTAGAAATGTTACCACTTAGAATTGAGCATCTGCAGAAAACTCTGCACTCTCTTTAAAGATCACAAGAAACCCTACATATTCAATTATAATGCAGTATATTTATGGGTCAACAAGGCATCGTCATAATATGCCTTTGTGAAATGGTAGGCCCGCTGGAATCCACCCAGTACATTCTGTATATTGGAATTTGACTCCAAACTTCTGACAATGATGCTATAGTCATTAATTGACAGCATGACTAAGCTTGTTAGAGAAAGAATGGCAAATATATTTAAATTTAAATGTTTCAGAAGAACACAAGAAACAACATGCAGGGATGTTGAAATGCATATGTCCATTGTGTAAAAATGCTGGATGGTACAAAGGCTGCAGTAGCTGGCCTAGGAAGCGATGATGAAATACTGGGCATTTTGAAACCCTGATATATCAGGCATTCTATTGAGAACCCATGCAAGTTTTGGAGGTATTTTCAAATGTAGGACCTGTCAGAGACACCCAAAGAAAAAGCTGGGCATTGGACAATGAAAAGAAAACATGTTTAAGTGAAACCAATTCATAAACATTCCATTAATTCAATCATTAAATGAAATAAAGGTTTACTGGGTGTACAAGTAAGGATGCGCCACATATCTAACGCGCCTTGGTTATCGTTATACTGTTTGCACTCAGAAATTAAAAGAAATCCTAGCGAAAGTGCTTTGTGGAGCATTCGAAGAATAGGACAAAAGTAAATTACCCCTTGATATGAAAACCACTTTTTTAACAATTAGCTTGGGCAATTTTAGAACTTCTAAGGAAGAAGGGGAAATAGATATAACCACAACAGAATTTAAAAGGGCCGATTGTGTTCGATAATTTTTTTACAAAATTCTTTGAGGAGGAAGCACTTTGTGTACCCTACTTAAAAATTCAGTTGCCAACTTAAATGTAACAGAATTTTTCGAGATACAGCTGCTGCACAGCATCTTTAGTATGTCAATCAGAAATACATTTCTAAGCAGTGATTAAATAATATATTTTTTTAATGGAAAGATTGCTTACAGGTTGATTCTACCTTTCTGTGCTGTTCCTTTATATTTGCATATAAACAATGAACAAAAGGACGTTCCTGAGTGCTCAGAAACTCTGTGATTGTAGGAAGCACATCGAGCTGTTTGCACACGAACGAGGAATTGAAAGGAATTGTTGGCCTCGACAATGAAATCCACATCCTTCTTCAACTAATTTTCATTTATTACACTGTATGTATTTGCATGCTATAAATTACACTTGCAAACTGTCCGCATAATTCTGGGATACAGGTATATTTAAATGATGTCACCAGTTAACAATAACAACTGAGAATGTAATAAATTAAAGACCAAATTAATTGCTGAAAGTTAGAAGAGGTTTTAAACTTCTAACTTTCAGCAAGGTCTGGCATGCAATTACATACAGTCTGATAAATGAAAAATATTCACTGTAAAGTTCAACACAGATTGGATTGAACTGTTTTTGAAGGCACATTGGAAAGCATGTACATCATAAAATAAATGTACACTAAATAACACCCAAAAAAGTTGACTCATTGGGACTATGACATTTCAAAATGGAGTACAGCTCCATGTTGAATAAATGAAATGGCTGAAGTCCAATTCCACCCACAAAAAGACCACCAGGGGAGCTGGGGGAGATGGCCGCCCTGCCAGGAAGTCTGTTCGTTTTTCCATCCTTTTTGTTATTTTTTAGTGTGTTAAACGTCTGTCTTTGTTTTATGTGGGGGAGGGGTGAGGGGATCGGGATAAACATTTTTTTCAAGTTCCTACCTTGCCGGAGATGTGATTATTTTTCAGATCACATTCTGCAGCCTTCCATCACTGGAGCTGGAGGCCTCCTCGGACTATCGTGAGCCCCACCGCGGGGCGCGGACTTAACATCGGAGCCGATCCTTTGCCTGGGATCGCTCCCACTGCGACCACCGTGGACTTTACCATCAAGAGCTCGCAGTCTTTGGGAGAGGCTAGTTGAGAGCTCCAACGCCGCAGAAGGTTCGACCAGCCCCGACGCAAGGTTCGATCGTCCAGCGCGGAGGAGCTGACATCCCCCCGGTGCGGGAGCGGATCGCCTCGACGCGGAGGGCCCGAAATGCCGCCAGCTACGGGAGTCAAGATCGTCCCATCAACGGGGTCTCGAGGCGCACGACCGAGGAAGAACTAAGGGAAGGGACTTGAACTTTATTTCGCCTTTCATCACAGTGAGGAATGTGTAGGAGTCAATGTGGTGGATGTTCATGTTAAAATGTGTTTTTGAGTGATCTGTTGCTTTTAATTGTATGACTGACCTGGCCAATGAAATTCCTCGTATGTTGCAAAACATACTTGGCGGAAAAAAGTGTGATTCTGATTCTGATTCTATTACATTTTGTAATATCGACATTTAAAAAAATCAACAATTTTCCTCTTTATACTTCAAAACAGCGTTTCTCAACTGGGGTTCCCCAGAACACTATGGTTCTGCGAGAGGTCGCTAGGGGTTCCGAGAGAAATAGTGGTAATCATGTGTAAATGCATTTTAGCAAAATCCTGTGATGTTAACAGGGCTTATGCCATCCTTTGGTAATGATAAACGATAGCAAGGCGCTCATCCATTCCACATATAATACACAAAACATATTACAGCAAAACCGCCGTGGAATTTTACATTTTTTAAAAGCTCTCGGGTTTAATGAGTACTGCAGAACGATTGGAATCGTCTTTTACTTGATTCCTCTGAGACAAAAACGATTTGCTAACTGCCACTGTTAATGCGTTAACTGCCACTGTTAACATCATTTTAACACTGTTATACGATGTGTCACCAATACATCTATATGTATTCCTCATTAGATATAATTGTGTTTTGATCAAGTATTACTGACGCTTTCCTTTGAATAAAATTCTGATGTGGGTACAATTACCATTTGATCTTTGGATGTATTGGTGGATGGGAAAGATTTAGATGGGTATCGGACGGTCATCAAGGGCTCCGGCGGATTCCTGGCGTGCAGGTACAGTCCCTCATTCGCTCACGTTATTTAGAAATTTTTACCCATCATTTAGGGATGTTATATGAATTTTAAAAATGTAAGTATGTTTATGTTTATTTTTGTTAATTTATCAAAAGTTTATGTATGTTTTTGTTAGTTTGTGAAAAGTTTATGTGTTGTTTTCTCTCTCTCTCTCTCTCTCTCTCTCTCTCTCTCTCCAAGGTTCGTTCTGCCTTTATTTGCCTTTTTTTACCCATTTTTTGTTAGTTTGTGAAAAATTTGGGAGTTGTTTTCACTCTCTCTCTCTCCTCCAAGGTTAATTCTTCTGTTTGCCTTTATTTGCTTCAGTTTTATTTGTCTAAGTGTTATTTGTTCATATGACATATTGCCTTGATTTATCTTTTGCCTTTTCAACATTGTCAATAAACGATTAAGTTATTGTGGTGTTTAAGAAAGAACTGCAGTGGTGGAAAATTCGAAGGTAGACAAAAATGCTGGAGAAACTCAGCGGGAGAGGCAGCATCCGTGGAGCGAAGGAATAGATGACGATTCGGGTCTAGTTTGTGGTAGTTATTTTGGTAGTTATCTGTTTTTGTCTGTTTATATGTGTTATTTATGATGTTGGTTATTTATGTTTATTTTTTGTGTGAATGAAAACCTCCTTATGAGGTCTCTTGAACAAGCAGTTTGATTTCATTTTTTTTGCATTGTCAATAAGCTTGAGAAAAACGTTATTTTTGCTTAACTAGTTATCAGAAAGTATATTATGTTTGCCTTATGAACTTTAAGTTTATGAAAGAGAAAGAAAGAGAGAGAAAGAGATTAATAAAGATGTATAATATTTTTCATGTAGGGGTTACCTGAGACATGAAAATTATTTCAAGGGTTATGCAAGGGTCAAAAGGTTGAGAAACACTGCTTTAAATGCAGATACAAATGCAGAAATTGAAGGGCAAAGATGCCTTTCAACGAGATAAGGGTTGCGGAGCAACTAATAATTATTATGCGAATGTTAATGGACATCAGGAAGACTAGAACAAATGGAAACACAAAGTGCTGGAGTCTGGAAACAGACTGATGTGATGCTGACATCAAACAACCAATCAGAATGTAATTTGGTTCAGGCTGTTTTGACTGATTGGAACCACCGTCTAAACAATGTGTGAACTTTAACCGTTAAATTGGTCCTTTGCAAGAATGTGTAAAGATACACTTTCTGTATTTATAGTTTAAATAAATCATGTACTGGTGAACCATTATAGAGTTTCTTCGGTGCTTACAAATTTCTGGTTTGGAGGTTAGAAACAAAAAAGCCTGTTTGGATCAGAGAATTATGAATGATATACTCAAAAGATTGATCTAACAGTCCAGAAAAAGATTTATATTTACCTGAAACAAATAAGAAACACCATCTATAATCATCTCAGCCCAGTCATCTTCCTCATACGGCCTCACTGTACTTATAACAAGGTTGGGTCGGAATCGATGGATGAGTTCCTCGGTTGTTAATGCTTCAGCAGAATTAAGATCACATGATCCACCTCTGTCACAATTATAGGACAATGCATTGGAAGTATAATTAATCATCTAGAGAATTACTGCATATAGCAGCTTCAAAAATCATGAAAATTGAAAAGAAAATGGCAAAATCTGCCCAGAATGTAACAGAAGTAGCCTTCAGCAAACCGGCCACAAGTTCTGCAAATGTACTAAAAAACATTTTCCGTATTTCAAATTACATGATGCCCATTCTTCACTAATGAAGATTTCACTATTCAAGTGAACACAGTGAAGGATTGGGGTGGGCGATTGCAACCTTCACGTGGTTCACCCTGTTTCGACAAATGGAATCAACCTGCCGTGCATAATCAAATAAGATCAAATAGAACAAGCTGTCTTACAACTTTAGGCTGAGCACGCCATACGCAAGAAGAAGACTGAAGGATTTAATGATATTTTGGAATTCTACAGGCTACATGCACAAAATATAAATATTGAACCTGTTCACATGATTAGGCATTATAAATGCTATAATATGAAGCATTTGTTTGTGCAGTTTGTGTATCATATTTTCTGAAGGCTGACTTTTCTCTCTATTTTTGTTGTCAGACAACCTTGGAATGTAACAATGGTTAAAGTTAATACAGAAGAGTGATATAAATTTGGGAAGGGGCTGGGAGTGAAAACAGACAAAAACTGTGCACTAAGAGCCCTCAACGTGTGTTTTTACATGTCTGAGCATCCCCATTATGGGAACCCAGTAACTCCTTAAATATAACATTGGACATTGCACAGCAGGCTCTTCAGCCAGCTATGTCTGTGCAGATCACTGCATGAACAGAAGTCCAAGCACTGATCCTTGTGGAATACCACTGGTCATGGACCTTGATTCAAAAAAATGCTCCTCCATCACTACCTTGGTCTCATTTGCCCAAGCCAATTTTGAGTGCAACTTACCAATTCACCTGAGATCCACTTGACTTATTCTTCTGGATCCGCCTACCATGAGGGACCTCATGCTTCACAAAGGTTCAAGTATATAACATTCGCTGCCTGACCTTTATCAATCATCATTGTTCGATCTTATAAAAAAAACCTGAATGGAATTTTGGACAGGATATCTTTGGCAGAAAGATATGCTAACTTTCCACAATAAATCCATGCTTTCTCCAAATGTAAATAAATACACTCCCTGAGAATTGTCTAAAAAATTCTCAAGACACACAATACCTCATTTGTAATATCTCACCATCATCAATGCCCTTATCCTTGGTGAATACTGATGCAAACAATTCATTAAAAACCTTGACCATTTTTTTGCCATCATGATTACATTCCTTCTATTGTCCTGGACTGGCCCTACCCTTTCCCTAGCTATACTCTCACTTTTAATGAATGGATAAAATTTCTTGGGATTCTCCGTAATCCCTCTTGCGAAAGACATTTCATAGCCCCTTTGAGCCCTCCTGTTGCCATCTTTAAGTTATTTTCCTGCGTCCTTTATATTCCTTGGGGGTTTTGTCTGATATCAGCCTTACAAAAAGTTACATATTCTATTTATTTTTGACGAAAATATCTCTTTGTCATCCAATGTACCTGAATCTTGCCATCGATCTCACAGGAACATTCAAATTATGTTTCCTGTCTCATCATAGTGTCCACTAATTTTAATTTGTTAGGAAACCCAGAGATTATATGGTAATCAAATGGATAGATCAAAATGTTGTTGACAAATGGATTGTAGTGCCCCTGAAGTCACAAGGTCGCTGATACACTAAGGTCCCTGTGGAAAGCTGTGATTATCCACTTCATAGGTGGACTAAAGTTACTTAACTTTATATATTCAATTCATTAAGTATGGAATACACAGATAAAGTTTGGCTCAGCAAACCGAGCAGAGACAGCAGATGTAAAAATAATGTCCAATGCTGTCACTTCCAAAAAGGCCACTAAATAAACAGCATTAATTAAAAAATGTCATGCAAGCCTGCCCCAAATCTTCTGTCCTGTCCAGGCAAAAGAGCTGACTCTCTCTTTAGCCATGAGAAAGGAAAAATTACTGGTAAAGACAGACTTCATTTCAGAATACAACCCCTATAAATGGTCAGGCTCTGGGAAGTGTAGAGCAGAGGGATACAGGAGTACAGGTACATAGTTTGTTGAATGTGGCATCACAGGTAGACAGGGTGGTGAAAAAGGCTTTTGGCATATTGACCATCAGTCAGAGCATTGAGCATATTAGTTGGGAGGTCATGTTGCAGTTGTATAAGTTTTTGGCAAGGCCACATTTGGAATGTGTAGGAAGGAACTGCAGATGCTGCTTTGCACCGAAGATTGACACAAAATGCTACAGTAACTCAGTGGGACACAGCATCTCTGGATAGAAGGACCCACATAGGAGATTAGTGGGCAAAATTAGGGCACATGATATTGGGGGTAGAGTGCTGACATGGATAGAGAAGTGGTTGGCACTGGGACCGCAGCTATTTAGAATATACATCAATAATTTGGATGAAGGGATCCAAAGTAACATTAGCAAATTTGCAGATGATACAAAGCTGGGTGGCAGTGTGAACTGTGAGGAGGATGCTATGAGAATGCAGGGTGACTTGGACAGTTGGGGGAGTGCACAGATGCATGGCAGATAAAGTTTAATGCGGATAAATGTGAGGTTATCCACTTTGAAAGCAAAAACAGGAAGGCAGATTATTATCTAAATGGCGTCGTTGGGAAAAGGGGAAGTACAACGGGATCTGGGGGTCCTTGTACATCAGTCTATGAAAGTAAGCATGCAGGTACAGCAGGCAGTGAAGAAAGCGAATGGCATGTTGCCCTTTATAACAAGAGGAATCGAATATAGGAGCAAAGAGGTCCTTCTGCAATTGTACAGAGCCCTAGTGAGACCACACCTGGTGTATTGTGTGCAGTTTTGGTCCCCTAATTTGAGGAAGGACATTCTTGCTATTGAGGGAGTGCAGCGTAGGTTTTACAAGGTTAATTCCCGGGATGGCGGGACTGTCATATGCTGAGAGAATGGAGCAGCTGGGCTTGTACACTCTGGAGTTTAGAAGGATGAGAGGTTATCTCATTGAAACATATAAGATTGTTAAGGGCTTGGACACACTAGTGGCAGGAAACATGTTTCCGATGTTGGGGGAGTCCAGAACCAGGGCGCCACAGTTTATGAATAAGGAGCAAGCCATTTAGAACGGAGACGAGGAAACACATTTCCTCACAGAGAGTGGTGAGTCTGGAATTCTCTGCCTCAGAGGGCGGTGGACGCAGGTTCTCTGGATGCTTTCAAGAGAGAGCTAGATAGGGCTCTTAAAAATAGTGGAGTCAGGGGATATGGGGAGAAGGCAGGGACGGGGTACTGACTGGGGATGACACACTCTCTCGGGGCCGACTCTCTCTCTCTCTCTCTCTCTCTCTCGGGGCTGACTCTCTCTCTCGGGGCTGACTCTCTCTTTCTTTCTCTCTCTCTCTCTCTCTCAGGGCTGACTCTCTCTCTCTGGGCCATCTCTCTCTTGGGGCCGACTCTCCCTGCTTCTCTCTCGGGGCCGACTCTCTCTCTCTCTCTCTCTCTCTCTCTCTCTCTCTCTCGGGGCTGACTCTCTCTCTCTCTCTCTCTCTCTCTCTCTCTCTCTCTCGGGGCCGACTCTCTCTCTCTCTCTCTCTCTCTCTCACACTCTCACTCTCTCACTCTCGGGGCCCACCCTCCCTCCCTTCCGCTCGGCGGCTAATCACAGCGCTTCGTTCACTGCCCCATATCCTGACTGTGAACCGTGCTGTGATTGGCCGTTGAGCGGAGGGGAGAGAGGGTTTTGGGGGGCAGTCGGTTTCCGTCCCGCTGGGCGTGGTTTTGCCGCGCTCACTGTGTGCTGGTTCTGAGATTCTGGATGTCGGAGGTCCTCAGAAGAAGAGAAAAATACGCTTGCGGGCCGGATAATTTCGTGTTATGAAGCATGTCTTGCCAAAAAAGTGGAGGGGCTGCAGCCACCCCCCCTCACCGGTTCCACGGCCCATGTGTATGGCTGCTGAAGGTACTGGCTCACTTATCTTCACTGATGATACAACGGCTGATGGTAATAGCATAATGAATTCTGAAGTGTATAGACAAATCCTATCTGCTTGTGCCAGACAAATGCCTCAAAATTCATTGGTCGGTCGTTCATTCTACAGCAAGACAATGATCCCAAACATACTGCTAAAGCAACAAAGGAGTTTTTCAAAGCTAAAAAATGGTCCATTCTTGAGTGGCCAAGTCAGATCAGATCAAATGTATAAAAATTGCCTTTATTAAATTCTGACAATGTGCACTTTAACCACATGTAATTTTTTTTAAATTACAAATCTCAAATGGTGAAGTTGAGGCAAATAAATAAATTATGGTCTTTGTCCCAAACATTATGGACAGCACTGTACATACAGACCTGCTCAATTGTTTTAATACCATACTGAGGCTGTTGCCAGAGTATACCCACCAGCTATGCCACTTTATGAGCAGGCATTACTGAGCAATAATTTTCTTCTGAGCTCATTTCACCCTAATTTTATTTACCTACACGGATGCCTTTGATTTTCACTTTAAAAAGGCTGTGCCTTGAGAATTACTTTAGTTTTTCAGGGTACTTCTGTGGTGCATCTGTTGCAAATGCAAACTTGCTTCCAAAAGGTGCCTCCATGCAGGGCCGTCTTAATGCATGGGCACGCTGGGCACGCTGGGCAGTTGCCCGGGGCCCCACGAGCATAGGGGCCCCATGCTAATCTATGTATTGTAGAATGTTATTGTAGAACATGAAAACGGAGAAGAACATCGCAAATGCATGATGGCATATTTGATTCGGCACAAAGAAACTGGAAGTGTAGGGGCCCCAGTGCACTGCTTTGCCCAGGGGGCTATAATGTTGTTAAGACGGCCCTGCCTGCAGGCATGTCTGTGTTATTAAATGGGTGGCAGACTGAAATAACAGGGAACATTTTATTTTATTGTGGGTGAAAGAAAGAATAAGATTTGTTTCACAAAATACTTCCAATTGCTACCTTTTAAAGTTTTGGCAATAGTCTCAAGAAAAACTGATGCTGAATTGAATAAAATCAATTCTAACAGAAGGTATTTTACTTGAAACATTAACCGTGTTTCTCCTTCTGCAGATGCTACTTGAACTCTTAAGTGTTTCAGCATTTTCAGTTTTTATTTCAGATTTCCTAGATCTGTTAATTGACGTTCATGATGCTCAGTGAATCTTTCTTATATTAAACAGGATTTATTTTTTCCTGAATAGATCCTACCTTTGTAGTATCTGCTCCTTAAGATGTAGAATGCTTGCCCTGTTTACGAGAAGATACTGTGCTTCATTCACCAATGAGAGGGAAGGTGACTGGGTCAAAGACTGACCTTGAACTGAAAATTTAAAGATTTAGTTTAGTTTAGTTTAGAGATACAGCACAGAAACAGGCCATACAACACACCGAGTCCGCAACGAAGAGCAAATCACCCTGTTTACTAGCAGTACCCTACTCACTAGGAAAAATTTACAATCTTTACAGAAGCCAATTAACCTGCAAGCCTGTGCATCTTTGGAGTGTGGGAGGAGACCGGAACACCCAGGGAAAACCCCACACAGTAATGGGGAGAACGTACAAACTCCGTACAGACAGCATCCGTGGTCAGGATCGAAGATATTATTCTACATCTTTCCGCAACAATTAAATCTACATAAAGTTATCTCAGAACAAATTAATTAGTCTATTTTTGATTTTTAAAGTATAAATATTAGAAAGCAACTGTATTTTTTCAAAATGTGTTTGTTCTTGTCCACTTTAAAATTTGAAGTCTTTAACTAGAACTTTTCGTTCATGCTCCACATTCTGCTAAGTGCTTTCAATTGAGTTGGGTAATGTAAAACAGCTTCAGTGTTTAAAGAGCTAAATTGTAGTTTTCAACAACCTACTTAATTTCTTGAGTAAAAACTCATATCTTATTCCGTTATACCTCAACTGGTTAGTTGAAGGCAAATACGACAACATTTAAATGATAGGAAATCAAAAACCAATATTGTAAAAGGTCCCAAGGTGATTGTAACTTATATAACTTGATTGTACTTATATACCATTCTTCAAGTCCCAAATCTGTTTATTGTAATTGAAGTAATTTTAAAATGTAAACTGTTACAAAATAGAAATAGGAAATAGAAATAGAATATTAATATTTATTAATATTTTTAATAAAAATATTCTTCTTAAAGAATTGCAATACATAGCCCAAAATTAGTGATTTTAATTTATATATCATCTTATTCAGACCCCTTCACTTTTTCCACATTTTGTTACGTTACAGCCTTATTTTTAAATGGATTAATTCTTTTTTTTTTTTATCATCAATCTACACACAATATCCCAGAATAAAGAAGCAAAAACAGGTGTTTAGAAATTTTGGCAAAGTAATTAAAAATAAATAACTGATATATCACATTTAAATAAGACAATAGTCAATAGGTGCAGGAGTAGGCCATTCGACCCTTCGAGCCAGCACTGCCATTCACTGTGATCATGGTTGATCATCCACATTCAGTACCCTGTTCATGCCTTCTCACCACATCCCCTGACTCCGCTATCTTTTAGAACTCTACCTTGAAAGCATCCAGAGAATTGGCCTCCACTGCCTTCCGAGGTAGAGCATTTCACAAATTCACAACTCTCTGGGTTCCCGCCATCCCAGGAATTAACCTTGTGAATCCATGCTGCACTCCCTCAATAGCTAGAATGTCATTCCTCAAATTTGGAGACCAAAACTGCACACAATACTCCAGGTGTGGTCTCATTAGGGCCCTGTACAACTGCAGAAGGACCTCTTTGCTCCTATACTCAACTCCTCTTGTTATGAAGGCCAACATACCATCAGCTTTCTTCACTGCCTGCTGTACCTGCATGCTTACTTTCAGTGAGTGATGGACAAGGACCCCCAGATCTCTTTGTACTTCCCCTTTTCCCAACTTGACACCATTCAGATAATATTCAGACCCTTTGCTATATGACACTCAAAATTGAGCTTAGGTTCATCCTGTTTCCATTAATTATCCTTGAGATGTTTCTAGAACTTGATTGGATTTTACCAGTACTAAAGTAAATAGATTGGACATGATTTGGAAAGGCACACGCCTGTCTATATAAGGTCCCACAGTTGACAATGCATGTCAGAGCAAAATCCAAGACATGAAGACGAAGCAATTGTCCATAGACCTCTGAGACAGGATTGTGTTGAGACACAGATCTGGGGAAGTGTATCAAACAATTTCTGCAGGAGGTCCCGATGAGCACAGTGGCCTCCGTTATTCTTAAAAGGAAGAACTTTAGAACCACCAGGACTCTTCGTAGAGCTGGCCAACCGACCAAACTGAGCAATCGGGGGAGAAGTGGCTTGGTCAGGGAGGTGATCAAGAACTCAATGGTCAAAGACAAAGAGCTCCAGAGTTCCTCTGTGGAGATGGAAGAATCTTCCAGAAGGACAACTATATCTGCAGCACTCCACCAATCAGGCCTTTATGGTAGAGTGGCCAGATGGAAGCCTCACCTCAGTAAAAGGCACATGGCAGCCTGTTTGGAGTTTGCCAAAAGGCACTTAAAGGACTCTCATGAGAAACAAGATTCCTTGGTCTGACAAAATCAAGATTGAACTCGTTGGCCTGAATCCCAAGCGTCACGTCTGAAGGAAACCAGGCACCGCTCATCATTTTTCAGGATGTAACTAGTAGAGTGGATACGGGAGAACCAGTGGATGTGTTATATCTGGACTTTCAGAAGGCTTTCGACAAGGTCCCACATAAGAGACTAGTATGCAAACTTAAAGCACAAGGTATTGGGGGTTCAGTATTGATGTGGACAGAGAACTGGCTGGCAGACAGGAAGCAAAGAGTAGGTGTAGGGTCCTTTTCAGAGTGGCAGGCAGTGACTAGTGGAGTACCGCAAGGCTCAGTGCTGGGACCCCAGCTATTTACAATATATATTAATGATCTGGACGGGGGAATTGAATGCAACATCTCCGGATGACACAAAGCTGGGGGGCAGTGTTAGCTGTGAGGCGGATGCAAGGTGACCTGGATAGGTTGGGTGAGTGGGCAAATGCATGGCAGATGTAGTATAATGTGGATAAATGTGAGGTTATCCACTTTGTTGGCAAAAACAGGAAAGTAGACTATTATCTGAATGGTGGCCGATTAGGAAAAGGGGAGATGCAACGAGACCTGGGTGTCATGGTACACCAGTCATTGAAAGTAGGCATGCAGGTGCAGCAGGCAGTGAAGAAAGTGAATGGCATGTTAGCATTCATAGCAAAAGGATTTGAGTATAGGAGCAGGGAGGTTCTACTGCAGTTGTACAGGGTCTTGGTGAGACCACACCTGGAGTATTACGCACAGTTTTGGTCTCCTAATCTAGGCCATAGAGGGAGTACAGAGAAGGTTCACCAGACTGATTCCTGGGATGTCAGGACTTTCATATGAAGAAAGACTGGATAGACTCGGCTTGTACTCGCTAGAATTTAGAAGATTGAGGGGGGATCTTATAGAAACTTACAAAATTCTTAAGGGATTGGACAGGCTAGATGCAGGAAGATTGTTCCCAGTGTTGGGGAAGTCCAGAACAAGGGGTCACAGTTTAAGGATAAGGGGGAAGTCTTTTAGGACCGAGATGAGATTTTTTTTTCTAAACACCTGTTTTCGCTTTTTTATTATGGGGTATTGTGTGTAGGTTGATGAGAAAACAAATGAATGTAATCCATTTTAGATTAAGGCTGTAACGTAACAAAATTTGGAAAAAGTGAAGGGATCTGAATACTTTCAGAATGCACTGTACATGCCTTTCAAATGCAGTAAAATGTTAGACATGTAAATGTAGTCACGTTATGAGGTAGTGACGTTCGGGCAATGAATAAACTAAGTAGCTCGTCTCATTCATGGCGCTAATGGAGGAAGGAATATTGAGAAAACTCCAACTCTTTGAATGCAGTCACAATTATTTTATGTTCAGCACTGGGTACAGAAATGTGAACTCTTCATAGATAGAGGATAAGCAGATGAAAGAACTTAGGACTTTGTTTTACTTCTGAAATATTCATTTCCTCTGAGGATTAGTATTTTCAGAAAATGAGGATATTTTGTCCAAGTGTTAACGGTGCATACCATTGATTTGTGGGCTTCGGAACAATTTGTTTTTCCCAAGACAACTCAGTTCTGGATCTTATCATGATCTTTGTCCACAAATGGATTCCAGAAGATGAGGTGACTCCTTTTAATAGCAAAGCAGAATTTGACCAAGGGTGTTACTGTGAACCCTGGCAAAACGAAATCACGGGGAAAACAGTCCAACGGTTGGAGATGTATTTCCCACAAAGGGAGATTGTTGTGGATGGTGCAGATCAATAATCCAAAGCCAAGATCTCAAGTCCACGACACCATTTTATATCAGTGACCTTCTGTCTGGTATCATTCAGTGACTTCCCTCCAGCATATTTGTACCCAGCAGCTCATCATATGTAAATCTATGTCTATGTTTTTCTTTAAACTGTGTCTGCAGAAGTGACACGGAGTGACTTTGTCAACACTGTCTACTTCTTCTTTCTCCACAACTTTTGCAGGTAATTTGTGGAGGAAGGTGATTGTTTTGAAGGTGTCTTTGTGAAGTCTTAATCTTCCTTTAATGTCCCTCTAATAACATCTATTTCTCATGGCCTCAAAGTTAAAAATAAAACATTAGATTTCTTTCAGGTCCCATATCTCTTCAGAGGCAGGAAAATCAGAGCATTGTCCATACATTCTGAGTGAACTGCAGTCAGAATCCATGACTTGATTGGACCATATCCTGCCTGTTGCACCTTATCTTTGCTATTTATGAAGCCTCAAATACATCTTTCACCTCCTTAGAAAATGATTTTTTAAAGCTGGAAAGTATAATCAAATGTTTGAAGATATCATCCTTTTCTTTAAAGAAATCAAACTATAAAACCCAAGCCAATTTCTTGGGTCTCTTCATGTACCGATAATCAGATTCCTTTCAATTCGGCAATGTGATACCAAGTAGTGTGAGTTGTTTAGCATATACTGAAAAAAATGGGCTTCAATTGACACAGTTGGTCTTAAAAAATGACACTTTTTTTAATACACATTCAATACCTTGCTTATGTTTCTTCATCACTCTTTGAAAATCAGAACTCTGTCGGAACAGACAACTCTGCCGTCCAAGAAATGTGGAGATCCATCCTGCAACTTCTTCCCCACAGTTCAGTCCTTTTACTCTGTGATAAACAAAATATGCTGTTACTTTCATAAACAAACAACATTATAAAATAAAAACTCCAGGTCCATTCTGGTGCTCTCACACAATTGTGAACCCTTTGCCATCACAGCAGTGATTCTCCCACCCAGACAAATGTTATACAATCTCCCAGAATGGCAGAATATATTTTTGGTTTGTTATTTTCTTTTATATTCTTCTTGTCCTTCTTATGCTGCTTTCTGTAGTTGAAAAGAAAACCTTGTTCAGGTAATAGAAATTCCTCACATCTGGCTCATGCATAAATCTGGTTTATGCACAGTTTTCCCTCAATTTATTTTACATCCTATCTTACTGTCCTGGCCTCTTTGTGGGATGAAGTTAAATTTGGGATTAAAGGTCCACCCAGCTAGTCCATGGCATGGCGTTGGCACTTTGGGAATTGACACTATGTTTTTACAATGTGGTATGGAACCAGCTTCTAACCTTAGATTTTGGTAAGTTAAAACACTTTAAACAGGAGAAAGTGAACAATCTTCAATCAAAATAGATCAATTGTAATCTGATTTGTTTTTCTGGTACTTTTTTTTGTGACATTTAGAATATTATTTATGCCCTTAATTTTATGCCATTTCAGTAGTGCCAAAGTTCCTTGCATGTTTCACCAGAAAATTGCTCACTGGAAAAAGACAAGAAACCAGTTACACACTTGATGCTTCTGGGATTTTCTGCTTTGTCATACAAGGGGCAGAAATTCCATTCAACCCCAGGGGAGAGTGCAGGAATTTCCCAGGACTGGAGAGAAGCTTGCTAAGTGAGATCAAGTGTTTCACCTTCAAGGTGACAGCCAATCGTACAGTACAGGTGTACGTTCCATATGTACAGTTCCATACTTTTGGAAATTTGGGGAAAGAAAATCTCCATGATCATAGACAGGTTAGGACATAGAGGAGGATGTCCTGAGTAACAGTCCCAAGATTGGTAGAGTATTTGATGGTACATTGCAAATTAATTGCCTTCCCTTTGATTTTATAACAAATTTTATAACGGCCTCATCTTACATTGTCCCTCAGGTTTAAGTACCACCTGCTTGAACTTCAGTCCCGTGGATTCTGAGGAGGCCGATGAGAACAGGGTGGGAAATACAGATAATTGAGCCAGTAATGTTCAAATCACATGAAAATAAATTGGGAAGGTTCACTTACGTATATTTGGAGAAGTGAATGCTGGCATCATATAAAATGATCACACAATCTGAACCACTATTATAAAACTACAACACTTATGACCTTCAGGAAAAGTATCGGTGCAAAATTAACTACAGTCCCATGTTACATACTCAGGGCAGGTAGAAATAGGTAATTAAAACAAATTTGCCAGCATCATATGCATCTAAAGTTTTAAATATATAACCAAGAGAGTTCTGGCCATTGCTAGCTTCCAATTAAAATACTCAACCTTAAAGCTACTTAAAATACATTGAATTCTAACTCAGGTGAATGATTACAAAAATGGGCATATTCCACATGAAACTTCCTATTCCTTTAATCCACTGCAATCCATCCAGTGAACCTATTTTAAATGTTGCCACAGTGCCATTCTTGATCTCTAATGTTCCTTATGATATTTCATACCCTCATTAACCTGTATGAAAAATTGTTTCCCTGCTATCTCTCAGGTTTAATCATATCTAGATTTCGCAAATAGTCTGTTAGCATTGAATGTGCAATCTTATCTATAATTTCAGATCATGTCTATAATTTTCAAATAGCAGGGCTCGAAATTAGGGTTGTCCGGGTGCCATTGACCACAGAAAGTGCGGCCGGGCATCCTAAATGCCGACTCATTTTGCCCAGCTTGGCACCTGAATACTGGTTTATATTGGTAGACGCAAAAAACTGTAGTAACTCCTCGGGTCAGGCAGCATCTCTGGCGCATAGGAACTGACGTTTCGTGTCGGCGGCTGTATTCCTCTAGTATCTTTGATAGCGGGGCAAAGATACTAGGTGCGTGGTGACGAAGGGTTGGAGCGAATGACAGGCCCTGAACTGCGGCAGCGGATCCACAGCCTCCTCCTCCCGCACCCCGCCCGGCGGTAGGAGGTCTCCCTCCCCCTCCCTCCCTCCCTCCCTCCTCCTGGCCTCGGCGTGCGAGAGGGGTTGTTTTGAAAGCGCCTTTTGCAGATTTGCCATCAGTAGCTGCTATCGCCCTGATAACGGCGCTTTCAAAACAACCCCTCTCACACGCCGAGGCCGGGAGGAGGGAGGGGGAGGGGGAGGGAGAGAGGGAGAGGGTGGTCTCCTTCTCCTTTATAGCTATAGGGTCTTTGAGCTGCACCGCTCGGCCCCGCACCTTCCTGTCAGCTGGCGGAGGAGGGGAGGCGGTGGCGAGCCGGCGGCGGCACTTTGGCGTTGGACAGGGACGGTCAAGGCAGTGGGGCGATGTTGTCCGAGGAGCGCTGACCTTCCTTCCTCCCCACCTCCTCTGCCCCTTCCCCCCCCTCTCTCTCTCGTATGCCCCCCTCCACCGCTCTTATCCAGAGACCCCTCCTCTCCATCCCGCACTGATCCCCATTCCCTCCTCTATTCAGTCCTCACTGACATCCCCTGTGCTCCCCTCCCCATCTACCCCCCCCCCCCCAATCTATTCATCATCCTACCCACCTTGCATTGATTCTCCTGCCACACCCTCCCCCATCCATCCTACACTGGTCCCCCAATTCATCCTGTACTGACCCCCCCTTCCCATCCATCCTGCACTTCTCCCCCCATTCATACTGTACTGTTCCTCCCATTCATCCCATACTGACCCACTCTCCATTTACCATGCACTGATCCACCCATCCATCCTGTGGTGAATATCCCGATTCATCTTGTACTGAACCCCTCATTCATCCTGTACTGAACCCCTCATTCATCCTGTAGTGATCACCATTCATCCTGCATAGACCCTCCGATCCACATTGTCTTGACCCCCCCCATTCATCCTGTACTGATCCTCCCCATTCCTGTGCTGATCCCCCCCCCCCATCCATCCTGTACTGATAACCCCATTCAAGAAGAATGGGGGGGGAACAGTCTGAACAAGGGTCTCGACCACGAAACGTTGCCTATTTCCTTAGCTCCATAGATGCTGCCTCACCCGCTAAATTTCTCCAGCATTTTTGTCTACCCCCATTCATCTTGTACTGAACCCCCATTCATCCTATACTGATCCCCCCCCCATCCATGCCGTACTGATCCTCCCCATTCAACACCACTGACGTCCCCCGTGCTCTCCCCTCACAATTTTACATACTCCAACCAACACGTACTAATTCACCTGACTCAATCCATCCATTCCGCACCGACTGCCTTCTCAACCCCCCCCCCCCCCGCCATCTATCCACCCCGCACTGATTCACACCCCCTGACCCTATTGTGCTTCATGGTCTTCAGAGCGAACATTGATTATGATTGATAACGGAATGTAATCAAATGTGTTTTAATTCTCAATGTTATTATTTGTTTTGACACCTTTAAACATATTACCAAAAGAACATTTGCTGCAGTTATGTCCTTTGGCCATCTCTTGTCAGTTAGTGTAATGTTTAACCTGTCAGATGGGTATAGTCGGTTTTAACAGCTATTATCATAAAATGCCTTTAGAAATTTCCTTGCAACCTCTATATTTTGTTATGGATAAATTATGTGGGAAGCCAGAGTGTTTCTATGCCATTAGCAATAACGAAACATGCTATGGCCATGTCATGGTAATTTTCGGTCCTTCACAGGAAACATGCTTGCATCAATCTGTAGTGTGTATGGTTAAGCATATATGTTACCATGGTCCAGGATTTATTGACACAGGTTGATCATATGCTGAATAATCCAACCACATTATTGTTTGGAAGTGGAAAGAACTAATAGAAATTGCATTCATTGTAATGTGTAAAAAGAGTTGAGATATTGTATTATAATTTTGCTGCATGTCATTGTGGTATATATCATGTCTTGATTGGTGAATATGTTTAGTTTGTGAGTTGTTTGAAGCAGAAATAATATGTGAATGTAGACAAAAGTGCTGGAGAAACTCAGCGGATGCGGCAGCATCTATGGAGCGAAGGAAATGGGCAACATTTCGGGCCAAAACCCTTCTTCAGACTGATGGGTTTCGGCCTGAAACGTTGCCTATTTCCTTCGCTCCATAGATGCTGCTGCACCCGCTGAGTTTCTCCAGCACTTTTGTCTACCTTTGATTTTCCAGCATCTGCAGTTCCTTCTTGAACATAATATGTGAATGCTTCATTGAGCATAATTCCGACTGGTATCTATGCACTTCGTCCGAGCACATTATCGCATGCGTCATGCAAACCGTCTTCAATGACCACCTAAATTGTCATTTGGCAACCTAAAAAGCTGTCAAGGTTGCCCGGCTGGCAACAGGGAAAAAAAGTTAAGCGAGAGCTCTGAATAGTCTATTCCTGTTGAATGTGAGGTGATGTGTGTTGAGGGGTGAAAAATAAGTGGTAACTGTACAGCCAATGGCAGCATCTTTAACAGCATTGATATTCAGAGGGACCTGGGGTTGTCCATATATCCCTGAAAGTAGCAACACAAGCAAATAGAGTGAAGATGATATTCAGTGTAAGAGTCAGGAAGTCATGGCACAGCTTTATAAACCTTTGATTAGAACACATTTGGAATATTATTTACAGTTCTGGTCACTCCATTGCAGTAAGGATGTGGAAGCTTTGGAAAGGTTATAGAAAAGATTTACCAGAGTGCTGCTTGGATTAGATGGTATAAACTATAACGGGAGGTTGGAATGTTTTATCTGGAGCATTGGGGTGGCTGAGTGGATATCTGACATATGTTTATAAACTTCTGAGGCACAGACGTGGTAAGCAGTCAGATTTTCTTTCACAGGGTGGAAATGTCAAATGCTGGACGCACAGCTCTAAGGTCAGAAGGGGAAGGTTTAAGAGATGTGAAGGCATGCTTCTATTACACAGAGAGTGGTTGGAACCTGGAACCCAGGGGTAATGGTGGAAGTAGATGTAATATTGGTGTTTAAGAGACTATTGGATAGCGAAATGAATATGAAGGCAATGGAGGGATATGAATCACACACAGGTAGAAAAGGTTAATTTGGCATCTTGTACGGCACAGGCATCATGGGTCAAAGGCCTATTCCTGTGTTGTATTGTTCTATGTTCTATCCGGCCAGCTTCAATCATTCATCACTTAAATACCAGTGTCAAGCTCTTTGTCGTCAACCATTATTAAAAATGTAGTTTAGTATTTCAGCAGAAGCAACTTTGCCAAATAGAACTTTTATTGGAAATGTATACTGAATTCGAAATAGGCAGAGATTTAGTATTTTGCCTTTTATTCAAACTTTGGGTTGGTAAATTCTGCTCTCTCCCAACATCGAAACTTCGCTTGAAAACAATTCCATACAGAAACAAAGCCAACTTAAATTATCATTTCTTGTTTTAAAATAGATCTTTTTATCATTACTAACTCACTTTTATGTTTCCTTCCTGATACCATGTGACCCTGAATTTATTTTGTTGTAGAACTGCCAATGTATACATACTCCTTCGGCCAGAGGGTGGCAACGTTGGGTTGAAGTTATCCAAGTTATCCTCATGCTTGAAAATTGGACCATTATTTATGCTATTTGTCAAAATAAAGTCCACAAAATTGTTGCAGAATCTTCAGTGACAAACATGTATGCTCACTTACATAAATAGAAAACACTCAGTAACTCAGGCAACATCTATGGAGAGAGAAACAGAGTTAACTTTTCAGGACTGAGATTCTTCGTTGGACCAAGGCTGTTTCCCAGCCTAGATTTCCCTCTCTGACAAAACGTCTCAGACCTAAAACATTAATTCTGCAACTCTTCCCACAACTGCTTCCTCACCTACTAAGTGTTTCCAGCCTTCCATGTTTTTATTTCAGATTTCCAGCTTTTTTATGATTATCAGCACTAGATGTAGTACCAAAATGCATAATGATAAAGAAATCTCAGAGTTGTACAAAATCATGAGAGAAATAGATTGGGTAGATGCACGGAGTCTCTTGCCTAGACCATGAGAATTGGGAACCAGAGAACATAGGTTTAAGGTGAGGGGGAAAAAGATTTAATAGGAACCTGAGGGGTAACTTTTTCCACAGAAAGAGTGGTGGGTGTATGGAACGAGCTGTCCGAGAAAGTGGTTGAGGCAGGTACTATTGCAATGTTTAAGAAACATTTAGACAGGTACACGAATAGGACAGGTTTGGCGGGATATGGACCAAATGTGGGCAGGTGGGACTAGTGTAGATGAGATATGTTGGTCAGTGTGGGAAAGTTGGTCCGAAGTTGTAAGACTCCATGGACTTGGACCACAAGATCCCTCTGCGCTTCAATGCTGTTAAGGATCCTGCCATTAACTGCATACTTTTCCCTTGCAGTTGACTTCCCAAAGTGCAACATCAAACACTTGCCTGGATTAAACTCCGTCTGCCATTTTTGTTCCCATTTCTGTAACTATTTCTAACCTGCTGTATCCTTTGACAGCATTCTTCACTGTCCGCAACTGCATAATTTTGGTGTCGTCTGCAAACTTACTAACCAACCCATCTACATTTTCGACTAAATCATTTATATATCACAAACAACAGAGGTCCCAGCACTGAACCCTGTGGTACACCACTGTTTAAAGACCTCCAGCTAGATGAAGCGCGGCACCTTTCCACCAATTATGTATTCAATATATTAGCCCATTCTGAATCCAAATCACTGTAGATCCTGTGCATCTTAATTTTCTGGATCATGCTATCCTGGAGGACCTTGTCAAATACCTTACTAAAGTCCATGTAGATGGCATCCAGTGTTCTACACTCAATCACCTTTGTCACTTCCTCAAAAAAACTCACTCAAGTATGTAAGATATGAGCTGCCCCACACAAAGACATGCTGACTGTCCCAAATTAGCTCATTCTCATTTAGTACCATGCTTGCATTCTCAGACTCCAGGCATAGACTCGGCAACCGTTTTGCCAAATACTTGCACCCAGTCCACTAATGCCTATGGGATCTCTCATCTGCTAACCAGGCTAGCTCCTATTCCCATACTGATCTTTCTGTCCCAGGCGTTCTCCATTGCCAGAGTGAGGCCACACACAAACTGGAGGAACAATACATCATATTCCGCTAGGGTAGCTTACAAACCAATGATAAGCAACTTTAAAACCTCCAATTTTAGATAACTACATAACCATCTCCCTCTCCCTTCTTCCCCCCTAATCTTCCCCTTTTTCCTTCCCTGTGCCCCACCTAGGCTCTCACCTATTTCTCCCCAACCCCTCCCCTACTACCTGTATCCCTTCACAATTCACAATTCTTCAATCCTTTTGTCTCATACCTCCTGTCTTTTCATCTCTGGCCTTTGCCCACCACCTCTGTGGAAACTCCCCCCCCCCCCTTTACTTGTATCAACATATTACCTGCCAAGCTTTGTCCTGCCCCTCCTCGCTTCCAGCATTCTTCCCCCACCCCCCACTATAATCAGTCTGAAGAGGGGTTCCAACCTGAAACATCACCTGTCCGTGTTCTCCAGAGATGCTGCCTGACTTGATGAATTACTCCAGCACGTCAAATTTTTTTAAATTCTGACGTGGAATCATACAGTGTTTACCTTTAAATATTGCCGCCCTCATATTGACTCTCTTCTTTCCAGCCCCACCCCCCACACTTTGAAAAGCATCTTGGCTATACTTCCATTCGCTTTTCATTTTCTAAATGTACTAGGTCACGCTCATTTCATTTGTTGGATCTGCCTCACAACCAAACTAACCACATGTTCCCGATGTTGGGGGAGTCCAGAACTAGGGGCCACAGTTTAAGAATAAGGAGTAAGCCTTAGGAAACACTAAGGAAACGAGGAAACACTTTTTCTCACAGAGAGTGGTGAATCTGTGGAATTCTCTGCCTCAAAGGGTGGTGGAGGCAGGTTCTCTGGATGCTTTCAAGAGAGAGGGCTCTTAAAAATAGCGGAGTCAGGGGCTATGGGGAGAAGGCAGGAACAGGGTACTGATTGGGGATGATCAGCCATGATCACATTGAATGGCGGTGCTGGCTCGAAGGGCCAAATGGCCTACTCCTGCACCTGTTGTCTATTGTCACACAACAACCTTACATTCTTCAGTTTTAAGTTTCTGCATTTGGCATCATTAAATCATCTTACATCATGTCCAAATCAATGTACACCTATTTGAACATTCACAAGTCTATTAGAATAGGCAAATTCAAAGCATTTTCCACAGAGTAAGTTCCTTCCATGTCCAAAATCTTTATCAATGTAACTATGCACTATGATTGGGAGTCTCCAGTTTGTGCCCAACAATAATCTCATAGGTAAAATTCACTATTACACAGAAAACAGGGATATTCTTAACTTTCTCCACCAAATTTTACGAGGAGCTATTAAATATGTACCAAAAGGCATTCTCCAATTGCTGCCAGGTAGCAACTTTATCCCCCCAAAAATCGAAATTAAACTTCTTTAATTCTAATTTTAATTTTAGGGCAGCACGGTGGTGCAGCGGTAAAGTTGCAGCCTTACAGCACGAGAGACCTGGGTTCAATATTGACTACGGGTGCACGTCTGTACGTTCTCCACATGATCTGCGAGGGTTTTCTCCGAGAGCTTTGGTTTCCTCCCACACTCCAAACACGTACAGTTTTGTAGGTATAAATGTAAATTCGCCCTAGTGGTAGGCTGGCGTTAATGTGCGGGGATTGTTGGTCGGTGCGGAATCAGTGGGCCGAAGGTCCTGTTTCCGTGCTGTATCACTAAACTAAACTAAAGTGCACACAGATTAGAGCACCATGTCCATGCTCAACTTCCATTGTGTTATTTAATTAACTCATTGGTTATCCATCCTTCCCGTTTAACCAAGTTTAATCCATCCGTCCCGTTCAAATGCAAACAGTACATTTCCGACTCACCTATCTCCACAGACTTTAGTTTCACAGACTTGCAGTGAATATTGTTTTCCTACTTCTTCTAGTGGCACCATTATGGTATCCATTCCTGAAGCAATGAAGCACAATAACCATTTATATCAAGACATACTTAATAAGTCCTTCAAAAAGCACATTTGCCAATCTCAAGATGATGTCTTGGCTAGGTATGTTCTACATTATAGTAAAAGCAAAAAAATACAGAAACTGAGTAGTTGAAATGCAAACTTTAAATGCGTGAAATACTTAGGAGATCAGGGAGTCCTAGAGTGTGAAAGTAAGTTTGTATTACAAGTTGACAACCTTTAATCAAATCATAGATGAAAGGCTCTGATGAAAGTTCATCAACCGGAAATATTGTCTGCTCTCTCTCTAGAAGTTGCCAGACTTGCTGTTGGGTTTCCGAATATCAGCTGATGTGCTACATTCCAAGTTGATACAAAGATTTAAATATATAAAAGCCAATACTCAGCATTAGAGTGGGAGCAATGAAGAGATACCATTCAGTGCAATGGTGTTAAGTACTGCCACAAATGTGCTGTCACAGGGAATTTGATCCCCAGAGAGACACACAGGTATTCAACATGAATTTTGTTCCCTCCCAAGTTTGACGATAAAATATGTCACAGATAAGGCACAAGTTATTCTGTGAAGGTGAAGTATGAGCGAAAAGTCAATGCCAATAACATTGGGAAGGCAGAAAACAAAGTCCTATTATCTGACTTTTTGGAAGGATGGAAGAAATTAAAATGGAGAATTGCACAGATAGTAATCTCTACTTTTCTACAAGTAATGCATGTCAAGGAGACTAGAGATAGCAGGATAAGGCAGCTACCACTTTCCTAATGACACACATTGTAGAAGCTTCTGATTCCTGGCACACTGGGATCAGCTTTGGGGCACGAGAGATCTTGTCAAGTTTGACAGTAGATTCCTTGTTCCCCGTAATTTTACTGACAGACAAAACCAACCCTCAAAAGGCCTCATAGCTGCATTCACAGCATTTCTAATCTCAGGGAAACAACAGGGAAAGTTTGAAGTGATAAGAAGGCTGCTGTGCTACCAACCACAGGCTAAACATTCCTGATAGTATTTTCTATGTGCAGTGCTATATATCACAATAATGCCTTCAATATCTTCTGGTCCTCCTGTGAGCAAGGCAATAAATTTATGTGTCAGCAGAAATATTACAACTGTCTCCAGATCTGAGTTTTTCCCATGTGGGTGACTTTTTTTTCCTCTGTTGTCAGTGGGTTTGTACTTCATTCCATACCTATTTTTCCTGGCTGCTTTACAGGTGCAATATTGTATTATGTGAAAATCACTATGTTCCACGTGCACACATGGAATTCTGTTTGAAAATATTGTTTCGCTGTTCAAATGTAATATGTAAAAAAAGTTATTTTTTGCTTTTTTATTTTCCTTTCTGGCCTGGAAGAAACATCATTCGTATTGTGGAATATATCCTGGGGATAGTGTCTATTTTTTATTAAAAAAAACAATGCTTCTGTTGGTGATCGACATTCAGTAATTGTCAATTGCTAACTGGGAGTTTTCATTGCAGCTTTTAATAGAAGCTGATTTTCAATTGGCTGAGGAAAAGTACTTTGTTCGATGACACATGGAATATATAATTTTCAACAGATCTGAAAATACTGCAGATGCTGGAAATGTAAAAGGTTTCAAACATGTTGGAATCAACACACAGAATCTGTGAAAATAACAAAATATGACATTTCAGATGCCCTTGAAAAGGAATTAAAAAGGGACGAAAACTATGCTTGCAGGAAAAGAAAGTAGAATGACCTCTAAACTGCTTGGGTACAAATAAGGGACAGTGAATTGACAGGTTCAGTCTTCGCATTCAGGAAAAAAGTAAAAATTAAAGAAATAAAGTTAAACAATGTCAGATTAATTCTAAATAAAAGAACAGATAAGCCAATGGCAGTGTGTATTAATATTTAAAGAGAATAATTAAGTTATAATAAGTATGCTGAAAGTAAAGTATAGGCGACACAGCGGCACAGTTGGTAGAGCTGCCATCTCCGTGAGAGACCCAGTCGATCCTGGCTTCGGGTGGTAACTTTGTAGAGTTAGCATGTTCTCCCCATTTCCTCCGGGTGCTCCAGTTTAATCCCACATCCCAAAGATCCTGGGTTTCTACGTTAATGGGTCTCTATAAATTGGTCAATGTATTGGGAGTGGATAAGAAAGTGAGATAACATAGAACTAGTGCAAACAGGTGAGCGATGGTCAGCACTGACTCGATGTGCCGAGGGGTCTATTTCCATGATGTATTTCTAAACTAAAAAACTAAATACGTCATATTAAAACAGGCTCCAGTACCTAAGAGAATTGGCAATCCCAGTGGATACCCCTGCCTGCTGGCGATGTGCCATCAGAGAAATCTTACTACCCTCAAATATTTCTGATGAGTTGGGGAAACAGGGATGGTGCATTGCAGCTGTGAATGATGTTCAGATGTTCACAATTTCTTCAACAGGTGGACCTATTACATGAATTGACCGCAAACCGATTGGTATAATCTCCCAGGGCTCACATTAAGAATGCAGAGCAAGATTGAATTAATAATACCATTGATAGGTTTGCTACCACTGAATGGAAAATAGAGTTTGAAGAAAGGTCCCAATTTAAAATGTAGTCTGTCCATTTTCTTTACATATGTTGCCTGCCTCGCTGAGTTCCTCGAGCCCTTTGTGCTTTGCTTGATAAAAACAGGTAAGTGGAAGGGATTCTGCTACTCCCCCACCTTCCCCATTGATATCAGATATTTGAACAGGAAATAAATGAAGGAAAGCAGGAAGAGTTTGGAAAGTTTAAATTGCATTTTGTTCAATAATATCTTGGATGTTTCAGAATGATTTTTGCAATTAAAGATTCCAAAGGTCATCATCTTTTCTAACCTTCTGCACTGATGGTCATGATCCCTTGTTCCAGGTCAATGTATGGATGAATCAGGCAAAGCCTGGGCTCCTGCTTTTGACTAAGACAGATACCATTATGGTTGGCAATCATCCAGGCACGATCATACAGCAATCCATGCTTTCCAATAGGCCACTTCTTAACCTGCAGAGCAAACAAAAAAGGTCCACAAGGTCTCTAAACTAAACAATAGTGCATGGTGACTGGATGTTGATACAGTAACTGAAACAGCTCTGAAATTTCTGAGCAAAGACCTTAACAACTTTTGTGAATCTTGGGAAGTAGGCAATGCTGTCAATTCAGTGCACTGATGGGGTAATTGAGAAACATTGGAGAATCAATCACATATAAACCAGACTTGATTAAAATGGCACATTTCCTCCTCCAAAGGTTATTAGGTACATTAATTCCTTCTATATGGAAATGTAATAGCTTGGTGTCCCCTTTGGATTTTTTTCTATCTTACAGGCGATTTTATTAAAGGTGAATAGAACACAAATGAACCACTCTGCAAACCTTTGGACCACCCACAGGCTCACTAAATGCAAATGCATAAAATCAACACCCTACAATTTAACAACTTGATTAGTTTGGTCATTTTAGTCTGGTGTGGAAAATACAGCAGTGTGGTGCGAGGGGTGCTGCTACCAGTAGTTCAATAGTGCTTTATTTGTCTCATATGCAACTGCACAGTGAAATTCTTTTTGCAGGCATTGCCATTATTTAAAATCCACTGGGAGATTCACTGAGAGATGTGATGAGATTGCAAATCCTGCTGATCGAGTTTCCTGGAAGCTATCCTGGTGCTCCAGCTGCCTTTTTTTTGCCAGATTATAATAAGACTTACCCAATTTAGTTGTTATAATTGTGGAGATGAGCTAGGCAAGAATGTGTAATTATGACCTACACAAGATGTGACACTTCTGTACTGCAGGTCAATCGAGGGGACTTCTTACAGATTTACAACAACCTCCATGTAAATCTGTAAAAACTACAAGCAAATTCCTAAGAAATAATTTGGAGGAATAATATAAGGTAGAAGGAGCTGGCACCTTCCTTCTCTTTGTAACTCAGAAATGCTGCTTTTGTAATGGTTAAAAACAAATATCCATCTTTAGTTTAAATGTGGCTGCCATAAAATCTCCAATACTTTGTTTGCCAATTATGAATAATCCCTTGTTTAGGCCCTCTGTATTGGACAAGGGATTTAAACACTGGAATGATTTAGGAATTAAAAGGATAGAACACCTTTACAAGAAAGGAAAATTTCTTTCATTTCAAGAGTTACAGGATATCTATGGATTGCAGTCAAATAACATATTTAGGTATTTACAAATTAGAAACTATATTAAGTTAAATACGCAAGACTATAAAAATAGAAAACCAGGATTATTAGATGAATTGTTTAATAAACACCCAAATACAGAAAAATTAATAGGTATATATATAATACTATTTTGGATATGGAAATCCCAACTTCAGAAATATATCGACAAACATGGGAAAATGAAATAGGTTTATCTATAACGAAGGAAACTTGGGAAGAAAGCCCACAATGTATACATCGCTGCTCATTAAATGCTAGACATATATTGATACAATTTAAGGTATTAAACAGATTACATTATTCAAAAACGAAATTAAATAGAATTTATTCTAACATTTCTCCTATTTGTGATAAATGTCAGAACTTGGAAGCTAATTTTGTAACATGTATAAAACTTAATTATTATTGGACAGACATCTTTAGAGTTATCTCTGAAGTTCTTAAAATTAAACTGGACCCAGATCCAAAATTAATAATATTAGGAGTTCCGGATTCAAATCTAATATTAACAGTAAACCAAAGAAATTTCTTGTATTACTGTTGGATAATAGGGAAAAAATTAATATTGAAATTTTGGAAGGGAACATTATCCCCCACAATTAAAATGTCGACAGTGGAAATGTTGGAGACGTTGCATTTGGAAAGAATCAGATTTGTCCTAATGGACAAATACGAACTCTTTGAACATATATGGTCTCCATATACAGAATATTTGAAGGGGTAGCAGTTCTTGGCATCACAACTCAATGGGTACCCGGCAGGATTAGATGAAAATAACTCTCTGTTTTTCTTTTTGATTTGTATACATGTCTCTATTGATATCGCTATTTGAAATTGTGTTATTCACTATTAAGATGTATACTATAATCTCTCTTTTTTTTAATATATATAATACTTTGTTTTAATTAAATACATATAACAATAATATATACATATATAGTTTTTTTTTCTCTCTCTCTTCTCTTTCTATATAATCAAAATTATTATTTAATCACTATTCTTATTGATTAAAATCTATTCTTTTATTTTTTTTACTTTCTAAAAAAATAGAAGTTTATAAGAATTACTCGTAACATTCGTATACTTATTGAAATAAGTTGGTTGTGTATTTGAAAAGTTGTTATACCGTTGTTATGATGGATTACTTCTAATAAAAATATTATTACAAAAAAAAATCTCCAATTCAATGCTTTATGGTCCTAAGCCAAACTATCAAGTTGCAAACCCTGAATTAGAGGAAGATATTAAATTATTAATTTCATCCAAATATATGAAGCAGTGTGCTGCCACTTCCAGATATTCTTAAAATGTTTTGAAATTTAGTAATTTCTATGGAACTGTAAGTAGCAAGCATGTGAATTATTCTGGACATTTGGATCAATCTATGCCATGGCAACTTTCCACACTCACTGACTTTAATTCTGTTTTTGAATGGAATTATTTTATTGCTGTTACATTGCGGAAACAACTTCAAAGGGAATCTCCTGCAAACAGAGCTTTGAAGATTAATAGTTCCAAATTGAAGATGTCAGATGTATGCAAGAGAGCTTCACATTTTCTTTGATTTGCAAAACCGAATCCTAGACAACATTGTTTAAGAGAAAAGAAACAAAGATAGAAATCACATCTAATTTAAATAAATTCTAATTTTTCAAGGACTTAGTCCTTTCATGTGGAGACATTTCTGCAGGAATGCTACTAGTTATTTGTTAACTGAGGCAGAGAACGAAGGTGAACCAACTTGGTATAAATCCTGTGAACGCCATTTCTCTGGGTTTCAATGGACTATCCCACAAAGCGTTTGCAGATAGTTGGTGGAAACCTCACAGAAATTCAGTCCCACTGGTCCATTCAGTAGAACATTAAATTCTTGCCGTGGAAAGGCATTTAATCTGATGATCAAATTGTAGATTGTTAGTGAAACCAGAGTGTCTTATGGCAGTAGATTACATGGAGAGAAGAACGGAGAATAAATAATAAGGGCTGGGTGAGGTGGAGGGGACACAAAAAAATCACCACAACAGCTTGCTCCAATGAAGCAAACGCTATATTAGACTAAATACTGCAATAACAATAAGATCTTGGTGACAATTCAGGGAACCTCATATAATTCATAACACATCTTATGTCAAGAACATAAGAAACAGCCTCCATCGAAGCTTGTCCACAGTTCAATAGATTCATGGCTCAGCCTCAACGCTACTTTCTCATTTTCCCCAAACCCCCTGACTTTCATACACTTTGACATTCGCAAACAACCAAGCAATATTGATTTTTTTTTTAAACATCTAAACAAAAGTACGCAATATACTAAAAACTTTTTTTTAAACAAATGCATCTAAACAATAAATACATATCTACAAAAACTACTTCCATGAGATAATATCTCTCATTCTTTCTCCTCAGCCTAAGCAGACCACTGAATTGGGCTATCGGCAGTACAGACCACAGAGTAGAAAATGCTAACATTGAATTTGACTAATGTTAGTGTTGGAATCAAGGAGATGCCCGGGTAAGTACCAACATAAGGGCGGAAGATTGGCCCCATTATTTCCTCAACAATAAGAAATTCTGGTTTTGCTTTGGGCTATGTTTGAATCAGTTATATGTTCCAATGTTTTTATAGCTCCTATTATATTGATAGAAAGATCTCTCATACCCCCAAAACATTATAATTCTGGTACAATGAGGTTCATTTTGAGATATTGGTAAGATAATTAATAGTTCAATAGCCTGAAAGATGATAATACAGTATTCTTGAGTTGGATGCTTAATTAAATGATGTCCTCAGCAGATGAGCATCAAGTATATTGATTATAAATTGGTTTGCTTTTTATTAGTATTTATTTTTAACTTCTGAAAACCAGACATAATTAAAATTATCTAGGTAGTAAATTAAATTAGCATGGAAAGTCCTTTGTCAGCCTGTTGAATTCTACATCAAAGGCCTCCCTGATTACAGTCTGTTCTGTGTACCACTAACATTCAAGGTATAAAATTCAAGAAATATTCAGGCGGGCAGGCACCATATATGGAGGAAGAATTAGTTGATATTTCAGAATGATCTGATGCCTTTTTCTCCCTCCATATATGCTTCCTAATCTGATGAGTACTTCCATCATTTTTTTAATATTTCAGATTTCTACGACTTCTGTTGTACTCTAAATGTTATGCATGGAAGCTCCAATGGACAAGTTTTCCATCAGGTTCATCAATTATTTTTCATTAAAGCTTGCTTTAAATCAAGTAAACCATCATAAAGAACAAGCAATTTTAATTACAAATTACCTCCAGAGCAGAGTTATTTGGGATCTTTTACACAGGTTTCAAAAACTTTATGATGTAATCTGGCACCACCCACAAAACTGGTCACACCTCCAAATAAAGTTAATCACCTTTAAAATTTACTTTAAAAAAAACATTGCAACTGGATGAGCTTAATATTAATAAATCTGTGCACAAAAAAGTTTTTTCATTCACTCTAATCGCTATTTGCGTGGGTTAAAATTCAATTAAAAAAACTCCTACATAAGTAAAGGAACCGCTTGGAGATAGTGATCATAATATGATTAGTTTTAATCTGCAATTTGAGAAGGGGAACGTTAAATCGGAAGTGGCAGTGATGCAGTTGAACAAAGGGGACTATGAAGGCATGTGGGGGGAGCTGGCCAAAGTAGACTGGAAAGGGATCCTAGCAGGAATGACAGTGGAACAGCAATGGCAGGAATTTCTGGGCATAATCCGGAAGACGCAGGATCATTTCATTCCAAAAAGGAAGAAAGATTCTAAGGGGAGTAGGAGGCAACCGTGGCTGACAAGAGAAGTTAGGGATAGAATAAAACTAAAAGAAAAGTTGTATAACACAGCAAAGAGTAGCCGGAAGCCGAATGATTCGGAAACCTTCATAAGACAACAGACGGAAACAAAACGGGCAATACGGGCTGAAAAGATGATGTTCGAGGGGAAGTTGGCCAGGAATATAAAGAAGGACAGTAAAAGCTTCTTTAGACATGTTAAGGGAAAAAGAGTAGCAAAGTCAAATGTGGGTCCCTTGAAGGCAGACACGGGTGAAATTATTATGGGCAACAAGGAAATGGCAGAAGAGTTGAATAGGTACTTCAGATCCGTCTTCACTAAGGAGTACACAAACAATCTCCCAGATGTACTGGAGGACAGAGGATCAAAGGGGGTAGAGGAACTGAAAGAAATTTTCATTAGGCGAGAAATAGTATTGGGTAGTCTAATGGGACAGAAGGATGATAAATCCCCTGGGCCTGATGGTCTGCATCCCGGGGTCCACAGGGAGGTGCCTCTAGAAATAGTGGACGCATTGGTGATCATTTTCCAATGTTCAATAGATTCAGGATTAGTTCCTGTGGATTGGAGGATAGCTAATGTTATCTCACTTTTCAAGAAAGGAGCGAGAGAGAAAATGGGGAATTGCAGACCAGTTAGCCTGACTTCAGTGGTGGGAAAGATGCTGGAGTCAATTATTAAAGAGGTAATAATGGAGCATTTGGATAGCAGTAAAAGGTCCCACTTGTAGTCCAAGTCAACATGGATTTATGAAAAGGAAATCATGCGTGACTAATCTTCTGGAATTTTTTGAGGATGTGACAAGTAAAATGGATGAAGGTGTGCCAGTGGATGTAGTGTATCTTGACTTTCAGAAAGCCTTTGATAAGGTCCCACATGGGAGACTGGTGACTAAAATTAGAGCACATGGTATTGGGGGTAGGGTGTTGACATGGATAGAAAATTGGTTGGCAGACCGGAAGCAAAGAGTAGGAGTGAACGGGTCCTTTTCAGAATGGCAGGCAGTGGTGAGTGGAGTGCCGCAAGGCTCGGTGTTGGGGCCGCAATTGTTTACCATATATATAATTGATTTGGAAGAGGGAATTAGGAGCAACACTAGCAAGGGTGCGGATGACACAAAGCTGGGTGGCAGTGTGAACTGTGAAGAGGATGTTAGGAGGTTGCAGGGGGACCTGGACAGGTTGAGTGAGTGGGCAGATGCGTGGCAGATGCAGTATAATATCCACTTAGTGGATAACAAGAGGTTATCCACTTTGGCGGCAAAAACAAGTGGCAGATTATTATCTCAATGGGGTTAGGTTAGGTAAGGGGGAAGTACAGCGAGACCTGGGTGTCCTTGTACACCAGTCACTGAAAGTTGGCGTGCAGGTACAGCAGGCAGTGAAGAAAGCTAATGGAATGCTGGCCTTCATAACAAGAGGATTTCAGTACAGGAGTAAAGAGGTTCTTCTGCAGTTGTATAGGGCTCTGGTGAGACCACATCTGGAGTATTGTGTACAGTTTTGGACTCCTAATTTGAGGAAGGACATCCTTGTGATTGAGGCAGTGCAGCGTAGGTTCACGCGATTGATCCCTGGGATGGCGGCACTGTCATATGAGGAAATATTGAAAAGACTAGGCTTGTATTCACTGGAGTTTAGAAGGATGAGGGGGGATCTTATAGAAACATATAAAATTATAAAAGGACTGGACGAGCTAGATGCAGGAAAAATGTTCCCAATGTTGGGTGGGTCCAGAGCCAGGGGCCACAGTCTTAGAATAAAGGGGAGGTCTTTAAGACTGAGCTGAGAAAACACTTTTTTACCCAGAGAGTTGTGAATTTATGGAATTCCGTGCCACAGAGGGCAGTGGAGGTCAAATCACTGGATGGATTTAAGAGAGAGTTGGATAGAGCTCTCGGGGCTATTGGAGTCAAGGGATATGGGGAGAAGGCAGGCACGGGTTATTGATAGCGGACGATCAGCCATGATCATATTGAATGGCGGTGCTGGCTCGAAGGGCCGAATGGCCTCCTCCTGCACCTATTTTCTATGTTTCTATGTTTAAATCACTCAAAGCCATGTCATCACATGTCAACATAGTATATTATTCAGTATAGTTTTTTAATGTTATTTTTCATTATTTAAAATCAGGTTTCTAGGTAATTGATGGAATTCCTGGAAAGTGCAAAATTATCAGGAAAGAAAACGATGTTCCGTTCCTTCCCACTTCCCATCTAAAATGCATATAACAACGGGCTCCCACCACCATAACATCCCAAGAAAAGCGAGTTGAGTTTCCCACAAGCAATCAGGAGACATCAAGTAAGGGATCAGGCTTCCTTACCTAAATTACATGAATTAATATGTTTTTATGATAATGATAATTTCATAATAACTTTTACAGATCCTAGATTTTTTTTAAAATTTCAATCTGCTGTCATGGTATTTGAAATTGTTCTTGGTTGTTAAATCGAGAACACTAAAGATTTGCTGATAATGTCAAAATCTCAGTTAAAATGCAGGATAATACTGGGTATGATGCCCCAGGTTCAATCTGGGTATTGCATTGTTGTATTGCAGCTTTTGCATTATTTGATTGGGTAATAACAGGTACATTCCACGTTGTCCCTGAAAATTATCCCATTTACTTTAAAGGAATGAATATTGGAGACAGGTACGATGTGCTGTGAGGCTGCTGAATGACACATACATTTCTGGACATGGAGATGAATTTCTGGACAATAAAGTGGTTGTGGAAGAAATCTCTAACAAAAAAATAAGATGAAAAAAAATTCTTGGAACTGTTTAAGAAACAGTTAAATATTATAACAAAAGAAGACACCCTAGATCCTGAGGGACGGCCTAAGATAATATTGGAGTGATTTCGGTAATTTTTTGAATGAATTAACGGAATAGTTCTCTCAAATTATATGATGTTTTTGTAACATACTATTAGAATTATCCGCACACTCTCAACTTCCACTGGCACTATGTAGCTCCTGATCACAATGGTTAATGCACATAATATTAACTGCTTTTGAAAGATGCCTCTCTTACATGGAAGATAAAAACAAAACTTAAATTTATTAGTTTTGCCTGAACATTATGAATGTTATGCAAATGGAGGCTATGTTTCATTAATAACACACACATTATTCACGGTTGTAGCATTTTACAGATCCACGTTGTGTTCTCATACAACCCTTCTCAGTTTCCACCTTCGAACCAGTCCTTTTCAAAGATGCCAGTCCTTGAAGTTATTTTTATCCTTGAATTCTCTTAATCTATCTGTGATACCAGAGCAAATCAATAATGCTTTGTTCATCTAAAATAATGTTGAGATAAAACCACTTAGAGGTATATTAGATTTTCAAGTCTCAATATTAATCCTCACAATTGGTTGGCAATTGATGAATATTCTGTATGAGATGCCCTGTATTGTGAGATTTCCGCTCAAAATGTGAAAATGGTGCAGTGAACATTCTGGTGTAGAAGCAAAGATAAAGTGATGTGAGTAATGCACTATGGTAATGTAAACTATGAATTACAAAAAATAGCACTTGCATCCAATCCTTCAGCCTCATTTCATGTGCATTATATATTTTTCTATCAGTTCCCTCCATAGTGTTTGGGACAAAGACCTGTCAATGGGGAGCGTGAATTGGAAGAGCAAATATGTAAGGAGATAGCAGATATTAGTAGTAAGCACAAGGTAGTGATTGTGGGAGATTTCAATTTTCCAAAAATAGACTGGGAAACACATTCTGTAAATGGGCTGGATGGTTTGGAGTTTGTAAAATGTGTGCAGGATAGTTTTTTGCAGCAGTACATAGAGGTATCGACCAGAGAAGGGGCAGTGCTGGACCTCCTGTTAGGAAATGAGGCAGGTCAGGTGACAGAGGTATGCGTTGGTGAGCACTTCGGGACCAGTGATCACAATACCATTAGTTTCAATATAATTATGGAGAGAGTCAGAACTGGACCGAGGATGGAGATTTTTGATTGGAGAAAGGCTAACTTTGAGGGAATGCGTAAGGATTTTAAAGGAGTAAATTGGGACACTTTGTTTCATGGGAAGGATGTAGAAGAGAAATGGAGGACATTTAAAGGGGAAATTGTAAGAGTACAGAATCTTTATGTCCCTGTTAGGTTGAAAGGAAATAGTAAAAAATTGGAAAGAGACATGGTTTTCAAGGGAAATTGGACACTTGTTTCGAAAAAAGAGAGATATCTACAATAATTATAGGAGGCATGGAGTAAATGAGGTGCTAGAGGAGTATAAAGAATGTAAAAAGAATCTTAAGAAAGAAATTAGGAAGGCTAAAAGAAGATATGAGGTTGCTTTGGCAAGAAAGGTGAAAGTAAACCCAAAGGGTTTCTACAGCTATATTAATAGCAAAAGGATAACGAGGGATAAAATTGGACCATTAGAGAACCAGAATGGACAACTATCTGCAGAGCCAAAAGAGATGGGGGAGATATTGAACAATTTCTTTTCTTCGGTATTCACCAAGGAGAAGGATATTGAACTCTGTGAGTTAAGGGGAAAAAAAGTAGAGTAGCTATGGAAACTATGAGATTCAAAGAGGAGGAAGTACTGACACTTTTGAAAAAATATAAAAGTGGATAAGTCTCCAGGTCCTGACAGGATATTCCCTAGGACATTGAGGGAAGTTAGTGTAGAAATAGCAGGAGCTATGACAGAAATATTTCAAATGTCATTAGAAACGGGAATAGTGCCGGAGGATTGGCGTACTGCGCATGTTGTTCCATTGTTTAAAAAGGGTTCAAAGAATAAACCTAGCAATTATAGACCTATTAGTTTGACGTCAGTGGTGGGCAAATTAATGGAAAGGATACTTAGAGATAATATATATAAGCATCTGGATAAACAGGGTCAGATCAGGAACAGTCAACATGGATTTGTGCCTGGAAGGTCATGTTTGACAAACCTTCTTGAATTTTTTGAAGCGGTAACTAGGGAAATTGATGAGGGTAAAGCAGTGGATGTTGTCTATATGGATTTCAGTAAGGCCTTTGACAAGGTTCCCCATGGAAGGTTGGTTAAGAAGGTTCAATCTTTGGGTGTTAATGGCGGAGTAGCAAGATGGATTCAACAATGGCAGAATGGGAGATGTCAGAGAGTAATGGTGGATGGCTGTTTGTCAGGTTGGAAGCCGGTGGCCAGTGGGGTGCCTCAGGGATCTGTGTTGGGTCCACTGTTGTTTGTCATGTACATCAATGATCTGGATGATGGGGTGGAAAATTGGATAAGTAAGTATGCAGATGATACTAAGATAGGTGGTGTTGTGGATAATGAAGTAGATTTTCAAAGTCTACAGAGAGATTTGGGCCATTTGGAAAGTGGGCCGAAAGATGGCAGATGGAGTTTAATGCTGATAAGTGTGAAGTGCTACATCTTGGCAGGACAAATCAAAATAGGACGTACATGGTAAATGGTAGGGAATTGAGGAATGCTGTGGAACAGAGGGATCTAGGAATAACTGTGCATAGTTCCCTGAAGGTGGAATCGCATGTAGATAGGGTGGTAAAGAAAGCCTTTGGTGTGCTGGCCTTTATAAATCAGAGCATTGAATATAGGAGTAGGGAAGTAATGTTAAAATTGTACAAGGCATTGGTAAGACCAATTCTGGAGTATGGTGTACAATTTTGGTCGCCTAGTTATAGGAAGGATGTCAACAAAATAGAGAGAGTACAGAGGAGATTTACTAGAATGTTGCCAGGGTACCAGCAACTATGTTACAGAGAAAGGTTGAACAAGTTAGGTCTTTATTCTTTGGAGCGCAGAAGGTTAAGGGGGGACTTGATTGAGGTCTTTAAAATGATGAAAGGGATAGACAGAGTTGACGTGGATACGTTTTTCCCATTGAGGGTAGGGAAGATTCAAACAAGAGGGCATGACATGCGAATTAAGGGACAGAGGTTTCGGGGTAACGTGAGGGGGAACTTCTTTACTCAGAGGGTGGTGGCTGTGTGGAATCAGCTTCCAGCAGACGTGGTGGAGGCAGGATCGATTTTAACATTTAAGAGTAAAGTGGATAAGTATATGGACGTGAAGGGAATGGGGGGTTATGGTCTGAGTGCATGTAGATGGGACTAGGGGAAAACAAATGGTCGGCACGGACTGGAAGGGCCGAGAGGGCCTGTTTCCGTGCTGTAATTGTTATATGGTTATATGGTTATTTATTTGCCTCTGTACTGCATAATTTGATCACATTTTTTCCATGACATCTTTGGTTTCCTCCCACACTCCAAAGACGTACAGGTTTGGAGGTTAATTGGCTTGGGTTTGTATACTGTCTATAAGTGTAAATTGTCCCTAATGTGTGTAGGCTTGTGTTAATGTGCAGGAATCGCTGGTTGGTGTGGACACGGTGGGCCAAAGGGCCTGTTTTTCGTGCTGTATCTCTCAACTAAACCTCCAGTAATTTGAAGATATCTACTTTCCTCCAATTCCAGCTTCATATATAGTAACAGTGAGCTTAGTATCCCCAACTCACCCTGCCTGTATTGTCGCACCCAACTGAACCATCAAAATGGTTCAATAACACATGCTGCTAAGCTAACGCATCCTTGATTACGTGGAGAAATTTAAATAGTTCTCCATAGAGTGGAGAAGATTAAGAGGAACTTTGATACAAGTGCTCAAACCCTGCAGTGTTTTGAAAGAATAAAGAAAAATAGTTTCTATTACAGAGTCAGTGACTGTGAGGATACCGAGTTAAAGGTGTAGGTAAAAGAGCAAGGCATAACATTGACTGAAAAATTGATGAAATCAGATTCATTCATTGCTATTAAACTGAATTCAATTGATACATGAAATGCAAAAAAGCTGCAAGGTCAACATGAAAAATGCAGGAAAATAAGACTAATTGAATAGTTTTGCACCAACACACTAATTGAATAGTGTGTTGGTTCAAATTCTATAAAAGGAATGGTGTAATTTCAACGTCAGATGGATTGGTAGTGGGCAGGGGGAAAATGTTAAAAATATTAAGTGGAAAATTGCAGATGTGGACATTACCAATCTGCTCTTAAGACTCCATCTCCTACTCCCAATTACACTTCTTCCCACTCTGCCTCTTGGAAGGACTCCATCCCCTACTCCCAATTCCACTGTCTACGCCGCATCTGCACCCAGGATGAGGTGTTCCAAACCAGGGCATTGGAGATGTCCTCATTCTTCAGGGAACGGGGGTTCCCCTCTTCTACTATAATGAGGCTCTCACCAGGGTCTCTTCTATACCCCGTAACTCTGCTCTCACTCCCCATCCCCCTACTTGTAGCAAGGGCAGAGTTCCCCTTTTCCTCACCTTCCACCCTACCAGCCGTCACATACAATAAATAATCCTTCCGACATTTTCGCCACCTCCAACGGGATCCCACCACTGGTCACATCTTCCTCTCTCCTTCCCTGTCTGCTTTCCGCAGACCGCTCCCTCTGCAACTTCCTGGTCAATTCATCCCTTCCCACCCAAACCACCCCCTCTCCTGGCACTTTCCCTTGCAACCTCAGGAAATGCTACATTTATCGCTTTGCCTACCTCCTTGTCTCCATTCAAGGACCCAAGCACTCTTTCCAGGTGTGGCACAGGTTCACCTGCACCTCCTCTATTGCATCCACCGCTCTAGGTGTCAGCTGCTCTACATCGGTGAGACCAAGCATAAGCTTGGCGATCGCTTCGCCCAACACCTCTGCTCGGTTCGTAATAACCAACCTGATTTCACGGTGGCTCAGCACTTCAACTCCCCCTCCCATTCTGAATCTGACCTTTCTGTCCTGGGCCTCCTCCATGGCCAGAGTGAGGCCCAACGTAAATTGGAGGAGCAGCACCTCATATTTCGCTTGGGCAGTTTAAACCCTTTGATTTCTCCAATTTCAGGTAGTCCCTGCTTTCTCCTCCCCACTCAGTTTTCCCTCAGCCCACTGTCTCCGTCTCTTCTCTTCTTCCCGCCCCCCCCACTCTTGCATCAGTCTGAAGGGTCTCGACCCGAAATGTCGCCTATTTCCTTCGCTCCATAGATGCTGCCTCACCCGCCGATTGGCCTGCACCAATTGTCTACGTATCTATTCCAATCACAAAGAAATTTAATGGCAGAATGACATTTAACTTGCTTGAAATAATTGTTAGAAGACATGGAATCATGGTCCTTCATTCAGTAATATATCCCGGATACAAAATCCAAAAGCAACAAATGCTGAAAATATGATATTAAAAAAATGCTGGAAACAAATCTATTACGTACATTTTTTTGTTTGCTTCCCAGATTTCTAGATGGTTTATGGCTAATCATGATGGTCCTATTTCTCCATGTAGCAATGTATAAGTACATTGTTTTGCAGAAAACACTTGTTATAGCTGTGATTGAAATTAGAAATTTCACAAGATGGCGCCTGCCTGCGGCAACTTTTGCGGAGCACCAGAACAGAAAATAATTACCTACAACCTCTATCAACTCACCTGCATCAGGGAAACGGCAGTAATCGGTGCCATTTCAGACAGGCTGCTTGGGCAGCTGAAAGCGCTGGAAATTTTGCGATCTCCTGCAGCTGTGGGAGCTCCAGACTTTAAACTTTCCCATGCGGGCTGTGAAACTCCCGACCCGACTGAGGATCTCAGGTACGGCACCTGGAAACCCTGGGATGACCTCCAGAGCCGACGGGCTGGATATCCCAGAAAAAGTGAAGCTGGAGCTGCTGACTCTGAGGGAACCCCCGTTCGTTACGGAGCTGGAGCTGCCATCTGCGAGGGAATTCCCGTTGCAGCGCAGGTCCGCAGAAACAGCAGGTACAGGAAACACAGTACCTGGAAACAAAGGGGAAGCCTCCATTGTGTCCGGAAACGTGGCCGGCGGGCAGGACTTCAGGTCAGACTAAAGCGCAGGGGACTTTGGCCCCCTCTCCCTACTATCCTACTGGCCAATGTACAGTCCCTTGAAAATAAAGTGGAGGTCTTAAGGGCAAGGCTGCTCCATCAAAGTGAGCTGAGGGAATGCTCTGTGTTCTGTTTCACAATGACATGGCTCACCCCCAGCTCCCCAGACTTAGTGGTACAGCCTGAAGGGTTCTCCATCCACCACATGGACCGTACACTGGCATTGGGGAAAGGGAGAGGAGGGGGGCGTCTGCCTCATGGTCAACTCTGCGTGGTGCTCTGACGTGGCAGTCCTGTCCAACTCCTGCTCTACACATCCCGAACATCTGGCGGTGAAGTGGCGTCCCTTCTACCTTCCGAGGGAATTCACCTCCATCATCCTGACCGCGGTCTACATCCCACCCCAGGCAGACGTCCGTCTGGCACTGGAGGAGCTGCACGCCGTGGTCAACAAACACCAAATGTCTTACCCCGAGGCATTTACCACCATTGCTGGGGACTTCAATAAGGCAAACCTCATGAAATCGCTCCCCAACTTCCACCAACATGTCTCCTGCTGCACCAAAGGACCAAACACCCTGGACTACTGCTACACCACCATCAAGAATGCCTATCGCTCTATCCCTCACCCTCACTTTGGTAAATCCGACCATACCAGGCAACCATAAATCCGACCAGGATATTGAGTTGGATGATCAGCCCTGATCATATTGAATGGCGGTGCAGGCTCGAAGGGCCAAATGGCCTACTCCTGCACCTATTTTCTATGTTTCTATACCGCGGTGCTGCTTCTTCCTGCTGACAGGCAGCAATTAAAGAGCGCACCCCCAGAGGTGAGGACAGTACAGAGCTGGTCGGGGGGGGGGGGGGGGGGGGGGGGGGGGGGGGGGGGCAGAGGAACACCTACAGGACTGTTTGGAGTCTGTAGACTGGGCAATGCTCAAGGACTCGGCAACGGACTTGAATGAATACGCCACAGTCGTTACAGACTTCATTAAGAAATGTGTGGAGGACTGCATCCCTACAAAAACCTTCCGAGTGTTTCCCAATCAGAAACCTTGGATGAACTGTGAGATCCGCACTCTTCAGAAGACCAGACACCGGGCATTCATGTCTGATGATACAGTGGTCTACACGAAGTCCAGATACGACCTTAGTAAGGCCATCAAAAAGGCCAAAAGGGACTGCTCCAAACTGGAGGATGAGACAGATGTTCGGCAGCTGTTGCGGGGACTGAATGCAATCACCTCCTACAAGGCAAAACCAGGAGGCAGCTCGAATGTCGGCGATACATCACTCCCTGATGAGCTCAATGCATTTTACGCACGCTTTGATAGGGAGAACACCGATGTGCCTTCCCGAGCCCCCATTTGCTGTGATGGTATTTCAGTCTCAGTCACAGAGGCCAACGTCAGGAAATCCTTCAGAGGGGTGAACCCTCGAAAAGCGGCTGGACCTGATGGCATACCTGGTCGTGTTTTAAAAACCTGTGCGAACCAACTGGCTGGAGTTTTTACGGACATTTTCAACCTGTCACTTCTGTTGTGCTAAGCAAAGAAAGAATTTCATTGTCCTGTCAGGGACACATGACAATAAACTCTTTTGACTTTGACTCTGAAATTTATTTCTAAATTCGTCATTTCTCATCCACCTTTTACGTTATTAAAACAAGAAACAGTTTTATCCTCAGACAATCTGTTCGTAACAAGATAATAAAAATGAATGGTAAAATATTCCTTATGCCTAGGTAAAGGAAAAAAATCACATGGACAGGATTTAAAAGTCATGATCAAGAGTTCAAGATGATCAATATTAAAGAGTGGGATTGATCTGGCATGTTACTGCTTCTTGTTTTTGACAAACCTTGAAATATGTCTTATTTGCAGCCCTTGTTCTTATGTACAATTGAATTGGCTGAATGGCAGGAAAAATAAAAATGCATTAATTTTATATCCACATCATTAAAAGTGGGAAAGAAGCAATTAAAATCATCAAAGAGAAAGATTCAAATAAGCTTGAGTCGTGTCAAGAGTTTTTAAATGTCATGTCAGTTCTCCCAATGAATTTTTAATGATAAAATTTCTTTATAATGTAAATGGAGCTCTTTTGAATTTGAATACATTAGTCAAACCCTTTTCAATTACTTGTGTATTGTATCAGCGACGACTCTTCAAACTGACATACGAGATGGCGTTTATGGGAATACTAAGTAGTTGATTAAAAAATATCAGACTAGATATCTTTTATGATTAAACCATGCAGTACTGCATGTTTAACAACATGTACTATTTTCAAATGTACATTTATTAGCTCATGTAACAATGTTTTCAACCATGAATCAAAATGTTTCCCATATAACTATGTGAAATAATGATATACCATTTGCAATTGTACTGGTTCAGCTGAGACTCCAGCTGTCCAGCTAAAGACTGCAATACAGTTAGACCATGTTTGGTTGTCGTTTGTGTGCTGCTGAGCATGGGCTCCAATCTCTACACAAGGCCCTCACCTTGGGTGGTGGGAATCCTTCGACCATCTGAGATCACATGTAGGCATTATGGGAAACAAGTACTGTGGAAATAATTTACATATGCATATGCATATGTAAATATGTTGTTTAAACATCGGAGACGGCAGCTGCATATGCATATGTAATTTTTTTCCAAAGTTTTTAAAAAGGCTGCAGATGCTGGAAATCTGAAATAAAAACAAAAATTACTGAAAACACCCAACAGGACAGGCAGCTTCTGTGGAAGGAGAAGTAGAGTTAAGGTTCCAGTTTGAAAACCCTTTGTCAGAACTGATCAAACTCTGTTTCTGTTTTCCCTGCAGGTGCTTGACTTGCTAAATGTTTCAAGAACATTCTGTTTCTAAGCCTTCTTCAGTAGCTGCCTACTGAAATCAGCATGTGCAGTTGGGTACACTTGAGTCTTACCTTCCATTCAGCTGCTACTTGCATCAATCTTTATCCTTATGATAGGCACAGGTTGCACTAAGCTAGTGTCTGATTATTTGTTGATTCCCATCCCTTAACAACCCAAAAGAATAGGTGCTATGTGTTAAAGTCAGTGACAACGCAAGTTAATTTTCATTGTCTTCTTTTTTTCCCTTCACTTTCCGAGCTGAAATGCTTGAAATTAGCAGGAAAGTGAAAACTAAAGGAAATTTTAAGTGGAAATGTTACCTAATCCTAACATAATGACCGCATAAATCGCTGAGGTGTTCTACAAATTACAAAGGGTTTACCGACCACTCCATTGTAGAATCCCATAGGTTAGAGGTGGAGCATGTCCTCAAGGCAGTGCAGTCAGGTTTCAGGCCAAAACTGGCACTAACATCCACAACTGGTAGTACATGCACTTGCCCTATCTTACTGAATTGCACTGGTTTTTATGGTGGTGCAGTTACGTTTTGGTTGATCCCAAACCCATGTATGAAGCAAACCCCCATCCATAATTCTTGGACTGTCCCAATTCTGCTGACAGGCATTAGGTGCAGCAAATCACACTATGACTCTTCCTTTCATTTTGTATGACATAGTGAATAACAAGGTCTGATTGAATCGGAGGTTCAATCTAAGGGATTTTTATGAAAGCTGCTTTATTGAGCAAGCTCTAAATGGTCATTTGCCAATTAGGTGATGTTAGTCATGTGATTCCACACAATAGGGTGCCCTTCAGACAGTCAGACCACAGGGACAATCACCATCTATTGCACAAACATCAAATCAAACCCTCCTCCACCCATGAATATAGGAACCTGGATCAAACAGTGGACCATATCATCACAACACATCACATCACATCACATCATCAAATACAAATTTAATAGACATTGAGACAACCCTTGCCAGAGAGTTTACAAACATTAAATCTAATTTACATATAATGTTCCATGCCAATGCAAGAAGCATCTTGCTGCAGGTTTTAGAAATCCTGGAGATTTTCAATTTTGCTTGGAGTGCCCTCCTGCTTTAAATGACTAGTTCAGGTTCGTTTAATTAAGAAAGAGTGTCTAATCAATGAAACCTAGCTGGGCCCAATTCTGTTGATTTTATTTAGGATATTTGGAAAATTTTCTTCACTGAGAGGTTTGTAAACCTCTGGTATCCACTTTAACAGAAGACAGTGATTGAGTATATTCATTACCAAGATTTCATGGAATCAAAGGATGTGGAGATCAGATTACAGAGCAAGCTATACAACATGAAAACTGGTCCCACAGAATAATTTGTCCATGCTGACCTAGTTCCATTTGCTTGAGCTTGGCAGATATCCTTCCAAATCTTTCCTATCAACGTACCTCTCCAAGTGTCTGTTAAATGTCATTATTGTACTGCTTCTACCACCACTTCTAGCGGCTTGTTGCATATACGCACCACCCTCTGTGTGACTAGGTTGCTCCCTCAGGTCGCTTTTAAATCTCTTTTTCTTCCAACATTAAACATATGCTCCCCATTGGATTGCGACCTTGTTGTGGTCGGGGAGCTTGTGTGTCTCAGTGACCCCTAGAGCTATGCCAGCAGGAGATTGGTCTCCTGTTAGGGTCTCCCATGCTGGACAGGTCGAAGGGTAGAGGCGAGACGAAGAGCGATCCACTGGTCATCCAGGTTGGAGGTTAAGCACAGGGCTAACAACCCTGTCTCGTAAAACAAATATGTTACAGAAACAGCAACTGAAAGAATCAACACTACTGGGCGTGATGGACTTCCAGGACTATCGACAGATGCTAGGGTGAATGTCAATGGTGAAAGCCGAAAGGAAGCCACTGGCAGGAAGGTGGAAGTTCTAAATTCCAAACATAAGAAGGCGCTGGAACTGGATTGGCCATATACTGAGAAGAGAACCAGACAGCATCCCAAGAATAGCCCCGCACTAGACACCGGAAGGGAAAAGGAAAAGAGGGAGACCCAAAACCACCTGACGTCGAACTGTGGAGGAGGAAATGAAAACAATGGACCTGACCTGGGGTAGTGTCCAGAAGCTAGCCCAGAACAGACAGGTGGAGGACCTTCGTTGCTGCCCTACATGCCAGGAGGCATAATAGGCAGTAAGTAAGTAAGTTAAACATATGTCCTTAATTTTTAGACTCCCTTCCCTGGGTAAAGACTGTGGTTGTTCACCTAAGATGTACGCTCCTTGATCTTATAAACTTCTACAGTCACCCATCAGCTTCCTGAAGGGTCATAACCCTAAACGCCATCTATCCTTGTTCTACATGGATGCTGCCTGACCTGCTGAGTTATTCCAGCACTTTGTCTTTTTTCAAAAACCAGCATCTGCATTTTTTTAGTTTCTGCATGTGGAAAGACAAAATGTTGTGGTGCCAGAAGGGTATTTAACATTTTTGCTTACCAATTAAATGCTGATATGACCTTTGACCCTAGTGTGCAGATGTGGAATAATTATTGTCAAATGAATCAAAAATAGGTGAAATAACAGTATTTTACCTTAAGAGGGATCTAATTTAATCTTCTATGGTAACAAAACTGTTAGCATAGAAGATTAAAATATGTTACTCCTAAGGCCAAACATTCTTATTTGGCCATCGATGAATAATGATTGATGAGTAAAATAATGTTGTTGCAAATTTATATTATAAGCAACAGCATTGATTGATACACACCCTTCTTCACAATATCAAAGCACTGTTTACTCATAAAATAGATCCATACCCACCTCAACAGCAGCACAGGACTTGATTGGGTAGAGGTAGATGTTTGTGAGAGTTACCAAATTACTGCCATTGGAAATTAATTTGGAAGTTGCTGGGTTTTTATTCCACTCTGATGGATTGTCTGACAAACGCTGATAAGGAGACATTTCAACTCCCTGAGAACATGCTACAGCAATTTCTGAAGGAACGTCCCTTACTGAGACGATATCTTCATCTGTGAAATTCTCTGTCCATGAATCACCTTTATCTTTCATTGTCCCATACGAGGTAAGTTTAGACTGGATGTCTTTGTCAAAGCAAACTGGCTGCTTAACAAAACAATCTATAATAAATTTTAAAAATGTTTGCGCGTCATCAAATGTTGACATGTAACCAAAGGATATTCGGATTGAACCAGTAGGACGACCGTCAATCATATCCAAAGTATCTCCGCAGACATGGCCTGCCTGTTGAAAATAATTATAAGCGCAATTAGTATTCTGCATAACAAATTTTATCTACCATTGCTAACTTGTGAAGACGCTATTATTTTTATAGCTATGACCCAAAGGTGGCACTTATATCTCTGTTAAGGGCTTAAATCTGGTTGAGTGCATCATCTTGCCTGACATACCATTGGAATATGAAAGGAGAGCTTGCATATAGTTCACCACGAGCAACATAATTCAATGTCCTTCAAATGCCATACATTCCATGTTTATCACAATCAATCACAATCACAATAATACTTTATTAGCCAAGTATGTTTTGCAACATATGAGGAATACGAGGCAGTTCAAGTTCAAGTGAGTTTATTGGTATACACGTCAGTCATACAAATAAAAAGCAACAAAACACACTTTAACATAAACATCCACCACAGGGACTCCTCCATATTCCTCACTGTGATGGAAGGCAAAAAAAAAGTTCAATGTCTTCCCTTGTTTGCTCTCCTGCGGTCGGGGGCCTCCCCTCCGTTGACAGGATGATCTTGACTTCCATAGCCAGCAGCGGGCCCTCCGCATCGGGGCAATCAGCTCCTGCATCAGGGGGATGTCAGCTCTCCTGCGCCGGCAATCGAACCCCGCATTGGGAATGGTTGAGCCACTGCGTTCGTTGGAGCTCCCGACTAGCCTCTCCCATGACTGCGAGCTCGATGGTAAAGTCCACAGGCTGCAGTTAGAGCGATCCCAGGCAAGGGATCGACTCCAATGTTACATCCACGCCACGCGGGGGCGCTCAAGGTCAGTCTGAGGAGGCCACCAGCTACCGGAAAGAATCGCATCTCCGGCACTGAAAAAAAGTTTCCCCCGATCCCCTCCCTCTCCCCCTCCCCCCACATAAAACAGACCGGAGAACATTTACACAAACTTTTAAAACATACTAAAAATTAAAAAAAGAAGAAAAAACAGACAGACTGTTGGCGGGGCTGCCAATCGTTCGACGCTCCTGGTGGTAATTTTTATATATTATTTTTATATGTTTCCTGTAGTGTTACAAATGGGGTATCTAAATGAAATATGAATTTCAGTGAAGAAAAATAGAAGGGGTTGATATTCCAACACCATTTCCCGACTATGATCTCTACCGGCAAGAAGCATGTGCAACGGAGCTCCACCACCTGCAGCCTCCTCTCCAAGTCACATGTCATTCTGACTTGAAAATGCAACATCATTGGTTCAAAGTCTTTGTATTCCTTCCCCAAAAATATTATGAGAATATCCTCACAAGGTCCTTGACAGTTTAAGGTGGCTATTGATTACCATCTTCATGGGTAAACAAGGGATAGTTATAAATGTTTGCTAGTGCTGCACAGATCAGGTGAATAGGCGATAGATGGAGAAATAAAGATGCAGTGCCCTCCATAAGGTTTGGGACAAAAATCACATGTGGTTAAAGTGCACATTGTCAGGTTTAATAAAGGCCAATTTCCTACATTTTGGTTTCACCATGTAGAAATTACAGAGGTGTTTATACATAGTCCACCCATTTCAGGGCACTATAATGTTTGTAACACAACAATGTCATGTAAATGAAAGGAGTCATGTTTAGTATTTGTTGCATATCCTTTGCATGCAATGACTGCTTGAAGTCTGCGATTCATGGATGTCATCAGTTGCTGGGTGTCTTCTCTGGTGATGCTCTGCCAGGCCTGTATTGCAGCCATCTTTAGCTTATGCTTGTTTTGTGGGCTAGTCCCCTTCAGTTTTCTCTTCAGCATATAAAAGACATGCTCTATTTGGCATAGATCAGGTGATTGACTTGGCCACTCAAGAATTGACCATTTTTTAACTTTGAAAAACTCCTTAAAATCTGACAATATGCACTTTAACCACAAGTGATGTTTTCTATTACAAAACTCAAATTGTAGAGTACAGAGGGAAATAATTAAATAAAGGGTCTTTGTCCCAAACATTATGGAGGACACTGCATCACATACCACAAAAGGCTGAGAAGTAGTAACATAAAATGCACACATTTGAATGATAGCAATTAGAATTACTTATACTCTCTATTTCTAGCCCAGATCACCATACCTCACCATGCTGTTTCCTTTGAAGGTTTTTCTGAAAACAAAATCAATCAAGCGCATGGCATGAAAGATTAATGCAGTGCTGCCTGAAGATCAAGCAAGCTGTTTTGGCAGCATAGCAGAGCTCCTGCAGGAGGATTAATTATGAACACCTTCTGCTGTGATGATATATAAAGTCGCAAACGTTTCCATCCAGTTTCACAATTAAACACCAAAAATTAACACCAAAAATTAAGGCTATTAAGTCATGTATTCTGTGCTGAAATATGCAGTCGGTACTAACCTTCAGATTATTTTTGACATCTTCATTCGTGATTCCTATGTGTTGCTGACAGCCTCCAGTGTTACAAAAACAGCCGGTGCGAAGATAAATAGCATGCAAATTTGCCAGCTTGTCCACCTGTAATGTAAATAATGATGACATTTTCAAAAAAAAATCACATGTGCAAGGGTTGGTGTTTTTAGACTAGTGTATGTTGGCCTGCATTTTTACTTTTAACTTTGTTTATATCAAGTCAAATGTCATATGCACTCGGAATTGAACAATGGAATTCTTACTTGCTGCAGTTTACAGGCATATTAATGCAACAATATAACAAATAAATATAAAATAATAATACAATAAATAAGCAATGATATTAGGCAATGATAGTATCCTGACTGATGACAAGTTAAAAAGTACGACTTCAAGTATTTTGAAGTCAATTTATCAACAAGATTTTGGTAAAAAACTGTTTGTAACAGGAAAGGAAAATGATTTAGCTGTAAATTAGAACATTATGGATCTTCTTCTTCTTCTTCTTTCGTGTGGCGTGCACAGCCTAAAGTTGTAGGACAACTTGAGCATTATGGATGGGAATGAGGGAATAAAAAGGATGGAAGAGAAATGTCCAAAAAGGAACACTGAATGTTTCTAAGAATCTAGAGGGATACAATGATGCTGCAGAAAACAGGGGCAGGAATAAGTGAGGAGAAAATGTTAGTTTTTGTTTGGCGATACACTGTGGAAACAGGCCCTTCGGCCCAGCGAGTCCCGCTAACCTATACAGTAGCATTATGCTACACATTAGGGACAATTTTTGTTTACCGAAGCCAATTAACCTACAAACCTGTATGTCTTTGGTGTGCGTAGAAAACCCATGCGGTCACGGAAAGAACGTATAATCTCGGATTGAACCCGGGTTTCTGGTGCTATAAGCCAGAAACTCTACCGCTGCACCACCGTGCCGCCCTTAAAAATTCTAATGGAAGTTTTGAGTTTTTAGGAAATTGAGAGCACATCCAGGAATCAAATAGATTTTATAGGCATTGAAATGGGAACAATCTTTTGTGCAACTCTATCCATACTGGTCAATACTGCACAAGGAACTTTGCACTTTGTTTCTGTTTTTGCACTACATTGTTTAAAAAAAAAAAATTAACTTCATTTTGTTGTTTATTAAGGTATGGTTCAATGGTTCTTTCAATGGTTCTTTATTATCACTTATGCACTTATGCACAGCACAGTGAAATTATTTTGCACAATCCACAAATGCAGCGTAGTCGCTATAATTTGGCAACATTTACAAAAAAAATCCAAAGTCCAATTCTGGTCAACATGTTGGAAGTACTAGAGTTTCCCTATTCCAGGTAGGCCCAGGCTGCTGCAGGCCCACAACACAACTTCCTTCTCCTCGCCTGACTGCCTCTGTGTCCTGGGGGGCACATCTTGCAGCCGACCTTGAAGGTGCTGGAGGCAATAACCTGGTCCCACTCCGTGCGTCTGTCGTCGCTAGCAGCTCCTTCCTTGACTGTCCTGTCTTTGGAACTTGCAAGTGGCTGGGTCTGTTCTCATTCTTGGCCGACCACCGGTTGTTTGTGGCAACCGCCGGGCCACTCTTGTACGGCTCCGCAGCGCCTCGCGGAAGCGTCTCTTCTGCCGAGGTATCCACTGAGTATTACGTTTACATAGCAGTGCTGCTGCTACAATATTCCGTTTCAAGACATATGACAATAAAACACTTGACTATACCTACACACTACAGGTGACAAGTTTTCAAAAATAGTCAACCAATATCATTACTGTCCGTCCCAATTCTACGCTGCCCTGCAACAGATGACATGAGATTTGATAAGGGAACTCAAGGTAAAGGAACCATTAGGAGGTAGCGACCAAAACATGATAAGTTTTAATCTGCAATTTGAGAGGGAGAAGGTGAAATCGGATGTGTCGGTATTGCAGCTAAGCAAAGGAGACTAAAGGAGACTGCTGGAGAACGATGCAGAAGAAGTGATACTGGGGAATAAAGAAATGGCAGAGGAGTTGAATAGCTTTTTTGCATCAGTCTTCACACAGAGAGTGGTGAGTCTCTGGAACTCACACAGAGAGTGGTGAGTCTCTGGAACTCTCTGCCACAGAGGGTAGTTGAGGCCAGTTCATTGGCTATATTTAAGAGTTGGATGTGGCCCTTGTGGCTAAGGGGATCAGAGGGTATGGAGAGAAGGCAGGTACAGGATACTGAGTTGGATGATCAGCCATGATCATATTGAATGGCGGTGCAGGCTCGAAGGGCTGAATGGCCTACTCCTGCACCTAATTTCTATGTTTCTATGTTTCACAATGGAAGACACCAGCAACGTGCCTAAAATTTAAGAGAGTCAGGGGGTGGAGTGGCTATTACCAGGGAGAAGGTGCTTGGGAAGCTAAAGGTGGATACGTCTCCTGGGCCAGATGGACTGAACCCTAGGGTTCTGAAAGTGGTGGCTTTCGAGATTATGGAGGCATTTATAGTGATATTTCAGGAATCACTAGAGTCAGGAGTTGTGCCAGATGATTGGAAAATTGACAATATTACCCGCTGCACAAAAAAGGAACAAGGCAAAATAGTGGGAACTATAGGCCGGTTGGTCTGACTTTGGTGGTTGGTAAGATTTTAGTGTCAATTATAAACGATGAGGGTACGGAGTACTGAGAAGTTCACGATAAAATAGGCTGGTCAGCATGGCTCTGGGAAGGGGAGGTCTTGCTTGACAAATTTGCTGGAATTCTTTGAAGAAGTAAATAGCAGGACAGACAAAGGAGAGTCAGTAGATGTTGTTTACTTAGATTTTCAGAAAACCTTTGATAAGGTGCTTAGGAAGATGAGAGCCCATGCTATCAAAGGGCAGATACTAGCATGGATAGTAAGTTGGCTGGATGGCACCAGTGACTAGTGGAGTTCCGCTCCATTTATTTGGAGAGGTATACAAAAACAGGAATGTAATGTTGAGGCTCTATAAAGTGCTGGAAAGGCTGCATTTGTAATATTGTGAGCAATTTTGGGTACCGTATCTGAGGCTGTATTTTACTTCGGAGTCACGTGAGTGACTACGTGAAGAAGAGCCCGCCTCACGCTGGTAACGGCATGGACGTCGACGCTGACGGCGAAAGAAGGAGCTGCGGTAAGGAGCAGCTCCTCGCAGCGGTCGGAACGGCCCGCAGGTAAGTGAAGTTACATCGGCGCGGGTTTTAGGTTACGCTGGATGGTTCCAACAGCGAAACTAAAAGTAAAAAAAATTTAGACGTTAACGTGCTGATTGAGCACAAGATAAATTTTAACAAAATGGAGAAATCGGGAAGGAAGGCTTCGCGGGTGAAAAGAGCCTCCCGGGGTGAAAGTAAATATACGGGAAGCGAAGCTAGAGTGGACCCGGTTCCGATACCGTTGGCCACTGATTTACCCGATATAGAATTTCCAGATTCTCCGGAAATTATAACCACGGAGGAAAATGCTCCTAAGAAATGCAAAAAGAAAACTGTGAGGCCCGTGGTTTCTGATGATTCTGATTTTGAAAGACCTCCAGATAATAAGACTATGTGGCTAAAAAATGGAGCATATGGAGAAAGTTCTCCAAACTATTATGAGACAAGGGTCACAGTACCCTCATGAATCCCAGAAAATCCCTGAGGGGTTTCAATATGATGAATATGGCTGTGGGCCAAGTTGGGAATATGATACTCCAGACCCACGATTTGGGCTGGAAGAAGTCTCATGGGATAATATCCCGATGGAATTAGGGCTGCAGAAGGCAGACCCTGCTGAATTTGAAATGGTTTTTGAAAGCACGCCACAAAGTAAAAAGAAAAGGCTTGATCTGCCTGGGATAGCACAAAGTTTTGCTATACCCGAAGGAAGTGGTGAGGCTATGGAAGAAAGCCTAGCTGCCAATATAAATTATATGGTATCTCACCAGCTTCATAATACTGTGATGAATGAATTATCAGAATTATATAAAGCACCAGGCAATTGTGCCTCATTGGAAGTGCCTACGGTGAATCCGATGGTATGGGCATCTATGACTCCAAGTATGAGAGCCCAAGAAGTGAAATTTCAAAAGGTGCTAAAATTATTTTCGGCTGCCATCACGGCATTTGGCAGGCAAATGGAGAATCTGGAAATGGACAAGATTCAAAAAAGATACTTTGGGCTTAATGTGCAATTCGTTTTATGAGATCAATTGCATGAGGAAAATGGCGATTCGGCCCATATTTCACCCTAGATATGCAAGCCTGTGTCAAGAAAGTGGAGTTCAAGCTCCTGGATATTTGTTTGGAGAAAATCTGCCGAAACAACTGAAGCAGTTGGATGAAGAAGCTAAATATTTTAGCACTATTAAGCCTTTTGTCTTTGGACAAAGAAAAGGGTTTTCGGCCCGAAGGGGTTTTGATTTTCGTTATAGAGGCAGAAATTTGTCACGAAAGTATTATCGTGCTACACAGGCCACTGCTTCCCTGCATTCGGGAAAGAGGAGACCATCACGCTCCTATGGAGAGGTATTAAAGACTTCTATCCTTAAAGAAACTGTGGATGAATCTCCAGTTGGAGGGAGATTGCAAAAATTTTATAATGCCTGGCTTAATATTACTTCTGATCGATTTATATTACAAGCAGTTTCAGGAGCTATTATTATTTTTAAAGAAGGGGTCAATCCTCCTGTACAGAATAAACCTGCTTATGCTTATGTGTTTTCTCCAGAAGAAAGAATGGAGATTAATGTGGAAATTGGCAAAATTATCCGAAAAAGGGGTAATTGAAAAAACTTATGAACATAAGCATCAATTTGTCTCTAATATATTTCGCAGAGATAAGAAAGATGGTGGTTGTAGAATTATTCTAGACCTTACAGATCTAAATAAGTTTGTAGAATACAAACGTTTTAAGATGGAGACATTTAAAACTGCAAAATATTTGATTTCAGCAGGTTCTTATATGGCTAAGATTGATTTAAAAGACGCCTATTATTCTGTACCAATTCATCATCTTTTTCGGAGATACTTAAAGTTTTATTGGCAGGGGCAATTATGGCAGTTCAAAGCTTTACCAAATGGATTAAGTTCAGCTCCTAGACTCTTTACAAAACTGTTGAAACCAGTTTTTAGCTCAATTAAGAGCACAGAAACACATTGTAATGGCTTATCTGGATGATATTCTGATTATTAATGATAGTCAAGAGTCAGCTGAGCACTCAATTTCAGTTACTAAAGCTTTGTTTAAAGAGCTTGGATTCTTAATTCATCCAATTAAATCCCAGCTGCAGCCAGTTCAATCAATTGATTTTCTGGGGTTTGTAATTAACTCAGTGACTATGTTAGTTACGTTGCCAGCAAAGAAGACAAATGATATTTTGCAAATGTGTAATTACCTCATTCACAAACCTTATCCCTCCATCCGAGAAGTGGCAAAAGTCATTGGTACACTAGTGGCAGCATTTCCGGCAGTGGAATTTGGGCCATTACATTATCAAAATCTTCAAAGGGACAAAGTAAGGGCTCTTAAAGATAAGGCAGGTCACTTTGACAGACCTATGCAATTAACAAAGAAAGCAGTATTGGAATTGCAATGGTGGGTTGAAAATGTCCCACAAGCTGCTAAGAAGATCATGATTAAACAGCCTGAAATGGTTTTGCAAACAGATGCTAGTGCTCTCGGATGGGGGGCCACAGATTTATCTTCCAGTTGTGGAGGTAGATGGAAAACTGAAGAGCAAGTGTTTCTCCAAAAGTATGGTATTAACTATTTGGAGTTATTGGGGGCCTTTTATGGGCTTAAAGCATATTGTTCTGCTAAACAATGTCTGCATGTATTAATACAATTAGACAATAAAACGGCTGTGGTTTACATTAATCACATGGGGGGAGTTAGATCAGTATCATGTGATTGTCTGGTCAATGAGATATGGCAATGGTGTATTGGTCGGCAGATATGGATTTCAGCAAGCTATATTCCAGGTAAAGACAATGTGGTAGCAGATGGAAGGTCCAGGATTTTTAAAGATAATACGGAATGGATGCTTAAGCCAGCAATATTTAAGAATATTGTTAGACGATTTGGGTTGCCAGAAATTGATTTGTTTGCATCCAGGCTTAATCATCAATTGCCTCATTATGTGTCTTGGGAACACGATCCGGACGCAGTTGCAGTAGATGCATTTCATTTACACTGGGGAAAAATGTTCTTTTATGCTTTTCCACCATTTGCTCTGATCCAGAGATGCTTGAAGAAAATAGAGCAAGATTCAGCTTCGGATTGTTGGTAGTGCCAAATTGGCCAACTCAACCTTGGTTCCCAGTTATGCTAAATATGATTAAAGAACCATATATGCAGATTCCTAACTGTAGTGATATCTTGACTAATCCAGTAACAAATGAAGGTTACCCATTATATGCATATATGAATTTGTTAATCTGCAGGTTTTGACCAGACCACTACAGGAACTGGGATTGTCGGACCAAACTTTGACAGTTATTGGTGCATCATGGCGACATAGCACACAGAAACAATATATGACACATATTAAGAAATGGGAAGAATTTTGCACACAGTCAAATATTTCTGATGATTCTGTGAATGTTACTCATGTTTTGGGAATTCCTTGCCAATTTGCACTTTGGGCAACATTTAAGTTACAGTGCCATTAACACTGCACGCAGTGCCTTGTCGTCCTATTTTAGGACTTATGATTGGTGAGAAGTCAATTGGGTCGCATCCATTAATATCACGATTCATGAAAGGAATTTTTCACATGAATCCGCCAAAACCTAGATATACAGAGATTTGGGATGTGAGCATAGTACTTGCTCTACTTAGAGAATGGACGCCAATTGAAGGGTTGACATTGGATAGGTTAACATTGAAATTGGTCATGTTAATGTCACTGGTCTCAGCCCAAAGAGTGCAAACTTTACAAATGTTGCGTTTAGACTGTATGCATGTGACTACAGATAACGTTGTATTCTATGTTTACGATCTGATCAAACAAAGTAGACCAGGGAGATCTGGAACAAAGGTAACCTTTCAAGCTTTTCATATTGAGCCTGCTTTGTGTGTGGTTAGACATTTGAACCAATATATTAAAGTTACGGACACTTTTCGAGGAAACGAAAAGACATTGCTGCTTACGCACAAAAAGCCACACACAAAAGCTTCAGTTCAAACTATCTCAAAATGGTTGAAACAGGTGTTGGTTTTAGCGGGAGTAGACACTGATGTCTTCAAATCTCACTCCACCAGGGCGGCAGCTACGTCCGCGGCGAAGGGGCGGGACGTACCTCTCGAGCATATTTTAAAAATCGCAGGGTGGAGTAAAGAAGAAACTTTTTCAAAGTTCTACAACAAACCTGTTCACACTATGACAAGCTTTGGACACGCGGTGTTGGGAGCACTATAATCACCTGCTTTGTTTGCTATTAATTGCTATAATCAGTTGTGTAGTCACTGATATCTTTTGTCACTTGTAATCATTTTCCCTCAAAATATAAGGAGGGTATTATATGGTCTTTCAACCATTAAAAAATTTAATTGTGAAAAAGATCTAACTTTTGTCTGCTTTCTCATGTATGTGTTTTACTTAGCCGGACTGTCGTACGGATTAATTCTACGACATAAAAAACACAGAAAGCTTTAAAACTCTTCACGTAGTCACTCACGTGACTCCGAAGTAAAATAGTAAGATTAAACGAGAACTCACCTGTTCGAAGTTTGATCGTTATTTTACGAGGAGTTACGATGAGGGATTACGTGCCCTCCACTCCCACCCTCGTAAAAATAAATGATCAAATGGTGGTTCTAAGTCTTTTTATGAGCCTTACTATGTTACTCCGGCTTTGGTGTTCTGTGTTTTTCATGCCGTTGCTTTGAAGTATGCCGTTTACCAGCGTGAGGCGGGCTCTTCTTCACGTAATCCCTCATCGTAACTCCTCGTAAAATAACGATCAAACTTCGAACAGGTGAGTTCTCGTTTAATCTTAGTATTATATGGTGTTGTACACCATATCATATGTGCTGGCTCTGGAGAGGGTCCAGAGGAGGTTTACAAGAATGATCCCAGGAATTAGTAGGTTAAACGATGATGAGCGTTATCTGGGCCTGTATACGCTGGAGTTTAGAAGAATGAGGGGGAACCTAACTGAAACATACAGAATAGTGAAAGCCTTGGATATAGTGGATGTGGAGAGGATGTTTCCATTAGTGGGAGAGTCTAGGACTAGAGGTCACAGCCTCAGAATTAAAGAACATTCTTTTAGGCAGGAGATGAGGAGAAATTTATTTAGTCAGAGGGTGGTGAATCTGTGGAATTCTTTGCCACAGTAGGCTGTGAGGCCAAGTCAAGGGATATTTTTAGGGCAGAGATGGAGAGATTCTTGATTAGAACGGGTGTTAAGGGTCATGGGGAGAAGGTAGCGTTGTTACAAAACCTACAATCAGCGGCGCTCCATATTTGCCACTGCCTGTGCGTGCAATTCCGGAGGCTTGGAGTGGGGGGGTGGGCGATTCCGGGGGCTGGGGGAGGGGCGGGGTTAAAATGCAGGTTTGTATTGGTTGTCGGAGAGGTATTTGCTCGGACTACAAGTTGGTGAAAAAAATTTATTCTGCGCTTCCGTTCCCATTTTTAAAAAAAAGTTGCTGGTTAATTGCATCGTTGGATTGAAGTTAAATGCGACTTCTAACGCCTTCAACATCAAGGATCAAAATCAACATCAAGGGCTTCCACATCAGGACAAAACAAAAGTTATGTTGTGTATTTAACATCTTACTTTGCTTTTTGGTGTGGTTTCATTTTAATCTGATGATTCAAAACATGTTATTTAGGCCCCGATATCGGCCGTGTCTTGCCTGCCGATATCGCGGGGCTTAAAACATGGCAGCTGCCACATTCCGATCTATCACAATCCACTCTCAAGATAATCAAATTCATCATTTTATCAACTTGTCCACACCCGCCAACATGTCCCAGTTACACAGGTCCCACCAGCCTGCATTTGGCCCATATCCCTCCAAATCTATATATCCATGTACCTGTCCAACTGTTTCTTAAATGTTGGGATGGTCCCTGCCACAACTACATCCTCTGGCAGCTTGTTCCATACACATGCCACCTTTGTGTGATAGTTAGCCTTCAAATTCCTATTAAATCATTAATCCTTCACTTTGAACCTAAGTCCTCGATTCCCCTACTCTGAGCAAGAGATTTTGTGCATCTATCCGATCTATTCCTCTCATGATTTTATACACCTCTCTAAGATCACCCCTCATCCACCTGTGCTCCAAGGAATAGTCCCAGCCTACTCAACCTCTCCCTATAGCTCAGAAACTAGCCCTGGCAACATCCTCATAAATCTTTTCTGTACCCTTTCCAGCTTGACAACATCTTTCCTATTACATGGTGCACAGAACTGAACACAATGCTTTAAATGCAGCCTCACCAATGTCTTATACAACTGCAACATGACCTCACAATTTCTATACTCAATACTCTGAATATTCTTCATTTTTGACCCTATCTGTAAATTCGCAATTCACAAACTCTTAAACATAGAAACATAGAAACATAGAAAGTAGGTGCAGGAGTAGGCCATTCAGCCCTTCGAGCCTGCACCGCCATTCAATATGATCATGGCTGATCATCCAACTCAGTATCCCGTACCTGCCTTCTCTCCATACCCTCTGATCCCCTTAGCCACAAGGGCCACATCCAACTCACTCTTAAATATAGCCAATGAACTGGCCTCAACTACCCTCTGTGGCAGAGAGTTCCAGAGACTCACCACTCTCTGTGTGAAGAAAGTCTTTCTCATCTCGGTCTTAAAGGATTTCCCCCTTATCCTTAAGCTGTGACCCCTTGTCCTGGACTTCCCCAACATCGGGAACAATCTTCCTGCATCTAGCCTGTTCAACCCCTTAAGAATTTTGTAAGTTAAAGTGTGCAACATCTTTTAATGATAGCACAGGGTATTACATACATCCTCAAGCACTGGCCACATTCTTCTACTGAACTGTACCCAGGAAGGGGAAGGCGTTATGATTGATGTTAACTAGGCGGGGTTAATGGTACTGAGGTAACTATGCTATTGGTTGCATATATAAACCATCTACATCCTTCCCCTTAGAAAATCAAAACAGATTGTTGTCACCACAACAGAATTAAACAGCAGAATTAAACAAAATCACCATAACGAACAGGTGGCTTACTAATCCGGCCCGAGCGCGTACGGATATCTCCCCCTTCCCCCGAAAGGGCAGAAGAAACAGGAGGACACGTGGCAGCTGGGGAACCAGGGAAGGGCGGTGGGGTGGGAGAAACAGGAGAGTGAGAACCGCGACCGGCAACAGGGGACCCGCGCAGAGGGGAACCGGGCGCTCGATATGGGGATCGAGGCATGCAGGGAACACTGGCTGGGACGGCAGCCGGCTGCTGGTATGAGAGTGGCGGGGCATAGGGCCCCGGGGGCTGTGGCTTCGGCTCATTAACCGCAAGCAGGTGTTGTCGGCTTCTTCGGTAGATGGTACCCTCATAGTCAACCAGATACGAATGAGGTGAGTCGGCCACTCCAACCACGGTAGCCAGACAGGAGTGACCACCGGCGGTCTGCAACCGAACAACCTGTCCAGGCAACAGAGGATCGAGTGGTCTGCACGACCGATCATGGGAACGCCGCTGGCTGTTATGTTTGAATTTGATTTCACACACTTTGTCAACGTCGCACACCGCACTGATCCTGACTCCCTTAAAGCCTCCCTCCTACTCCACCTTGTCGGACCTGATGCCATGAAGAGAGCCAGAACTTTCACCTACGCTCCGGCGGTCCTGGGCGACAACAAAGTGGTGACTACTCCTGCAGAATCTGCCAGTGACCCCGCTTGCCTGCTACGTAAGTTCAGGGACATTTGTGACCTGCCCTCGAACCGCATTCTAGAGAGGGCACGGTTCTTTACAAGGAAACAGTTGCTGGATGAACCTGTTGAATGTTTTATTGCTGATTTGCGTTATCTCGCCCAGCGGTGCCGTTTTGGTGACATGACAGACCAGCTCACTTGAGACATTTTAGTAACTGGCATGCGTGACCAGAAGCTGCGATGTGTACTTCTAAGGGATCCGGATCTAACGTTGGAAAAAGCCATGCATGCCTGCAGATTGTCTGAGGTCGTTGTATTGCCAGATGACCACCAGGACTCGGGCAATAAATCTGTCAACCTGGCTGGGTTTAGGAGACCACAGCCTCGGATGGAAAACAATGCTTTTCTGCTGCATGCCAACCCAGGTCCTGGTGAAATGCCCCCAAAAAGGTACCCAAACTGTAACTACACCACAGACTGTCGACGTGCCCCGCCTATGGCAAGGCCTGTAACTTTTGTAAAAAACTGAATCACTTCTCTGCCGCCTGTCGTTCATTCCGTTCCCGTGGGAGACAGGTACAGATTTCCAGACCCAGTCTAAACATGCTGAGAAAATCTGATGTCTGTTACGACTCACAGCCCAACATAGCTGAATCCTACGATGCAGATCCAATTAATTCTCCCTAGGATTCGAATGTGTTCACCCTCCTCCAGGCACCCGGCCAACGTTCTGATCCCTCCGTATCTGTGACTGTCAATGATGTAACCTTCCTTGCAAAGTTAGACACATGTGCGAAGGTCAACGTTTTGTCAATAAATCTTTTCAACAAGGAATAATGAGCCCCTGGTTGCTGACAATGCTACCCTGCACGCCTATGGTGGAGAAATTCTATGGCCTGCGGGGAGGGCCACTTTAACTTGCGTGCTGCAAGAAGTCACGAGAAACCTGGTTTTCTATGTTTTGAACTCTGACTGTGTAACCCTGCTGGGCAACCTTGCGTGCCAGGATCTTGGCCTGGTGTCCTTCGACTGCACGGTCCACAAAGTGCAACTGTCGTTTAACCCGGTTGCAGAATACCAGGACCTGTTCAACGATGACCTGGGAAAGGTACCACTGACATACCATATTTCCATTGACCCAACGGGACCCAGCGCTCAGAGATGTCAGCATCAAAGACAAGCTGCGCGGGCTTTCTGCAAGAGGATGCCATGGTCAGAGAGATTAAGCACAAAAATGCACAAATTAAAAAAAAAGAAATAAAACCCGATAGACAGGAGACACAAGTGTCTTCCAGCTTCGACACCATGTAAATAAGCAATTCACAAACTCTTAAAGTGTGCAACATCTCTTAATGATAGCACAAGGTATTACATACATCCTCAAGCACTGGCTACATTCTTCTACTGAACTGTACCCAGGAAGGGGAAGGCATTATGATTGATGTCAACTAGGCGGGGTTAATGGTACTGAGGTAACTATGTTATTGGTTGCATATATAAACCATCTACACTATCTAACTGTGTCTCCATCTGCACTCCAAGATCCCTCTGCTCTGCAACAATCCCCAGAGCCCTATCATTTACTGTGTAGGTCCTGCCCATGTTAGACTTTCCAAACCGCAATACCTTACATTTCTCTCTATTACATTTACCCCACCTGACTGAGGAATGGGTTCTAAATACAAGACATAATATAACTGGGTTGTTCTGCAAAAATATTAATTTGTAAACAGTCCACATTTTTACATATTACTAATCGCCAAGACTTTGCTGTTCCTTTCCAAACAGGATCCTCCACGTGTGAAAATTGTCTGCCAAAGAAAGGTATGTCACAAGATGCCAATCACAAACATGCATCAAGCTTCTCTCAGTTCTATTTCTGCCGGGCCTCTTCCTGTCTCTTTACACTCAGCACGGATACAATTTTACTTTGGTGTCACGTGAGTGACTACGTGAAGACCCCGTCCAGCACGCATGCGCGACATTAGCGTTCATGTAGTGCACCCGCGACGAACGGGAGTTCAAGGCGCTCCCGCTACAAATTGAAAAGTCGGGCCGACAGGTAAGTTTTACCGTGGCCGTGTGTCTTTTTCTCTGTGGTCTGCTTGTTTTCCAGAAAGAATGAGCAAGACCAGAGGGATGAAATCTGCAGCTCGCCCCCGTTCGTCCTCCGTTGAGGAATGTTCTTTGGAGGGGGGGCAAGAGGCGGCGGGAATAACTACCGCGCCGAGCCCAGCACCGCTCGTGCTGCCTGAGCAGCGGTCTGGAGGTACCTGCAGCCAGAACCGGGCGGTAGTATCCGACGATTCGGATGAAGATGCCACACCGCTCGAGAGCGGCACAGGCAGCCGCCTAAGCCGAATGGAACGGCTTATGGAGCAATTGCTCCAGCGAGATCTGCTGAGAGAGCAGCAGCAGACTCGCCAAGGGAGCTCAGGCACTCCCGCAGTGCCCTTTACGGCACTGGCCATTGCTTCACCTTCTTTTGAAGGCAGCATTGGCGACCAGGTCTGGGCTGGTCAAGAAGAGGGGTTGCTAGCTGAAGATGTCCGGAGTACGCAGGATGTACAGGATCAGGAAGAGCTGCTGGGTGTGGTCAACCGCTACGTGGCCATTCCACGAGCGGGTCGGCCGTTAGAGCCGAAACTTGCAGCCAGCATTGACCACCTGTCCTCAAAACCCCTACAAGAACAGGTGGTCAATGAGGCTCTTGAACAATATACAGCCCCAGAAAATTGTACATCATTGAATGTACCAGCTGTAAACAGCCAAATTTGGGGACATTTGGGGCAGAACATCAGGAACCTGGAGTTGAAGCTCCAGAAAATCCTTAAACTCCTGACTGCAGGAATAACATCATATGCTTGGTCCATTGATGGTGTGGGCAGGTGAAAGACCTAGAGGAAGAGTCCAAGACCTTTGGTCTCGTGAGGGCAGGTTTGGGACCGAGCAGACCTAACAAACCCAGGCGGCAGTACCCCACGGCGTCCACCAGTCGTCAACCACCATATGGGACTGGTGAAAGCTCGGGGTCCGCAACCATTCCCCGTAAGCCTTTTTTAGGCCAGGGCCCAGAGCGGACCCCATGGAAAATGCGCCACCCCCAACAACATCAACATCAACATCAACAGCAGCCCTCTACAGCCCAGCAGACGTCTCATCATCCAGCGAAGAGGCAGAAGAAGCACCAGTAACCATGGAGGTAGGTGGGTCTGGTTCCTCTCAGCATATGAGCAGTAGGGGCTCTATACTAACAGGGGGGAGATTGCACTTGTTTTTGGATGCATGGGAATCCATCACTAATGACAAGTATATACTCAGCAGCATTCACGGCTATAAAATTGACTTTGTACATGAAAACATTCCGCCAGTTCAGCATATACCCCAAAGGGTATTAACCCTCTCAGTCAAAGAGAAACAAGAGGGTCAAGCTGAACTGATGAGGCTACTAGCAAAGGGTGTCATTGAAAGAACAAAACATGAACCTTTGGAATTTGTGTCTAATATTTTCACTAAAATCAAAAAAGATGGTGGATGTCGCATCATCATTGACTTACTTTAAACAAGTCTGTTAGGTATATACATTTCAAGATGGAAACTTTTGAAACAGCCAGACTATTGGTTTCTAGAGGGTACTTTCTAGCAAGCATTGATTTAAAAGATGCCTACTACTCAGTACCCAAACACAAGGAGCATCGTAAATACTTAAAGTTTATCTGGAGGAAATAGCTATGGCAATTTAAAGCCTTACCAAATGGGCTAACCTCCGCTCCAAGGTTGTTCACTAAAATCTTAAAACCCGCCTTGGCATTATTGAGGAAACAAAAGCATATAGTCATGGCGTACTTAGACGACATTCTAATAGTAGGGAAAACCTTGGAGACAGCCATTTCGGCAGTAGCAGCCACCAAACGTTTGTTTGAAACTTTGGGGTTTGTCATACATCCAGATAAATCCAATTTTACACCGTCCACTACCATGGACTATCTTGGATTTACGATTGATACTGTTCGCATGATTGTAACTTGCCGGAGGGGAAAGCATCAGAGTTGGCACTATCATGCAACAAACTCATGGATAAACATCAGCCAACCATACGGCAGGTAGCTAGAGTTATTGGTAAAAATGGTTAGCAGCTTTTCCAGCTGTACAAGTTGGGCCTTTGCACTATCAAAATTTGCAAAGAGCAAAAGTGCATGCACTAAAGCAAAACTCAGGTCACTTTGACCGAGCTATGAATTTAACTGCTGAATCCATTCCAGAGTTACAATGGTGGACAAGGAACGTTAGGCTCAGTTCCAGTCCCATAATAATCACCAACCCAGTATTAACCATTCAAACGGATGCCAGTGCTTTGGGCTGGGGAGCAACTAACATGCAATCCAGCACAGGGGGCAGATGGACTAATTTTGAATCATCTTGTCTACAGACACGGGGTATCAACTACTTAGAAATGTTGGGTGCGTTTTATGGTTTAAAAGCATATTCATCTAATACGCATCATGCACATGTCCGGTTGCAATTAGATAATACCACGGTGGTGGCTTATATCAACCACATGGGTGGTGTAAAGTCGATATCGTGTGACAATTTGGTCAACCTAATCTGGCAATGGTGTGTCGAAAGACATATTTGGTTATCAGCAACTTACCTACCAGATAAGCAAAATACAGTGTTAACGAAGAAACTGCAGATGCTGGAGAATCGAGGGTTACACAAAAAGCTGGAGAAACTCAGCAGGTGCAGCAGCATCTAAGGAGCGAAGGAGATAGGCGACGTTTCGGGTCGAGACCCTTCTTCAGACCCTTCCTCCCTTCTGTCTGAAGAAGGGTCTCGACCCTAAACGTCGCCTATCTCCTTCGCTCCTTAGATGCTGCTGCACCCAGTGAGTTTCTCCAGCTTTTTGTGTAACCCCCAAGCAAAATACAGTGGCAGACACCAGGTCACGCAAATTCAATGATAACATCGAATGGATGTTAAATCCCAAAATATTTGCTGAAATTACAAAGCAATATGGCACACCAGATATCGATCTATTTGCATCCAGGCTGAATCACCAGGTACCAACGTATGTCGCTTGGGAACCAGACCCTGAGGCAGCAGCAGTTGATGCATTCTCGCTGCATTGGGGGAAAATGTTCTTTTATGCTTTTCCTCCCTTCTGCCTCATCAGTCGGGTATTACGCAAGATTCAATTGGATTCCGCTTCAGGAATCTTGATAATACCCGACTGGCCTACACAGCCATGGTTCCCAGTGGCCCTCGACATGGCTGTTGAAACACCGTTGGAATTCCCCAGCAATCGAGAATTATTAATCCACCCAGTGTCAGGCATTAGTCACCCGTGCCATGACAGAGTCAATCTCCTGGCTTGCAGATACTAAAAAGACCTCTACTGGGCCTGGGACTGTCTGAGGACGCCATCAACATGATGACCGCATCCCGCCGGGAGTCCACCAGGAGACAATACCTGACCAACATAAGAAAATGGGAACGGTATTGCTCCAAAACAGGAACTACCTACACTACAGCTACAGCCACCAGTGTTGTGGAGTTTCTGGTTGGATTACATCGGGAAGGACTCAGCTACAGCACCATTAATACAGCCAGGAGTGCGTTGTCAGCTTATTTGGTTCCAGCAGCAGGACTGGCTTTGGGGTCCCATCCACTAGTGGTCAAAATCATGAGGGGCATTTTTAACACCAATTCCCCCAGACCAAGGTACACTCAGATCTGGGATGTCAGCATTGTACTGACGTACCTTAGGGGATGGCCACCACCCAGGTCACTCACGCTGGAACAACTTACTCTGAAATCAGTCATGCTCATGGCACTAGTGTCAGCTCAAAGGGTACAGTCCCTCCACCTTCTGAGGCTGGACAGCATGACAGAGTCATTGGACTGTTTCACATTTCATATTCAGGGACTGGTCAAACAAACTAGACCAGGTACCACGCCTCCAGTCATGGAGTTCCGGGCATATTCATCTGACCTACGGCTGTGTGCCAAGACCCATCTCGCCAATTACATAGACACAACATACAACTTAAGAGGGAGAGAAAAAGCCTTATGGATAAGCCACAAGAAGCCTCATGGTCAGGTGACGAGCCAAACCATTTCAAGGTGGCTCAAGCAGGTGCTTAAGTCCGCGGGAGTCAATACTAATGTTTACAAATCTCACTCCACCAGGGCTGCATCTACGTCGGCGGCTAGGCGAATGGACGTGCCTATGGACCATATTCTGGCCAGAGCAGGATGGTCCTCGGAAAGAACTTTCCAAAGGTTTTATAATAAGCCGCTGGCGGAACCTGCTACATTTGCAGACAGAATTTTAGAGTCTGCAGCTAAAATTTAATTTAAGCCGGGGGAGCTCTCTGTTTTTTGTTGTCATTAATAAACCTTTATTGTTCACAAACAGGTTATTGTTGATTGTAATAACATACTTCCTCCCTCTAAGGGCTTCAGACAGTGAGTGAAGCATGAGCTGGTACACGGTTCGGATTCACAGAGCTTTGAAGTCTTCACGTAGTCACTCACGTGACTCCGAAGTAAAATAGTAAGATTAAATGAGAACTTACCAGTTCGAAGTTTGATCTGTATTTTATGAGTTACGATGAGGGATTACGTGCCCTCCGCTCCCACCCTCTATTATACAGATCAACTGGTAATTAAGTTCTTATTTTTTCTTTACTATATTTATTTCAATTGTGTTTTTTCTGTGAATCCACACCGCTGCTTTGAAGAAATGTCGCGCAAGCGTGCTGGACGGGGTCTTCACGTAATCCCTCATCGTAACTCCTCATAAAATACAGATCAAACTTCGAACTGGTAAGTTCTCATTTAATCTTACTATTTTTATGACTGAGACATGGAACAATTATTTCATTTTTTACAGTTAAAAATGTCAAAATTACAAAAATAATCTTTAAAAGACTTTGAAACACATAAAGTAACTACATTTAAAAATTGAAAGCATTATCACAAGCACAAATATTAAGAATACGAAATAAAAGCAAAACATATGTTGGAAATAGGAGCAGTGATGGAAATGAGTTTTAGGAACTAGGGGCACTCTAAGGTCCGTGAGGCTGAGGTTGGGAAGGAAGGAAGGAAGGAGGGGGGGGGGGGGGGGGGGGGGGGGGGGGGGGGATTTTTTATGTGCAGTCATACCCACGTAAGAGTACAAGAATGCATAACTTGTTTATTGTATATTTATAATATAGTTTATTGTGTATTATGTCATAGCTGCTTTCTTGCATCTCTCTCTGTCTCTCTCAGACCGATGAAAGCAATGATCATCGTGGAACAGATGACATTTCAGGTTGAGACCCTTGTTCAGACTGACAGTCAAAGGAAAGGGAAACAGGATATTGACGGTACTAAGGACAAATGCTTATGCCTATATCTTCCATTCATTTGTCCTTAGTACCGTCTATATCTCTTGTTCCTCTTTCCCCTGACTCAGTCTGAAGAAGGGTCTCGACCCGAAATGTAATCTAATCCACTCTATGATCGTTGGTTTTGTCCATCTGTCCGCTCGCCCTTGGATTAAGTAGCGCAGGATAAAGCTGTGAATTCACGCCATTCCCCTTCCATTCCCAATCTGACCTTTTCTGCCCTGGGCCTCCTCCATTGTCAGAGTGAGGCCCATTGCAAATTGGAGGAACAGCACCTCATATTTCGCTTGGGTAGCTTACACCCCAGCTGTATGACCATTGACTTCTCTAACTTAAAATAGCCCATGCTTTCCCTCTCTCTCCCCTCCCCTTCCCAGTTCTCCCACCAGTCTTACTGTCTCTGACTGCAATCTATCTCTGTCCCACTCATCCCTGACATCAGTTTGAAAAAGGGTCTCGACCCGAAACGTCACTATTCCTTCTCTCCAGAGATGCTGCCTGTTCCGTTGAGTTATTCGAGCATTTTACATAGATACATAGAAAATAGGTGCAGGAGTAGGCCATTCGGCCCTTCGAGCCATTCAATGTGATCATGGCTGATCATCCACAATCAGTACCCCATTCCTGCCTTCTCCCCATATCCCTTGATTCCACTAGCTCTAAGAGCTCTATCTAACTCTCGTTGGAATGTATCCAATCAGTCGGCCTCCACTGCCTTCCGAGCCAGATAATTCCACAAATTCACAACAATCTGGGTGAAAAGATTTTTCCTCATCTCAGTTCTAAATGGCCTAGCCCGTATTCTTAAACTGTGGCCCTTGGTGACTCCTCCAACATCGGGAACATGTTTCCTGCGTCTAGCGTGTCCAATCCCTTAATAATGTAATGTTTCTATAAGATTCCCTCTCATCCTTCTAAATTCCAGTGAATACAAGCCCAGTTGTTCCATTCTTTCATCATATGACATTTCTGCCATCCTGGGAATCAATCTCGTGACACTCCCTCAATAGCAAGAATGTCCTTCCTTAAATTAGAAGACCAAAACTGCACACAATACTCCAGTTGTATTCTCACCGGGGCCCTGTACAACTGCAGAAGGACCTCTTTGCTCCTATACTCAAATCCTATCATTATGAAGGCCAACATGCCATTAGTTTTCTTCACTGCCCGCTGTTTCTTGCATGCTTACTTTCACTAACTGATGTGCAAGTACACCCATGTCTCGTTGCACTTCCCCTTTTCCGAATCTGACACCATACAGAAGAACGGTCTCGACCAGAAACGTTACTCATTCCTTTGCTCCAGAGATGCTGCCTGACCCGCTGAGTTACTCCAGCATTTTGTGTCTATCTGTCTCTTGTTCTTGCCACTAAAGTGGATAACCTCACATTTATCCACATTACACTGCATCTGCCATGCATCTTCCCACTCACCCAACCTATCCAAGTCACCCTGCATCCTCATAGCATCTTCTTCACAGTTCACACTGCCATCCAGCTGTTCTGTCATCTCCAAATTTGCTAATGATACTTTTAATTCCTTCATCTAAATCATTAATATATATTGTGAATAGCTGCAGTCCCAGCACCGAGCCTTGAGGCGCCCCACTAGTCACTACCTGCCATTCTAAAAGGGAACCGTTAATTCCTACTCTTTGTTTCCTGTCTGCCAACCAATTTTCTATCCATGTCAATACCCTACCTCCAATGCCATGTGCTCTGATATTATCCATTAATCTCCTGTTTGGGACCTTGTGAAAGGCTTTCTGAACGTTCAGGTACACTACATCCACTGGCTCTCCCTTATCCATGTTACTGTCTACCTGAAATTAGTTGTTGGGGACAACATTCATTTCTTTTAATTCATTTATTTTTTAATTTAATTTTTTTTTAATTTATATTTTTATTAGAAGCAATGTACAGTAGTATAAACCGTGGCATATGACAAAATACATTTTGTGTAACATTTTAAATTTAACAAGAAATAGATAGAGCAAGAAAGAAAGAACAAGACAAAGGAAGAGTGAAGGAAGTAGTGATGTGTAAACCCCTAGACCACCAAATGTGCAGTCCAGGTATAAACAAGTGATAGCCTATAGAAAAATAAAGACAAAAACCAATAAAATAATTTGAAAAAGAAATAAAAGAAAAGTGAAAAGAAAAAGAAAAAGAAAAAGAAAAAAAAAGGGACCCTTATGTGTGGATATACCTGCTTCATATCTCACCCCACCCATCACCCGGTTCGTGAATCGGTTTATTTCCAGAGTTGTGTTGCACCATGTTATACTTGTAATGAATCAATAAAAGGAGACCACGTCTTTAAAAATTGTTCTGATTTTCCTGCTAAGACGAGTCTCATATCTTCAAGATGTAGCGTCTCAGACATGCTTGTGATCCACATTTTAAGCGTTGGGGTGGATGCCTTTTTCCAAAATTTAAGTATAAGTTTTTTTGCCATTATCAGGCCGTAGTTAAGGTAACGTCTTTGAAATATTGATAACTCAGAACAGGCACCTGTTGTTCCAAAAATAATCAATTCTGTATGGGGGTCCAGTTTTGTTTTTAATAATTTTGTGAAGATTTCAAAGATTTATTTCCAAAATGTATGGAGTTTTATGCAGGAGGCGAAGGAGTGTGTTATAGTTGCTTTGTGAGATAAACATTTGTCACAGATGAGGGATACATTTGGAAACATTTTGTTCAGTTTAGTTTTCGAATAATATAGTCTATGTAATATTTTAAAATTGGATTAAAATATGTCTTACATTAATCGAGCAGTTGTGTACATATAGATATTTATCACATCTGTCTTTGGGAATTTTTAAAATTAATTCCTGTTCCCACACTCTTCTAATTGCATCTGAGGATGGAATTTCTATATTTAGAATGATATTATACAAGTATGATATTAAATTATTTGACTCAACGTTTCTATTCATGCCCTCATCTAATATATCAGGCATCAGAGTTTGATATTCGTGTGTATATTTTTTCAGATAATCTCGAATTTGAAGATATCTAAAATATTGATTACCTCTCAGATTGTATTTGGATTGTAATTTCTGAAATGATAAAAGGTTTCCCATTTCGTACAAATCTTCAATCTTTTTGATTCCTAGTCTTTCCCAGTGAGTAAACATTTTATATATAGTAGACGGTTTGAACGACGGATTATTAGCTATATGAGAGAAGAGATAAATTTCTTAATTTAAGAATAAGTTTTACTTGTCTCCAAATTCGTAAGGTGCTATGAATAATTGGATTTTTCTTGTATATTGTATTCTTGAACTTTATTGGGGAGAGAAGGATCGAGCCTACGTTGTAAGGCGAACAATCCTCTCTCTCCATTGTTAACCACTCTACCTGTTGGGCTGAATTGTCCAACCAGTAAATTACATTTTTGATATTCACTGCCCAGTAATAGTACAAGAAATTGGGGAGTGCCAGTCCACCAAATTATTTGGGTTTACATAGGTGTTGTCTATGAATCCTGTGTGATTTATAATCCCAAATAAAATTTGTGATGTTGGAGTCAAGTTAAAAAAAAAAATTAGGTAGGTATATCGGTATTGCTTGAAATAAGTAAAGAATTTGTGGGAGTAAAATCATTTTTATGGCATTTATTCTGCCTATTAGAGACATTGGAAGTGTTTTCCAGAATTGAATCAAAGCATTTAATTTAGTAGTTAAAGGCAGGAAGTTTACATTGAATAAAGAATTATATTTTCTGGTTACTTGGATACCCAAGTATTTAAATTTTTCTGCAGCAATTCTAAAAGGGAAGTTTAAAAGATGTGTCGACTCTTGGGGTTTTATCACCAAGATTTCACTCTTGTTCCAGTTTATTCTAAATCCTGAGAAAGAACCAAATTCCTCTATTAGATTTAGTGTATTTGGTATATTAACGCGATTTTGTAATATATAGTAATACGTCATCTGCATATAATGATATTTTATTATTGAATGTTTAGTATTATATCCATGAATATTCGGATGCCTTCATATACTTTCTGCTAAGGGCTCTATTGCAAGAGCAAATAACAGGGGTGATAGTGCACAACCCTGTCTTTTGCCCCTGTATAAGTGAAATTTCGGAGATAGTATGCGGTTGGTCAATATTCTAGCGGGTCGCCTGTCGTATAGTAATTTTATCCATGAAATAAAATTCTCTCCCATTTGAAATTTTTGCAGTACTTTGAAAATGTAGTCCCATACTACTTGGTCAAATGCTTTTTCTGCATCCAATGAAATAATTGATGTCTTCTTCTTCAATTTGTGTGAGTACATTATATTAAAAAGACGTCTCAGATTATTAAATGAATGGACAAACAAGAACTTCTTGTTAGAATATGGTCTTCATTCATCGATTATTTGAAAGGGCAGATTGGTTCGGCACGGGAACCTAACTGAAACTTGAACTCAGGATTAGATGAAGAGTTATACTTTATAATCTTCTAACCTATCTCCAATGATGTATTATTAGTAAATCATTCCATTCTTTTTTTTTATCTTGACATTTATTTGTTTTCCTTTCTTTCTTTCTTTCTTTCTATTTATATTTAAAAAAAAATAGAAGCAGAATGAATCCACAATTGATAATATTAATAATGTATGATTGATACACATGAAATGTTTTTACCATAATATCTGTTTGCTTCTAATAAAAATATATTAAAAATAATAATTATTAAATGAATGTCTCTTTGGTATAAACCCCGTTTGATCCGCATGTACTAATTTACTAACATATTTGCTTAATCGTCTTGCCAGAGTTTTCGCTAGTATTTTCTGGTCTGTATTTAATAATGCAATAGCTCTGTATGAACCCGGATCTTCTAGGTCTTTATCTTTTTTTGGTATGAGTGTAATAGTAGATTCCGCTAGTGTTTCTGGTAGTGCCTGTTCTTTAAATGCATATGTATACAGCTTGTGTAAACGTGTTGAGATTATCTTGAAAAAATCTTTTACAAAATTCATTACTGAATCCATCTGGTGCTGGTGTTTTGCCATTCTTCAGTGAATTTATTGTCTCTTCTATTTCTTTAATTGAAACCTGTGCTCCTAGTTCCTCTTGTTCCAACGGATTGAGGTTTGGGAGATTGCAGTTGTCCAGAAAAAATTATAATTTTAGTGCTATCTGTTGTTGTTTTGGATGTATATACATTTTGATAGAATTGAGCAAATCTTTTATTAATGTCTTTAGGCAGCGTTAACTATTCACCTTTGTCTGATTTGATTTTTAGAATAATATGATCCTTTTCCAGTTTTTTCAGCTGACGTACCAGAAGTTTATGTGGCTTATCACTGAATTCAAAAGTTTCCTGTTTTGTAATTTGAAATAATTTGATGACTCTTGCAGTAGAATTCGGTTTAGTTTAAATTTCAGTATTGTTATCTTGTTGCTATCTATAGTTGGCTCTTTCGCATTTTCTAGGTCCAGTTGTCTAATTTTTTCTTCTAGTTGAATTGTTCAATTTTAAAAAGCTTGGTATGAAATAATAGAACCTCTGATAAACGCCTTAAAAGATTCCCATAATAAGGAGGGTGAGATGCCTGGGGTATCGTTAGTCTCAAAGAAAAGTTCCATCTGTTGTTTTAAGTATATACAACCATCTGGATTGCTTTACAATTTGGGGATTGAACCTCCAAAACGATTTTTTATTAAACATTCCTTCTAGATTTAGAAAAAAGGTTAACGGAGAGTGATCAGAGATTACACTATTATGATATTTAGGATTAGTTGTAAAGGGAATTAATTTCGTGTCCACTAGAAAACAATCAATGCATGTATAGGTTTTATGTACCATTGAATAAAAGGAATATTTTTTGCGATCCTCCATACATCAAGTTATAATTTGTGTTTTTTATGTATGTATTTAAAAGTTCACTGGATTTTAGTTTTATATTAAGTCTCTTTTGTTGCGCAGATTTATCAAGATATTGATCCAGAACGCAATTGAAATCTCCCCCAATTATCACATTTTGGTAATTGAACTCAGAGATTATATTCAGGATTTTATTAAAAAATTGTGGATTATCAAAATTAGGCGATGATGCGACATCAGGCATCCCCAGTAAGTATTTTTAAATCGGTGCCATCTTCGTTGAAGGCTTTTTTTAACGCTTTTAGCGCATTAGTCGGGAGCGGAGCTGAATGCTGCGCCTCTCACAGCTGCATGGTGCCACCGGAAGTCCTTTTCAGTCATTTTTGAATGACAAATAATTTCAATTCAATCCAAAATGTACAGGTCTATTACCAAGAAGATCTTGGAACATTTCACATTGTTTGTCAATGCTCCGCGTAGTCTACTCTTCTGCCTCACTTTCCCAAAGTTTACTTAAATTTAGAGCCTTGTTTTCTGACATCATTCTCCCTCTTAACTAGCATATCGAATACCATTCAACGGTGACCGCTAGCCAAGCGTTACTGCACCATTAACTAATTGACGAACTCAGACTAATTATTCATTATTTTTGTTAGCTGAAGGACATATCGTTCCAGAAAAATTGAACACAATATTCTAACTATGGCACAAGCTACAATTTATACAAGTTTTCTATTAGGTTAAGCATTATTTCCCATTTGAAAATGTAGCATATCATATGCTTTTGAAGGTTTGTACATCTGAACCCTGATTTTTTTATACATCTCCATCCTCGAAAATACCTCCCAAAATACATCATCGAGTTTTCGAGAACGGGCAGAGCGCGGAGAGTGGGGAGAGCGGGGAGAGCGGGAAGAGCGTGGGGAACGTGGGGAGAGCGGGGAGAGTGCGGGGAGCGGGGATAGCGCAGGGAGCAGAGAGAGAGCGGGGAGCAGAGAGAGAGCAGAGAGCAGGGAGCATGAAGAGCGCGGGGAGCGGGGAGAGCGCGGGGTGCAGGGAAGCGCGGGGAGCAGGGAGAGAGGGGGGAGCGCGGGGAGAGGGGAGAGCGCGGGGAGCAGGGAGAGCTGGGAGAGCATGGGGAGCAGAGAGAAAGCGGGGAGCAGAGAGCAGGAAGAGCGCGGGGAGTGGGGAGAGCGGGGAGAGCGGGGTTGCAGGGAAGTGCAGGGAAGCGCGGGGAGCAGGGAGAGCGGGCGGAGCGGGGAGAGCGCGGGGAGCAGGGAGAGCGGGGAGAGTGCGGGGAGTGGGGAGAGCACGGGGACAGCGCGGGGAGAGCACGGGGAGAGAGGAGAGCGCGTGGAGCTGGGAGAGCGCGGGGAGAGTGGCAGAGGGGCACGGAGGCAGGGAGGCAAATAAAATAAAGTGGAATAGTAAAATAACGTGACTTTACCTGAGCCCGTGCTCACGGTCCGGTATTCCTGACAGTGAGTTTAAGAAATCTCCCTTGAATTTTATTCAAAGGAACGTGGTGTTAAAACACAATTACATTTACTGAGGAATGTGGATCGATGTACCGATGACAAATTGTATAACTACTGTTAACTATTGGCTGTTAATAAGTGCTAACAGTGGCAGTTAACAAATCGGTTTTGCCTCAGTTGTATAAAGTGAGAGACGAATCTTTCTGCAGTACTCATTAAACCAGAGCTGGAAATTGAAAACTAGTGGAACGCCATACCCCTGCGTACCCCCCCCCCCCCCCCCCCCATTTCCATCACTGCTCAGGAGGTCAGAAAGCATCTTAGTAGAGCGAAACAGCTAATTTCATCAACACCATGAAAAGCTTGAAAACTGGCATGTTTTTAGTAATAGACAGGGGATAGGACTGGAGAGAGCTAAGCAGGGCAGATTAAGACCCAAGAGAGTGAGAGAGCAAGGGCTGAATGAGAAAAGAATGAGAGAGAATTAAACTAAAACTGAAACTGAGAGATAGTACACATATAAATTACAGTAAACCTTAAGTCAAATAGGAAAGCTGGAGGTTCTCAGTTGTTTTTACAGGTTAATGACAGGTTGAAGACAGGCGATGGTATTTGGAAGAGAAATACTTTGTTTACAAATCAAATTGGCTGATCACTTTGTAGAATCCCACTGTGCAGTCTTCAAGGGTCCTACAGAGCTTCCAGTTGCCTGCCACTTTAAATGTCTTTCCCATTCCCACTGTGACCTTATTGGTCTCTGGTCTCTTACATAGAGCCCAAACTAAGCTTAAGGAAAAGCATCATCCACACGACACACTACATCCTCAACAATTAATTCAGCAACTTTTGATACTCAGTATTCAGGTTGCTTCTGGACTGGCTAGATTTTTCTCTCCCCACAAATGCTGTTTGACGTGCTGGTAGTTCCATCATTCTCTTTTAATTCAGACTTCCAGCAACAGCATCTCACATTGCAGCACTATTTTCATTTTCTCTCTTTTGCAGTTGCAAATAACAAGCCTTTTCTTTCTCTGCAAACACCAACATCTGTACCCTCTGCATTGCCTTGATCTTCATCCACTCTCACACATTCCCTTTGTTCTTTGTAGCTCTTCACCTTACCTGCAACTTTTGATACTCAGTATTCAGGTTGCTTCTGGACTGGCTAGATTTTTCTCTCCCCACAAATGCTGTTTGACGTGCTGGTAGTTCCATCATTCTCTTTTAATTCAGACTTCCAGCAACAGCATCTCACATTGCAGCACTATTTTCATTTTCTCTCTTTTGCAGTTGCAAATAACAAGCCTTTTCTTTCTCTGCAAACACCAACATCTGTACCCTCTGCATTGCCTTGATCTTCATCCACTCTCACACATTCCCTTTGTTCTTTGTAGCTCTTCACCTTACCTGCAACTTTAAACATTCTCAAAACTCTAACTCTTATCAACATGAAATATCACTCATTGAATTGTTGTATGTTCTCTTTGCGGATGTTGGCTGACCTATTGGGTATTTCAAACTTTTTTTGTTTTTATTTCAGGTTTCCAGCATTTGTAGTTTGCTGCATGAGAAAAATTACAACTTATTTTTGTGCCTTTGGCTGTCAAATTCCTAACTGAATGAACTTTCAGATCCTCTGTTAGGTCGAAGATGCACATGGTTTGTGAACAGATTCCACAGCATAAACACTTGGCAATCTCGAAAAGTTTGTTATGATCCATGCAGTGTCTAGCAGTGGAGTATACAGACAGATTTATTCAAATAATTGTCAACATGTCCAGCGCTACCGTGTTAGAATGCATTCCTCTGAAAGTGCCAAACCAGCTTGCATTAACATGGGTAATTGCCAACAGTTTACCACAGAAACTATCAAGGTTTTACGAGCAAAGTCTGGCAGAATAATTCCATTAATGACATGGGTTTCATTGTATTGATGATCTACATTGTTGTTCATGTTCTTCAGGATTTTTATTAGTCCAGTATCCAATACCAGGCCACTGAATATTGCAAACAAGGAAATATTTTACTGAGAGATGCCGCCTTGTATTTGATATCGATTTCAGATAGAAAGTTCAGCAGACCCATACTTTATTTCGCACACCGCTTTATAACCTCAAAGTTAGTAACGCAATTGTTCAAAATGCAAAAGTGAAACAACATTGTAGTAACAAAAATTACAAAGGCTGCCGGTTTCCAACAATTTTTTTCTCAATGCAGTGCAATCACTTTGGAGAATTTTATACAATTTCAGTTAATAACTATATTCTAAGATCACTTTTTAAACACACCCATGAGCAGTTGTTGGTACTAACTGTTTTACCAACATTTTCTTTACATCTTAATTGCACTTGAATTAAGATGTAATTCACCAGAGAGACACCAGAATTCCTGCCATTCCAATTATAGTGAACTGCAACATATATTAACCTAGAGAAACAGTGTCCTTATTTGCAAGAAGCTATGACTGTACGTTTCGCTGTGATGGGTGACCCTATGCACAGGTGTAAACCTTTATAGGGATGATCATGCCTCAATTATGCTTGAGATAAAAAGTGACACGAGATTTAACAACGTACCTTTGCATAACCAACGATATCACCATTCTCATCCAGTATGTTAAAATTAATGATGGGCCCCTGAATGTCTGGAGCTTCAAATTCATTATCACTATAAATCCGAGCAACCGGACTTCTATTAGAATGATGCATTCCAGAAAGCATTACGTAGGTGTAACGGGCAAGGCTAAAGGTGTGTTGCATAATATTTTGCATTCCACCTGAATGAAAAAAAAAGAAATAATTATTAAACTGTTACAGCCAACAGTGTCATTATGTAGCTGGGAGTACAATTTGATGTAGCTGGATTTCATAACAAATAAACTGTGAACTAACACTTCAGTACATTATAATTTTCAATTGATGAATGTCATGAGATAACAAAAATAATTCCAATAATTTCACCTCTTTTGGAGCACATAATTTTATATTCAACTAGACCAAGTGGGACCTGTTCTTGGGTTTGCGGGTGGGGGGGGGGGGAGGGGCAGCCTGCGGCGTCACACACACACACTAACCACCCCCCACACACAAAGGGGGGGAAGGGGAGTGAGAGGGGGAGGGAGGAGGGGAGGAGTGGGTGGAGAGGAGGGAGGGGGGGGAAAGGGATGGGGAGGGAAAGGGGGGTTAGGGGGCAGCAGAGGGGGGAGAGAGAGAGGAGGGGGGAGAGAGGGGGAAGGAGGGAGAGAGGAGGGGAAGACTGCGAGCACGCGGCTAGCGAGTGGCGGAGACTCGAGGGATGCCGCGGGCGTGCGCGATCTGAGGACGGCTAATCGTGGCTTCCACGAGGGAAAGCCCACCCACCCGCGTGCCAGACGATTGGGCGGGGGAGACGGAGAGGAGGTCGTCCCCCGTGACGGCTAGAGATCGCCAGGTGTGATCAGGATCACCAGCGAGGAAAAGGCGTCACGATTCCCCGAATCCCTGTGATCGACGGAAGAATGGCAGGTCTCCATAGGCGGCCTCTCCCAGTGGGAGTAATGGCCGCCATGTTCTAGAACTTCAAGGAGCCCAGCGGAGCGCGCAGCACGACCTGAGCAGCAGTTTAAAAACACTAAGTGACAAATTTAAAGAAGTGAAAGTTAAGAAGCCAAGAAGTACAGAAGACAGAACAGGGGTGATGTCACTCGCAGCGTGAACAGAGGCAGGCAGGCAGATCCATTGTGACTTCATCAGCGAGACCATCTAATTTATTTTCTACGTTATTTGAGATTTGTGAACATTTTCATAAATAACTTGAAAAATAATGCATGAAATTTTCAGATAAGGCGATTTTTGACATCATGGCGTAAATCTCTATCGGAATATGTAAAAATTTCACTGTTTTCGAGGAGATGTGAAACACACAGGAACATCACACAAATAAATACACATCCAAGATCAGAGTTTTATAAGTATAGAGATACTTTCAGTGCATACAGTGCTATTTAATACAAAACATTTGCCATCTAACATTGATTGCAATGATTAGTGTTCAAACTAGCTAGACTTGTGGGCAAGACATATTCCAACTACCTAGCCATCTTCTTCAGTTACATTACCATTTCATAGTTCCAACAACTTCCACATCGATCACCATCAACGCAAAATTCAACTAGCCCACACACATAAATTAAGTACGGCATAGTGGCGCAGCGGTACAGTTGCTGCCTTACAGCACCAGAGACCAGATCCTGACTATGGGTGCTGTCTGTACGGAGTTTGTACATTCTCCCTGTGGGTTGTACCTCTCCAGGTAGGTGCAGGTTTGTAAGTTAATAGACTTCTGTAAATTGTTCCTTGCGTGTAGGGTAGAACTAATGTGTGGGTGATCACTGGTCGGCAGAGAGATGGTGGGCCAAAGGGCCCGTTTCCACACTTTATCTCTCAACTAATCTAAATTCAATATTTTGTATCTTGGAGCAGGTTGAACTACACATCATACACCTCTCTAAGCATATGCCATCCTGACATGAAATACATATTTCCAAGAATGAAGGTATGAACCTGATTGCACTGGATCCACACTTGTGCCCTGTGCTATCACCCACCCAGGCTCAGCCTGAAATCACACAACTTTAACACCCTTATAACTCTCAGTGCACTGCCAAAGTTGTTGATAGATTCATTCCACAAGATCAAACAAACTGCGAGCAGCGATTAAGCTGGTAGCACAAGACAAAGCAATGGTGCCAATCTCTGCTGCCAGAGGCTTTGCTACTTTTTCTAAATGTTTTGATTCGGAGACATTTTGGAATAGTTGAAAAAGCTCTAAATAAATAGAATAAATAAATGAATAATCATTTAAAACATATCAAAGGGATCATCAACAGGATCTATAACAGGCACTGCCTCAAAATGGCTGCTAATATTATCAAAGATCCATATCACCCTGGCCACACTCTTATGTTGCTGCTACCATTGGGAAGAAAGTATAAGAACCTGAGAACCGTGACCTCCAGATTCAAGAACAGCTTCTTCCCAGTAACCATCAGGCCCTTGAACCACACTGCAGAATTTGAATAGCAAACCCACTTCAGCAACAATTTACTATGATCTTTAGTTTTGGTTCTATTACGTACTTTGATTTTGCACTAGTCAAGTCTGGTTACCCAGTAGTACTGATTATAAATTGATGGTACTATTCATTCGTATATATGTATTTCTCGTGTTGATGGGTCTGTGAAGCTGCAGCAAGTAGTTCCAATTCCGATACAATGACAATTATACATTCCAAACTCGAGTGGCAGGACTCTCACTTAACTTTTTTTCTCTGTTGCTAGCCGGGCAACCTAGGCAGCTTTTTAGGTTGCCATATGACAGTTTAGGTGGTCATTTTTACGGATGACACAAAGCTGGGTGGCAGTGTGAACTGTGAAGAGGATGTTAGGAGATTGCAGGGGGACCTGTCCAGGTTGAGTGAGTGGGCAGATGAGTGGCAGATGCAGTATAATATAGATAAATGTGAGGTTATCCACTTTGGCGGCAAAAGCAAGGGGGCAGATTATTATCTCAATGGGGTTAGGTTAGGTAAGGGGGAGGTACAGCGAGATCTGGGTGTCCCTGTACACCAGTCACTGAAAGTTGGTGTGCAGGTACAGCAGGCAGTGAAGAAAGCTAATGGAATGTTGGCCTTCATAACAAGAGGATTTCAGTACAGGAGTAAAGCGGTTCTTCTGCAGGGCTCTGGTGAGACCACATCTGGAGTATTGTGTACAGTTTTGGTCTCCTAATTTGAGGAAGGATATATTTGTGATTGAGGCAGTGCAGCGTAGGTTCACGAGATTGATCCCTGGGATGGCGGGACTGTCATATGAGGAAAGATTGAAAAGACTAGGCTTGTATTCACTGGAGTTTAGAAGGATGAGGGGGTTACGATGAGGGATTACGTGAAGACCCCGCCAGCATGCATGCGCGACAGTCATCAAAGCAGCGGTGTGAAATCACAGATAACAGAAGTTGACTGAATGTATAGTAAGATAAGAGAACTAAAATACCAGTTTATCTTTATATAGAGGGTTGGGAGCAGAGGGCACGTAATCCCTCATCGTAACTCCTCATAAAATAAGGATCAAACTTCAAACTGGTAAGTTCTCATTTAATTTTACTATTTTACTTCGGAGTCACGTGAGTGACTACGTGAAGATTTCAAAGCTCTGTGATTTCATGCCGTGGACGAGTCCATGCATCACACACTGCATCAGTGAAGAGCTAATTTTAATAATGCATTCAGACATGACATAGGTATAGACATGTTGATGCTATTAATGGACACATAGTGATAATAGTAACCTCCTACACCCGGGAGGAACTATAACACAGACCTAAAAAGAGTTGGCAAATACCCCTGGTCTGGCAAAGGGTATTTCTAAAATGTTTGGAATCGTTCGTTAGACCATCCTGCAGCTGTCCCGCGGGTCCCGCGAAAGTCCATCCCCTGCTGCTGATATAGTTGCAGCTTGGGTGGAGTGAGACTTGTATGTCAGTGTTCACTCCAGTATCGCAGAATCCATATTAACCACCGTGTGATGGTCTGTAGTGAAATTCACTTATGAGGCTTCATGTGAATAACAATCATTGCTAGTTCAGAGTCCCTAAGGCTCTAGTGACCTTAACATACTGGTGTAGATGTGTGGCCACATACAACCGAAGGTCCATGGGATATGCCAGCAATTCGAGTTTGAGACCTAATGTCCCTGGCGTATTCTGCTGATTAAGTCACAACATAAATGTAATTTCCCTGCAGAATAATCATCTTGTCCAGTCACCGCTATGCAAAACTGGACCCGTAGTGCTGACTCAGCGCCATGAGCACAACCACTTGGTTTAGTGAGCCAAGGACAGGGATTCCAATGTTAACATCCCAATCTCTGCGTACCTGGCCTGGAGGGTGTTGAGTTGAAGATACCCTTCATAATCTAGATATCAGAATGTGACCCGACAGAGTGGAATCTGCTCCTCGCAGCCAATATGCTGAGAAGGCACGTGCGGCACAGTAATAGCACTCTTTAATGATTGTCAACCCCATATAGAAATGAACTTCAAGACTTCAGTCATCCGTGTCAACTTATGCGTTAACAAATACTTCCCATCCCTATGAGGGAGGTACTGTTTGTTTGGTGCTATCCCTGCAATTGCAGTGAGCACGTCCATAGTTTGGTTTGACAATTCTTAGCCGCAGGAAGCGGTCTTCCCAGTCTGCAAGTCAATTAATTGATTTATGTATGCAGAGGATGGTTTCCCGGTCACGGCTAACCAGCCATTTTGTGCCTGGAAATACCATATAAGGTTCTATCATCATTCCCAACATCAGCGGGAATGATGGCTGTATAGGCCAGTCAGGCACTACGAAAATGCCTGAAGCGGGAATTGCTGAATTTGCAAGACCCGTCTGGTAAGGTAAAATGGAGGGACACAATGAGCATTCTTCCCCAGTGTAGTTAGAATGCATCCATCGCCACTGATACGCCACGTATTTTGCAACTGGCGATTGAGCCTGGATGCAACATTTTGATCTTTAGGTGTTCCATCGAGCCCACAATGTCCTTGAATACTTGCGATTCCACATCCATCCTGTGTTGTCATTGCGTTTACCTGATGATACGCCAATGCCAATGAAGTTAGATAAACTATTACCGGATACTTTGACTTGATTGCACCCATCATCCAGATAGCCCATAATAATAACTTTGGTTCTGAGCAGCCGATTAACATATAATAGTACCAGAGTGTATCAAGTTGAGCATGCAGGTTATGCATATTTGCACAAACCTTTAATCCACAGAATGCACCTAATGTGAATAGGTAGTTCATACCATATAACTGAATAATTGGTAGCTCATGCAAACCCCATCCGCCTCCGTAACCAAAGATGGTATTTAGTAATGATCCATCTTTAAGCAATAGCATCAGTTAGTAAATAACTGACGAGTACTGATGAAGGTTAGTGGGGCAATGCTGAATACTGTTTGTCCACCATGGTGACTTTGATAGTTTTAGCTGGAATCGCATAGGTCTGGTAGTAATGACCTACATGGTAACTGTGAGCTTGCTCCTTTGCACGCCGTATAGCTCTGATGGTGCAAGAGACGCAAGTAGCACAGCTGAACCCAATATATTGCCAATCTCAGATAATTTAATTGAGTTAAAGGTAATCCTAATACTAAATAATTTCAGTTGGCATCAACTTAAATTTAACTGGATGGATGAGAATCTAATTTCTGCACGATAGTCTGTGGCTGATACTGCTGATTTGGCAAAATACAACGTTTTAGAACGTGATCCAGATAGCCCATAATAATAGCTTTGGTTCTGAGCAGCCGAGTACTGGTTTTAATAATTTGGTTGATAGGTTCGGGCTGAAGTTTGCCCATTTTGCAATGCTTTTGACTGTAACATTGTTCCATCCTGCTAAATTTCAAATATCTTTGGTGAGCCGTGAGTGGAAACTGTTCCCCTGTTGTGAGATAGTAATGAAGTTTTCTATTCAGAAAAGTCTATACTGCATATGCGAGTATCTTTAATTGTGACAATGAGCGGCCCGTAACTGCGGCCTGTCTTAAAAGGCAACTCTGTCTTGCACAAAACAAGTGTAAATTTACCAACTTGTAAATGGTCCACATACCTCATATTTCGGAAAGAACCAGATCCACCTACCTGCATGGTTATTGTTGGTCTTGTGGTAAGCCCAAAGGCCCCTGGTGCGGGTTCTAATTCCATCCCAGCTTTGGATTGCTGGGGTGTGTGGACCCAATTCCCTGAGGACCGGTTTGGCCTTGGCTTGAAAGGCTTGGCCCAGTTTTGAAGCTGCCACCAGCTTCAGTGAAACGCTTGCTGTCGATAGCGCAGTGGGGTGTGTTGCCGTAGTACCTTGAGAAGCCGGACAGCTTTAACTCTTCATCCGGGTCGTACCTGTTTGGGCAAGTTCCCGAAGAGAGGATTCAGTGGCTGGACATTGCTGGCCTCAGTTGAACCTTTAGATTTGGAATTTAAGGCAGGTCCGATGGCGTTCTTCTGGAAGCAGTTAATTTTGAAGTGTGCATTGTACCCCCACATAGCGTTGTTCACTGCTGGTCCTTTCAGGAACAATTTTGCAGGTGCATGGTATCCCACCGCCGGCATCTCTGTGGCGTGAGGTGGCTGCTCCTTCACGAGCGAACTCTGGCCTTCAGGTTTCTTCATTAGCGAACGTCTTGATGCCATGCCAGAATTTTCTGGAACCTCACGCTTGTACTCCAGTATGTTCCCTGGACATACTTCCGAGTCTTTCGCTTCATGCGAGATACGTAAGCGATGGCCTTCCAGCGTGGACCCTGCTGGGTCTCCGGGGTTATCCGTTGGCGGGAAATTCCTCCGCAGGCAGTGAACCTTAGGCAGTGAACCTACGGGCTCGTCCTCCAGCGGTATATTCGCAGCCCGAACCCTGCCAGGTCCCTAGGCTTACCATCTCTACTGATATGCCATACATGGATCATATCAAGAGGGAGCATTAGTGGGATGAGCGCTCTCTGGCGCTATCCATGCTCCTCATGGGTAAACGGCCGAGGACGTTCCCATGTTGGAGGGAACCCTCCTGGCCTGCGCAGGCCTTTCAGACTATTGCCGCTGGAGTCTGAAAAAATGCCGACTATCCGCACTTCTGCAGTCCCCTCACGTGGTCCCTGCGGTCGGGTTTCCCCGAGCCGGGTTCATGCTGCGGTTTGCCTTCCTGCGGTCCCCGCAGCCGGGTTTCCCGAGCCGGGTTCACCCCATGGTTTGGCTTCTCCCCACGGTCCCTGCAGCCGGGTTTTCCCCGAGCCGGGTTCACCCCACGGTCAGATTCTTCTCGCTCCAGGTTCCCCACGGATTCCACAGCCGGGATTCCCCGCGAAGTCTGTGGTGGGGTTCCCCACCCCCCAGCCGGGCATCCCCGCGATTCTCGCAGCTGGGATTTCCCCGCGGTGTAGGGGAAATCCGCGATATCTCCAGCAGGAACTGTCAGAGAGGTCGTGCATGGAGAAAAAGCAGACCTGGAGTTAAGCTGAAAAACTTACGTTCACGTTTCAAACTTCCTGTTGGTGGAGCAGTGCTTCCACAGCCTGTCGATGTGCAATGCGGTAGACGATATGTCGCGCATGCGTGCTGGAGGGGTCTTCACTCAAATGACTCCGAAGTAAAATAAACAGATAAAGTGCAATAGGCTGTTATTGTTCAGAGTTTGGAGTTTGGTGGTGGACCCTCCACCACCTCCAGTTTAAATTCCATTTGGAATATTTTTGGAGGACCTGGAAACCAAGATGCAAGAGTTACTCCAGGGAGTTACTCCAGCTCCAGGGAGTTACTCCAGTTCCAGGGAGTTACTCCAGTTCCAGGGAGTTACTCCAGTTCCAGGGAGTTACTCCAGTTCCAGGGAGTGATTCTGCATTGGTTTTCAGCGGTCGCGGTGAGGCTGCGACCGGACAGCAATGGCGGCCAGATCTCTCACAATGCAAAATGAGGGAGAAAGTGCCCGGTGCCGACCAGTTGCTGTGGCTGTGCGCATGTGCAGGGCGGCCGATGATGTGCAGGCCGTGACAGTGCGCGTGTGCAAGACGGCCAGCCGTGCCCGCTGATGAGGAGCGGCCGGAGAGCGGAGACCTGGCGGCCCAGATACGGATGGCGGGCAGAGACGGAGAGTGACAGAGAGAGAGAGATAGAGAGGGGGGCCCCTCAGAGTTGAACGGCAGGTGTCCCGGGTGCTTGCCAAGCCAGGCAAAATGACATGGCTTTTAGGTTGCCTGGCAGGACTTTAGTTGGCCATTGGCAACCAGACAACTGTTAATTTCGAGCCCTGGTGAGGTGAAGGCAACTTTTGCAGTTCAGTTTAATACTTCCTACAAGTATTAAAGAATGATTAAATTACTTTAAGCACATTTTCTTCTGGACTTCCACACCCTTGCACAGCAGCCTGCAAGTGTGGAATGGGCTTCAACTGTCTCAGATAATTCTTGAGATTGTTAAGGGGATTTGGCATTCTCAATCTCCCAAACTCATTGCAAGCCACACAACTATTTAGTGACCCTGTATCTTTACATCTGCTAAACAGAAATCCAGGAAAACAATTTGGGGAGGTTCAATTTCCCTTCTTACTATGCCATCCTTTCCTTCAAAATGAAATTTCTCAAAACCAACTATTCCGGCAGTAAAAAATATGATGCCCCAACAATCTCTCAGACAAGAACTCAGTCCTCACTTTTAAATCAACGGCTGTCAATGCACACTTCTTGACCAGAGGAATGGACATTCATCTTTCATTCTACGAATTTCACTTGTAGTTTACAAACTTACTGTCAAACTCTCATATTTAATACAGAGAAGTGTGAGCTGTTGCATTTTGGTACATCAAACAAGGGCAGGACCTACACAGTAAATGGTAGGCCTCTGGGTAATGTTGTTGAGCAGAGGGATCCAGGAGTACAGGTAGACAAAAAATGATGGAGAAACTCAGCGGGTGAGGCAGCATCTTTGGAGAGAAGAATGGAGAGATTACAGGTGCATGGTTTTTTGAAGGTCGAGTCGCAGGTAGATAAGGTGGTCAAAAAGGCTTTTGCCACTTTGGCCTTCATCAGTCAGAGTGTTGAATATAGAAGTTGGGAGGTCATGTTGCAGTTGTATAAGACGTTGGTGAGACCGCATTTAGAATATTGTGTTCAGTTCTGGGGACCATGTTGTAGGAAAGATGTTGTCAAGCCTGAAAGGGTCCAGAAAAGATTTATGAGGATGTTGCTAGGACAAGAGGGTGTGAGCTATAGGGAGAGGATGAGTAGGCTGGGTCTCTATTCGATGGAGCGTAGGATGAGGTATACAAAATCATGAGAGGAATAGATTGCGGGTAGATGCACAGAGTCTTTTGCCCAGAGTAGGGGAATCGAGGACCAGAGGACATAGGTTCAAGTTGAAGGGGAAATGATTTAATAGGAATCTGAGGGGTGACTTCTTCACAAAGGGTGGTGGGTGTATAGAACTTAAAGAAAGGTAACTTTGAGGGTATGAGACGTGAATTGGCCAAGATTGCTGGCCAATCCTAAAAGGGTTGATGGTGGACATACAATGGAAGACATTTAAAGACTGCATGGATGAACTACAAAAATTGTTCATCCCAGTTTGGCAAAAGAATACATCGGGGAAGGTAGTGCATCCGTGGATAACAAGGGAAAACAGGGATAGTATCAAAGCAAAGGATGATGCGTACAAAGTAGCCAGAAAAAGCAGCATACCAGAGGACTGGGAGAAATTCAGAGACCAGCAGAGGAGGACAAAGGGCTTAATTAGGAAAGGAAAAATAGATTATGAAAGAAAACTGCCAGGGAACATAAAAACTGACTGCAAACGTTTTTATAGCTATGTGAAGAGAAAGAGATTAGTTAAAACAAATGTAGGTCCCTTGCAGTCAGAAACAGGTGAGTTGATCTTGGGGAACAAGGATATGGCGGACCAATTGAATAACTACTTTGGTTCTGTCTTCACTAAGGAAGACATAAATAATCTGCCGGAAATAGCAGGGGACCGCGGGTCAAAGGAGGAATTGAGTGAAATCCAGGTTAGTCGGGAAGTGGTGTTGGGTAAATTGAATAGATTAAAGGCCGATTTAATCCCCAGGGCCAGATAGGCTGCATCCCAGAGTACTTAAGGAAGTAGCTCAGGAAATAGTGGATGCATTAGTGATAATCTTTCAAAACTCTTTAGATTCTGGAGTAGTTCCTGAGGATTGGCGGGTAGCAAACATAACCCCTCTTTTTAAGAAGGGAGGGAGAGAGAAAACGGGGAATTACAGACCAGTTAGTCTAACATCGGTAGTGGGGAAACTGCTAGAGTCAGTTATTAATGATGGGATAGCAGCACATTTGGAAAGTGGTGAAATCATTGGACAAAGTCAGCATGGATTTACAAAAGGTAAATCATGTCTGACGAATCTTGTGGAATTTTTCGAGAATGTAACTAGTAGCGTGGATAAGGGAGAACCAGTGGATGTGGTATATCTGGACTTCCAGAAGGCTTTCGACAAGGTCCCACATAAGAGATTAGTGTACAAACTTAAAGCATACGGCATTAGGGGTTCAGTATTGATGTGGATAGAGAACTGGCTGGCAAACAGGAAGCAAAGAGTAGGAGTAAACGGGTCCTTTTCACAATGGCAGGCAGTGATTAGTGGAGTACTGCTGGGCTCAGTGCTGGGACCCCAGCTATTTACAATATATATTAAAGATATGGATGAGGGAATTGAAGGCAATATCTCCAAGTTTGCGGATGACACTAAGCTGGGGGACAGTGTTAGATGTGAGGAGGATGCTAGGAGACTGCAAGGTGACTTGAATAGGCTGGGTGAGTTGGCAAATGTTTGGCAGATGCAGTACAATGTGGATAAATGTGAGGTTATCCACTTTGGTGGCAATAACAGGAAAGCAGACTATTATTTAATTGGTGGCCAATTAGGAAAAGGGGAGATGCAGCGAGACCTGGGTGTCATGGTACACCAGTCATTGAAAGTAGGCATGCAGGTGCAGCAGGCACTGAAAAAAGCGAATGGTATGTTAGCTTTCATAGCAAAAGGATTTGAGTATAGGAACAGGGAGGTTCTACTTCAGTTGTACAGGGTCTTGGTGAGACCACACCTGGAGTATTGCGTACAGTTTTGGTCTCCAAATCTGAGGAAGGACATTATTGGCATAGAGGGAGTGCAGAGAAGGTTCACCAGACTGATTCCTGGGATGTCAGGACTGTCTTATGAAGAAAGACTGGATAGACTCGGTTTATACTCTCTAGAATTTAGGAGATTGAGAGGGGATCTTATAGAAACTATAAGAGATTAGCATACAAATTTAAAGCACACGGTATTGGGGGTTCAGTATTGATGTGGATAGAGAACTGGCTGGCAGACAGGAAGCAAAGAGTAGGAGTAAACGGGTCATTTTCACAATGGCAGGCAGTGACTAGTGGGGTACCGCAAGGCTCAGTACTGGGACCCCAGCTATTTACAATATATATTAATCATCTGGATGAGGGAATTGAATGCAACATCTCCAAGTTTGCGGATGACACGAAGCTGGGGGGCAGTGTTAGCTGTGAGGAGGATGCTAGGAGGCTTACAAAATTCTTAAGGGGTTGGACAGGTTAGATGCAGGAAGATTGTTCCCGATGTTGGGGAAGTCGAGGACAAGGGGGTCACAGCTTAAGGATAAGGGGAAATCCTTCAAGACTGAGATGAGAAAGACTTTTTTCATACAGAGAGTGGTGAGTCTCTCGAACTCTCTGCCACAGAGGGTCGTTGAGGCCAGTTCATTGGCTATATTTAAGAGGGAGTTAGATGTGGCCCTTGTGGCTAAGGGGATCAGGAGGTATGGAGAGAAGGCAGGTATGGGATACTGATTGGATGATCAGCCATGATCATATTGAATGGCGGTGCAGGCTCGAAGGGCCGAATGGCCTACTCCTGCACCTAATTTCTATGTTTCTATGTATAGAGCAAGCTGCCAGAGGAGGTGGTTGAGGCTGGGTATTTATTATCCAGTGGTATTTATTACCATTGTTTAAGAAACAGTTATAGACAGGTACATGGATAGAACAGGTTTGAAGGGATATGGACCAAGTGCAGGCAAGTGAGAGTGGTGTAGCTGGGACATTGTTGGCCGGTTGGGCCGAAGGGCCTGTTTCCACACTATATCACTCTATGACTCAATTGGACCTTAGAAAGGGAGTTGCAGTCGTTGGCAGTTAATTGTTTTGCATGGAACGGATTGTACAATTGTGTCTCTCTTCTCCCATTGCATCCACGAATGAACAACCTGCCAAGATCAGCAATTATAAAAACAGCTCCCCTGCTGCCTAGAAACATTGCAGTCGTCTTCATTCTTTCAGCCTGTAACATCTTAGAAGCTAATCCAGCTATTTTAGGTAATGAACTGAGTACAAGGCAACGAGCACCTGGAGGAATGCTGATCATGCTTGGTGTCTGGCATGATTAGTCATTGAAAATGATTACTATTATAAACTGAGCTCTCTCAGTATTCTCAGGAAAAGGGTAACCAGCACCTCCCATGAATTAAAACTTGCAAATCTATAGATCTCTTCTGTGGTATTTGCAAGAATTGTGCCATGACAGATTAGCCAATGGTTCTTGGCCAGGTGTCCAAACCTCAAGGAAAACAGATGGCAGCTTCTAAAATGAACCTCAACATCTTGCAAAAATATCCCCCAGTATGGGGATTTGCAATATGCTGGTTAGCAACATATGCCAAACACAACACACAAAGGAAAGGAATTTACACTTTATGCTGCCTCTACAAGGCCACCAGCATAATCAAGGACGCGTCTCACCCTGAAAACTCTCTCGTTTCCCCTCTCTTATCAGGCAAAATATACAGAAAAGTGAAAACGCACAGCTCCAAAATCAGGGACAGTATCTTCCCAGCTGTTAACAGGCAACTGAACTATCCAATCAACAACTAGAGAACGGCCTGAGCTATTCTCTACCTCAGACTAACTGTAATCGTACATTACCTTGCACTAAACTTTGTTCCTTTTATGATGTGTCTGTACACTGTGGATGGCTCGATTGTAATCATGTCTAGTCTTTCCGCAAACTAGTTACCATGCAACAAAAGGTTTTCACTGTACCTCGGTACACATAGAAACATAGAAACATAGAAATTAGGTGCAGGAGTAGGCCATTCAGCCCTTCGAGCCTGCACCGCCATTCAATATGATCATGGCTGATCATCCAACTCAGTATCCCGTACCTGCCTTCTCTCCATACCCTCTGATCCCCTTAGCCACAAGGGCCACATCCAACTCACTCTTAAATATAGCCAATGAACTGGCCTCAACTACCCTCTGTGGCAGAGAGTTCCAGAGACTCACCACTCTCTGTGTGAAAAAAGTCTTTCTCATCTCGGTCTTAAAGGATTTCCCCCTTATCCTTAAGCTGTGACCCCTTGTCCTGGACTTCCCCAACATCGGGAACAATCTTCCTGCATCTAGCCTGTCCAACCCTTAAGAATTTTGTAAGTTTCTATAAGATCCCCTCTTAATCTCCTAAATTCCAGAGAGTATAAACCGAGTCTATCCAGTCTTTCTTCATAAGACAGTCCCGACATCCCAGGAATCAGTCTGGTGAACCTTCTCTGCACTCCCTCTATGGCAATAATGTCCTTCCTCAGATTTGGAGACCAAAACTGCACGCAATACTCCAGGTGTGGTCTCACCAAGACCCTGTACAACTGAAGTAGAACCTCCCTGCTCCTGTACTCAAATCCTTTTGCTATGAAAGCTAACATACCATTCGCTTTTTTCACTGCCTGCTGCACCTGCATGCCTACTTTCAATGACTGGTGTACCATGACACCCAGGTCTCGCTGCATCTCCCCTTTTCCTAATCGGCCACCATTTAAATAATAGTCTGCTTTCCTGTTTTTGCCACCAAAGTGGATAACCTCACATGACAATAAACTAAACTAAACCTGACTTCAGCTAGTCAGGTGCTGGTTAATTCAAAAGTCATAGTATAAATTGCAGGCAGATACAAGGAACTGCAGGTGCCAGTTTACAAAAAAATGTTAGTGTGCTTGAGTAATTCAGTGGTCAGGATGCTGCCTGACCCACTGAGTTACTCCAGCACTTTGTGTAAAAATGGAGGTGTTCTTTGTTTTTTTGAGATTTTATGCCGTAATTTCTTCCTTTCTGTTATCAAGTTTCCCTACAAGTTCTTTAAAGTTTTTTTTGCATCATTATTATTATTGCCTTCATGAAGAAACCCAACAGAAACCTCATGAAGAAACCCAACAGGAACCACCGCCAGTGCATCACCACCTCTACAGTCCCCATTCTCTGAGGTTTGTCATACAGGGGGTAGACAGTCAGATCCTTTTTTCCAGGATGGAAAAATGAAATACTAAAGGTGAGGGTGAGGCTTTAACGTGAGATGAACAACATGTGAAGATGTGCAGGGCAAGTTTTATTTTGCACATAGCGTGGTGAGTGCATGGAACATACTGCTGGGTAGGTGGTGGAAGAGATATGTTTGATATTTGATATTTGAGTACAGAGTACAGAGAAGGTTCACCAGACTGATTCCTGGGATGGCACGACTTCCATATGAAGAAAGACTGGATAGACTTGGCTTGTACTCGCTGGAATTTAGAAGATTGAGGGGTGATCTCATAAGAGACTTACAAAATTCTTAAGGGGTTGGACAGGCTGGATGCAGGAAGATTGTTCCCGATGTTGGGGAAGTCCAGGACAAGGGGTCACAGTTTAAGGATAAGGGGAAAGTCTTTTAGGACTGAGATGAGAAAATCATTTTTCACACAGAGAGTGGTGAATCTGTGGAATTCTATGCCACAGAAGGTAGTTGAGGCCAGTTCGTTGGCCATATTTAAGAGGGAGTTTGATGTGGCCCTTGTGGCTGAAGGGATCAGGGGGTATGGAGAGAAAGCAGGTACAGGATACTGAGTTGGATGATCATATTGAATGGCGGTGCAGGCTCGAAGGGCCGAATGGTCTGCTCCTGCACCTGATTTCTATGTTTCTATGTTTGTGGCATTTAAGAGACTTTTTGATAAGCACATGGATATAGAAAGAATGGAGGGGCAAAGAAGAGTTGATCGTGGCATCATGTGCCTCAGAGATATTGTGTGTGATGAAGGGCTTGTTCATGTACCGTATTGTTGTTCTATGTTCTATGTATGTTTGATTCCAGATCAAATCCCCAATAACACATAAATGATATGTGAATGCATTTCCAATATCTATGCTGAATGATTTAAGTGCAATTAATGAAAGGTGATTGGCTAAATCTCTCTCTTGGTTTGTGCCGGCAATGTGTCACTCTGCTCTGCTTTTTCCTATCATCTTCCAAACACTATGCCACAGCCTTCCCATTTTCACATATTCTACTCATATTTTTCCTGTCAAAGCGATAAACACCTTCCCGTCGCATTCTGACCTATATTTCCAAAGTTTTAATTGTTTATAGTTTTAAAAACAGCACCAAAACACACTCACTTCACAAAAATACCCTGATGACATCACAATGAAGGGCCCACTCCGGGAGGGAGGAGCACTCCAGCGCTCCAATGCCACTTCGCAAAGCACCACAGGCCACTCCGGGCGGGAGGGGCACTCCAGCGTTCCTTTTAACACTTGCATTTTACTCACCCATTTCTCCAATGCCAGATTAACACATTTAAAACCCGTAACCTTGCAAAGCACGCCGGCCACTCTGGATGGGAGGGCTCTCCAGCGCCCAAAACAGCAGTTTCACACTTGCATTAAAAAAAAACATTTTAAATGGCACTTCGCAAAGCACGCCAGGACACTCCGGTCGGGAGGGGCTCTCCAGCGCTTCAACGGCACTTTACACATTTTTAAATGCAAAGAACAACTTTGCCATTGGTCACTCTTCCATGCTGTAACTTCCCCATTGGTCACTCTTCCAACCGTTCTTCCACGACGTTCTTCAAACCCTCTCCGAAGACAGTCAGGTGAAGATCCAATTCAGAGCTGACTGCTTCATTCTGAATTTGATGACCGCTCTCTTTAATGATAAGCTTGTATATGTTTTTTTACTTTTTAAAAAAACAAGTAAACTTTACTTATTCTATAATACTTGCATTTTTAATAATTAATTGACTTATTTTAACAAGTTTCATTTCAAGTACCATAATACTTACGTTTTAAAAAATTAACTTGCATATTTAATAATTGATTGACTTATTTAAACGTTTTATTTCAAGAAACATAATACTTGCATTATTTTTAATTATGCATTGAAGTTTCATTTCAAGAAACATAATACTTGCATTTAAAAAAAGTCTTGCATTGATTATTTAAAAAATACTTGGCATATTGATTGATATATATATGTTTTTAAACTTCCCTATTGTATTGCTTTATTAGACTGCAGCTTCACCTATTGTATTGATTAATTAGACAGCAGCTTCAAATACAACTTTATACTTGCATTTTTTTTAAAATAATTCCCTGTTGCATTGATTCATTTTTGACTGCTGCTTGAAAAAAAAAACGGAAATTGCTTTGATTAACATTTATTTTAAAAAGACTTGGCAATTGCATTGATTTATATTTATTATAAAAGACTTGCCGATTGTACTGATCAATCAAAATTTCACGCTTTAATTAACATTTATTTAAAAAACACCTGGACTTTTAAAGAAAACGATTACTGCTCAGGGTCCCACGTGACGGGAGCACAGTTCAACAACCGCTCTTCCAGAACATTCTGACTTTGCTGACTTTAACGATAAGATTTTGTATATTTATTGCATTGGTTGAGATTTATTCAAGAAACATAATACTTGCATTTTTAAAAATTATTACAGTGATTATTTAATTCCCTATTGCATTGATTATTTTTTGACTGCTGCTTGAAAAGAAACTTGGAGATTACGTTGATTGACATTTATTTTAAAAAGACTTGGCAATTGCATTGATTAACATTTATTTAAAAAATACTTGTCCATTGAACTGATTAACATTTACTTTGCAAGAGTTGCATTTTTTAAATCATGCCAAGAAAAGGGAGAAAATGAGGTGCAGGATGGTCAAGGAAAGACAAAAGCGAGAGAGAATGGCACAAAAGACGCAACAAGAAAGAACTCAACATCTCCGAGATAATCGAGCGAGAGATTGGGAGAGAAGGGAACAAGAGACGCAGCAAGAAAAAACTCAACATCTCCAAGATGATCCACAGAGAGAGCAGGAGACAAGGGCACAAGGCACAGCAAAAAAGATCTCAACGTCTCAGAGATGAGAGAGAGAGAGAGAAGAGAGAGAGAGAGAGCGCGCGCAGAAGAGAAGGGAACAACAGACGTAGCAAGAAATAACTCAATGTCTCCGAGATAATCGAGAGAGAAAGCAGGAGAGAAGGGAACAAGAGACGCAGCAAGAAAGAACTCAACATCTTGAGGAAGAATGAGAAAGAGTACAAAGGCGAAAGGCATTTTGTATCAGGTTTACGTGGTTAGATTCTGCCTTGTTGGTGATGGTGTTAGGGGAAAACAAATGGTCGGCACGGACTGGAAGGGCCGAGAGGGCCTGTTTCCGTGCTGTAATTGTTATATGGTTATATGGTTATGATCTTTACTTTTCTATTGTTTGACATGAGTGTTACTTGCCACTTTGGTGTATTGTCAAGGTCATCTGCATGTCAGCATGGACTGCATTTTCTGACGATTTGCAAGTGGAATTGAAAATATCTGCGACCATCATTGAATATCAACTTCGGATCATAAGATGGAAGAAAGGTCAGTATTTGAAAAATATTGGGGCCATTGGAGTGTTTTTTTTCCAGGCTTAAGTTTCAGACAAGAAGTGAGTTGCAATATTTTTGTAGGTCAGGATGTCCAATGTCTTCAAAGAGAACTTGCAGGTGGCAATGTCCCCATACATGTCTTGGTCATGGGAGGTGCTGGAATGCATTTTATAGATGGCACAACTATTCTCACAATTTGTTTTTGGTGGAGAGGACAATTGTTTAGGCTATATAAGGTGGGATGCAATGGGATGTTTCCTCCTGTATGTCAACAAGCCATTTGAAAGTTGTGGGAGCTGCAAACCTTTGAGAGGTCAAGAATGTTCTATCATGCTTCCTGAAAAATCTTGCAGATGGATTATTGAGTAATTGATGATTTACAATATATTGATGGTTGACGTTTTGGTATTGATAATGGCATTGAGTATCAAGGTTAAGGGGCTGTCCCACTTGGGTGACCTAATTGTTGAGTTTTGAAGAGTTTAGGAGAGTTTGAAAAAATGTCAAGGACAGCAGGGAACAAGTGACACAATAAGAAGTCACCAAAATACAGCCAAATCGGTACACAATAGAGCAATGTCTTTTTTATTCTTTGTTATTGGATTGATAGGTAAAATTGTCTTTAGAAGTTTATAAAAATCTACATTGTGATAAATATCTTTCTCTTTTTTACATCGTGCCAAGAAGCCGGAGCAAACAAGTTGCAGGATGGTCAAGGGACAACGCAAAGAGGCGTCGAGAAGCAGTAAGGAACAATGGCAATGGAAATGAAGTGAAAATGCAATCAGCTGTTTGGCTTGAGCCTGCCCTGTGCTTGAAAGTACAATGGCAATGGAAATTAAGTGAAAATGCAATGAGCTGTTTGGCTTGGCCTGCCCTGTGCTTGAAAATGCAATGGCAATGGAAGTGAAATGAAAATGCAATGAGCTATTCGGCCTGCCCTGTGCTTGAAACTTCAACATCAGGGGGCGCTGCATTGACAGCAGCCTCTGCCTGCAGCCCGTTTGTTTTTACATCTTTTTTAAAATGTTTAGTCCGTTAAAAGTCTGTCTTGGGGGGAAACTTTAACTTTTATATGTGGGGGAGGGGGGCAGGGTAGGGGGGAAACTAACTCCCAGTCGCTTCCTGGCGGGGACACGACTATTTCTCCGAGTCGCGTCCTTGCTCCCCACCTCGCGGCCTACCTCCTGGATCCGAGCGACCTTTCCTGCTGGGGACCGGGAACCGGACCAGAGCTGCAACAGCGGCGGCGCTGGAGTCACCGCGGAGCGGGTGATGCTACCTGGATCGCCATTTGGAGCTCCGGAGCTTTGGGCTGCTGCTCCAACATCGTGGAGCTCTGGTTTGGAGAGCTTCCAACGCGGGCGGCGCTGAACTCCATGGAGTTCTGGGGCCCTTTGCCGAGGGCCTCCAGCGTTGTGTCTCCACCTGGCTCGGCCTGCGGACTTTGGGAGCCGCGGACTCCGGTAGGATGTGGCCGGAGATGTCCAGGCCGCTGAGGACATCCCCCAGCCCTGACGTCGGATTTGCATCACCTCGCCGAACGGGCCTGAACATCGGGCCGCCCGTAGCGGCGACTGCGGAGGGCTCGGGGAGGCCCCGACCACGGGTGAACAGTGGGGAACATCAGGGGAAGAGACTGACTTTGGTGCCTTCCCTCACAGCTGATCCTGCTGTAGGGGGATGTTTTATGTTTTATGTTGAATTTCTACTCCATGTTGTGTTCTTTATTTTTTACTGTATGGCTGTATGGTGGTTTCAAGCCACGGCTGCCTAGCCAGATGCAACTAAATTTAAAGTGGCACTTTCTTCCCAATAACCCTCTCTGGCTTAACCCCTCTCTTCACCACCTCCAGTTTAAATTCCAGTTGGAATATTTTGGAGGACCAAGTAACCAAGAACCAAAAAAAACTGCAACACACACACACACTGCAAAAAGGTGGGGAGAGAAAGATGTGGCCATTGATGGGATCACATTGAAGGTGAGGGAAATGTCAGAGAATGGTGTGTTGGATGCAGAGGCTGCTGGGGTGAAAGGCAGGAATAAGGGAACTCTATTGTTCCATCAGGGTGGAGGGGGAGCGAGAACAGAACTATGGGACACAGAGGATACTTGATGATGGATACATCTGTGACGGCAGTGGGGAACCATATTTTCTTAAGAAAGAGGACATCTCATATGTCCTAGAATGGAAAGCCATATCTTGAGTAGATGTAGCGTACATGGAAAATTTGAGAGAAGGAGATGGCATCCTTGCAAGAGGCAGGATGTGAGGAGGTGTCGTCATAAGCTCAAAAGTGATAGAAGCAGTATTAGGGCATTTGACCCATCAAGTCTACTCCACCATTCAATCATGGCTGATCTATCTTTCCCTCTTAACCCCACTCTCCTTCCTTCTCCCCATAACCTCTGACACCCATACTAATTAAGAATCTATCTCTGCCTTGGCTTGGCCTCCACAGCCTTCTGTGGCAATGATTTCCACATATTCGCCACCCTCCGATGAAATAAATTCCTCCTCATCTCCTTCCTAAAGGGATGTCCTTTAATTTTGAGGCAATGACCTCTGGTCCTGGACTCTCCCACTAGTGGAAATATCCTCTCCACCTCCACTCTATCTAGTCCAGATAACTATGGGAGTCGGTAGGTTTGTGGTAAATGTCAGTCGACAGTCTATCCGCTGTGATGGATGTGCAAAAATAAAACATTAGTGCAGAACACAATCAGAAAACAAATTAACACTCGTGCAAGAGATGGTCCATTGTGTTCAGTCGCTGTGGTAGAATTAAGGTTGTGCAGGTTGGTACAAGAATCTGATAGTTGTAGAACTTGTTTTCAGTTTGTATTTTCCGAACCTGGTCATGTGGGGCCTCAAGCTTCTTTAACTGTTGCCCAATGGTAGCAGCAAGAAGTGGGCATGACCCAGGATCCTTAATGATAAAGATATTTAACAATAGATGCCACCTTCTTAAGGCAGCATATCATGTAAATGCTTTTGGTGGCGGGGAGGACTGTACCCGTGATGGACCGGGCTGAGTCCATCACTCTTCGAAGTCTCTTTCATACCTGTAAATTTTAAATACCATACCAGGCCGATGCAACCAATCAGGATACTTTTGACAGGGGGGCGATCAAAATTTGCAAGAGTATTTGGTGACATGCTGAATCTCTCTGAATTTCAATGTGCTGGGTCCAGGACAGATCATCTGGATGTTAACACTCAGTAATTTGAAGCTGCTAACTCTCTTCACTGTCAACAAATCAATAATTCTACATCAGATAGGAATGTGTCCTTCCACACTTGAACAAAGACTCCAAAGTCTTACTTAATTTAATGAAAAAATATTCATCTCCAAATTCAACTTTGCACCATTTTTTTCTCAGAATTTACTATTTCAACTAATTTCTATTCCTTCCTTCCAAGACGAGAACACTGTGGAATGCCATGTCTCCATCTAACCTTTGGATAGGAATCAATTTTCACCCTTTCAAATATCTTTGTCACTGCATTTATAGAATTGCTACAAAGATAGGGTGCAGGAGTACCCCGGGCCTTAGTAAAGGGGGATGAAAAACTATCGAGTTGGTAAATTCCTTTTGCGTGATATATATAATATAGTAACTGGCTTTTTGTTTTCTCTCTTTCTTCTTTTTCTTTTCTAGGGTCTATCTCTTAATCCCCTTTCTCTAACTCTTTGACCAAGGGTTTTTTTTTCCTCCCCTTTGGCACGCTCTTTCACTTTCACAACTCTTTTCACTTACTTCACTCTCTTTGTTTTTATTCTTTTTCTTTAAAAGCCATAAAACTATGGGGTACAATGATTGTAACAATATATATGTGATGTACACTGCTGTATTTACCTCTACTAAATTAAAAAAATATATCTTTGTCACCATCTTCCAAAAAATTTGAACAATATATTAACGTGAAAATCTTCAGTTTTAGTTTCAGTGTATTGCCACGTGTACCGAGGTAAAGTGAAAAGCTTTTGTTGCGTGCTAACCAGACAGTGGAAAGACAATACATGATTACAGTCAAGCCATTCACAGTGTACAGATACATGATAAGGGAGTAACATTTAGTGCACGGGAAAGCCAGTAAATTCTGATCAAAGATAGTCCGAGGATCCCCCGATGAGGTAGATAGTAGTTCAGGACTGCACTCTAGTTCCTGTGGTATGGTTCAGTTGCCTGATAACAGCTGGGAAGAATCCGTCCCTAAATCTGGAGGTGTGCGTTTTCACACTTCTATATCTTTTGCCCGACTGGAGAGAGAAGAGGGAGTGGCCAGGGTGCGACTCATCCTTGATTATGTTGCTAGTCTTTCCGAGGCAGCGTGACTTATAAATTGTCAATAGAAGGGAGGTTGGTTTATATGATGGTCTAGGATGCGTCCACAATTTGCTGCAATTTCTTGCGGTCTTGAATGGAGCTGATCCCAAACCAAGCTTTGATGCATCCCGCTAAAATGCTTTCTACAGCGCATCTGTAGAAATTGGTGAGGTTGTTGGGAACATGCTGAACTTCCTAAGCCTTCAAAGAAAGTAGAGATCTTCATGTCTTCTCTAACCACAGATGAGGTCCCGGAGAGAATTATGTAATTCCTTTGCTTAAGAGGGCAATAAAAGGAATACATAGAATTATAGGCTGATGAGTCTCACGTCAGTGGTAGGGAAGCCATTGGAGAGGATTAATTCCCGTTTGGGAGAGAATTGGTTAATTAGGGAGCATGGCTTTGTACATGGCAGGTCGTGGCTTACCAACATTAGACTTTTATGGGCTTGTCCCACTTAGGCGACTTTTTAGGCGGCTGCAGGAGCGACTCTGCGGTCGCCACATGCTCGCCACATATTCGCGGGTGGTTGCCGGGTAGTCGCCTTCATGATCGTGAGGAGTTCCCTCATTCTGGGTCGCGGCCTCATTATGGTCGCCGCAAATTTTTCAACATGTTGAAAAATTAGCATCAACCAGAATGAATCTGCCATGGAGAGTAGCGAGAATTCTCGTGCCGTACGTGGGTCGACAGGAGGTCCTAGTGGGTTGCCAGGAGGTCGGAGTTTGTCATAGGTTCTCGTAGGTTGTAGCCGGTGCTGACCAGTGAATTTTATTGGCTCATTGGGGAAAAAAAACGTAAACAGTAGTTTTCAGAACCAAGTATAACCGACTGGTAATGTTTTAAATGTCCGCTGACACTTAAAAGTTGCCTCCACTCCTTCTCCCCCCTCTTTTAAAGGACTCACATGACCGTTCCCGTACTATCTTAATTACAGTGCCAACCTCCCTGTTCATTGCGGTGTGTGCCTGTATCACATTGACTTTGCACCGTGAGAATTTCACTCAGGCAGAACTCTCCCCACTTGCCCTGTCCCCCACCTGCATAACAGGCTGGTGAAGGAAGCTGTGTGTGTGTGTGTGCGCGTGCATTTGCGTGTGTGTGTGTCACTCTGACAATTGCAGATCCAGTCGCCGGTTTTTCAGGCGACTTCCGGCGACTTCACAGTCACTGGCAGTCGCCTGAAAAATCGCCTGTGGGACAGGCCCATTAAACTTTAGAACTACAGCATGGAAACAGACCATTTTGCCCATCAAAATCATGCCGACCAACGATCACTCCATACACTAGCACTATCCTACACATTAGGAACAATTTACAGAAGCCAATTAATCTACAAACCTGTACATCGTTGGTGTGTGGGAGGAAATTGGAACACCCTGAAGAAACCGACAGTCACAGGGAGAATGTACAAACTCCGTACAGAGAGCACCCATGGTCAGGATCAAACCCGGGGCTCTGGCGCTGTGAGGCAGCAAATCTACCACTGTACCAAGGTACAGTGAAATGTGAGGCGACAAAGGTGACCGATTTGTGTTTAGTTTATTGTCACATGTACCGAGACCGAGGTACAGTGAAAAGTCACCTAAAGTCAATACGTGATTTCAATCGATGAGAGTAAAGTAGTGGATGTTGTCTACGTGGATTTCTGTAAGACATTTGATGTCCTCCAGGCTAATCCAGAAGATTAGGATGCACACTGGAATCCGAACTGGCGTATTGATAGAAGACTCCTTGTGGTGTAAAAACAATATTCAGGCCTGTTGGGTCGTCTGTGATTTGTGATATAAATTACTTGGACATAAACGGAGATAGGAAGGTTAGGAGGTTTGCAGATGACACCGTATTTGCTGGGGTCACAGATTTTAAGGAAGGCTGCCAAAGCAAACAGTGGGATCTAGATTAGCTACAGTAATAGGCGGAGAACTGGCAGATCAAGTGCGAGTTGTTTCACTTTGGGAGGTCGAATGCAAGGGGAAAATATACAATTAATGGCAAGAGCCTTTACAACATTCATGTACAGAGGAGCAGCACAGTGGTGCAGTAGTAGAGTTGTTCCATTACAGCGCCAAAGATCTGGGTTCATCCTGATCTCGGGTGCTGTCTGTATGGAGTTTCTACATTCTCCCTGGGACGATGTGATGCCACTTTCAGGAAACAATGTATTTGTACTCTTCGATCCATTTGCTCTACAACACTCCATGGCCCTACCATTCAATGTAAAGGTACTGTCCTGGTTTAACTTTCCAAAACACAAAACCTCAAACTTTTCTGAATGAAATTCCACAAGTTATTTCTCGGCCCACTGGCCCAGCTGGTCAAGATCCCATTGTAATGCTTGATAACCATCTTCACTGTCTATGATACCACCTATTTTAATGTCCTCAACAAACGTAGAAATCAGCAAGTGCTGGAAGAACTCAGCGGGTCAGGCAACATCTGTGGAGGAAAAGGACAAATGACGTTTTGGGTCGAGACACTTCGTCATATCCGAAATGTGACCTATCCATTTCCTACACAGATGTTGCCTGACCTGATGAGTTACGGCAGCATCTGCCATTCCAACTTGCTAATCATGCTTTATAATTTCCCATGCAAATCGCTGATGTAGCTGACAAACAAAAACAGGCCCAGGACCAAGCACTGAGGCCCTTATCACAAGCCTCCAGTCCCAAAAACATCCTTCCATCACCACACTCTGCTTCCTTCCATGAAGCCAATTCTACATCCAGTTAGCTAGCTCTCCCTGGGGATTGGATCTAACCTTCCAGAGCAGCCTACCATGCAGAACTTTAAAGTCCATATAGACTATGTCTGTGCCTGTTCTCATCATGTTCTTGGTTTCTTCTTCAAAAACAATCAAATTCAAGAGACTATCTCCCACGCAAAAAAAATGGTCTATCCCTAATCAACCGCTGTCTTTCCAAACGCCTGTATCGTATCACTTAAAATATTCTCCAATAACTTTCCTGCCACATATGTTACACTTACTGTTCTATAGTCCCCAGGCTTTTCTTGCAGACCTTTTACAAATAGAAACATTAAAATTAGCCTCCCTCCGGTCTTCTGGTACCACACCCGTGTCTAACAATGATGCATATATCTCAGCCAGGGCTTACGCAATTTCTTATCTAGTTTCCAATAATGTCCTTGAACGTACTTGATCAGGCTTGGGAGATTTGTCTGGTTTCACATATTTAAGCACATTCAGCACCGCCCCAACTGCAAAATATTGCCTTTAACTTTGTCTTCCTCCTCGGTAAAAAATACAGGAGAAATATTAATTGAGCACCTTTGACCATGCTCCAGTTTAGAACTAACTTGTGGTTCTATCCTGTTCTTATCCATAACTATTTTAAACCCAACATATCTGTGGTCTTTGGTCACAAAGTGCTCACCTATTGACACTTCAAGTCACTTGCGTGCCCACTTCCCTAAGAGTAGATTCAGCCTTGCTCTCTCCATATTGCCTGAGGAATCTTTCCTGAACATATTTGACAAATTCCATCCTACCTAAGCCCTTGGCACAATGACAGTCGTAGTCTGTTTTGTAGGGCAACTTGATGAAAGCATGTAAAATGATTCGACATTGATTGGGTAGATGGAGTCTTTTTTCCTCAGGGTGGAAATATAAAATACTGGAGGGCATAAGTTTAAAGGGAGTGGGGGAAAGTTTAAAGATGATTTGTGAGGATCACTCAGACCATCAAAAATCAAAAAATAAAATAAAAGAAAACATGGCTCTGGAGTTAATTTTTACAGTCCAAACTATTTGCTTTGAGAGATAAAGTTTGAACGTATATAAAGAGCTGTTAATCATTTCCAGATTGTACAAACAATACAGGAGAAAATATATAGTTAATGGCAAAACCCTTAACATCATAGGGTCAAGATCCATAGTTCCCTGAAAGTGGCAACACAAGGGAATTGAGTGGTAAAGAAAGTGAATAATGTGCTTGCCTTCATCATTTGGAGCACTGAATCCCAAGAGTCAGGAGATCATGATGCAATTTTATAGTATTTTGGTTAGGCCACATTTGGAGTATGGTGTGCAGCTCTGGTCATCCCATTACAGGAAGGATGTGGTGGTTTTGGAGAGGGTGCAGAAGAAATTTACCAGAATTAGATGATTTGCCTGGATGGGAAAGTATTGATTTCTCTGAAGTATGAAGGCTGAGGGGGAACCTGATAGAAATATATAAAATTATGAGGAATTGATAGGACAGTCAGATCCTCTTTCATTGTAGTGGAAGTGACGAGGACGAGAGAGCATAGCTTTAAGATGAATGGGCCAAAGCTTAAAAGACACCAATTAGTGTATTCTTGCCTTTACAATTCCTCACCTCAATCCACAGTGACTCTACCTCGTCAGTCCGTATGTCTTCCCTCACAAGGGACTGAATTCCATCCCTCACCAGCAGAGCTACCCCCCCTCTTCTGCCACCTGCCTGTCCTTTCTATAGGATGTATAACCCTGAACATTGTTCCCAGGCCCGATTCTCGTGCAGCCACGTCTCAGTAATCCGCACAATGTCATATCTACCAACCTCTAACTGAGCCTCAAGTTCATCTACTTTACTTCTTATACTTCGCGCATTCATATACAATACTTTTAATTCTTTACGCATCTCACCTTTCACATCGATCCCTATTACACTTGGCCATACTCTCTTATCCCTTTGTGAGCTTCCTTTCCTGTTAATTCTGGGGTCATTAACCATCCCTTTACTCTCTTTCCCTTTAACTCCACCGTCGACTATCCCATTTGACACCCAAAACATTGACTGCCCTTTTGCCTCCACACATGCTGTCTGACTCATAAGTACCTCCAGCTGCTTGTTTTATGCTCCCAATTCCAGTATCTGCAGTCTCCTATCTGCAGACTGTCCATTTTCAGCTAAAAAATAGGTAGTTGAAAAAAAATAAAGCCCCACAACTGAAATTGGAGGATCCTCTCTTGATCAAATCCCCTAAGGAAGGCGATAAGTTCCTTTGGTTGTCCAGGGACATTTGCTTCAACTGAAAAGGTCTGGGCTCTTTATTGACCAATCCTGTCTCCTCCTTAATCATGAACTTATTGACAGTCCAAACTTCAAAATTAAATAGCAGCCTCCGGGCAAAGTCCATTGATCTGGCCGAGATTCAAATTGTGATTTCATAGTTAAGTGATCAAACGGTGTGGGGGCACAGCTGATTGGCTCATGAATTTTATGAAATCTTTTCAAACTGAATAATACAGCTAGCATTGTCAAAAGAATCAAATCTGTAATAAAATATCTCATTACCTGCGAAAATCATGTGTTATCAAATTATTGCATCATGAACAATGGCTTAAATGAAGAGGAAAAATACATGTTTTTACATAGATTATTCAACAGAAATGTATATCTGTTCACATCAGGTGCAAACTGGATTTGGCTAAGCTTGCAATTGAATATTTTGCCAGTAGAAGTAGGGAGACACCTAGGTAAAGGGCAATTTCACATCGGAATAAAGACTCAATGTTTTCACAGAACAAAAATATAAAAAGGGGAGGGAAGATGAGACCATAGCAAGGAAGGAACTCAAATGTTTCACAGCCTAGAACTGATTTCCATGTCATCACTGTTTCTTACAGGATAAATGAGCTATTATCTTAATAACTCTCACCATCCATTGAATTATGTGCAGGTATAGAGTGCAGGCATGAAGGCAGAAAACCACACAAATTTGATCGAAATAAAAAACAACAAGCTAGTTGTTTTTCTTTCAGATTTTCCTCAGATTCACGCAATTTTTCACTGTGCAATGAAAATATCTTATTGCTGATGAAAATAGTTTTCTAACTAATATTAACATTCCTTCTTTTTATTGCCCTTATCTGCCCCATCGCAGAAGCATCCACGTCGTGGGGCTGGAAACTGGAAGTATCCTGAGCTAATTCTGCTACTTCATCTGCAACCATTCACCCATAGCAGCAGTTTGCACCTTTGGCAGGAGTCACTGCAGCCTTTTAGCCAGACTCCTTAGAACCCCGCACTTTCCAAACCCACAAACTCTACCAGCTAGAAGGACAAGGTCAGAAAAAAGCAGAGGACACAGCTACCAGAAACGACAAGCTACACACTATCTTAGTTTAGTTTAATTTAGAGATACAGCGTGGAAACAGGCCCTTCAGCCCACGCCGACCAGCGATCACCACATATTAACACATTCCTATGCACTAGGGACCATTTTTACATTTACCAAGCCAATTTACCTACATACCTGTACGTCTTTGGAATGTGGGAGGAAACTGAAGATCTTGGAGAAAACCCACGGCCATAGGGAGAACGTACAAACTCTGCACCTGTGGTCAGGTTCAAACCCGCGCCTCCGGTGCTGCAAGCACTGTAAGGCTGCAGCTCTATTGCTGCGCCACCGTGCCGTGCAGACTTGGAAATAATATCACTGTTACAGGGTCAAAACCCTGGAATTCTCTCCCTCACAGCATTGTGGGTATACCCACACTTCAAGGGCTATGGTGGTTAAGAAGTTCACCACCACTTTATTAACAGCAATTAGGGATGTGCAGTTAATGTTGGTTCATACTGTGAAGTTCACATCCCTTGACTGAATTGAATTGAATAACCATAATACTCATCTTTCTCTAAAAAAAAATGCAGTCACGGTATACCCAAAATTAAAGCAAACTGATGGAAACATGCAGCAGGTCAGGTGGATCCATGGATTAAAAAAACATAATTAATATTTCAAATCAAAGATCTTTTGTCAGAACTGTGAAAGAGAAACCAGATTATTTTTAAAGTGCAATGAAGGTGCTATTCTGGCATCTGTTTTTTTCCATGCAACTGACTTCAATCACTCACACGTCACCTTATTTTGAACTACAAAAATATTTTCATTGCACTTGTAAAGGTTTAATATTACATTTTATTACTGACCTGTAATTCTTTCCAATGCATCAAATCCATGATTTACTGCTATTATATCAAGAAATGAAACAGTGCCATCCTCAAACCTGGAATGAAAATTGAATGTTATCACTAAGGGAGTTCAATAAATTAATCAGAGCATTAAGGTCCAATCTGATAGCAAAGGCAGCAAACTAATGTTACAAATTGATTGGACTTCATGACCTTCATGACCCATGAGGGGAGGAGGTGAGAAGAGTAGGGGGGGGAGCCGGGTGAGTGAGTGGGCTGCCAAAAGCGGAGAGAGAGAGCTATGGAAACCCGGAGCACTTAGCAGCTGGAGTGTGCGGGCTGGGGAGGGGCGTGGCTTCACAAGCTGCGCCGGCGGCGAGGAGAAAGATCATGAGCGCGTGAGCGCCGGTGACCTCAGGATCTGCAGAAGTTTCTCGTTCTTTCTGCGCCATTTGAAGAACGGGGAGAGGGGTTGGGGTGGGGGTAACTGAGCGGTCAGATTAGAAAAAAAGGTCAGATTGGTCAACAATTTTAATAAAAAAGTCAGGGAAATAATTGACCAAATTTACAGAGGATTGGACTTCTAAAATCATAAGGAATATCTCTACTGAAATATGTAAAAATGTCCCTGTTTCGGCATCTGGGTTTCGTGATGCGTTTCAAATGCGAAAAGCCATACAGACAGACACACACAAAAAATATAGATATATAGATATGATGTTCTTATTCTGAACATTCACATAGAAAAAGTTGTTGTACTCCACACAATCAAATCCATTATTTAATAGCATTAAATGCCTCATCAATACTCAAAGGAAAGTTAAGACTAAGACATGCAACTTCCAGCAAGATGTCAACTCCAAAGTGTTATTTAACAAATGATTGGTTGCTTGGGTTATGTACTAATCATTCATAATGCAGGATCGATTTTAACATTTTAACATTTAAGAGTAAAGTGGATAGGTATATGGACGTGAAGGGAATGGAGGGGTATGGTCTGAGTGCAGGTAGATGGGATTAGGGGAAAACAAATGGTCGGCACGGACTGGAAGGGCCGAGAGGGCCTGTTTCCGTGCTGTAATTGTTATATGGTTATATGGTTATAATTATTTTCATCCATTATATTTCAAATAAGCTTCTGAATGACCTTGGGGCCCCACCGCAGAGACGTGGACTTAACATCGGAGTGGATCCCTTGCCTGGGATCGCTCCAACCGTGGCCTGCAGACTTTACATCGGGAGCTTGCAATCTCGGGAGAGGCCGTGGATTTCGGGAGCTCTAATGTCACGGAAGGTTCGACCAGACCGACGTGGGGTTCGATCGTCCGGCGCGGGTGAGCCGACATCTCCCCGATGCAGGAGCTGATCGCCTTGACTAGGAGGGCCTGCTGCCGGCTACGGGACTGATAAATCATCCCGTCAACGGAGGGCTGGAGGCCCCTGACCACAGGTGAGCAAAGGGAAGAGATTGTTAAAATGTGTTTTTGTGTGTCCCATTGCTTTTTATTTGTATGACTGACTTGGCAAATGAAATTCCTCGTATGTTGCAAAACATACTTGGCTAATAAAGTATTGTTGTGATTGTAATTGCGATTCTGCCCATGCTGAAACCACTAAGATAACTGTCTCATCTGATGTCAAATTTGGAGAGCAAGCTACAATTTACAACAATTTCTTCAGTTACTTTAACTTTCATAGCACTCTGGCCCACAGACTGCTCATTTTTGGCACCAAAATCACACCAAAAAAAAATCTGACAAAATGGTTCGAGCAACTTGATAAGCTGATTATACAATACATTTGTTTAACGGCACTGGCCTTGAAGTAAAGTTAATTGGTTCCTTTAGTCTGTTGATGGTTCAAAAATGAAAAGAACGATGATGCTGGAAACACGAGGGCCTGTCCCACTTGACGATTTTTTCGGCGACTGCCAGCATAATTGACTGACGTATCAGGTCACCGAAAAGGTCGCGGCATTAAATTTGCAGGTCAAAGACCCAAGTCAGATCTGTTGAAATTATTGCAGGCTACTTGTTTCTCTGACAAATTTTGCATTTGAAACTATCCCCAATGAGGAAGAGAGAGCGAGACCAGCTAGTTCACATTAATATTCAATATAATTACCATCGCTGAAGCCCCCATTATCATTAGCCTGGGATCACCTTTAAACATTTTATTGGGTTAGATTTATAATTTTTGTGTTTACAAGGATATGTGTGTCTCAATAGTCCTGCAAAAGAAGACATCCATTTCCACCATCCATAAAAACACAACGCACAAATGTAATAGAATATTCTCGCTCAAGCTTAACGGCATCCAAGAAACAATCTGATTGATTTGCATCCTATTTCCAACGCTAACATCTATCCCCTCTTCTCTCCATCACAGGTACTCTATGGCGATGATTTTTAGTTTAGAGATACAGCAAGGAAACAGGCCCTTCAGCTGACCGAGCCCACGATGACCGTCGACCACCCATTCACACTAGTTCTACGTTTTCTCACTTTCTCATCCTGTCCCTACATATTAAGGGCAATTTATAGAGGTTAATTAACCTACAAACCTGCCCGTCTTTCAAATGTGGAAGGAAACCGGAGCCACTGTACTGCCTTTAGATGACAATGCCTTAACCATTTATGTATTTACTGTAAGGCCACTGGGGCTCCATCTACCCCAAACAAGTGGAATGCTAATCTTTCATATTACACATGTGCACTATCTGCAGCAATTAGCTAAGCCTTCCTCGAGAGTCACTCCTGTTATTGATGGATAAGACCAGCATGTATCGCATAGTTAAATGTTTTCTTCAAGTCACACAAGAAACCCACTTCAAAATATAGTGCTATTCCTTTATTTTTACAGCTTTAAATTTCATCATAATAACTTGCACTAGGACTTCAACGGTTTGAGAAAGTCACCTCAAAGGCAATTAAGAATGGATATTAAATACAATCTTGGCCAGGGCACCCAATTCCTATGCACGATTTAAACAAAAAACAGTTTGGCCTCCAAACCAGTGACACCTTATAAGTGCAATTCCTGGGAGGACCCCATTGTCAGCCATTACTCCATCATGCACAGCATAACATACTTTCTCGATGTAAAACCTTTGGATATGTCCAAACAACTTCCACAGATGAAACATTTAGACACCATTTCAATAACCAAATCAATAAAGGAAATGCATTATTGGAATCAACTGGGTTTCTTGAATAAATGATAGCAGAGTTTTTTGCTGAAGAGGTTATGGTGAGCCACACTATTTTGGGCTAACTTTGCTGTGCATTGTTGACATCAAATTTGAGAGTGAAAAAAAACTATTTTAAAGGTATAAATTCAATACAATTTTGGCTAAAGGGAAAAGTAATTTTTCTTCTTTTGTCATTAACTACACGGAACAAATCCATTACCATATCTCATTCAATAAATCACAACTAATATCAACTATCAATTTATTCCAAGGAGCCGTTGGAAGAGAAGGAGGGGGAGGAGCGATACCCGACCGGTAAGGTTTAAAATCCAGCGCGGGGCTTACCGAAATCTATAACGTTCCATTCGGAGAAGTGGTTTTTTTTGGGGGGTTTTTGAGGAAGCCGCTGATTGGTGGGAAGTGGACTAGGGTAAGCAGCTGATTGGCAGTCAGATTTCAGGAGTTTGTAGTGTACTTTGTATTGTGTTGATATTGTATCCTGTGTAAGGGGTGAGTATGAAGGCCAGGGCAGTGTCCTGTTGTGGATGTCAGATGTGGGAGGTCATGGAATCTGATAGCCCTCCAGACGTCCACATCTGCGCCAGGTGTGTCGAGATGGGGCTCCTAAAGGACTGTGTTAGGAACCTGGAGCAGCAGCTCGATGACCTCCGCCTGGTCAGGGAGAGTGAGGAGGTCATAGAGAGGAGCTACAGGGAGGTAGTCACTCACAGACCACAGGAGGCAGACAAGTGGGTCACGGTTAGGAAGGGCAAGGGGCAGAGGCAGGGGCTAGAGAGTACCCCTGTGACTGTACAACCGGAAAATAGGTACTCGTGTTTGAGTACGATTAGAGGGGACAGCCTAGCTGGGGGCAGCAACAGCGGCCGGGCCTCCGGCACAGAGACCGGCCCTGATGCTCAGAAGGGTAGCAAAAAGAGGAGGGCAATGATAATAGGGGACTCTGTAGTTAGGGGGTCGGATGGGCGATTCTGTGGACGCAGTCGCGAGACCCGGATGGTAGTTTGCCTCCCTGGTGCCAGGGTCTTGGATGTGTCGGAACTTGTCCAAAAGATTCTGAAAAGGGAGGGAGAGGAGCCTGATGTTGTGGTGCACATAGGTACCAATGACATAGGCAGAAAAAGAGAAGAGGTCCTGAAAGTTGAATTTAGGGAGTATTGTATATCTTTATTATCATTTTTCCTGAGTACTTACATACCCAGAGGAAACGAAAAAACATTGCTCAACCAGTGTCCATTCAGTGTGCGGTAAAAAAAATGAATAGAAATAAAAATATATCATGAGTTCCAATCGGCAGCGGCACGACAATGGCTCTGCTTCAGTGTGTCCAGGTTGGTGTTTGGTGCGCGATACTTTGGCAGGGGGCAAAGTCCTTTTATCAGTCTTATAGCCTGCGGGAAGAAGCTGAGGAGCATCCTGCTGGTTTTGCAGCTGATGCTCCTGTACCTCTTCCCAGATGGCTGGATGGAGAATATGTGATGCGATGGGTGGTAGGGGCCTTTGATGATGGAGATAGATCTGCTGATACATCTCTTCCTGTATATGTCCAGCAGGAAAGGGAGTGGAGCACCAATAATCCTGCTGGTGGTCTTCACAATCCTGTCCAGTTGGTGCCGTTCGTACGCCTTGCAGCTCCCAAACCAGGAAGTGATGCCGTAGGTTAATGTGCTCTCGATTGTCCCCCTATAAAAAGTTCGTAGGTGTGCAGTGGGGAGACCTGCTTTCCGTAGTTTACGGAGAGGGTGTAGTCGCTGCTGGGCTCTCTTGTCAGTGCTGTGGTGTTGGTCGTGGACGTCAGGTCATCTGACAGGTGGAGTCCTAGGAACTTCACACTGCTGACCCTTTCCACATTAGCTCCATCGATGTGCAGAGGTGTATGGCGTTGTTTTCCCGCCCTCCTGAAGTCAACCAGCATCTCCTTCGTTTTTCCCACGTTGAGAATGAGGTTGTGGGATTTGCACCATCCCGTGAGCAGCTCCACCTCCATCCTGTACGCCGACTCATCATTGTCACTGATGAGACCCACCACTGTTGTGTCGTCAGCGAACTTGTTGATGAAGTTGTTGTTGAGTCTAGCAGTAAAGTCGTGTGTAAGCAGACTAAACAGCAGGGGGCTTAGAACACAGCCTTGGAGCGAGCCAGTGGGGGGAAAGTTAAGGAGAAAGACCAAAAGGGTAACAATTTCAGGATTACTGCCTGTGCCGCGTGACCGTGAGAGTAGGAACGGAGTGAGGTGGAGGATAAATGCGTGGCTGAGGGACTGGTGCAGTGGGCAGGGATTCAAGTTTCTTGATCACTGGGACCTCTTTTGGGGAAGGCATGATCTGTACAAAAAGGACGGGTTGCACTTGAACCCGAGGGGGACCAATATCCTGGCAGGGAGATTTGCAAAGGCTACTGGGGAGACTTTAAACTAGAAAGGCTGGGGGGAGGGACTCGGGTAGAGGGGGCTATGGGACAGGGTGTGGGGCAAGAGGCAGAGAAGGGAAGCACTCGGACCCAAAATGTAGGTGAGAAAGAGGAAAAAGATAATAGACAGAGAATAAGGGATGGTGGGTTTCTAAAATGTGTATATTTTAATGCTAGGAGCATTGTAAGAAAGGTGGATGAACTTAGAGCCTGGATTGACACCTGGAAATATGATGTTGTGGCAATCAGTGAAACATGGTTGCAGGAGGGCTGTGATTGGAAACTAAATATTCCAGTATTTCGTTGCTTCAGGTGTGATAGAATTGGAGGGACCAGAGGTGGAGGTGTTGCATTGCTTGTCAGAGAAGATATTACAGCAGTGCTTTGGCAGGATAGATTAGAGGGCTCGTCTAGGGAGGCTATTTGGGTGTAACTGAGAAGTGGGAACGGTGTAGCAACACTTTTAGGGGTGTATTATAGACCGCCAAATGGGGAGCGAGAATTGGAAGAGCAAATATGTAAGGAGATAGCAGATATTAGTAGCAAGCACAAGGTAGTGATTGTGGGAGATTTCAATTTTCCAAAATTAGACTGGGAAACACATTCTGTAAATGGGCTGGATGGTTTGGAGTTTGTAAAATGTGTGCAGGATTGTTTTTTGCAGCAATACATAGAGGTATCGACCAAAGAAGGGGCAGTGCTGGACCTCCTGTTAGGAAATGAGGCAGGTCAGGTGATGGAGGTATGCGTTGGTGAGCACTTCGGGACCAGTGATCACAATACCATTAGTTTCAATATAATTATGGAGAGAGTCAGAACTGGACCTAGGGTTGAGATTTTTGATTGGAGAAAGGCTAACTTTGAGGGAATGCGTAAGGATTTTAAAGGAGTGAATTGGGACACTTTGTTTCATGGGAAGGATGTAGAAGAGAAATGGAGGACATTTAAAGGGGAAATTGTAAGAGTACAGAATCTTTATGTCCCTGTTCAGTTGAAAGGAAATAGTAAAAATTGGAAAGAGCCATGGTTTTCAAGGAAAATTGGACACTTGTTTCGAAAAAAGAGAGATATCTACAATAATTATAGGAGGCATGGAGTAAATGAGGTGCTAGAGGAGTATAAAGAATGTAAAAAGAATCTTAAGAAATAAATTAGAAAGGCTAAAAGATATGAGGTTGCTTTGGCAAGAAAGGTGAAAGTAAATCCAAAGGCTTTCTACAGCTATATTAATAGCAAAAGGATAACGAGGGATAAAATTGGACCATTAGAGAACCAGAATGGACAGCTATCTGCAGAGCCAAAAGAGATGGGGGAGATATTGAACAATTTCTTTTCTTCGGTATTCACCAAGGAGAAGGATATTGAACTCTGTGAGGTAAGGGAAAAAAGTAGAGAAGCTATGGAAACTATGAGATTCAAAGAGGAGGAAGTACTAACACTTTTGAAAAATATAAAAATGGATAAGTCTCCAGGTCCTGACAGGATATTCCCTAGGACATTGAGGGAAGTTAGTGTAGAAATAGCAGGAGCTATGGCAGAAATATTTCAAATGTCATTAGAAACGGGAATAGTGCTGGAGGATTGGCGTACTGCGCATGTTGTTCCATTGTTTAAAAAGGGTTCAAAGAATGAACCTAGCAATTATAGACCTGTTAGTTTGACATCAGTGGTGGGCAAATTAATGGAAAGAATACTTAGAGATAATATATATATGCATCTGGATAAACAGGGTCTGATCAAGAACAGTCAACATGGATTTGTGCCTGGAAGGTCATGTTTGACAAACCTTCTTGAATTTTTTGAAGAGGTTACTAGGGAAATTGATGAGGGAGGATAAGCAGTGGGTGGATTTCAGTAAGGCCTTTGACAAGGTTCCCCATGGAAGGTTGGTTAAGAAGGTTCAATCTTTGGGTGTTAATGGCGGAGTAGCAAGATGGATTCAACAGTGGCTGAATGGGAGATGTCAGAGAGTAATGGTGGATGGCTGTTTGTCAGGTTGGAAGCCGGTGACCAGTGGGGTGCCTCAGGGATCTGTGTTGGGTCCACTGTTGTTTGTCATGTACATCAATGATCTGGATGATGGGGTGGAAAATTGGATAAGTAAGTATGCAGATGATACTAAGATAGGTGGTGTTGTGGCTAATGAAGTAGATTTTCAAAGTCTACAGAGAGATTTGGGCTGAAAGATGGCAGATGGAGTTTAATGCTGATAAGTGTGAAGTGCTACATCTTGGTAGGACAAATCAAAATAGGACATACATGGTAAATGGTAGGGAATTGAGGAATGATGTGGAGCAGAGGGATCTAGGAATAACTGTGCATAGTTCCCTGAAGGTGGAATCGCATGTAGATAGGGTGGTAAAGAAAGCTTTTGGTGTGCTGGCCTGTACAAATCAGAGCATTGAATATAGGAGTAGGGAAGCAATGTTAAAATTGTACAAGGCATTGGTAAGACCAATTCTGGAGTATGGTGTACAATTTTGGTCGCCTAATTATAGGAAGGATGTCAACAAAATAGAGAGAGTACAGAGGAGATTTACTAGAATGTTGCCTGGGTTCCAGCAACTAAGTTACAGAGAAAGGTTGAACAAGTTAGGTCTTTATTCTTTGGAGCGCAGAAGGTTAAGGGGGGACTTGATTGAGGTCTTTAAAATGATGAAAGGGATAGACAGAGTTGATGTGGATAAGCTTTTCCCACTGAGGGTAGGGAAGATTCAAACAAGAGGGCATGACATGAGAATTAAGGGACAGAAGTTTACGGGTAACATGAGGGAGAACTTCTTTACTCAGAGGGTGGTGGCTGTGTGGAATGAGCTTCCAGCAGAAGTGGTGGAGGCAGGATCTATTTTAACATTTAAAAGTAAAGTGGATAGGCATATGGATGGGAAGGGAATGGAGGGGTATGGTCTGAGTGCAGGTAGATGGGACTAGGGGAAAATAAATGGTCGGCATGGACTGGAAGGGCCGAGAGGGCCTGTTTCCATGCTGTAATTGTTATATGGTTATATGGTAATTAGGAGAACACTAGCAAGTTTGCGGATGACACAAAGGTGGGTGGCAGTGTGAACTGTGAAGAGGATGTTAGGAGGTTGCAGGGTGACCTGGACAGGTTGAGTGAGTGGCCAGATGCGTGGCAGATGCAGTATAATATAGATAAATGTGAGGTTATCCACTTTGGCGGCAAAATCAAGGGTGATAGGTTTGGTAAGGGGGAGTTGCAGCGAGACCTGGGCATCCTTGTACACCGGTCACTGAAAGTTGGCTTACAGGTACAGCAGGCAGTGAAGAAAGCTAATGGAATGTTGGCCTTCATAACAAGAGGATTTCAGTATAGGAGTAAGGAGGTTCTTCTGCAGTTGTATAGGGTTCTGGTGAGACCACATCTGGAGTATGTTGTACAGTTTTAGTCTACTAATTTGAGGTAGGACATCCTTGTGATTGAGACAGTGCAGCGTAAGTTCATGAGATTGATCCCTGGGATGGCGGGACTGTCATATGAGGAAAGATTGAAAAGACTAGGCTTGCATTCACTGGAGTTTAGTAGGATGAGGGGGGATCTTATAGAAACATATACAATTATAAAAGGACTGGACAAGCTGGATGCAGGAAAAATGTTCCCAATGTTGGGCGAGTCCAGAACCAGGGGCCACAGTCTTAGAATAAAAGGGGAGGTCATTTAAGACCGAGCTGAGAAAAAACTTTCACCCAGAGAGTTGTGAATTGATGGAATTCCTTGCCACGGAGAGCAGTGGAGGCCAAGTCACTGGATGGATTTAAGAGAGAGTTAGATAGAGCTCTAGGGGCTAGTGGAGTCAAGGGATATGGGGAGAAGGCAGGCACGGGTTATTGATAGGGGACGATCAACCATGATCACAATGAATGTCGGTGCTGGCTCGAAGGGCCGAATGGCCTCCTCCTGCACCTATTTTCTATGTTTCTATGTTTAGCACCTGCTTGTACAGAGAAATTACAATCTTCCTATGAACCATCCTCCATTTTTCTGGCTAGGTCAGATCACCAAATTCCCTGTATTGATTTACCAAAATGAATAGTTAAATTATGACAAAGGGCAATATAATTTTGGCTTTTATTCCTTTGTTAAATAGATTAACAGTTTAATACAACATATCGATAAGAACTATTTCCAGGGCATGCATAAGTGAAACAGAGGTGACTGGTTTCTGTAACTGCCATTCTATTTTCATGAACTTTAAATTTCATAGACTATTTGGTTACGCATTTCGTTTGTATTATGTCCATGATTTTATTTTGCAGAGTAACTCAATCATGAAACCATTATTGTCAAGTTTGCAAAATTCCCAAACTTTGAGAGACAAAAATGTAGTGTAAGCTGGTTTAAGGTGGAAAAGCTGGAGAAGTCCAAACTATTACTGTCAATACCATTTCTCATATCAATGGCACAGTAATACAGTTTAACATGATTAATCAAATTGTGTGTTTATAGATAAAGTTTGTACCATGATTTCACATCATAAGATTTCATGGAAAAGGATGTGATCGTTCATGATTTGCAGACATAGTTTTACAACCAATTTAATAGTCTTGTGCAAATATTTCAATAATCTAGGAAACACAGCAGCCAATTTGGCAATAGAAATATCCCATCAAGATTATCATGATAATCATATAATCCTTCTGAGTAATGTTGGAAAATAAAATTAAGTAGGATCCTATCAGGAATTTTACTGCTTTAAAATTCTGGGTGGGGCTGCTTGAATTCCATCCGTTCATGCTAATTAAGTCTCAGTTTATCATTTTATTTGACGTCTTCAGCAGTACTGATCTCTGCTAATACTACAAAGGAGTGGTTTGCCTAATTTATTTGCTCAATTATCTGAAAAGGGACTTTAGCCCAAAACTTAGAAGTGAAGAAGCTACCATCAAGTCACAGCCAGTGCCTACATCTGTTGAGATTACACACAAAGGACTGCACCGAGCTGGTCAGAGGAATGAATCCGTGGTTGCTTGGAGTCAGTAGACAGGGCAATGTGGAAGGTCTCGGCAATGGACCTGAACGAATATGCCACAGTTGTTACTGACTTCATAACGAAATGTGGGAAGGCGTGTGTTCCCGTGAAAACCATTTGAGTGCTCCCCAACCAGACACCTTGGATGAACCAGGAGGTCTGCAAACCTCTGAGGGCCAGATCTCGGGCATTCAAATCTGGTAACACAGATTCATACAAGTCCAGATATGGACTTATCAAGGTCATCAAAAATGCTCAGAGGGACTTTGCTCTAAATTGGAAGATAAGACAGATGTTTGGCTGCTGTGGCAGGGCTTGCATGCCATCACTTCCTACAAGGCAAATTCAGTGGCAGCTCAAGCAACAGTGAGACATCAGTCCCAGATGAGCTCAATGCATTCTACACACACACTAAAATAGGAAGAGCACTGCCTTCTCAGGTCCCCAATGCGCCCTACGGTATTGCAATCTCATTCACCGAGGCCGATATCAGAAGATCCTGCAGAATCATCGGAAAGCATCTGGACCCAATGGTCAAGTTCTCAAAACCGGTATGGACTAAATGATTGGAGTTTTTGTGGACACCTTCGACTTCTCATTACTGAGTTCTGATGTTCTTGTCTGCTTTAAATGGACATTAATAACACCGGTGCCCGAAAAGAGTAAGGTGACATTGCTCAATGGCAACCGGTGGCACTAACGTCGATGGTGAAGAAGTGCTTTGAGCGGTTGGTAATGGCGCATATCAACTACCTCGGCAAGAAACTGGGCCCACTACAAGTTGCCTATCACCACAATAGATGAGCTGGAATGCGATCTTGCTGGCTCTCCCACTGCACTGAATTACCTGGACAATAAAAAACACATACGTCAGGCAGTTGTTCATCAACTACAGCTCAACGTTCAACACCTTCAAACTTGTTACCAAGCTCGGGTGACTGAGTCTCTGTGCATCCCTTTGCAACCGGATCCTGGACTTCCACATCAGCAGAATACAAAATGTATGAATTGGCAACAATTACTTCCTCCTCATTACCCATCCTCAAGGCTGAGTGCTCAGCCGTTGTTCTAATCACTCTATATCCATGACTGTGTAACCGGATGCAGTTCCATCCTTAAAATCGCTGACGACATCACCATTGTTGTACGAATTATGCATAATGATGAGTCAGACTATAGGAAGAAGATCGATCGTCTAATTGAATGGTTCCAGGACATCAAGCTTTATCCCAAACTCAGTAAAACCAAGGAACTGATTGGTGAATTTAGAAGAGGATCTACAAACATGTCTTCATCACAAATCATCACAAGGTGGAGAGAGTCAACAACTTTAAATTCCTAGACGTACATATCTCTGAGGATCTGTCCTGGACCCAGCACAATAAAGGAATCATAAAGCCCATCAATGTCTCTACTTCCTTAAAGGTTTGAGGAGTTTGTTATGTCAACAAATACTCTGGAACTTCCTCAGCGATATGGTGGAGGGCATATTGACTGGTTGTATCATGGCCTGGTTTGGCAACTTGAATGCCCAGGAATGAAGATAATTACAAAAAGTGCGGAACACTGCCTGGTCCCCGACGGGTACTGACCACCCCACCATTGAAGGGATCTATTGGAGGTGCTGTCTCAAAAAGGCAGACAGCATCAGCAAGTACCCATACCACCCTGGCCACACTCTGTCATTCCTGCCATCGGGAAGAAGGTACAGGAGTTTGAAAATTACCAAGCAGGTTGAGGAACAGCTTCTTCCCAATAACCATTAGGCTACAAAACACTACAATCTCCAACTAAACTGCAAACTGCCTTGGTTGCACTCGGGACTTTGGGGGTTTTTTTGCACTCTTTTTTATTTATTGAACTTTTTTATGTTCGGTTATATTCTACTATATTTACCAAGCAGCTGTGCTGCTGCAAGTAAGAAGTTAATCTTTCCGTTTCATTACATATGACAATAAAACACTCTTGACTGGATACTCGTGCTTCATTCCTGGGTTGACTACCTAATTTTAATACTGTAGCAAGCCACACTAAAATATGTCACACCATAGGCTTGCCCATTGGACGATGAGGACTTGCATCCTGTTGCAAGATTGATACTTTAGTAGAAATTTAAGTGGCTAGGAATCTTAATGATAATGGAAAGTGTGTTCATTGCAACTGAACACATGGAAGTAGTGATGGGCCCAGGAGACTGACATGTTTAGGGTATCTGGAAATAGTTAAAAGAAAAGGCTTTGTGGTCTTATCAAGTTAGTAGAATTCAGGGATTCTGCAGTGTCAAAAGTGTAGCCTTAAACTACTGATATTTGCTATTGACATTTGGAACAGACATATGTTGAAGAAATGACAAAGATGCATGATTTCTTCAAGCAGGGAATTTATGGGGTCAACAGATTTGCAGATTGTAACAGATTTGCAACTTCAATTCTGACTGACAGCTCATCCCTCAGTTTCAAATGCCTTCAATAGACAATAGTTGCTGAAGTAGGCCATTTGGCCCTTTGAGCCAGCACCGCCATTCAATGTGATCATGGCTGATCATCCCCAATCAGTACCCAGTTCCTGCTTTCTCCCCATATCCCCTGACTCCGCTATTTTTAAGAGCCCTATCTAGCTCTCTCTTGAAAGCATCCAGAGAACCGGCCTCCACCACCCTCTTGAGGCAGAGAATTCCACAGACTTCAACTTCAGAATAAAGACCTTTCTCACTAATGGTTGTATTATTGTTCCATCTTATGCAGCAGAGATGTTCAACAGACTAAAAGTGCATTGGTTTGGCATGCTTGCATTGGAGAAAAGCCCCTGAAACCCCTCACTACAGTCCTGCTTCATCCTAGGTGAATCCAATTGTTGCAGCAAGCCAGATTTGCATGACCTCGCACCATAATGAATCAACTTTGCATTGTAGTCCAAGACCTTCAAATTTCCTATTTACTGGCGTATGTTATATCTTTTACACAGTATTTTTTATATTTTAAAATATGTTTTGCAATATAGGCCATTCTGCATATCCAGTTTGGGAGAGCTCTCCAAATATTTCTATCAATCTCACTTTCCCATAATTTCCCTCTAACATATTCCTATAACATGTACACTAGCTCTACCCTGACTATCTCACCACCCACCTGTAGCTGGGGTAATTTACACTAGCCAATTAACCACTAACCAGCTTGTTTATGGAATATGGGAGTAGTTCAGAGCATGCAGGGTAACCCATGATGTCCTGTGCTCACAGGGATAACATGCAAATGCCACGCAGTCAGCACCCGAGTATCTTGGTAGCTATGAGGTAGCAACACCATTTGCTGCACCGATGAGTCACATCAGTGTTCAGAAGGTTAACATTAAAATGTTGATAAATTGCTTGAGTAAAAATGTGAATAGACAAATATCAAGAGAATAGTCTTCTTATATTATAACGAGGGATAAAATTGGACCATTAGAGAACCAGAATGGACAGCTATCTGCAGAGCCAAAAGAGATGGGGGAGATATTGAACAATTTCTTTTCTTCGGTATTCACCAAGGAGAAGGATATTGAACTCTGTGAGTTAAGGGGAAAAAGTAGAGTAGCTATGGAAACCATGAGATTCAAAGAGGAGGAAGTACTGACACTTTTGAAAAATATAAAAGTGGATAAGTCTCCAGGTCCTGACAGGATATTCCCTAGGACATTGAGGGAAGTTAGTGTAGAAATAGCAGCAGCTGTGACAGAAATATTTCAAATGTCATTAGAAACGGGAATAGTGCCGGAGGATTGGCGTACTGCGCATGTTGTTCCATTGTTTAAAAAGGGTTCAAAGAATAAACCTAGCAATTATAGACCTATTAGTTTGACGTCAGTGGTGGGCAAATTAATGGAAAGGATACTTAGAGATAATATATATAAGCATCTGGATAAACAGGGTCTGATCAGGAACAGTCAACATGGATTTGTGCCTGGAAGGTCATGTTTGACCAACCTTCTTGAATTTTTTGAAGCGGTAACTAGGGAAATTGATGAGGGTAAAGCAGTGGATGTTGTCTATATGGATTTCAGTAAGGCCTTTGACAAGGTTCCCCATGGAAGGTTGGTTAAGAAGGTTCAATCTTTGGGTGTTAATGGCGGAATAGCAAGATGGATTCAACAGTGGCTGAATGGGAGATGTCAGAGAGTAATGGTGGATGGCTGTTTGTCAGGTTGGAAGCCGGTGACCAGTGCGGTGCCTCAGGGATCTGTGTTGGGTCCACTGTTTGTTTGTCATGTACATCAATGATCTGGATGATGGGGTGGAAAATTGGATAAGTAAGTAGGCAGATGATACTAAGAAAGGTGGTGTTGTGGATAATGAAGTAGATTTTCAAAGTCTACAGAGAGATTTGGGCCATTTGGAAAAGTGGGCTGAAAGATGGCAGATGGAGTTTAATGCTGATAAGTGTGAAGTGCTACATCTTGGCAGGACAAATCAAAATAGGACGTACATGGTAAATGGTAGGGAATTGAGGAATGCTGTGGAACAGAGGGATCTAGGAATAACTGTGCATAGTTCCCTGAAGGTGGAATCGCATGTAGATAGGGTGGTAAAGAAAGCCTTTGGTGTGCTGGCCTTTATAAATCAGAGCATTGAATATAGGAGTAGGGAAGTAATGTTAAAATTGTACAAGGCATTGGTAAGACCAATTCTGGAGTATGGTGTACAATTTTGGTCGCCTAGTTATAGGAAGGATGTCAACAAAATAGAGAGAGTACAGAGGAGATTTACTAGAATGTTGCCAGGGTTCCAGCAATTATGTTACAGAGAAAGGTTGAACAAGTTAGGTCTTTATTCTTTGGAGCGCAGAAGGTTAAGGGGGGACTTGATTGAGGTCTTTAAAATGATGAAAGGGATAGACAGAGTTGACGTGGATACGTTTTTCCCATTGAGGGTAGGGAAGATTCAAACAAGAGGGCATGACATGAGAATTAAGGGACAGAGGTTTCGGGGTAACGTGAGGGGGAACCTCTTTACTTAGAGGGTGGTGGCTGTGTGGAATGAGCTTCCAGCAGAAGTGGTGGAGGCAGGATCGATTTTAACATTTAAGAGTAAAGTGGATAGGTATATGGACGTGAAGGGAATGGAGGGGTATGGTCTGAGTGCAGGTAGATGGGACTAGGGGAAAATAAATGGTCGGCACGGACTGGAAGGGCCGAGAGGGCCTGTTTCCCTGCTGTAATTGTTATATGGTTATATGGTTATATATTTATATATGCAGTGCTTTGAAAGTAAATATTTATGGCATTATGATAATATTGTAATTCTTTTATTTCTCCTTCAAATGTAGCCAATCTCAAGATTGAGAATAAATCAATTGCTTTCCAGTTCTGTGTATTGACCAGTGAGGCTAGTGTTGGACTTTAAGACTCATATATGCAGATCGTGCTTGAAGACCACACATATGCAGATCGTACCTGATGAGTCAGGTAGTTTGGGAGTTGATGCTATCCTATTGTCATTTATCATGGGTATCTGTGTTCCTGACTCAAAGATCAAGGTTGCGAATGCTAACCTGAACTCTCCTCCTCCACTATGAACAGTCAGGAATTCCCAAGAGTTCACATGCAAGTTATGATTTTTGCAGAAGACTTTGAAAACATTCTTCAGTCTTTTCTTGCTGTCCACTTGCGGCATGATTGTAATCATGTATAATCTTTTTGCTGATTGGATAGCAGGCATCAAAAAATATTTTACCATACTTCAGTATACATGACAACAATAAAATAAACTTGTATTGAATATGAGAACATCACTGGTCCAATGAAGCTGACATGGGTAAAGGCCTCAGATCTCAGAAGAAACATTGATATTAGTTTACTTATTCTACCTGAGGGTTTGGGGGACATTATAGAAACAATATTGGTGGTTTCTCTCCAATGCTTAATTCAAGTCTTGGAAAACCAGGCCTGGTTAGTCCATGAACACTGCAGTTTTGAGGGCATAATATTCAAAGCACCCTTTTCCTGACACATCTAAAAAGCAGCGCGAGTGAACTGAAAGTAGCTTAAAAAAAATCTCTAACCATTGGAAAATGAGCACAAGAATACAAAAAGCTCTTGTTCAAAAACCTCTTGTAAAATGTTCACATGTGATGATGCTAAAATAAATGGGTTGTTGAAAAATTAGTTGCTGGCAGGCAATAATACATAGCACACGAATACACTTTCAAATTAACCACTCAAAATAATCCAAAGTACGTCAGGGTGCTTTATTTTCCTTCCGAAAGAGGAAAACCTTACCTTTCACTGACTGACTGCCTTGGGACGAAGAAATCCTCTGATGACAAATAAGAAGCTGCTGTTCCTCCTCCGAAATATTTCTTTCCCAGCATGTGTCCACTTTCATTCTTCACTAAAAGTGCTCCTAGGCCAGTTGGGAATCCAAAAATTTTATAAAATGAGATGGATATGAAGTCTGGTTGATATAAACTGAGGTCGAGTGGTGAGGTGCTCACAAATGAGGCTGCATCCACCAGCACATTCCACGTTCCGGGAATTCTGCTGAAAGGATACAATTTTTTTAATTTAATGTCGCTGATCCAAGAAAGTGGATATTTTGTCCCTGAGAAGTTACTTTGAGCAGGGTAGCAGAATAGATGGTGAATGCGGCAATTTTCCTCCTTGGCCATGGATATCTTTTTATGCAGAGTGTTTTGATCTCTATGAATTTTATCCAGGTTTACTGGAAGAGTTAGAGCACCAGCTGGAACAGATAATCCTCTCATACCTACCACAGAAGTGTGGTTATCAGTCAGGTGACAAAACCGACTCCTTGATTCTCCAGACTCTGCACAAGTCCACTGGAAGCTTTCTGCTACTAATTTAAGAGCAGCTGTGCATCCCGATGTAAAAATGATTGTGTATTCTTCCGGGTTTGTGTTGAAATGCTGGAGAATTCTGCAAATGTCAAACAAAAATGTATGAATCAATATTTTTCTTAACTTTTCAGAAAGGGGGAAGTAAATGTTGCAGATTGAACTCTGGATGGCTGTTTCATATGTAACACATAAAGTGCTGAAGTAACCCAGCAGGTCAGACAGCATCAGTGTCACTTTGGGTTGGGATCTCACATGTAACATGTTAAAAGGTCCTTTTAAAATTTAGGACCAAATAGTTTTTTGCTTGTTGGTGATAAAGCTTATAAACCTCCTGTGTGCCCCAATTTCACTTTTTTTTTTAAAAGTATCCCAAGACTGAGGATGGTCAGTTCTTGCAGCCATTCAGAATTAAAGTTCTGGGATTCAGAATTAGAAATTCAGGGACCCTCAACAACTCAATCCAACCCACTTTCACTTACATTATCAACCAATTAAATTTTTTTTAGCTTTAGAGATACAGTGTGGAAACGGGCCCTTCAGCCCATCGAGTCTGCACCAATTAACGATCATCACACATTAACATTATCCTACACACATTAAGGACAATTTACACATACAGTATCAAACCAATTAGCCTACAAACCTGTACTTCTTTGGAGTGTGGGAGGAAACCGAAGATCTCTGAGTAAACCTACGCGGTCACGTGTAGAACGTACAAACTCCATACTGACACCTAGTCGGGATCGAAAACGGGTCTCCTGCACTGCAAGCTCTATAATGCAGCAACTCTACCGTTGCGCGACCATGCTGCCCCTACGTTATGGTCAGTTGTGATGGGATGCTGCAATGTTCAAGTCCAAGTGAGTTTATTGTTATGTGTCCCAGATAGGACAATGAAATTCTTGCTTTGCTTGAACACATAGGACATAGAAGGCATTTACTACAAAACAGATCAGTGTGTCCATATACCATATATAAATATAAACACACATGAATAAATAAACAAATAAAGTGCAAATAACATGTAATGGGCTATTAGTTATCAGAGTTTTGACCGAGCCAGGTTTAATAGCCTGATGGCTGTGAGGAAGTAGCTATTCCTGAACCTGGTCGTTGCAGTCTTCAGGCTCCTATACCTTCTACCTGAAGGTAGCAGGAAGATGAGTGTGTGGCCCGGTTGGTGTGGGTCTTTGATGGTACTGCCAGCCTTTTTGTGGCAGCGACTGCGGTAAATCCCATCGATGGAAGGAGGGTCAGAGTCGATGATGGACTGGGCAGTGTTTACTACTTTTTGTAGTCTTTTCCTCTCCAGGGCACTCAAGTTGCCGAACCAAGCCACAATGCAACCGGTCAGCAAGCCCTCTACTGTGCACCTGTAGAAGTTAGAGAGAGTCCTCCTTGACAAACCGACTCTCCGTAATCTTCTCAGGAAGTAGAGGCGCTGGTGAGCTTTCTTGATAATTGCATCAGTGTTCTCGGACCAGGAAAGATCTTCAGAGATGTGCACGCCCAGGAATTTGAAGCTCTTGACCCTTTCAACCATCGACCCGTTGATATAAACGGGACTGTGGGTCCCCATCCTACTCCTTTCAAAGTCCACAATCAGTTCCTTAGTTTTGCTGGTGTTAAGGGCCAGGTTATTGTGCTGGCACCATATGGACAGTTGCTCGATCTCTCTTCTGTACTCCGACTCATCTCCATCAGTGATACGTCCCACAACAGTGGTGTCGTCAGCGAACTTGATGATGGAGTTTGCACTGTGACCGGCTACGCAGTCATGAGTATAGAGAGAGTACAGCAGGGGGCTGAGCACGCAGCCTTGAGGTGCTCCCGTGCTGATTGTTATCGAGTCTGACACATTTCCACCAATACGAACGGACTGTGGTCTGTGAATGAGGAAGTCGAGGATCCAATTGCAGAGGGATGCGCAGAGACCCAGTTCTGCGAGTTTGGTAACCAGCTTGGAGGGGATGATAGTCTTAAATGCCGAGCTGTAATCGATGAATAACAGCCTGACATATGAGTTTTTGTTGTCCAAGTGGTCCAGAGCAGAGTGGAGAGCCAGCAAGATCGCATCCACCGTTGATCTGTTGTGGCGGTAAGTGAACTGCAGTGGGTCCAGGTATTTGTCGAGATAGGAGTTGATTTGCGCCATGATCAACCTCTCAAAGCACTTCATCACCACAGGCGTTAGTGCCACAGGTCGATAGTCATTGGGGCACGTCACCTTGCTCTTCTTGGGCACTGGTATAATTGATGCCCTTTTGAAGCAGGTGGGAACCCGAGACCTCAGAAGTGAGAGGTTGAAAATATCCATAAAAACTCCTGCCAGTTGGTCCGCACAGGTTTTTAGAACACGACCAGGTATGCCATCAGGTCCAGGCGCTTTTCGAGGGTTCACCCCTCTGAAGGATTTCCTGATGTCGGCCTCTGTGACTGAGACTGAAAAACCATCACAGCGAATGGGGGCTCGGGAAGGCACATCGGTGTTCTCCCTATCAAAGCGTGCGCAAAACGCATTGAGCTCATCAGGGAGTGATGTTTCGCCGACATTCGAGCTGCCTCCTGATTTCGCCTTGTAGGAGGTGATTGCATTCAGGCCCCGCCACAGCTGCCGAGCATCTCTCATCCTCCAGCTTGGAGCAGAAGTCCCTTTTGGCCTTTTTGATGGCCTTAACAAGGTCGTATCTGGACTTCTTATAGTTCAAAAATAAGGTTTGAAGCAAGTACATCTAAACCAGTTTGCAGATCTTCAATTAGGAATCAAATTACTGGCAAACTACACCAAAATCATCAAGGATTTTCAGAATCTCAACGGTCAACAAACTTTAGTGAAATTTGAAGTATTGTGAATTCACTGCAAAACTAAATTTCCATTCTATATTACTTAACAATCAGCACTCATGATCACATCAATATTGCTAAAATAACATGCTCAACTATGAGCAAGTTGGGTCAGCTGTCAATTTATTTATTGTCTGAAATAATAATTCCATGTAGTCACAAGTGTTCACCAATGGAAACCAGAGGTAAATGGAGTCAAAGCAGTCATTCTGCCCTAATAAACATCCAATCCATAATATTAGACTGATGTGGTGGCACCCAGTGGTTGGGCCACTAGCTACACGAACCCTCAGCAGTCGGTCACATGACTGGGCAATGGCAGGGAGGAGTTGTCACAGGATACAGGGGTATGTCCTGGGATATATAACGAACCCTGGCACAACCCTCTCTTCTCTCTCTCACTTCGATGTGACCAGCTCTCTTCTCTCTAGAGGTGAGTATCCTTCCACCTCAGCAGGGGCTCAACTCGAGCCCACGAGGCAACAGCCTCGCAGCAGTAACAACAACTTTGTGTTAGAGGGCATAACAAACCTATTATGCCTGAATAAAGTAACCCATTTGTTCACCACATTTGGTGCCTTTACACTGCTTTGACAAACAAGGTGGAGCCTATAATAAAAAATAAACATTTGACCTGATGGTACATAAAATGAAATTCCACCATACATGGGACCCATTGCTGAGAAAATGTAGTATTCTCAGAGAAAGGAATCAATGATAAAACAGAATCTTGCATTTTTATCAGATTCTTTAAGTTCATGGGAACTCCACAAAACCAAATCTTAGCCAAGCCTCACAATGAGGTTTCAGGTCATAACCAATTACTTAAATCCAAGCAGTTTTCAGGGATCTTAAAAATAGAAAGAATACAGAGGTTAAGGTGTAGTTAATCATATTGGCAGTTGAAGGTATATCTGTATGCACAGGAGTTTTATTCATCCAAGGAGAATTATTCGTCTACGATAAAAGGATAAAAGATGGGGGAAATGTAGTTATTTTTTGTGCATTGTGAGCACAGATGTATAATAAGGCAGTGCAAATATATGTTTTATATTGTCAAAACAAGTATATGACCTAATTTCTGTGGATTTATGGTACACGAGGATAAATTGGCAATTCTATCCATATCAATATCAGTTTTATTCGTCACTTGCACTTAAGTGCAAGTGAAATTAATTTGCCAGCTGCGGTACAATGAAAAAGAACACACAAAAACACAATACATTTTTTTAACACAAACATCCACCACAGCAATCATCACTGGTAGAAGGCACAAAATTTGGCCAGTCCTCCTCCATTTTCCGCCGTGGTCGGGACCTCAACCCTCCGCAGCCACCGCTGCGGGCGTCCAGAAGTTCAGACAGGCAAAGTCCAGGTAAGTCCTGAATCGTTGACTCCCCACTGGAGACCGCTGCTTCAGGTTGGTGTAGGCCGCAGGCCGGCGGTCAAAGATTTAAAGTTCCCGCCGCGCCGCAGCCAGAAGCACTGCAGACTGCAGGGCCGGTGGTCAGAGCTCCTCTCCAGTGGTCCCCGGCGAGGGACCCCACTCCTGATGGCAAGTCCCCGTCGCGCCTGCGGTAGAAGTAGGCCGCGAGCCGGCGGTCGGAGCTTCTTCTCCTCCCGGGTCCCCAACGAGGGACACCAGGCGGCGGACACCACGCCAGCTGGAGCTCTGCAGACCGCGGCTTCAGGCTGCCGCGCGGCCAGCGAACGGAGCGCTCCCCTCTGCAACAAGGGCACGTCCGTTCCGCGACGAGAGTCCGCGCTGCGCCCGTCGCTGAAGCCCCAGGCGCTTCTCCGGGAAAGGCCGCCCGATCCTCCATGTTAGGCCACGGGGGAGGCGACGTGGAAAAGGTTGCCTCTCCGTGGAGGAGGTGACCAAAGCGGTTTCCCCCTTAACCTCCTAAAGCACATCTAAATCACATTGCTGGGAAGGTTATTGCTTAATGCATCGTATAAACATTCATGTCCAGATTACTGGAACATGAGATTAAAACAGAAAGGCAACAGCATTGTGAACACCGTACCAGAATTAACATGTGTGACTACACACCACTTATAATCCAAGTAAAGCACCGCAAAAAATATAGATGTTGAGAATATGAAATTGTAAAACTGTAATATTAACAAAAGATTGCATTTGATGGAGGACCTTGGGATAGAATAAGGTAGTAAAGATAAAAGGGGACACAGGAAATAATTAATCGCACAACTTAAGCCAGACAATTCTGCAGTCACGACTTTAGTAAAAAAGTCTGCAAGTTCTATACAATTGATTGAAAATATTAGGTACGTCACAGCTGAAACCATAATAGACAGATTGATATGCAAGATTTAAACTTTAGAGTGAGAAAGAGGAAAAGTGATGTAGTCATATAGCACAGAAACAGGTTGTTCCGCCCAACCCATCAATATCGACCATCGAGTAACCAACTACAGAAATGTCATTAATTTGCACTTGGTCCACAGCCTTCTAAGCATGGAGGATTCAAGTGCTCTTCCAGATACATATTAAATGTTGAGGGTCTGCTTCTACCATCCTCAGGCAATGCATTCCAAACACCAACCACCCTTTGAGAAAAATTATTCCTACAATCCCGCTAAACCCCTCGCTCCTACCTTAAGTTAACACCATGTAATTATAGACTATTTATAACCAAGCTATAAATTTGTTCAACTAAACAAAAATCATGGCAAATTCACATTATTTGAAATAACAACTCTCTGTATGAATGCCATTCACCAAGTTAATCTTCAAGGTTGTCAATATGCACACAATCAGGTCAGGTAAAATGTAAACATTATATCTGGCAGAACATGTCAACCTGACATAAATACAGTCAGGGTATGACATTTTGGCAGCGACTTCATATTAAATGGTAGGACTTTGGGGATTGTTGTAGAAGAGAGGGATCTCGGAGCACAAGTACATTGTTCCCTGAAAGTGGCATCATGGGTAGATGACATGCTGGTCTTCGATAGTCAGTTGGGATTTTATATTACAGTTGTACAAGACATTGGTGAAGCTACACTTGAAATGTTATGTTCAGTTTTGGTCACCCTGCTATAGGAAAGATGCCATTGAGCTAGAAATAATTCAGAGAAGATTTGCGAGGATGTTGTCAGGGCTGGAGGGCCTGAGCCACAGGGAATGATTAGACAAGCTTCGATTTTATTCCTTGGAGTGCAGGAGGCTGAGAGGTGATATTATAGTGGTGTTTAAAATCATGAGGGAAATAGATAGAGAAAATGCCGTCTTTTCCCCAGGGTAGGGAAATGAAGTAGTAGAAGACATATGCTTAAGGTTAGATGGGAATTATTTAATTGGATCCGAGGGGCAACTATATCACACAGAGGATGGTGGGTTAATGGAACAAGCTTGCCAGTGAAAGTAGCTGAGGCAGACACAATAATCACATGTAAAGGACATTTGGACAGGTACATGGTTAAGACACATTTAGAGGGATATAGGACAAACGTGGGCAAAAGGGACTACCTTAGATGGGGCATCTTGGACACTATGGACAAGGCTGTATGACACTGTGTTAATTCAGTCACTGAGTCTATACAAGAAATATACGAGGTAGTGGTGTTGAGGTAAAAGATCCGCCATAGTTTTACTGAGAGCAGATTAGGGGACCTATTCCTGCTTCTTTTTCTTGTGCTCTAACCAAAGAACTAAAAAAAGATGGTTATTTTCTGAGGTGGTACTAAATGATTTGCTGGAACACAGAAGTTTCACTCTACACAGAATCAAAAATGATCTAGTCAAAAATCTCCACTTCTTGTAAACATTTTTAGAATTTCAACATGGGATTTACATCCAAAGAGAACTGTAAAAATGAAAATGAATATTAAAGTTATTTTTTGCCAGTCCAATTCATAATCATGTACCTGTAATATTTACAAATAGTAATCCTGATTTTTATATGGTTACTAAACCAAGGGGGACCCGTTGGGCCCTGTCCCCTCAACGCGTGGTTGCGGGAGGAGGGAGGGAGGAGGGGGAGAGGGGAGAGGAGGGGGGAGAGGAGAGGGAGAGAGAGGGAGAGAGGGGGCGGACTTGAACTCGGGAGCGGGCGGTGCGGACGGGGCCGACTGCGAGCGGGCGGTGGGCCTCGCCAGCTCTTGGGACCTCGCGGGACCTCTGTAGCCCTCGGAAGCCCAACCAAATTACTTCAATCCAGAGCCCGGGGGGGGGGGGGTGGGCGGTTGGGCTGCGGGCGGGGCAGTGGGCCAGCCGAGCGCGAGTCGACATTATGACTACTAGTGGGGGGGGGGGTTTAAACGTAACTCGCAGCTCGTGCAAATACAGTGCCCAGCAGACTGCGCATTGAAAACTCTGCGCAGCTGGCTGTGAGGAGCAGAGCCATTGTGACGTCATCAGCTCGTTACCTTCAAGAAAGATCTCAGATTTGTGAACAATTTTAATAAAAAACTCAAGAAATAATTAATCAAATTTTCAGATGAGGCGATTTTCGAGATCATGTGGTAAATCTCTATTGGAATATGTAAACATTTTACCGTTAGCGCGTCGTGTTTACGAGGAGATGCGAATCACAGAAAAACACACAAATACATCCACATCCAAGATCAGAGTTTTATGTATATTGATATTGCACTAATCTCACTCAAACATGCAGCCTTGAATATGCAAATGCGTTATTAAACAATTTGCAAATGGTTTTGATACTTTATAAAGCACATTCATGCATATGCAACAGATTTGAGGAAATCTCACAAATACAAAAGATAAATGCACAGGAGGGACACCAACAAATTGTTTCACTTTTTTTTTTAGGAGAAAAAAAACAGGTAAATATGCTGGAACATAGTTTTAATATCAGACCTGCAACGAACATGGTCAATAGTATCATGTGTCAGTCTGCTGGCAATATTTCCACTGTGGGGGTTACCTAAAAACACACGAGTAAGAAAATTAATTAGTAATAACCATTATATACAAATCTTCAAAAGCTCAGAAACACTCTAAAATATCTGTCTATCTATCTATCTGTCTATCTATCTATATTACTAAAACTCTCATCTTGACCACTTCCTGTCTGCGTTAAATTTACGCAAAAATGATCCCACATGGTGCTACGATTTTTTTGCCACCTTACTCACCATTTTCCTCTGTTGCAAGTCAAATAAGTTTTGTTCCGATCGGTGAAATACTACGAAAGATATGAAGGCTTTGAAGGTTCCCTCTCCCCCACGTTTTTGAAATTAAGGCAGTGAATGGTACGCTGAATTTTTATGACAGAAATTGAGCATAGATCTAAAGATGGATTACTGCAACTACACATAACAGAACTGAAACTACACCTGGATCACTATTTTCTGTTGGTTCCCTTACCTAAAAACCATTAATTATTTAACAGAAAGCAATGGAATATTATTTATCTCAATGGATCAAAAGATTAACACTTCTTAAATTATTAAAAGTTAGATTCAGCGAAGTATCAGCAGAAACTGTGCTTACTTGTACATGGATCATTCAAGTGTCTTATTGGGCAGAGAAATATGCTACAATCATAGCTGGATAACACACCTTGAGATAAGAATTGGAAGATACTTGGAAGAACCATTTTTTGGATATACCAAATTGATACCTGGGTTAAATTTGGAGAAATTCCAAAGCAATGGTTGTTTTTTTTCAGGGCTCTAAAGGTTAAGAGATACTAAGATAACGGGATAAAAACAGCTTTTTCTTAATGCACCCATGTTTCTTGGGTTGGGGAAAACAGAACTTGATGTTAAGAAAGATAGATTCAGGGTGAAGATATAATTGGGGAAACCAGAACTTGAGGCCACAGTTTAAAAATTAGATCCATATTGAAGTTGTAGAGACCGTACTAAAAATTTTGAAGTCGATTGCACAATTGGCGTAGATTCATTTAAAAAATTCAAATGTGGAGTTAGATTGAGTTTTGTTAACCAAAGATTTTACAGGACAGGAGAAATGGCAGATAAATGGATAAGCTTCTCAATTCAGCAATATACTTAGAAGAACAGGCCCCATGGGTCTATTGTTGTTTGCTGTTTTTCATATCAGGCAAGCGAAAGTTATGAACATAAATACTTTCAGTTATAAGCCTGAGAAATATCAATTATTTCCCAATTAAAAAGGACCATTTTAAGCTTGAGGACTAACAATGCAGGTCTTACCATAGATATTTTCCGCAAGGTCTTGGTAAAAGTGATGAATTTGACTGTGCGGATATAGAGTTGCTCCTCCATGGTCCAGGTAAGTGACTCCTAACAAAATCAAATTAAAGTTAATTTGTTTACAGTACAGAAATCTGAAATAAAACAAAGAAAATTAGCTTCTGTTTGAAAGCACCTTTAAAGTAGCATAACACACAATTATTCAACCAAAAACAGTTGTTTATCTACTTGGAGGCATTAGGGCAGATAACCAAAGAGTATATAGGCCACAAAGTATGTTTTAAGGAGCATCTAAAAGGAAGAAAGAGGGATTCTGAGATAATTACAGACAAAGGAATTGGCAACTAATGGAAGTTCAATTAAATTCATGGAACAACTAGAACTCTGAAATTAAAGTAATGGACAGGGTAATAATTCTGGAAGAAATTACTAACTTAGGAAGCATCAGAATCTCAAGGGGTCTAAAAACAAAGGTAAAAATCAAGGTGGTGCTTAAACAGTGCAAACTAGATAGCACTTGATTGACAGGTGAATAGTACATTGCATGGCCGCAGAGGTTAAAAAGGTAGAATTAAAGGCAGTTTTAGAAGCATCAGTTAAGAGGTCTAAAATCCAGCTCAATGTTAAATATGATTGAGGTGGCAAACAGTCCGATTCAGTTCAAGAATGCAGGGCCTCCCCGGGTAAAAAAAAGCCTGATGTATGGTTACTGTGTACATTTGAATAAGAGTTTGTGAGAAGGGTAGGATGGATTTGCTAGCAGCTGCGGGGCTGCAGGAGTCTTCTGCTAGATGTGAATGCGGCATTTCGAAGTGCCTTCTCTCCCCTCCCCGCACAAGCCACAATATAGGGCTTGATCGGGCTAAGCAGAACAGTGAGCGCTGAGCAAGTCAGAACCTACTCTCTGTCCTGTCACAGCTGTCTCAGTGATTGTCTCCTCACACTGTTTTTCTTAATTTCCGATTTATGAACAGTTGAGATTACAAACTGTTCTCATTAAACAGAAAGCTGTCATAATTTGGGGACTGCCTGTAGCTGCCAGGTAGACAGTGGGAATCGATGCTTTATGAACACAGCCTCTGCTCAAGACCAATCAAACAAACTTTATTGTCATTTAGAAATACATCGATATATGCAATTCCAAACGAAATTCCGTTGCATTTGGCTCCCAGTGCAACACGATAATAAACAGAAGGATAAAATGGATAAAATGGATAAAAGGATAAAATGGATAAAAGGATAAAATAGACAATGTTGGCAGCCCATTACATGGTATTCAGGTGTCTGATGGCTCGTGGGAAGAAGCTGTTGCAGAACCTTGATGTTCTGCTCCTTATGCTACGATATATTTTGACCAAAGACAAAATCTATGTTCTTCCCTATAATTAAATGAAATAAATTTCTGTCTTGTATCCAGCACTGAATGATCAAACTGTCGAAACAATTGGAGGCTGAAAAAGGCTCAGCGGAGGTGATGAGGAAGTGGACCAAGTTCACAAGTTATAGGATTAGAATTAGGCCATTCGACCCATTGAGTCTACTCCGCCATTCAATCATGGCTGCTCTCTGCCTCCGATTCCCATTTTCTTGCCTTCTCCCCATAACCCTTGACATCCGTGCTAATCAAGAATTTGTCTATCTCTGCCTTATAAATATCCACTGACTTGGACTCCACAGCCATCTGTGGCAATGAGTTCCACAGATTAACTACCATCTGACTAAAGAAGTTCCTCCTCACCTCCTTTCTAAAAGAGCACCCTTTAATTCAATGACCTCTGGTCCTAGGCTCTCCCATCAGTGGAAACATCCTCTCCTCATCCACTCTATCTATGCCTTTCATTATTCTGCAAGTTTCAATGAGGTCCCCCCTCAACCTAAACTCCAGCAAGTAGAGGCCCAGTGCTGTCAAACACTAATCATATGCTAACCCACTTATTTTTGGAATCATTCTCGTAAAACTCCTCTTAATCCTCTCCAGAGGCAGCTCATCCTTCCTCAGATATGGGGCCCAAATTTGCTCACAGTACTCCAAATGCAGCCTTCCTTACTACCAATTCAACTTGCAAATTAACTTTTTAGGAATCTTGCACCAGCACTCCCAAGTCCCTTTGCACCTCCGATTTCTGGATTATTTCTCCGTTTAGAAAATAATCTATGCCATTATTCTTATACCAAAATGCATGACTCCACTTTGCTATACTGAATTTCATCTTGAATACCTTAGATAAAAACGACCCAAATGCAAATTACCTGCCCATCGATAAGAAATGAAAAGAGTACCAGAAATAAATCTTTGGCAGGTGCAAGAGTTATGGTACAGCATCAAAGTGAAGCCACTATTGATGATTTGCTGGGACTGAAAGGATGTTTTTGTGTCAGGATGATGAAAATAGATTTGAAAGAGTGGGGGACAGTAGGTGAGGAAATAGAACCAAATAGTTCACTATTTCAGCTCATAAATGGCCAGAAAAAAAGCTGGGTATTAGTTTAGATTGATGGTTAATGGAACAGGAGAATTAAATACTGAGGTGGACAAAGTAGCCTTGATATTTATGGGTGGCCAAAGCCATAAAGGAAAAAAAGGGAAAATGGTGCATAACACAAAGATCTGTCAATTTTAATGACAGTTTGGGGGCAGGGAGCTCAGGTTGAGGAAGACATTGGAAAATACTGCAGGTGATGACAGTACACAGAGAGGTGACCATTAATTAGGAGATTGCCATGTCATCAGCTATCTCCATAACTTAGCAGCCCTCTTTGTGGAAAAGGCAGGCCATGTTAAGATAACAGAGGAAAATCATTTCCTCTGGCAAGTACAGTATTGACAGGAGGTGGAAATACAAGTTAATTGCATAAAATGTAGAGGGGGGGGGGGGGGGGGGGGGGGGGGGGGGACCAAATTGAAATATTTTCTTGCGTTGTCTAGATCTGGAACAGGGTGCACAAAAAGGTGATGCAAACCAGTTATTTTAAATAAGTTATTTTAAAACAGAATTGGAGTGGTATTCAAGTTGCAGGCAAAAATAGCTGGGATAAGACAACACACAACCATTTATTCAGTATCAAAGCAAAATCTTCCATATTTCTGTATTTTCATTAGCCTTTACGTTGTGAATCTGGACACAGGAATTCATGAAAAATATTTTTAATTGGAGAAATAGTAGCATGCTTGACCAAATTATTTCCTTAACTTCACTTCATCTGAAGATTATACTCGACGTGTTAAGTAGAAAGCCACAGCAAATTGACGAGCATTAATAAATTAAATTGTGAACGGCATGTTCTCCACATACAGGTTTAACCAAACCACTCTGTGCAACAGGAAAATATTGTCAATATTTTTTCATCATACTTCGTGGATTGGTCCAAAAATAACAGGAATGATCTTAAATTGCCTTACAGCACAGAAAGAGGCAATTTCTGCTCAACAAGTTTATGCCATCTCAAGTGAGCAATCTTATTTTTCACAATAACTTTCCATGCAACCTATTCTCCTTATATTCTCACTAGTTTCTCCCACTTACCTATACATTTAGAGAATTTGGAAGTAGCTAGTTCACCTACAAACCTTCGTGTCTTTGGGATGTGAGAGAAACCAGAGCACCTAAAGGAAACTCACATGGTCACAGGGAGAACATGTAAACTACACAAAGACAGCAATGAAATTCAGGATTGAAGCCTTATCATTAATTCTGTGAGGCGGGAGCTAATAGATGTGCCATGGCCAATGCCAGTTAACATTTTTAACATAAGCCTTAGGTCATCTTCTGTACTGTACTGAAATTCAACATTTGAAAAATGTTGTGATATTCACAACATGCAAAGAAGTCTTTTGAATGCTTCAGCAGTTATACACTCTGGTACGTCTGGTACGTTGGCAATCTCTCCAGTGCACTCTCTGTTCTTTTTAGCTTATCATCCTTTGTTAATTATGAAGAATAGCTAACACATTCTTATGGAGCATAAACACCATTAAGGTTCTGACTCCCAAGACAAAGAACAATCATATTTGTTTACTCATATACAAGGTAAAACATTAAAGACCATTATGTTGGTATTGGCTTTATCTATATAATTAAGTCTCATCTTGACCATTTCCTGTCTGCGCTGTATATTGATTTTAGAAAAAACGCTACCATATATCGCTATGATTTTTGGCCATCTTACTCACAGTCTTCCTCCGCTGAGCAAGCCCCGAGGATCTTTCCCATCGATGAAAAATAAAAAAGTTATGTGTGTTTAAAATACCTCTCGCCTGTCAATCACCGCGATGAAGGTGACGCCCCTTCCGGGTTGGGGGGGGGGGGGAGTGGGGTGGGGGGCAGGACTATAAAACCCCAGATGCCTGGACGTGACTCAGTCACTCTGCAAGATCGCGGGTGAGAGGCCACGACTCTCATTCTAAGCTGTGAATCAACTGAACTGTGAGTCTGCAATGTACTTGCAATAAATGATTTGTTAGCCCTTAATGACAATGCCATGAGTTGTTTGGCTTGCTGCCCTGCCTGTGCTTGAAACTGCAATGGTTTATTAGGTCCAATTGTGGGCAGTGGAGGCCAAATCACTGGATGGATTTAAGAGAGAGTTGGATAGAGCTCTAGGGGCTAGTGGAGTCAAGGGATATGGGGAGAAGGCAGGCACAGGTTATTGATAACGGACGATCAGCCATGATCGACAGGAGTTGTGTACAGGCCACTTAACAGTAGTAGTGGAGTTGGAGATGGCATCAAACATGAAATTTGAAATGTGTGCAACAAGGGTAAAACAGTTATAATGGGTGACTTCAATCTACATATAGATTGGGCGAATCAAATTGGCAGGGGTGCTGAGGAAGAGGATTTCTTGGAATGTATGCGGGATAGTTTTCTAAATCAACATGTAGAGGAACCAACAAGAGAGCAGGCTATTCAAGACTGGGTACTGAGTAATGAGGAAGGGTTAGTTAGCAGTCTCATTGTGCGTGGCCCCTTGGGCAAGAGTGACCATAATATGGTTGAGTTCTTCATTAGGATGGAGAGTGACATTGTTAATTCAGAAACAAGGGTTCTGAACTTAAAGAAAGGTAACTTTGAGGGCATAAGACGTGAATTGGCCAAGACTGGCAAGTGATTCTTAAAGGGTTGACGGTGGATATGCAATGGAAGGCATTTAAAGACTGCATGGATGAACTACAATAATTGTTCATCCCAGTTTGGCAAAAGAATAAATCAGGGAAGGTAGTGCATCCGTGGGTAACGAGGGAAATCAGGAATAGTATCAAAACTAAAGATGAAGCTTACAAATTAGCCAGAAAAAGCAGCCCACCAGAGGACTGGGAGAAATTCAGTCCAGCAGAGGAAGACAAAGTGCTTAATTAGGAAAGGAAAAATAGATTATGAAAGAAAACTGGCACGGAACATAAAAACATAGATATGTGAAGAGAAAAAGGTTAGTAAAAACAAATGTAGGTCCCTTGCAGTCAGAAACTGGTGAATTGATCATGGAGAACAAGGACATGGCAGACCAATTGAATAACTACTTTGGTTCTGTCTTCACAAAGGAAGACATAAATAATCTGCCAGAAATAGCAGGGGACCGGGGGTCAAATGAGATGGAGGAACTGAGTGAAATCCAGGTTAGCCGGGAAGTGGTGTTAGGTAAATTGAATGGATTAAAGGCCGATAAATCCCCAGGGCCAGATAGGCTACATCCCAGAGTACTTAAGGAAGTAGCCCCAGAAATAGTGGATGCATTAGTGATAATTTTTCAAAACTCTTTAGATTCTGGAGTAGTTCCTGAGGATTGGAGGGTAGCTAATGTAACTCCACTTTTTCAAAAGGGAGGGTGAGAGAAAACGGGGAATTACAGACCAATTAGTCTAACATCGGTAGTGGGGAAAATGCTAGTCAGTTATTAATGATGGGATAGCAGCACATTTGGAAAGCGGTGACATAATTGGACAAAGTCAGCATGGATTTATGAAAGGTAAATCATGTCTGACGAATCTTATAAAATTTTTTGAGGATGTAACTAGTAGAGTGGATAAGTGTGAACCTGTGGATGTGTTACAGTGGCTTGCAAAAATTTTCATACCACTTGAACTTTTCCACATTTTGTCACGTTACAACCACAAACGTAAATGTATTTTATTGGGATTTTATGTGATAGACCAACACAAAATGGCGCATAATTGTGGTGGAAGGAAAATGATACATGGTTTTCAAATATTTTTACAAATAAAAAACTGAAAAGTGTGGCGTGCAAAAGTATTCAGCACCCTTTACTCTGATACCCCTAAATAAAATCCAGTGCAACCAATTGCCTTCAGAAGTCACCTAATTAGTAAATAGTCCACTTGTGTGTAATCTAATCTCAGTGTTAATACAGCTGTTCTGTGAAGGCCTCAGAGGTTTGTTAGAGAACATTAGTGAACAAACAGCATCATGAAGCCCAAGGAACACACCAGACAGGTCAGGCATAAAGTTGTGGAGAAGTTTAAAGCAGGGTTAGGTTAAAAAAAATATCCCAAGCTTTGAACATCTCACGGAGCACTGTTCAATGCTGCAAACCTACCAAGACATAGCCGTCCACCCAAACTGACAGGCCGGGCAAGGAGAACATTGATCAGAGAAGCAGCCAAGAGGCCCATGGAGGAGCTGCAGAGATCCACAGCTCAGGTGGGTGAATCTGTCCACAGAACAACTATTAGTCGTGCACTCCACAATTCGGGCCCTTATGGAAGAGCGGCAAGAAGAAAGTCATTGTTGAAACAAAGCCATAAGAAGTCCCGTTTGCAGTTTGCCACAAGACATGTGGGGGACACAGCAAACATGTGCTCTGGTCTGATGAGACCAAAATTGAAGTTTTTGGCCTAAATGCAAAATGCCATGTGCGGCGGAAAACTAACACTGCACATCACCCTGAACACACCATCCTCACTGTGAAACATGGTGGTGGCAGCATCATGCTGTGGGGATGCTTTTCTTCAGCAGGGACAGGGAAGCTGGTCAGAGTTGATGGGAAGATGGATGGAGCCAAATACAGGGCAATCTTGGAAGAAAACCTGTTAGAGTCAGCAAAAGACTTGAGACTGGGGCGGAGGTTCACCTTCCAGCAGGACAGCTACCCTAAACATACAGCCAGAGCTACAATTGAATGGTTTAGATCAAAGCATATTCATGTGTTAGAATGGTCCAGTCAAAGTTCAGACCTAAATCCAATTGAGAATCTCTGGCAAGACGTGAAAATTGCTGTTCACAGACGCTCTCCATCCAATCTGACTGAGCTTGAGCTATTTTGCAAAGAAGAATGGGCAGAAATTTCAGTCTCTAGATGTGCAAAGCTGGTAGAGACATACCCCAAAAGACTTGCAACTGTAATTGCAGCGAAATTCTACAAAGTATTGACTCAGGGGGGCTGAATACTTTTGCACGCCACACTTTTCAGTTCCTTCCACTTCACAATTATGCACCACTTTGTGTTGGTCTATCACATAAAATCCCAATAAAATACATTTATGTTTGTGGTTGTAACATGACAAAATGTGGAAAAGTTCAAGGGGTATGAATACTTTTGCAAGCCACTGTATATCTGGACTTTCAGAAGGCTTTCAACAAGGTCTCACATAAGAGATTAGCATACAAATTTAAAGCACACGATATTGGGGGTTCAGTATTGATGTGGATAGAGAACTGGCTGGCAGACAGGAAGCAAAGAGTAGGAGTAAACGGGTCATTTTCACAATGGCAGGCAGTGACTAGTGGGGTACCGCAAGGCTCAGTGCTGGGACCTATTTACAATATATATTAATGATCTGGATGAGGGAATTGAATGCAACATCTCCAAGTTTGTGGATGACACGAAGCTGGGGGGCAGTGTTAGCTGTGAGGAGGATGCTAGGAGGCTTACAAAATTCTTAAGGGGTTGGACAGGCTAGATGCAGGAAGATTGTTCCCGATGTTGGGGAACTCCAGAACAAGGGGTCACAGTTTAAGGATAAGGGGGAAGTCTTTTAGGACTGAGATGAGAAGATCTTTTTTCACACAGAGAGTGGTGAGTCTGTGGAATTCTCTGCCACAGAAGGTAGTTGAGGCCAGTTCATTGGCTATATTTAAGAGGGAGTTGGATGTGGCCCTTGTGGCTAAAGGGATCAGGGGGTATGGAGAGAAGGCAGGTACAGGATACTGAGTTGGATGATCAGCCATGATCATATTGAATGGCGGTGCAGGCTCGAAGGTCCGAATGGCCCACTCCTGCACCTATTTTCTACGATTCTATGATCACAATGAATGGCCGTGCTGGTTCAAAGGGCCGAATGGCCTCCTCCTGCACCTGTTTCTATGTTTGGAAGGAATAAATGCTTTATTAGGTCCGACTGTGTTTGGTTCAAAAGTCCCGCTTATTTCGTGACTTCCGCATAGTGGAATTGATTGCGTAATTTACGGTGAGTGCAGAGGTCGCGCTGATTGCATAATTTACGGTAAGTGCAGAGGTTGCGCTGATTGCGGAAGTGCCGCTAACTGCAGAAGCCCCAAACTGGAGAGGCCGCGCTCAGCCGTGTGAGTATTCAAGAAAGTTTACTGCCATATATATGGTGTGTGAGTCAGTGAGTGTGTTTATGTGTGTGTTCGTGAGTCAAAGGAAGGGGGCCGGGCTCAATCTCAGAAAATGTTTGCATAGATTTTGTGAAGACCAACATTCACATTTTGTGTGAGCACACAGAGTTTTATATATCGTAATTCGTAGAAATTGTGATCCATAATAAAACGGGGAATTTTAACTGGCGGTTAAAAGCATTAGATCTGTTGAACTTGTTAAGAGTATAGACTTGGTGACCCGTTTCCAAATGGTTGTGTTAGCTTAAGAATAATATTAACAATTCCAGCAACAGTAGCTTCTGCAGAGAGGTCATTTAGCAAACTCAAGCTGATTAAGAATTATTTAAGGTCTACAATGTCTCAGTAACATCTTGTGGATTTAGCCAGGCTATCTATTCAAAGTCAAAGTCAATTTTATTCGTCACATACACCCGAATGTGCAGTGAAATGAATTTGCCAGCAGCAATACACTTAAAAAGAACACACAATACACAATAAAATTTAAAACAAACATCCACCACAGCATTCTTCACTGTGGTGGAAGGCAACAAGGCTCAGACAGTCCTCCTCCTTTGTTCACCCGTGGTTGGGACCATAACCCCTCCGTAGTCGCCGCTACAGGCGGCCCGATGTACAGGCCCTCTCATCAGCATGATTCAAACTCCGACGTCGGGACGGACAAACACACTCTGCGGATTGGAGGTCCCGACTCGGCACTTTCCTACCGGAGACCGCGGCTTCAGGATGTTATAGGCCCAGGCCGGTGGTCGGAGCTCTTCTCCAGCGATCCCCGGCGAGGGATCCCAGGCCCGATGGTAAGTCCACGCCACGCCCGCAGCTAGAAGCTCCGCAGACCGCGGCTTCAGGATGTTTTAGGCCGCAGGCTGGTGGTCGGAGCTCTTCTCTGGCGACCCCGGTGAGGGACCCCAGGCTCCGGATGGTAATTCCACGTAATGCCTGCGGCTAGAAGCTCCGCAGACCACAGCCCCACGATGTCAACGTATTGAATTGATAGTATTGAATCAAACATTGCCAGAACAATACATTTTCATGCTGTAATTCAAAAATATTCACAAAAAAAGGCCAGGGAAGCTCTTTATTGAAAGTAAATACTAAGCCTATCTACCTTCTTTTACTTTTTACTAATAATTATGCCTTCTGATGATCTGATCTGCATAGAAATATAAAAGGATGTTTCAATGTGAATCCTTTCTCCTTATCTGTATTGTAGCATAAACAAAGATGTTCAAAACAAAGATAGATAAAAATGCTTGAAAAACTCAGCGATGAGGCCGCATCTATGGAGCGAAGGAAAACAAATGTGCTTTCTGATCCTATTATTTTATTTATATTTATTTATATTTATCATGGAGGGAGTATAGGGGCATAAGGCCACAAATCTAGAAAATCAACAGAGCGCTCCATTCCACCCCTCTCCATCTTCCATACCTCCTTTTGCCTTGCAGGCTACAGCTTATGGCATAAAACCGTAGCGTTGTGGATAAAAACAGGATCACTAATGGAGAAGGGAAGGGGGCCCAATATAAACTTTGTACCCACTGATAAAATACCTCTGATGCCCTGCGTATACACACACACAAACTATGTTTGTTGTGAACCATGTCTTCCAAGACGCGCACGTATAGTGAAGCATTTCTCAAGTTCGGCTTCACAAGCATTGTTCAAAAATCCGTGGTCAAGCCTCAATGTGTTAACTGTGCCAAGGTTTTGAGCCACGAGAGCATGAACCCAGCAAATTGAAGATCCATTTGGAGTCTTGTCACAGCAACCTGGCGGGGAAGGGCATGGACTATTTCAAACGAAAAGAAGCCGCACTCAAGGGTTCCCACATCGATTCGACGGGTCACTGCGCTCATCAAAATGTAGCAGCGTTGGAGGCTTCATACCGGATTGCTTATCGAATCGCACAGACTAAGAAACCTCACAGCATCGGTGAAGAGTTTATCAAGCCATGCCTTCTCGAAGCAGCGAAGTTGGTGCTGGGGGAACAGTAGTCATACAAGTTCAGGCGGATTTCCCATTTGAATGACACAGTCAAAAGTCGAATCTCAGATAGAAGTAATGATATTCTGCTGCAAGTAGTGAACGCTGTGAAGAGCAGTCCAGTGTATTCACTGCAACTGGACGAGTCAACAGATGTTGCCTCATGTTCCCAACTGCTAGTCTACGTTCGTTCCCTCAATGGAGAAGCCATGAAGGAGGAGTACCTGTTCTCGGAGCCATTGGCTACTACCACTCGGGTAGAAGATGTGTTCAGAATGCTGGAAGCCTTCCTGGCTGGGGACGCGTTGTCGGGGTGCGTACAGATGGGGAACCTTCCATGGTCGGTTGCAGATCCGGCTTCCAAGCCTTCGTGAAGGATTTCGCTCCCCATGTCTCCTTCACTCACTGCATGATACATCGGCATGCTTTAGCGATGAAGACTCTCCTTTCTGGTCTTTGAGAAGTGCTTTCAGATGTGGTGAAGATTGAGTACCACATCCGAGGGAGCGCAACAAACTCAAGAATCTTCAAAGCGATGTGTGAAGTAATGGGCGCCAATTTCACTTATTCCATACAGAGGTGCGCTGGCTTTCGCGTGGTAAAGTTCTCAATCGTGTGATTCAACTTCGAGAGGAAATAGCGCTGTTCTTGGAGGGAGGGTGTACTGAGAAGAATTAGCTTCATGAAAAGATGCAGGATGAACAGTTCGTGATGACGGTTGCTTACTTGGCTGACTTCTTCACCGAGGTGAATTCCTTGAACCTGTCACTTCAAGGAAACCTCTCAATGCTACACACGGCTCGTGACAAAGTGTCAGAGTTCAGGAGGAACCTTTACCAGAGAAGAGTCCAGGACAGTGACACGACTATCTTCCCCGAGATGACGACTTTCCTGGGTGCTATGCCAGATGATGTATGCCACTTCCTCGAGATCTCAACCCACCTTCTGGCAATTAGTGAAGCCATCAAATGTTACTTCCCCGGACTGGACAATTGCTCTCGTGATGAGCGGATCATCCGACCCTTCTCCATTGAAGACGGTGCCATCAGCGCTACTGACACGACTGCGAAGGTTGAATTTTACCAACTTCGTGAAGATGCGCAGCTCAAGAGTGACTTCATGGAACAAGAGCTCGCCATATTTTGGATGAAAGTGAAGGACTGTCCTGTTCTTTCGAAGAGGGCCCTCACCCTATTGGTCCAGTCCTCCTCAACCAGCATGAGGTGCTGCCTGTCGAGCATTCGTCCTTGTTTTGATTACCTGATGGCTGTGAAGCAATTTCAGCCATCCCATTGACTGAGCATTGGCAGATGTTTTAATAAATCGGGTGTTTCTTTTTCAATTTTTGTTTTGGGGATCACGGTACTAAGAACTTCTGACGGGGTTGTGGGGCCAAAAAGGTTAAGAACCACTGGGCTAGATACAAAGGCTTTCAAAGCACATACCACCAGATTCAAGAACAGCTTCTTCCCACTGTTATCAGACTCTTAAACAGATCTCTCTTCTGTTATGGAAGAATTCCCGATCTTCCAATCTACCTTATTGCGCTCCCTACACTTTTGTTACCTGCACTTTCTCTGCAGCTGTAACACTATATTCTGCCATTTGTTTTTCTCTATAGCATTATCTGATATACTCATGTTTAGTATGATTTGCATGGATAGTGTGCAAAACAAAGTTTTCACCATGACAATAATAATAAACCATAAACAGAACCAAAGTTAGCATGGATTATGAAAGGGAAATCATGCCCGATTGATCTGGTGAAGTTCTTCAAGAGCATGACAAATAAAATAGATAATGGGGAACTAACGTATGTGGTGCATTTAGATTTTGCACAAAGTTCTCAATAAGGAGATTGGTCATCAAGACTGGATCACACTGATTTGGGGGTAATTTACTCGTATGGTTTAAGAATTTGTTCATGGATAAAAAGGAAACAATAGGAATAAATGAGTCTTTCTTTTGCTTACACACTATGACTAGTCAGGGATTGCTACTTGGGTCATTGGCAGATACATAAACAAGACAGAGCATTCAGACAGACTCAAGCACAGGCAGAGGGAAGGGGATACAAACCACATGCAGGTAGATGGAATTAGTTTCCCTTAGCTTCATGACCTACAGACCATAATCAGTAAGAATGGATGGTTGGCAAAAAGATGGTGGGCTGAAAGGCCTATTCATGTTCAACAAGATTTCAAATTCCATCCAAGAAGGTTATGGAGGCCCTGCCAATGAGTTTATTCCAATCAGATCAATAGGTTCATAGACATTAAGGAAAGTCACTGGATATGAGGGCACAGCACTGGAAAATTGAGCAAACATCAAATATCAGCCATGATAATTCACAGGCAGAGAAGCTAAAGATAAATGCTTAGCTCTTACATATAGTGTTCTGATAGGGTTCTTTAAAATTATCAAAGGATTTGAACGTTTTGAGAACACACTTTTTAGCTCAATTAAAAAAAAATGATATTAGAAATATAAAATATTCACAAATTAATTCAACAGATTCAGGAGAACTACTTTGTAGAATCCACTAAAAATGCAAAACTTACAATCATTGAATGAAACCAATGGTTGTGGGTGATTAACAGTTAAAGTAGAAAACCGTGCTGGGAAGAGAACGGAAGTACATGTTGATAGGGTATATTAGGGAGGATTGCCAGAATAGACACGTGATACAATCTTTAAATAACAACAATTCAAAATGAACACTTTACATGCATTCAGGTCGAGTCTGAGACATTTATAAATCATAGATTTCATCACGTGGTACGCTGTGCACATGGGATCTCCTCTTCATAACTGAAGGGTTTTTAAAAAGTATTCTACAAATTTATGTGATCAAATAATTTGAACTTTCCCAAGATGCTTCCAGGGAAGCATCCTGTGCTAAAATTAGCAGTCGCATTTCCTAAGTTAAAGTGGCCATAATTAAACATATTTATACATTATGTATATTCAAATCTCTTACAAATCGAAAGCAACCCCGGATATAGGCAGGAATCAACCAAAGATCATAGATTTCCGCTCTATGATCTTTGGTCTCAACCGTGACGGGACTCCAACCCAGTGCTCCGCTGGGGCACTCCGAGATCCAGTGCTTTACTGCCACCAGCTGCCGGATCCAGCACGAACTACCGCCTCAACTCAGCGCCCTACTGCCCCGCCCAGTTACCTGACAATCTGCCGAACTCCCGAGCCCTCGCCGCACTTATTTGCCCCCCGTAGTCGTACTGTGTGAAGGTTTCCTGGAACCAGTCCTGGCTGGGCAGCGGGCTACTCTGCTCCATGCCTCCTCCCCGGGCGAGTGGCGCGCTGCAGCGCCCCGGCCGCCCCTCGACATTGAGAGCAAAGATCGTAGTATCTTTGATTGAGAGGCGGCAGCGGCTCCACCCCCAGTGAGCTGCTCGGGCGGAGGGACACCGCTGGCTGGATCAAAGATACCAGAGCTGTAGCAGGGGGAGCAATTCGGACTCGACGTACTGCCTCTGAAAACTAGCATTGAGGTTACAGAAACAGTGATTCCCATTCCTGGTCGCCGGGACCCTTTCGGTAAAGTCCCTCGGTACATAAATGCTGTTAAGGCACTTGCTATTACCAGTATACTTTCCCCGTGCATTCGACCTTCCAAAGTGCAACACATCACTCCTGTTTGGATTAAACGCCATCTGTCCTTACCAAAGATACTAGAGGACTAGTATCGTTGGTAATTACACCGCACATTTCTGTAACTGATTACTTTATTAAGGGCCTGTCCCACTTGGGCGACCTAAGCTGCGAGTTTGCCCTGGACTCAAACTTGCAGCATGATCGACACGAGGTCATAGGTTGTATGAGGTGGCTGGAACTCTTCTTCATGTTCGAGGGAGGTTCCCGCCTACTCGCGGCCTCAGCTAGGTCGTGGAAATTTCTTCAGCATATTGAAAAATTTTCCACAACTAAAATTTGGTCGGCATGGGGTCTTTTTCACTCGTAGTACAGTGGAGTGGGGTTGCTATTTACTCACAAGCACTCAAGGGCACCAGAAGGCCATCTCCTTCTCTGACAGGCCATTTTGATTGGCTCATTGGAGTTTCACGACCTAGGAAGACCTACCGGTAGGTAAAATGCCCGCTAACTTTATTAAACTTCTTAAAAGTGTCTCCACTTCTTCTCCCCCCCCCCCATTCTCTCCCCTTCTCTCCCCCTTGTGTCTCCCTTATCTCCCCTTCTCCCCCCTTCTCCAGGCGAGAGCTTTCCAGGCGAGTGCCCTCGAGCTTGAAGGTCGAAGGCACTCTTCTGGACCTTAAGGGCCTGTCCCACTTGGGCGACCTAATCTGTGAGTGCCTTCGACCTTCAAGCTCGAGGGCACTCGCCTGGAAAGCCTCAAGCTGGATCGACCGGCCGCGTTGAAACCGCGAGCTGCATCGACCGAACCGCGAGCTGCATCTACCAACCGCACGCACACACAAACACAACGCGAAGGTGGGGGCCAGGGACAGCGGAGGAGCGCTGTCTGCGCGATGAAGAGGAAGGTAAACGGCTGCCACAGAGTATCGTAAGTCTTTTGGGGGGGGAGGAAGAGAGAAGGAGAGAGAATCAGAATGCCGTTTATTATTTAAACATAGGTTCAAACGAAATTACGTTCCTCCAGTCATAACAACAAAAAAACAAAACACACAATTAACACAATTCCAAGGGGAGGAGAAGGGGGGGGGGGGGGGGGGGGGGGGGGGGGGCGAAGGAGTGGAGACACTTTTAAAATGTTTTAATAAAGTTTAGCGGGCATTTTAGGTCTTCCTAAGTCGTGAAACTCTAAAGAGCCAATCAAAATGGCCGGTCCACAAAGGAGATGGCCTATGGCTGCCCTCGAGTGCCTGTAAGTAAATAGCGACCCCACTCCACTGCACTACGAGTGAAAAAGACACATGCCGACCACATAGTCACTAGGGGCGCCACATTGAAGGCAGCGTTTGCTTCAGTCCGGTGTTTTAATTTTTTTAAAAAAATTTTTAGTCAGTTTTAAAGTTTGTTTTGGGGAATCTTTAACTTTTCTATGTGGGGGAGGGGGGTAGGGTAAGGGGGAAACTGTTTCCCAGTCGCTTCCTGGCGGTGACGCGACTATTCTCCGAGTCGCGTTCTCTCCCCCCTCCTCGCGGCCTACCACCTGGATTGGTGGGGCCTTTCCTGCCGGGGACCGGACCAGAGCTTCAACAGCAGTGGCGCAGCGCTGGAGTCACCGCGGAGCGGGCGATGCCTACATGGATCGCCGTTTGGAGCTCTGGAGCATTGGGCCACTGCTCCAACATCGCTGAGCTGTGGTTTGGAGAGCTTCCAGCGCAGCCAGTGCTGAACAACACCGTGGAGTCCTGGGGCCCTTTGCCGAGGGCCACCAGCGTTGCATCTCTACCCAGCGCGGCCTGTGAACTTCGGGAGCCGCGAACTCCGGTAGGAGGTGCCCGACTCGGATGTCCAAGCCACTGAGGAGGTCCTCCAGTCCCGACGTCGGACTTCCATCACCCCGGCGAGTGGGCCTGAACATCGGGCCGCCTGGAGTGGCGAGAGCGGGGGTTCGGGAGCCCCCCGACCACAGGAGGACTGAAATTTTGGTGCCTTCCCTCACAGTGGGAATTTGATCCCGCTGTGTGGGGATGTCTGTGTTAAAAAAAAAACTATCTTGTCCTGTCATCTTTATTATTTATTTGTATGGCTGTATGGCGATCACACATTTCACTGTATCAATTGGTATATGTGACAAATATATTTATCTTGAATCTTGTATCTATTTTACTCACGGAAAAATGTTCAATATGCTGAAAATGTTTCCCGACTTAGCTGAGGCCACGAGTAGGCGGGAACCTCCCTTGAACATGAAGGAGAGTTCCGTCCACCTCATACGACCTCGTAGGACGTCGTGTCGACCATGCTGCGAGTTTGAGTCCAGGGCAAACTTCTAAACTCGCAGCTTAGGTCGCCCAAGTGGGACAGCCCCATAACTTTCCAGTTACATTGACAACCTTCCTCACTGTCTGCAACACCAATTTTGGTGCCTGGAAATAACCAACCTATTTACACTTATGTTAAAGCCATTTTCACACTTCACAAACAACAGTCCCAGCCTTGCAAAACTCCACTGCTCACAGGCTTCCAGCCAGAATAACACCCTGCGACCACAAACCTCTGTCTTCTATGAGTAAGCCAGTTCCAAATCCAAATGATCAACACCCTGTGAATTCCATGCATCTTGCCAACTTTGAAGGACTTTATCAAATGTCCTATTAAGATCCTGTAGACAACATCTATTGTCCTATCCTCCTCTATCACCTCCGTCACCTCTTCAAAAAACTCACTCAAATTCATAAGACATGATTTGCCAGATATGTGAAGAAAGGTCTTGACCCAAAAAGTCACCCATTCTTTCTCTCCAGAGATGCTGCTGATCCCACTGAGTTACTCCAGCTTTTTGTGTCTATCTTCGGTTTAAACCGGCATCTGCAGTTCCTTCTTACAGAGATATTACCATGTTGATTGTGCCCAATTAGCCCATTCTCTTCCAAATATGAGTAAATCCTGTTTTGTACTGCGTGGAGCAACGACAACAATCTGCCTTCATACTCTCTCTTCTTGTTGCACACGCATGGCGTTCTTATGTACTTTGTCTATCCTGCTCATTGCCATCACCGCGTCCCATATTCACAGTTGGTGCCGAATCAGGGTTGGTAACATCGTTCCATGCTGCAGGCTGTTCTGCGATGCAAAAATATATAGATGTGAATAATTGTGTAGGCATTAAACAAGAAAAATTGAAATGTATATTGTGGCAAATAATAAAATGTCCTGACAGCTTAAACTCCCTTTCAAAGATATTGTCAATTTACCCCTATTTCCACAGCACAAAAAATTGACCATTTTGGCGGTTTTTACCAGGTAAGAACGTACGTGGTGCATATGTTACTAGCGTATGCCGGAAGCTTTGTACTCCAGAAGGCTTGAGCGACTCCGTGCGTCATGCCCTTTGACCTTATGACCTTCCGTGCAACCCCCCTATTACACTGCTGGACCATGGCCGGTTGCCAGTTTTTTGTGCGCGTGTCGAGAGTAGACTTTGTCTATGGCCCTGATATTTTGTGGCCTGGTGTGAGTATCGTAGTTTTGTTTCCTGGTTTACTGTTAGTTGCCAATGCATTCCAAGACAATCGGCTGGAGGAGATCTAATGTAGTGCATAGAGTGAATATTAATTCGGTGTTGATTTGTTTGTTAATTTGTTTAGTTTAATTTGGTAATGGAAAAGGAAATTGCTTACTTTGTTCATCAAATCGGCCTGTGTTTGCTTAGTAAGGCCTCATTTCACTGTTTGCACTGCTCTCTCTGCTAAGCCATTGGACGTAATGTGATACGGGGCTGTTGTCAGGTGCCTAATATTATTCATATAGTGTCATACTGTGTGGCAATAGGCCCTTTGGCCCAAGTTGCCCACGCCACCCATGTCCCATCTACACTAGTCCCACCTGTCTGCTTTTGGCCCATATCCCTCAAAACCTATCCTATCCATGTACCCATCTAAATGTTTCTTAAATGTTGCGATAGCACCTGCCTCAACTAACCCCTCCGGCAGCTTGTCCCATACACCCACCACCCTTTGTGTGAAAAAAAATCACCCCTCAGGTCCACTAAATCTTTCCCCCTCACCTTAAACTTATGTCCTCTGGTTCTTGATTCCGCTACTCTGAGCAAAAGTCTACATTTACCCAATCTATTCCTCTCATGATTTTGTACACCTCTATAAGATCATCCCTCATCCTTCTGCGCTCCAAGGAATAAAGCCTTAGCCTGCTCAACCTCTCCCTCTATCAGTCCCTCGAGTTCTAGCAACATTCTGGTAAATATTCCCTGAACCCTTTTAAGCTTGACACCATCTTTCCTATAACATGGTGACGGAAACTAACATGGTAACCAAAACTACAAACTCCTGGAATTCTGCACTTGTGGGGCCATTGTCAGATCCGATCATTTCCGGAATACCAAAACTAGAACATACCGACTGCAGTTTCGATATTGTAGTGGTTGAGGAACACGACATATACGCAGGTAATGCTTCTATTCACTTTGAATGGACATCCGCAACAGCCAGCAACATGTGTCCCTGAAATAATCGATGTGGATGCGCTTCCACGGGGAATCCTGCCATGCCTGTGGTTTAAGGGTTGGTAGTGCCTTTAGCGTCTTCTGACAAACAGGGTAAATACATACAATATTATTTGGGCTACCATACAGAGCTTCTCACATGTACCTTCGTTCTAACGACACCCGGGTGAATATTATGCAAATGGCGGTGTATGTGTTTACGGTCTTGGGAGGTAACCACTACATGGTTACCCCAAAATGCAGCCGTCCTGTAGGCTTGGTTCATGTTGACAATTTGTAAAAGGTTGTAATTCGGGCGAAGACTAACTTGTAACACTCTTTTTACCTGTGACAGAAGAGGATCCCAAGCTGTCCACTGCCTATTGATGTAATGATGTAGGCATCCAATGTAGAAGGACGGCCCCTATCCTGTCTTGACCATATCCAGCATTGGTCCTTCTGCAGTAAATGGTATAAGGGCTTTAATACTGTAGACATTATTTATGAACCGGTTATAATGCGTGACTAGTGCTAGGAACGAGCATTACTGCATAACATTTCGTGGGCACGGGGCTTCCTATAAGGCTTTAATTTTGTGCTCTTGTGGATGGAGGCCTGTTTTGTCGACTGAAGCCCAGATAATCGATTGAATTGGCCAAAAATGTTCACTTTTCCATCTCGAGGGTAAAGCCAGCTTCTCATAAGTGAGAAAGTATTCTGTCTATTATTTCAAGATGATGTGACTGACGTACCGGTTACTAAGATATCTTCAAGGTATGCTCAGACATAAGGAATATATTTAACTAAGTTATCATTCAGGCATTGAAATATACCCGGGGCAGAGCTTACTCCGAATGATAGCCGCTTGTTTTAAATTTGTCTTAAAATAGGTCTTTATTCTTTGGAGCGCAGTAGGTTAAGGGGGGACTTGATAGAGGTCTTTAAAATTATGAGAGGGATAGACAGAGTTGACGTGGATAAGCTTTTTCCATTGAGAGTAGGGAAGATTCAAACAAGAGGACATGATTTGAGAATTAAGGGACAAAATTTTAGGGGTAACATGAGGGGGAAGTTCTTTACTCAGAGAGTGGTAGCTGTGTGGAATGAGCTTCCAGTGGGTGGAGGCAGTTTTGATTTTATCATTTAAAAATAAATTGGATAGGTATATCGACGGGAAAGGAATGGAGGGTTATGGTCTGAGTGCAGGTAGATGGGATTAGGTGAGAGTAAGTGTTCGGCACGGACTAGAAGTGCAGAGATGGCCTGTTTCCGTGCTGTAATTGTTATATGGTTATATGGTTTAAACAGTCCTCTGTGTGTGTTAATTGTGGTAACATCCCGGGAGACTGTCTAATATGACCGCTGAGAATGATGGGGGGAATCGGCGGAGGGGCCACCGAGATCAAAGACGGACCTAGCTGGGGACATCCTGCTGCCATGTGTGGTGGGCAGGCAGAAGATAGGACTGTTCAGTGAGCTTTTGTAACTTTGTCGGCGCCAGAAACGTGGCAACACTTGTGTACGGCTTTGGTTTGGTCTGCTATATGATTCTACCGGGTTGTACGCAAAACAATACATTTCACTACCCTGGCGCACGTGACAATAAAGTATCATTGATTATCTAGGTTGTGGATACTCATTCAGTTTCATATCAGGTTTAGCAGTGAGTTTGTAGTCTCTGCAGATGCGAATGGATCCATCAGACTTCAGGACAGGTAGAATCGCAGCCACCATTCAGACTACTGCATGGGTGCTATCAGCTTTTTGCAGGCAATCGAGTTCTTCTTTGACCTTTGAGCCCACGGCATAAGGCACCAGATGACCCTTGTAAAACTTCAGTTGGAACTTCTCCTTAAATTCAACCTTAGCTGTCAGACCTCAGTATTGACCTGAAGTGTTGGCTTGGAATAAATGCTGATCCTTTTGCAACACAGCAGCCAATACGGGGTTTCCATCAATATGGCTGATGTGGGAGAGCACAGATGGCATGCTCTTAATCCAATTTCTGACCAGCAGATTAGGGTGTTGAGGTCCTCTGATGAGGTTCACGGGAAATGGAACAGCTCTCGATGGTAAACCACTTCCTCCATGAAGACACTACGTTCGCTGTCGTCCCTGGTGTAGCTGCGGAACAATGAGATAGGTGGTTGTGGTACTGCAATTTGGCGTAAAGATGATTTGCTTACCAAGGTTACAACTAACACAGTATCAAGTTCAAATTTCACTGGTTGGTTATCAACTATGAGTGTAACCACATAAGGAGGTTGGTTCTGGCTGCCTTTCTCATTGCTTCGAGAACAGTGTCTGATTCTTCACACCGGCCGTCTCCCTGTGTGGAGTTGATGGCCAAATTCTATTGTTTTCCCATGGAGTGTTTCTTGATGAAGCATCTTCTCGAGGTGCCCTACCTTTATCAGAATTGACAGACCCTTTTGATGCTTGCAGTTGGACCATTTCACATGGCTTTCACCACAGCAATTGCACATCTGTGAGGGCTGATTTGCTGTTGGCTGGGAATTGCGTGTCGGCAAACACTGGCAAATGTTGACACTTTCGGGAGGGAGCTCTCATTCCAATACCACCTGGATCAGTGGTGATTGGGGTGGTTGGATCTGTGTATGTCTGTATTTGACTACCTGCCCATGGCAAACTTTGTCCCAGGATAAGTCATGCCTTTTGGAAAGGGGGTTCTCCACTGTCTTCTAGTCCTGGACTCCCATGATCAACGCTTGGATAAGCATCACTTCTTTGACTTTGTTTGGTGTAATGTCTTTTACTTCCATTCTTAGACTGTTAGTCAAACAGAAGATCAAACAGAACACGTTGTCTTCCAACTTTAGACTGTGCATGCCATATGGAAGGAGAAGGAGAATGAGAAGGAGTAGGAGCAGAAGAAGAAGAAGACTGTTAGAGTCAAGGACATCATCTCATCCAAATTTATCTCCAAACTCTGGTACCCAAGAATCAGTACCCCCTCTGCCACTTGATCCTCTACTTTCTGACCCAGAAAACCAAGTCAATTGGTTACAGAGAAAGGTTGAACAAGTTAGGTCTTTATTCTTTGGAGCGCAGAAGGTTAAGGGGGGACTTGATTGAGGTCTTTAAAATGATGAAAGGGATAGACAGAGTTGACGTGGATACGTTTTTCCCATTGAGGGTAGGGAAGATACAAACAAGAGGGCATGACATGAAAATTAAGGGACAGAGGTTTCGGGGTAACGTGAGGGGGAACTTCTTTACTCAGAGGGTGGTGGCTGTGTGGAATCAGCTTCCAGCAGAAGTGGTGGAGGCAGGATCGATTTTAACATTTAAGAGTAAAGTGGATAGGTATATGGACGTGAAGGGAATGGAGGGGTATGGTCTGAGTGTGGGTAGATGGGACTAGGGGAAAACAAATGGTCGGCATGGACTGGAAGGGCCGAGAGGGCCTGTTTCCGTGCTGTAATTGTTATATGGTTATATGTTATATGGTTATATGGGGGAAGACTTGTATGTGATGGATTGAGCCATACCTACAACTCTCTGCAATTTCTTGCCGTCTTGGGCAGAGCTGTTCCCAAACCAAGCTGTGTTGCAACCCAACAGTATGCTTTCTATGGTGTATCTCTAGAAGTTTGTAAGAGTCACTGGAGACATGCAAATTTCCTCAGTTTCTTCAGGAATAGAGGCATGGTGTGTCTTCTTGACTGTTGCATCAAAGTGCTTGGTCCTCGAAAGAACATTATATCAAGGAACGTGAAGCTCTCGACCCTTTCCACATCCATACCATTGATGCAAATTGGTGCATACACTACACTATGCTTCCTTAAGTCAATAACTAGCTCCTTTGTCTTGCTGAATTTGATGGCGAGGTTATTGTCCTGGCACCATATCACTAAGTTTACGCTCTCCCTGCTGTACTCCCTCGTCATTGTTTGTAATTTGGCTCACCACTGTGGTGTCGACTGCAAACCTGTTGGGGAAATTAAAGCCAAATTTAGCCAGACAGTCGTGAGTGCAAAGGGTGTATAGTAAGGGACTGAGTATACGTCCTTGAAGGTGTTGGGAGTTATTGTGGAGAAGATGTTGGCACCTATCCTCACTGACAGGTCTGTGGGTCAGAAGGTTGAGACTCATGTGGCAGAAGGGGATGCTGTTTTCTTGGTCCCAGTGTTTGGAGATAAGTTTGGATGGGATTATGGTATTAAAGGCAGAGTATTGTGGCGCGGTTATAAGCCCGAAATGAAGACGAGGAGCCAGGTATTTCGTGAGGACTTTTATTAGGTGGTATTCTCTTGTCCAGTCGGATCTGTAGTGGTCATTTGGTTTGTTTTGTGTGTCATTAATTATGGCATGTGTCTTTAAATTTTAGACTGCCTGTTATATTGTGGGTGGGATTTATGATGTATTTTATGGCATGTTTGGAGCTAGGTTTCTTGCGCAGAAGCTTAGTTTTTAGTTTAGTTTGGACCAGCATGGGGAGGGTTCACGCTTTGACGAAGTGTAACTAAGACACGAGGAGCTTTCTAACCTTTAAAGTGATAAGCTGGGGTTCGATGAAGATTATAGTGAATGAGTCGGAAGAAGTTTGGATGTACCTTATTGTTTTTCATCAACAATAAATAATTTATTAATCAAAGGACTGTGTTTTGAAGATTTGTCTGTGAAGAAGCTCTGAAGGTCCCCGACTGAGAGCTTGCATGCATATGAAGACATTCCCCTTAACCATGCAGTCCATTTAGCGGCTACAGGGAGTAATCTTTTGAACGATATAAAAATCTGCCGCTACATTAAGTCAAAGGATACCTCCGAACAGGGGGTGAATACCAGTCCCAGAGAGTGGGACAGATGATTTTGCTAAGATCTCGAAAGACGTTTTGGCCAGAATACCGGTTCCAGCCGAGGAACTGAAAACAATATCGGTTCCAGCCGAGGAATTGAAGACAATAGATCTCGGCCAGAGAAGGCCTTCAGGTCTATCGACAGCGACGAGACTTATCTAAAGGCATCATCACAGAAATTGTGAGTAAAATCGACTATTATTCTTTTGAATTTTGAAGCTGCATTTTTTAATTTTTTTTTTTTTTAATTAGAAGCAATTGTACAAGGATAAAACGTTCGTCATCTACAATTATACAATTATTGTACAGCTTCATTTTTAACCTTATAACCTAAATTGAAAAAAAGGAAAAAAGGAAACAAAGGGAAAGCAAGAAAAGAAGAAAGGAAAAAAATAAGAGATAAAATAGAAAAGAACGAGAAAAAGCAGTGCAGCAGAGAAAGAGGAATAAGAAAAGATGGAGATATACCTTGCCCTTAGCTACCAAAGCAGTGCAGCAGAGAGAAAGAGGAATAAGAAAAGATGGAGATATACCTTGCCCCCCCCCCCCCTCACCCAATGTGGCATCGGATTTAAATTTAAATTTGTGTTTCACCATACTATTGTTGTAAAAATTCAGTAAAGGATGTCCATGTCTTAAGAAATTGTTCTCGTTTTTCCGCCAAGACAAGCCTAATGTTTTCCAAGTTTAGTGTCTCAGACATATCTGTAATCCACATCTTCACTGTGGGGACTGTTGGCTGTTTCCAAAATTTAAGTATTAATTTTTTCGCCATTATTAGGCCGTAGTTGAGGGAACGTCTTTAATTTCAAAAAGCTTCTGTAAGAGGAGCCAGAAAGTGTTTTTCCAATGTCTGGAGATTCCAGCCAGTATGACCCTGGATTGTTTTGAACTCTTGATAACACACATTTCTTTCCAACTATCGTCATCTTTAAGCCCATGGATGTTTGAGAGATGTTGTCTACAATATCAGTTTGTTATTGTTTTGAGGAAATTGTTTCCAAAATGGCCACTCGATGTTTACACAAAGTTGGAGCAGAATTTAGAGAAGATTTTGTTCATTCAATTTAAAGACTTGGCGATCTGCCAAGACCTCTTTAAAATCATAGAAACATAGAAATTAGGTGCAGGAGTAGGCCATTCGGCCCTTTGAGCCTGCACCGCCATTCAATATGATCATGGCTGATCATCCAACTCAGTATCCCGTACCTGCCTTCTCTCCATACCCCCTGATCCCCTTAGCCACAAGGGCCACATCTAACTCCCTCTTAAATATAGCCAATGAACTGGCCTCAACTACCCTCTGTGGCAGAGAGTTCCAGAGACTCACCGCTCTCTGTGTGAAAAAAGTCTTTCTCATCTCGGTCTTAAAGGATTTCCCCCTTATCCTTAAGCTGTGACCCCTTGTCCTGGACTTCTCCAACATCGGGAACAATCTTCCTGCATCTAGCCTGTCCAACCCCTTAAGAATTTTGTAAGTTTCTATAAGATTCCCTCTCAATCTCCTATATTCCAGAGAATATAAACCGAGTCTATCCAGTCTTTCTTCATAAGACAGTCCTGACATCCCAGGAATCAGTCTGGAGAACCTTCTCTGCACTCCCTCTATGGCAATAATGTCCTTCCTCAGATTTGGAGACCAGAACTGTACTCAATACTCCAGGTGTGGTCTCACCAAGACCCTGTACAACTGAAGTAGAACCTCCCTGCTCCTATACTCAAATCCTTTTGCTATGAAAGCTAACATACCATTCGCTTTCTTCACTGCCTGCTGCACCTGCATGCCTACTTTCAATGACTGGTGTACCATGACACCCAGGTCTCGCTGCATCTCCCCTTTTCCTAATCGGCCACCATTTAGATAATAGTCTGCTTTCCTGTTTTTGCCACCAAAGAGGATAACCTCACATTTATCCACATTATACTGCATCTGCCAAACATTTGCCCACTCACCCAGCCTATCCAAGTCACCTTGCAGTCTCCTACCATCCTCCTCACAGCTAACACTGCCCCCCAGCTTAGTGTCATCCGCAAACTTGGAGATATTGCCTTCAATTCCCTCATCCAGATCATTAATATATATTGTAAATAGCTGGGGTCCCAGCGTTGAGCCTTGCGGTACCCCACTAGTCACTGCCTGCCATTGTGAAAAGGACCCGTTTACTCCTATTCTTTGCTTCCTGTTTGCCAGCCAGTTCTCTATCCACATCAATACTCAACCCCCAATGCCGAATGCTTTAAGTTTGTATACTAACCTCTTATGTGGGACCTTGTCGAAAGCCTTCTGGAAGTACAGATACACCAAATCCACTGGTTCTCCCCTATCCACGCTACTAGTTACATCCTTGAAAAATTCCACAAGATTCGTCAGACATGATTTACCTTTCATAAATCCATGCTGACTTTGTCCAATGATTTCACCACTTTCCAAATGTGCTGCTAACCCATCTTTAATAACTGACTCTAGCAGTATCCCCACTACCGATGTTAGACTAACTGGTCTGTAATTCCCCTTTTTCTCTCTCCCTCCCTTCTTAAAAAGAGGGGTTACATTTGCTACACGCCAATCCTCAGGAACTACTCCAGAATCTAAAGAGTTTTGAAAGATTTATCAATAATGCATCCACTATTTCCGGAGCTACTTCCTTAAGTGCTTTGGGATGCAGCCTATCTGGCCCTGGGGATTTATTGGCCTTTAATCCATTCAATTTACCCAACACCACTTCCCGACTAACCTGGATTTCACTCAATTCCTCCTTTGACCTGCTATTTCCGGCAGATTATTTATGTCTTCATTAGTGAAGACGTAACCAAAGTAGTTATTCAATAGGTCCGCCATATCCTTGTTCCCCATGATCAGCTCACCTGTTTCTGACTGCAAGGGACCTACATTTGTTTTAATTAATCTCTTTCTCTTCACATATCTATAAAAATGTTTGCAGTCAGTTTTTATGTTCCCTGCCAGTTTTCTTTCATAATCTATTTTTCCTTTCCTAATTAAGCCCTTTGTCCTCCTCTGCTGGTCTCTGAATTTCTCCCAGTCCTATGCTGCTTTTTCTGGCTACTTTGTACGCATCATCCTTTGCTTTGATACTATCCCTGATTTCCCTTGTTATCCATGGATGTACTACCTTCCCTGTTTTGTTCTTTTGTCAAACTGGGATGAACAATTTTTGTAGTTCATCCATGCAGTCTTTAAATGTCTTCCATTGCATATCCACCGTCAACCCTTTTAGAATTAATTGCCAGTCAATCTTGGCCAATTCAGGTCTCATACCCTCCTTACCTTTCTTTAAGTTCAGAACCATTGTTTCTGAATTAACAATGTCACTCTCCATCCTAATGAAGAACTCAACCATATTATGGTCACTCTTGCCCAAGGGGGCACGTACAACAAGACTGCTAACTAACCCTTCCTCATTACTCAATACCCAGTCTAAAATAGCCTGCTCTCTCGTTGGTTCCTCTACATGTTGATTTAGATAACTATCCCGCAGACATTCCAAAAAATCCTCTTCCTCAGCACCCCTGCCAATTTGATTCACCCAATCTATATGTAGATTGAAGTCACCCATTATAACTGTTTTGCCTTTGTCGCACGCATTTCTAATTTCCTGTTTGATACCTTCCCCAACTTAACTACTACTGTTAGGTGGCCTGTACACAGCACCCACCAGAGTTTTCTGCCCCTTAGTGTTTCGCAGCTCTACCCATACCGATTCCACATCCTCCAAGCTAATGTCCTTCCTTTCCATTGCGTTAATCTCCTCTCTAACCAGCAACGCTTCCCCACCTCCTTTTCCTTTCTCTCTATCCCTCCTGAATATTGAATATCCTTGGATGTTCAGCTCCCAGCCTTGGTCACCCTGGAGCCATGTCTCCGTGATCCCAACCATATCATAATCATTGATATCTATCTGCACGTTCAACTCATCCCATTTCCTCCAAACACAAGGCGTAGCTATGGGCACACGCATGGGCCCCAGCTACGCTTGCCTCTTTGTTGGGTACGTCGAACAATCCTTGTTCTCGGCGTACCAGGGCCCCATCCCCGACCTCTACCTCTGTTACATCGACGACTGCTTTGGTGTCACCTCCTGCACCCACACACAACTGACTGACTTCATTCATTTCACCACCAACTTCCATCCGGCACTCAAATACACTTGGACCATTTCCGACATTTCCCTACCATTCCTTGACCTCACCATCTCTATTGCAGGTGATACGCTCCTGACCGACATCCACTACAAACCAACTGACTCCCACAGCTACCTGGACTACTCTTCCTCCCACCCTGCTTCCTGTAAGGACTCCATCCCCTATTCCCAATTCCTCCGTCTACACCGCATCTGCTCCCAGGATGAGGTGTTCCACACCAGGTCATCACAAATGGCCTAATTCTTCAGAGAACGGGGATTCCCCTCCCCCACTATTGATGAGGCTCGCACCAGGGTCTCCTCCATACCCTGCAACACTGCCCTTGCTCCCCATTCCCCCACTCGCAAACAGGGCAGAGTGCCCCTGGTCCTCACCTTTCACCCCACCAGCCGGCAAATACAACATATAGTCCTCCGCTCGTTTCGCCACCTCCAACGTGACCCCTCCACCCGCCACATCTTCCCATTTCCCCCCCGTCTGCCTTCCGCCAGGACCGCTCCCTCCGCAACTCCCTTGTCAATTCTTCCCTCCCCTCCCGCTCTACCCCTTCCCCGGGCACTTTCCCTTGCAACCGCAAGAAATGCAACACTTGTCCCTTCACCTCCCCCCTCCACTCCTTTCAGGGACCCAAGCAGTCCTTCCATGTCCGACAGAGGTTCACCTGCACCTCCTCCAACCTCATCTACTGCATCCGCTGCTCCAGATGCCAGATGATCTATATCGGTGAGACCAAGCGGAGGCTTGGCGATCGCTTCGCCGAACACCTCCGCTCGGTCCGCAATAACCAACCCGACCTCCCGGTGGCTCAGCACTTCAACTCCCCCTCCCATTCCGCATCCGACCTCTCGGTCCTGGGCCTCCTCCACGGCCAGAGTGAGCAACACCGCAAGCTGGAGGAACAGCACCTCATATTCCGCTTGGGGAGTCTGCATCCTTTGGGCTTTCACACCACAGACAGCTTACAATGGCTTGTTCCCTTTATCATCGATACTTTTTTACATATCTTTCATTCATTGTTCCTTATCTCTCCACATCACCGTCTATATCTCTCGTTTCCCTGATCCCTGACCAGTCTGAAGAAGGGTCTCGACCCGAAACGTCGCCTATCTCCTTCGCTCCTTAGATGCTGCTGCACCCGCTGAGTTTCTCCAGCTTTTTGTGCACCCACCTTATTACGAATACTCCTTGCATTGAGACACAAAGCCTTCAGGCTTGTTTTTACAACGCTCTTACCCCTTATACAATTATGTTGAAAAGAGGCCCTTTTTGATTTTTTCCCTGGTTTTGTCTGCCTGCCACTTTTACTTTTCACCTTGCTCCCTATTGCTTGTACCATCATTTTACACCCACCTGCCTCTCTGCTCTTGTACCCATCCCTCTGCCACATTAGTTTAAATCCTCCCTGACAACACTAGCAAACACTCCCCCAAGGATATTGGTTCCATTCCAGCCCAGGTGCAGACCGTCCTGTTTGTACTGGTCCCACCTCCTCCACAAATGGTTTCAGTGCCCTAAAAATTTGAATCCCTCCCCCTTGCACCATTTTTCAAGCCACGTATTCATCTGAAATATCCTCCTATTTCTACTCTGACTGGCCCGAGGTACTGGTAGTAATCCAGAGATTATTACCTTTGAGGTCCTACATTTAAGTTTATCTCATAACTCCCTAAATTCACCTTGTAGGACCTCATCCCTTTTTTTACCTATATCGTTGGTGCCAATATGCACCACGACAACTGGCTGTTCACCCTCCCCCTCCAGAATGTTCTGCAGCCATTCAGTGACATCCTTGACCCTTGCACCAGGGAGGCAACATACCACTGGAGTCTCGTTTGCGGCTGCAGAAACGCCTATCTATTCCCCTGACAATTGAATCCCCTATTACTATTGCCCTTCCCCTCTTTTTTCCCCCCTCATGTGCTGCAGAGCCACCCATGGTGCCATGAACTTGGCTGCTGCTGCATTCCCCTGATGAGCCATCTCCCTCAACAGTATCCAAAATGGTATACCTGTTTAGGAGGGAGATGACCGCAGGGGACCCCTGCACTACCTGCCTATTGCTTTGCTGGCTATTGGCCACCCGATCCCTTTCTGTCCTCTTACCTTTTATCTGTTGTGTGACCAACTCACTGTACGTGCTATCCACGACTTTCTCCGCACCGTGGATGCTCCAGAATGAATCCAGCCGCAGTTCCAATCGTTCAATGCGGTCTGCCAGGAGCTGCAGCTGGACACACTTCCTGCAAATGTAGTCACCAGGGACACCGACCATATCCCTGATCTCCCACATGTTGCAGGCTGAACAAACCACGGGGCCAATCTCCTCTGACATATCTTACTCCCAGATTACTCTGTATTAAATTTTTTTTTTTAAACACACAAAACTTAATCCGTACTAATAAATACTGAATCCTTAACTTCCAGAATCCTTAACTCCCAGAATCCTTAAACTTGAAGGCAGAAATGTAAAAATGTAAACCCCGGTTGCACCCAATCAGTTGCTTCCTCTGGTCCTCTTCAACCAATCGGACGCTTCCACCAGATTCCTTCTTTGGAAGATGCTACATTGCAGATTTCGGTCTCACAGCGCAGGTAACTCCACCCCCTCGCACCAACGGCTCCCCGGGCCTCTGTGAAAAGCAAGCCCCGCGCTAGATTTATACTCACAGCGCAGGTAACTCCACCCTCTCGCACCAACGGCTCCCTGGGCCTCTGTGAAAAGCAAGCCCCACGTTAGATTTATACTTACAGCGCAGGTAACTCCACCCTCTCGCACCAACGGCTCCCCTGGCCTCTGTGAAAAGCAAGCCCCACGCTAGATTTATACTCACAGCGCAAGTAACTCCACCCTCTCGCACCAACGGAGCCAGAAGATGAAGGAAGAGCTATGTCTGAGGAAAACTCGATATGGGAACAAGTTAACAAGTCAAGTGAAAGTTACAGAGAACTCATGTATCGAGAAGAAATAGATAATACACATGCTGCCTACTTAAAAGTAACTGAGGAGAGAAACAAATTACAGAAACAGGCAGATTAATTGAGAAACAGAAAAACTTAATGGAATCAGTACAGAACACGATCGAAGTGAAATCTAATATGAGCCAACTATGGAACCTCTGCAAAGAGGTTGGAAGTGCTGCTGTGTTCAGAGCTGTCTTGGGAAGAACGCAGAAGACATACCCAGGGGTGGGAAGATAAGGTGAAGATATTCAATGGTTTCATGGATGAGGCAGAGGAGTGGTTATCTGAAATTATACCATAACTTATGAGCTTAGTAGCTGGAAGTGTGAAGCAACAAGGTACCAGAATGGAAGATGAAATTGCACCACGAGATAATATCTCAAAAGTATCTCCATAAAGACATAAATCTGGTTCTACAGCCAATTCGGTATCAAGGGCCTCCGCTCGATCGGGAGTTGAAGCCGATCTAGCCGCTCTCTCAATAGAAGCAGATGCCTTGAAGATGAAACATAATATTGAGCGACAAGAAGAAGAGATGAGACAACGGACCGATCAGAGGAAAGAAGAGATAAGATGAGAAGAAGAAGAGATGAGATGAGAAGAAGAGATGAGACGACGGGACGAACAGAGGAAAGAAGAGAAATGATGGGACGATCAGAGGAAAGAAGAGATGAGATGACGGGAAGAACAGAAAAGAAGAGATGAGGCGACGAAAGGAACAACTGGAACTAGACACAAAAATGGCGGTGGCCAAATTTAAGAAGGAGATATTAGAAAGAAAAGGTTCAAGATGCAGCTCTAGATCATCGAAGACGATGAGCTCTGGACCAAGAGAAAAAACTACTCCAATTGAATTAGCAGTTAGATTAATTCCACAATTGAGGTCCACCGGATTTCTTGGCTTTGAAAACCCATTTGTTCCAAGAAGATGGGTAAAACTTCATCTCAGCAAATGAGTGCTAGATTGAAACAAACTACTAATGGAGCATCTGTGGATGCTTGAGACAAACCAATAGCGGACCACGCTTTTCCGAGGCCTGGTGCACAGGCTCGAGCAAGCCAATTTGAGTCACAGAGGCCTGTTTATCAACAGGTGGAGCCAAGCCAAGGTTATCAGGATGGATTATTGACATTGGTGAAAAGGCAAACTGAATTCAACCAGATCATAGCTTGACAAAATACCTCTCTCACTTTACCACCAGCAGAAATTTCTACGTATGATGGAGATCCTTTGTGGTATGAAGCTTTCGTAAGGTTATTAGAAGAAGTATTAGAAATGAAGGTTACGGATGAGAAGGAGCGCTTACAATTTCTGGTGAAGTACACAAGCAGAGATGTTCAGTTACTGGTAGAAAATTGTCAAATTGAGCCAGGCAGCCATGGCTATAAAAAGGAGAGAAGATTACTTCAAGAACATTTTGATAATGAACAGAGGATTGCTAATGCATACATGGAGAAGGCCCATGCTTGGAAAGAAATCAAGCCAGAAGATGGGAAAGCATTGAGTAAATATGCAATATTTCTGAGAGGTTGTTGCAGCTCGATGGAAAATCTCAGCCACATGGAAGAAATGAATCTTGCAAGTAATACAAGAGTCGTCATTGGGAAGTTGCTCAGAAGACTGAGAGAAAAGTGGCGAGATAAAGCTGGAGAAATATTGGAAGAGAGGAACCAAGTAGACAAGCTACCAGACCTGGTGAAATTCTTAGAAAGGGAAGTACGGTACATGTTAGAGCCACACTACGGGACTATTGAAGATTATAAACCAATTACAACTAACAAAGGTTCTACCTTTACCAAAACTGAAGAAATATCAGAACCTATTAGAAGTAGTTTTGCTATCACAACCAGACCTGTGGAAAAGACTGATAGAATGAAAGGAAATGTGTCTACCAGCAAGCAAATAGTATTTTGTTTGTTATGTGATGAAGTTGGTCACACCATAAGATGGTGTCGAAGATTCAAGATGAAAGAATATGAAGAAAAGATGGATTTCTTGAAATAGAAGGGAATCTGTTTTGGATGTTTGGAAAAAGGATATATGGTGAGAGACTGTAAGAGTCCTATAATTTGTTATAAGTGCAGGCAATATCATCCTGAACCACTTCACACTGAAGAAGAGCTACCAGAGCATTGGGAAGAAGAAGAACTGGAACAAATAGATGACGAGCTCTCAGAGCAAATGGAAGAAGATGAACCGGAGCAAATGGAACAGAAGAAGCCAATTACTAGAGATGCTATCACCTCGCCCCAAGTAACTGCTCATATTGAGGCCGGGATTGAAGCTTGTAATTTTTCCATCTTACCAGGACAGGTAAGAAATAGTAAGACGAATACAGTGTTGCAAACATATGCTTTTCTGTATCACGGAAGTTTGACTACCTTTTGTACAGAAAACCTGACGAGGAGGCTGAAGATTACAGGAGAAGAGACTAAGATTCGATTACGTACCATGACTAAAGATAAAGAGAGCAGGAGTCATTACATTACGAGTAAGGAGATATCCAGTTTGGATGAAGATAATTTTATACCAATATCTGAAGTGTTTACACATGGAACCAAGCCTGTTGATTGTCAAAATATACCAAGACATGAAAACTTGAAACAATGGCCTTACCTGAAGGATGTCAAGATATATGAAATAAATTCTAGTGTTGATCTACTTATCGGAACAAATGTTTTGAAGGCATTGGAACCTATACAGATTGTTAGGAGCCAAGGTGATGGACCGTATGCTACGAAAACCCGACTTGGATGGGTTATCTATGGTTCTTTGAAAAGGAATAACAAAAACAGGAATCAGAGGAACTATCCTAACATTGCTGTTAATCAAATATTTACTGATGATGAAGCTATACAATCATGACTTCAATGAAAGGACCGATAAAAAATCTGAAGAGACGTCGAATGAAGAGTTGAAGTTCATGGATATTATGAACTACACAGTAAAGATTGACAGACCTATTGTCTGGACTTACCTTTCAAACAAGGAAGTGTTAATGTGTCGAATAATCATCCTACGGCAGAGCAACGCAACCAGAATTTGAAACGCACGTTTGGCAAGAATACTAAATTTCATGATGTAATAACCACCTTGAAGAATAATTTCTATGTGGATGATTGCTTAAAATCCATGTCTACTGAGCAGGAAGCAATTCAACCAGTAGAACATCTGACTTCTCTTTGCAATAAGGGAGGATTCACACTTTCCAAGTGGATCGGCGACAATTGTGAAAGCATTCCACTAGATGATAGAACCAAATAAACCAGAGAGTTGGATTTGGACAGAGACAATCTGCCAATGGAAAGAGCATTGGGAGTTACTAATGTTGTACAATTGAAATATGTTAACACAGAAGAAAATCCTGCGGATGAATTTTCCAGAGAACTGACAGCGAACCGCTTCTTAAGCGAGAAGAGATGGATCAATGAACTAAAATCTCTCTGTAAGCAGACAGAGAATGGCCTAAGCATGAGCTGGGATTTGGGATCTCTGCTATTGATCCGGAAATTAAATCAAACCTAATGGTGAACTTTATTGCTAAAAATTCTGTTATTCTTTGGAAGGATTTTCACATTTCAGCATTGTTGTTGCAACACATCCATGAGTTGATCGGACATGAAGGAAGAAGTTTCATGCTATCAAAGCTTTGGACTGTTATGTTTTGGACTATATACTGGGTATCATGCCTGATTTTAAGGGTTTGCTGCGCACGGTACGACTTTAAACTTAAACCAATGTTTTAATAAGATTAATAATCTAGTTATGCTTGCTTCTAGAAGGCGAAAGTGAAGATGGACGAGTCAATGAAGAATTCTGATTGAGGATATATAGTGCATGCTGTTTTTTTTTCTCATTAGTAAAATGGTTAGTATCCCCGCCTGTCATGCGGGAGACCGGGGTTCAATTCCCTGACTTTTTGTTTTTGATATATGTTAAGCCTTCAAGGCTACTTTTTTGATGTTTATTAATAATTGACTTGTTATATATTTGGAACAATTAGGGCCATGTAGTGGCCATTTGGTTTGTTTTGTGTATCATTAACTATGGCATGTGTCTTTAAATTTTAGACTGCCTGTTATATTGTGGATGGGATTTATGACGTATTTTAGGGGGCGTTTGGAGCTAAGTTTCTTGTGCAGAAGCTTAGTTTTTAGTTTAGTTTGGACCAGCATGGGGAAGGTTCACCCTTTGACCATGCAGTGTGTAACGGAGACACGAGGAGTTTTCTAACCTTTTAAAGCGATAAGCTGGAGTTCGGTGAAGATTATAATGTACGAGTCGGAAGAAGTTTGGATGTACCTTATTGTTTTTCATCAACAATAAAGAATTTATTAATCAAAGGACTGTGTTTTGAAGATTTATCTGTGAAGAAGCTCTGAAGGTCCACGACTGAGAGCTTGCATGCATATGAAGACATTCCCCTTACCCATGCAGTCTTAACGGCTAGAGGGAGTAATCTCTTGAACGATATAAAAATCTGCCGCTACAGGGTCTGCAAGAGAGAGATGCACCACCTTGTGCTTGGGGGTCGACGACCGGAACTGTGGGGTCAGGATGTCCGGGAATGTGGCCAAGACCCGAGCAAAACAGGAATCCACGGACGACAGGGGGGCATGCAATCGGCTCACTCAGACGCAGCGCGATTGGCTCCATCGTGGCGGCGTGGACGAAGCGCTGCTGTCTGACGTCCACCAGGACGGAGTGAGCCCGGCAGAAGTCGGCACCGAGCAATGGCTGGGAGACATCAGCGATGGTAAACTTCCACGAGATATGACAAGAGCCAAAAATGATCGTGACCGTGCTAACCCCATACATACGGATGGGGGTGCCATTCGCCGCGGTGAGGACGCGCCCCTGCTTACCGGAACGAATGTCCTCCAGCGAAGGGGGTAGGACGCTCAGCTCCGCCCCAGTATCCACGAGGAAGCGACTCCCGGAGCGCCAATCCCAGGCGAAGAGGCAGTGAATCTGGCCGGCTACGGCAGGGACTATTGGCAGCAGGCCCTGGCATTTCCCAGGAACGTGCATGACTGGCGGCATTGTTGTGCTGCAGCACCCCAGCGCTGGTGGTAATAGCACCAGTGCCTCCTGCCGGTGGCTTTTGGAGCCTGCTGATGCGGGACTGCAGGTGTGGTACCCGCCACGGCCACTGGGGGCGATCGCACAGGCCTCCGGGGCGCAGCTGTCACTCCCTCCACAGCTCCCCCACCCAACCAGAGGAAATCGGGCGCTGCCGGAGAGACGGCCAGCGTGCTGACATCCTCCCAGCATGCCATGCACAGCGTGTCAGTGCACCTGCCGAGGGGCCGGGTGTCGGCGACCGAGGCATCGGTGAGCTGCAGGCTGATGTCGGCAGCAGCAGATGCAGGTAAGTGTACTCAAACAGGAGGCATGGCGTGTGCCCATCCAGGAGCGAGCCCATCTCGTTAAGGAGGCTTGATGGCCGCCGGTTGCGTAGGCCTTCCATATGAAGGAGCCTGGCAGCCCGTTCCATCCAGCTGAGCCCGTAAACCTGGAGCAGGTGCTCTTTAAGGCTGAGGTATTTCTCGATGGCTGGGGTGGTCTTCGAAGAACTGAGTGACTTCTCCGGCTGTATCCTGGTCGAGGGCCCCCACCAGGTAGAAGTAGCGGGTGCCGTCCGCCCTTAATTCCCCTCAGCTGGAATTGGTCCTCTGCCTGCTGAAACCAGATGCGAGGCCTGGTGGTCCAGAATGTAGGTAGTTTAACGGAGACCGCAATGAGAGACAGGGCCCGGTCGACCTGTGAGGCGAACAAACGGGCCTCAAAGACTATTTCTAACCCCCACCCCCCCCAATTCCTTTGACAGGTTGAATAGAAATGTCCCCAATCTTGTTGTTTTATTAATTGAACACATAGATGAACATTCTCAAGGAGTGTAATCAGATGGAAACTGATTCAGATGCGATGTTTAAGAGCTTGTTCAAAGAAGGGGCATATTTTAAAGAAGTGACAGAGATACATGCAGGGGAATGTGTGAGGAGGTTATTATTTGTCTTTAGTTTTAGCTTGAACCAGGACATCTGAAGATTCAAAGTTTAATATAGTAATTGTGCTGATACTGACTCCAACCAACCACGTAATGAATATCATCCATTCCGGAGGTTTTATTTTTCTGATGCCATTTGAACTTCACTTGGACTTCAATCACTTCAATGTAAAAGTAATTGGGAATGGGGAGCATTGGAATAAAAGTTTGCCTTCGTACATATTAAGTATAATATAATAATGTATGCATGTTGGTAGGTGCAATCAAACCAAAGATCTTTTTATCATTGTTGTGTTATGAATACCACAGAAAATATTATGTACACTCAAGATCACATTAAATAGAATATTATTGCTTAAAAAAAATAATTATTGGACTTTGCATTTCGGAAAAGTCCCAGCTGAGAGGAAGACAGCAAAATACTTACAATATTTGGGGTGAAAATGACTTCAGGACAGCTTGTTAGGAAAATTAAATAAATGGTAACAGAATACATACAGCTGAGTGAGTTTAATTTTATGGATGAGAAATTGTGTTCAACCAATTGATGACTTATTTGCCAAAATAATTAGCATGTTAGATAACAAGGTTGTAGCAAATTTTGTTATACAAAATTTGGTCTGTGAAGTTCCCCCATAAATGATTACCGCATTAGATAAGCACCTGTGGACTTGAAACTAATAGGTTAAGTCCAAGGGGTCAGATATGGGTGGGCCAGATATATTGTCAGTGCAGAGGGGCTAGGAGCAAGGCCAAGTGTGGATCCAGAGTCAAGATCTGGAATAGTACTTTGTGTGCAGTCAAAGCTGGGACAATGGGAGTGTTCAGCACTGGTAACCTAAGCAGGTAAGCAGCTATGATCAGGGTAGAATAGGGGGCCAAGTGCAAGGCTGGACTCGGGGTCAGGAATGAGAGAAAGTATGCAACTGGAGTCAGGGTCAGGAGTAGTACCAGGTGTGCAGTGAGATCCAGGTTGGTCAACATGGGCCAAGAGTTTGATTATAATCTGATTTCCATACGTGAATATACTAAGATCATTCATGTGCTGCATCCGTTGATCACAGCCTGGCTCTACTGTGGAATGTAATTTAGCCTCTTATTCATAGCTAATCCAATTTAAAGCATAAATATTGCATTCAAGTGTAAGTTAAAAGACTCGCTACAGTATGCATCAGATTGCACAATTTCAAGCTGAAAAATGCAAAAGCTCCATATCAATGGGAGGGGGGACAAGCAATTTCTCACTCCCAACTCTCACCCAATGTTGGCATCCCTGCATCATAACTTTATAAAGAAAAATCAATTGAAAAACAAAATGATCAACAAGGTTAGCATTACCTTTATTCATTGGAAACCTTGCTATTGCTATTGATGTAATGAGGAGACAGCCATAATTCCTCGCAGCCTAGCGACCATAAAACAAATCGCAGGATTGGTCAATTTGCGTCTGACCTCAATGTCAAACCTGCATTGATTGGACAATTACTACTTGGAAAATTGGAAGTTTTTCTCATATTTAAAAAAAATGTGCAGGTTTTGGTCTTGACGAGTTTCAGGTATGGTTTATATATTTTTACACAATATGTTAAAAATTCAGGTAGTTTCGTGAGTTGGGTCACGAACTTGAACGAAAAAACTCCTTGGCCCACAGCCTAAATGAGGGCAAGAGTGCAAAAGAGCTTCTTCACCACCCTGCCCACCTGATTCGCCACTTTCTGGGAACCGTGCAGTTGTACTACATGGCCTCTCTGTTCTGCAACACTCTCCAGAGCTATTCGCTGTGCAGGTCCTGCCCTGTGGGACTGACACACCAAAGTGAAACATCTCTCATTTGTCAGTCAAATTCCGTTTACCATGCCCTGGCCCTCATTCCCAACTGATCTTGATCCTGTTGAAAACTTATTCACTGCCTTATTCACTGTCCACCACATCATCAACGTTGATGTCATCAGCTAATTTATTGACAATGTTAACTGCCATCCAAATGTCATCCAAAATTATCCAAAAGATGACAATGTCATCCAAAATTATGGTATTTTGGAGTTTCACTTCCAAAATGTGTCTGCGAAGGGAGGATTTCACTGTGCATTCACTTTGCTTTTATTGCTGGGACAAAATATTACTCCCCGCGGTGTTATAATTACTCTGATTTTCACAGCCAGCATCAGGCCTGAGAGGTACCAGCCGCCGCAAGCAGCTCCCGGTGAATGACAGGAGGGGAGCCCGTGCGCCCGCTGCTGATGCGGTTGGTAGAACGATGTCCCTCCGCCAATGAGAGCGGTGCTGCGCCGGGCGCGGGCCACCCTGCCGGTGGGGCCGTTGGCGGGCAGCGCGAGCGGAGCGGAGTCAGTCAGTCAGTCCGGCCCGAGCTGGCGGCGCGCGTGACGCCCGCGATCGATTTGAATCTCGAGCGGCGGCGGGGCGCAGTCACGGTGGAGGAGAGTGAGGGAGAGGGTTCGTCTTGCACTGACTTTCATCCATGCAGGAGAACATTTACAAAGTCAACAAATCAGAGGAGCGCGAGGAAGAGCTGCGCTGTGATCTATCAATGACTTGTACCTTTGTTTAGCCCCGACACCCCAGCCCGAATCCTGTAGCTTTTTGTGTACCCTCGATTCTCCAGCATCTGCAGTTCCTTCTTTAAAACCTGTCTTGTGTCTGGTCATCACACCTCCGCACCCTCCCCAAAACCCTCCTGTGCATTCCGGCCCAGGTGAGTTTGTCTTTTCATCATCTCTTTTTGTGGAGCCGTGTGTTGTTTTGTGGAGCATCGGTCGTGAATGTGTGTATTTTACTGTCAGGAGTGAGTTGTTTTCCCCTTTCGTGCTCAACATCATCCACGCGTGCAGCCTCCCAGTGAAGGCGGGGCGGGGACGCGCAGGGGGCGGGGGCGCGCGTGTCCGAGAGACAGCAGATGTTGATGTAACTTTGTGATATCGTCATATCAACAGAGCACTGTTGATGAAATCTCCAATAAAGCTGGATGCAAATGTCGCTTATAATAAACTAACAAATTTCAGTTGCTGAATGATCATGGTTTCTTTGCCATTATTTAGTAGATGAAATTAATCGTGTGATGATAAATTTTAACACAATGCAGAAGGAGTGGGGCTACAAGTACATCCAAATGACCTGTTGTGTGGGAATTTAGTTGATTTGTTTTTATTCTGTTTGCGTATTTTATGAAGAACTCGTTATTAATGATCGTGGCAACTACTCGCATCGGCAGATTGACTTTCACAGATTTTTAAAAAATTGTTGCCAAACTCATTTGGTCATTCCCTAATTGTCGTTAAATACGCTGACAGGGATAAATTTTAATGAAACCGTTAACATATCACAAATCTATTAAAGATTGTCCGGTTCTCAGTTTAATTTTACAGGGGTAATTGACCCATTATTATATATTAATATTAAGCAGTTCCAAGACTGATTGTTATCATTTTCCTATTTTATTTAAGTGCTGCAACTATCTTGTTCTGATCAAGCGACGATGCATGCTTCGTATCTATTTAATTAAAATGTTATTCAATTTAGCACCTTTCAGAACAAATATGATCACATATGTTTTCTTCCATCGACAATGGTGTGCAGATTTGAAACAATCATTGATTTCTAAAAATATATATTTGAGTTATATGGGCAAGAGGCAACCAGTTTATAGGATTATCTGAATCATCTTAATATATTTGTTGTCGGAATGGTAATTTGTCTACAAATACATGATCTTGGTGATTCGCAATTCTTGCTTGCCAGCTTAATTTTGGCTCTGCTTTACTTTCAGCACCACTTTAATAAATGATGTGGATACTTTCAGATGTGATCGAGAAGTGGGCGATGGGTTAACAGTGCTGACATTAGGTTATATGGTGACTGAGTAGGGATAAATGTTTAAGAAAGAACTGCAGATGCTGGAAAAATGGAAGGTAGATAAAATTGACCTCTTGAAATTGGAGGTCAATGTTCATACCGCTGGGGTGTAAACTACCCAAGCGAAATATGAGGTGCTGCTCCTCCAATTCGTGGTGGGACTCACTGTGGCCATGGAGGAGGCCCAGGACAAAAAGGTCAGATTCAGATTGGGAGGGGGAGTTAACGTGCTGAGCCACCGGGAGATCAGGTTGGTTAATAATAACTGAGCGGAGGTAGGGGGCGAAGCGATCGCCAAGCCTGTGCTTGATCTCTAACTTCTGTTTTTTTGTTTAACACCAAAAACCCTACTTTGTATTTTTAATTAGAGTATTAATTTTGTATTAGAGACATAGAAAATAGGTACAGGAGTAGGCCATTCAGCCCTTTGAGCCTGCACCGCCATTCAATATGATCATGGCTGATCATCCAACTCAGTAACCGGTACCTGCCTTCTCTCCATACCCCCTGATCCCTTTAGCCACAAGGGCCACATCTAACTCCCTCTTAAATATAGCCAATGAACTGGCCTCAACTACCTTCTGTGGCATAGAATTCCAGAGATTCACCACTCTCCGTGTGAAAAATGCTTTTCTCATCTCGGTCCTAAAAGATTTTCCCCTTATCCTCAAACTGTGATCCCTTGTCTGGACTTCCCCAACATCGGGAACAATCTTCCTGTATCTAGCCTGTCCAACCCCCTAAGAATTTTGTAAATTTCTATAAGATCCCCCCTCGATCTTCTAAATTCTAGCGAGTACAAGCCAAGTCTATCCAGTCTTTCTTCATATGAAAGTCCTGACATCCCAAGAATCAGTCTGGTGAACCTTCTCTGTACTCCCTCTATGGCCAGAATGTATTTCCTCAGATTTGGAGACCCAAAACTGTACGGAATACTCCAGGTGTGGTCTCACCAAGACCCTGTACAACTGCAGAACCTCCCTGCTCCTATACTCAAATCCTTTTGCTATGAATGCTAACATACCATTCACTTTCTTCACTCCCTGCTGCACCTGCATGCCTGCTTTCAATGACTGGTGCACCATGACACCCAGGTCTCGTTGCATCTCTCATTTTCATAATCGGCCACCATTCAGATAATAGTCACAACCTTCTGATTATATGCTGACCAAAGTGGACAACTTCACATTTATCCTCATTATACTGCATCTGCCATGCATTTGCCCACTCACCCAGCCTATCCAAGTCACCTTGCAGCCTCCTAGCATCCTCCTTACAGCTAACACTTCCCCTCAGCTTCGTGTGTCCCATCCGTAAAAACAAACTCGGCTGTGATGTTGCATTCAATTCCCCGCTGTCAAAAAGAAATCATTAATATATATTGTTAATAGCTGGAGTCCCAGCACTGAGCATTAGTCACTGCGTGCCATTCTGAAAATGACCCGTTTACTCCTACTCTTTGCTTTCCGTCTGCCAGCCAGTTCTCTATCCACAATACTGAACCGCCAATACCATGTGCTTTAAGTTTGTATACCAATCTCTTATGTGGAACCTTGAAAGCCTTCTGAAAGTCCAGATATAACACATCCATTGGTTCTCCCTTATCCACTCTACTAGTTACATCCTCAAAAATTTATATAAGATTCGTCAGACATGATTTACCTTTTGTAAATCCGAGCTGACTTTGTCCAATGATTTCATCCAACACTTTCCAAATTCTGCTATCCCATCTTTAATAACAGGCGACTCTAAGCAGTTTCCCCCACTACTGATGTTTCAGACCTGACTGGTGTGTAATTCCCCGTTTTCTCTCTCCTCCTCCTCCCCTCCTTTTTAAAAGTGTGGTTACATTATCTACCCTCCCATCCTCAGGAACTACTGCAGAATCTAAAGAGTTTTCAAAAATTATCAGTAATGCATACACTTTTCCTTAAGTACTCTGGGATGCAAACTATCTGGCCCTGGGGATTTATCGGCCTTTAATCCATTCAATTTACCTAACACCACTTCCCGAACTAACCTGGATTTCACTCAGTTTCCTACATCTCATTTGACCCCCCCGTTGTTCTCCCCGTTTCGCTGTTCTATTTCGTCAGGTTTTTTTCCTTTCAAACGGTTCGGTCCCCCTGCTATTTGGCAGATATTTTATGTCTCCTTAGAGAAGACAGAACCAAAGTAGTTATTCAATTGGTCCGCCATATCCTTGTTCCCCATGATTAACTCACCTGTTTCTGACTGCAAGGGACCTACATTTGTTTTAATTAATTTTTTTCTCTTCACATATCTATAAAAACATTTGCAGTCAGTTATTATGTTCCCTGCCAATTTCCTTTCATAATCTATTTTCCCTTTCCTAATATAAGCCCTTTGTCCTCCTCTGCTGACTGAATTTCACCCAGTTTCTCTGTAGGCTGCTTTTCTGGTTAATTTGAATGCTTCATCTTTTGTTTTGAAAACTAATTCCTTAATTTCCTTGTTAAATCCACAGATGCACTACCTTTCCCTGATTTAATATTTTGCCCCAAACTGGGATGAACAATTGTTGTATGTTCATCCATGCAGTCCATTAAATGCCTTCCATTGCACATCCACCGTCAACCGTTAAGAACCAATTGCCAGTCTAATAAAGAATATAATCTAAAAAAAAGAAACTCTTGGCCAATTCACGTCTCATAAACCCTCAAAGTTACCCCTTTCTTTGAGTTTTCAGTACCCTTTGTTTCTTGAAATAGTTATGTCACTCTCCATCCTAATGAAGAACTTAACCATATTATGGTCACTCTTGCCCAAGGGGGCACGCACAACAAGACTACTAACTAACCCTTCCTCATTACTCAATACCCAGTCTAGAATTAAGCCTGCTCTCTTGTTTTGGGTTTCCTCTACATGTTGGTTTAGAAAACTACCCCGCATAACATTCCAAGAAATCCTCTTTCCTTAGCACACCCTGCCAAATTTGAATCATCCAATCTTAAATGTAGATTGAAGTCACCCATTATAACTGTTTTACCTTTGTTGTACGCATTTCTAATTTTTTGTCCTCTTTGATGCACATCCCCCGACTCCACTACTACTGTTAGGTGGCCTGTACACAACTCCCACTAGCGTTTTCTGCCCTTAGTGTTTCGCAGCTCTACCCATATCGATTCCACATCCTCCAAGCTAATGTCCTTCTTTCTATTGCGTTAATCTCCTATATTTTACAACACTCTACCCCTTATGCAATTATGGATGAAAAGTTGCCTTTTTGATTTGGCCCTGGATTTATCTGCCTGCCACTTTTTTACATTTCACCTTGCTACCTATTGCTTCTACCCTCATTTTTTATACCCTCTGTCCCCTCTGCTTCACACATATCATAAAAGAATCCCACCACTCTTATTCTCTGTTTATTATTTTTTTTCTTCTTTCCCCCCCCCTACACGTTGGATCTGAATGCTTCCCTTCTCTGCCTCCTGCCTCACACACTGTCTACTAGCTTTCTCTATTTGAATCCCTCCCCCCAACCGTTCAAGTTTAAAGTCTCCCCAGTAGCCTTTGCAAATCTCCCTGCCAGGATATTGGTCCCCCTTGGGTTCAAGTGCAACCCGTTCTTTTTGTACAGGTCATACCTTCCCCAAAACAGGTCCTAATGATCCAGAAACTTGTATCCCTGCCCTCTGCACCAGTCCTTCAGCCATGCATTTATCCTCCACCTCGCTCCATTCCTACATGGACTGGGCAATTTAAATAAAAGTTTATAAGTAAAAGTTATTATTTTCACTCTTGTTTGTCACTAATGTTGGATAAATGTTAATCCAAGGCCATTGCCACATCTGGCCCGCCACAAGATTTTATCCGATCCACACCAAGCTCAGTGCAGGACGGAGCATGTTAGACGTTGAGTCGAATCGAGACTAAGAGCGGCCCGGAGCTGCTCTTAGTGTTGTTACCGGGTAGGTCCCTCAAATTGTCATAGCCGAGATAATCACATGGCCGCCGCAAAGAAGGTGGCAATGGGGGGGGGTGTGGTTCGGCTGCGGCGGTCAGAATGGGTCTGCCCTCTCCCTCTCCGGCCCCCCTCCCCTCCCCGGCTCCCCTCTCCGGCCCCCCCTCCCCTCTATCCGCCCCCCCACCCCTCTCCGGCCCCCCCTCCCTCTCCGGCCCCATCACCTCTCTCCCCCTCCCCACGCTCCCCCCCACCCTCCCTTCCCCTCTCCCACACCTCTCCCCTCTGCTCCCCCTCCTTCCCCCCCCCCTCCCCCCCCCCCCCCCTCTCCTCCCCCCCCCTCAACTCCCCCCGCCCCCCCCCCCCTCCCGCCCTGCTCCCCCTGCCTCCCTCCCCTCTCCTCCCGCCCTCACTCTCCCCCCCTTCACCTCCCTCCCTCCCCTCCCGCCCCCCCCTCCTCCCCTCCCCCCCCCCCCCCTCCCCTCCCCCTCCCTCCTCGCCTCCCCCCCCTCCTTCGCCCCTCCCCCCCACTCATCCCCCCCTCCCCCACCCCACTCCCCGCCCCTCCCATCCCCCTCCCCCCTTCCTTCCCCTAACCCCTCTCCCCCTCCCCTCTCCTCCGCCCCCCCCACCCCCTCCCCTCGCCTCCTCCCCCCCTCCCCCCTCACCCCCCCCTCTCCCCCTCTTCTCCCTCCCCCCTCACCCCCTCTCCCCTCTCCCCCTCTCCCCCCCCTCTCCTCCCCTCCCCCTCACCTCCACGACGCTCTCCCCCCCCCCCCCCCTCTCCTCTCCCTCCTCTCCACCTTCCCCCCCCTCTCCCCTCTCCCCTCTTCCCACCCCCTCCTCTCGCACCCCCCTCCCCTCGCCCTCCCCCCTCGTTCTCCCCCCACTCCTCTCATCTCCCCCCCCCTCCTCTCCCCCCCCCCCGGGCCCTCCCCCCCCTCTCCCTCCCCCCCACCCCCACCCCTCTCCCCCTTCTCCCGGCCCCCCCCGCCCTCCCCTCCCCTCTCCTCCGCTCCCCCCTCACTCTCCTGCTCCCCCCCCCTCTCCCCCCCCCTCCCCTACCCTCTCTCCCCCCCCCCCTCCTCCCCCCCCTCCCTCTCCCCCTCCTCCCTGCCCTCCCTCCCCTCTCCCTACCCCTCTCTCGCCTTCCCCCTCCCGTCCCCCCCCTCCCCCCTCCCTTCCCACCCCTTCCCCCCGCCCCCGCATCCCCCCCTCCCTCCTTCCCCGCCCTCCCCCTCTTCTTCCCCTCCCTTCCCCCTTCCCTCCCCCCCCCCCCCTCCCCCCTTCCCCTCCCTGTCTCCCCCTCCCCTCTCCCCCTCCCTGACGCGCCACTCCCCCCCCCTTCCTATCCTCCCCCCCCTCCCGCTCCCCCTCCTCCCCACCCACCCCACCCCCCTCCCCTTGCCCTCCCCTCCCCCCCTACCCCCTTATCCCCCCCCCCCCCCCCCCCCCTCCCTTCGCCTCCCCGCCTCGTCCACCCCACCCCCCCCTCCCCCACCTCCCCCTCTCCCTCTCCCCCCCACCCTCCCTCCCCCCCCTCCCTCCCCCCCCTTCCGGCCCCTTCCCTCTCCTCTCCCTCCTCCTCGCCCCTCCCCCCTCCCCCCCCCCCCCCTCCCCCTCCTCCTCTGCCCCCCCCCCTCTCCCCTCCTCCCCCTCCCTCCCTCCCCTCCCCTCCCCCCCCGCCTGCCTCCTCCTCCCCCCCCCCCCCCCTCCTCCAGCCTCCCCCCTCCTCCGCCCCCCCCCCCTCCCCCTCCCCTCCCCCCCCCCTTCCCCCCTCCCTCGCCCCTCTCCCCCCTACTCTCCTTCCCCCCCCCCTCCTCCCCCCTCCCCTCTCCCCCCCCCTCTCTCCCCCCACCTCCTCCCCTCCTCCCTTCCCCCCCCACTCCCCCTCCCCCCGTCTCCCCTCTCCCTCCCCCCCCCCCCTCCTCCCTCCCTCTCCCCCCCTCCCCCCCCCCCCCCCCCCCCCTCCCCCCCCCCTCTCACTCCCCCACTTCCCCCTCCTCTCCCCCCCTCCCCGCTCCCACCCACCCCCTCTCCCCCCCCCCCCCCTCTCCTCCCTACCCCCCCCCTTTCCTCCCGCTCTCCCGACCTCTCTCCCCCTCCTCCCTCCGTCCCCCGCCCCCCCCCCCCCATCCTCCCCCCCCCCCTTCCTCCCCCCCCCCCTCCTCTCCCCCCCTTCCCCTCCCCCCCCCCTACCCCCTCCTTCTCCGCCCGCCCTCTCTCGTCTCCTCCTCCCCCCCTCCCCCCCGCCTCCCCCCACGCCCCCTCTCCACCCCCCTCTCTCCCCCCTCCCCCCTACCCCCCCCCTCTCCCTCTCCCATCCCCCCCCTCCCCCTCCCCCCCCCCCCCCGTCCCCCCTCTCCCTCCCTCCTCCCCCCCTCTAACCTCTTCCCCCCCCCCCCCTCCGCCCCACCCCCCCCACCCCCTCTCCCCCCCCCCCTCTCTCCTTCACTCCCCCGTTCCTCCCACCACCTCCTCTCCCCCCCCCCCGCCCCTCCCCACTCCCCTCTCCCCCCCCCACCACCCCCTCCCCCCCCTCCCTCACCGCCCTCCCCCCCTCTTCCCCCTCCTCCTCCCCGCCCCTCTCCCCCCTCCGGGGGGGGGGGGGGGGGGTACCCAACCCATCACATTACCTACCTATCACCCCCACCCCTTCTCCCCCCTCCCTCCCCCCTCCCCTCTCTATCCCCTCCCCTCCCCGCTCCCCCCTCCCCCCCATCCCCCCCCCCCCCTCTCCCCCTCTCCCTCCCCCCCTCCCCCTCCCCTCCCTCTCCCCACCCCGATCTCGATCCTCTCCCCCCCCCCTGCGCCTCTCCTCCCCTCCTCCCCCCCCCCCCCTTCCTCCCGGCTGCCTCCCTCTCTCTCCTCCCTCTGCCCCCCCTCCCTCCTCCCCCCACCCTCCGCCCTCCTCTCCTCTCCTCCCCCCCTCCCCCCCGCTCCTCTCCCCGCACCCCCCCCTCCCCCCCCCCCCTCCCCTCATCCCCCCCTCCACCCCTCCATCCCCTCGTCTCCACCCCTCCTCCCCCCTTCCCCCCCCCCCCCCTCTCCCCCCCCCCCCCTCCCCCCCCCTCCTCCCCCCCTCCTCCTCCCCCCAGCCCCCCGCCCCCCCCCTCTCCTCTCCCCCTCTCCCCCCCTCCCCCTCCCCTCCCCCCTTACCACCCTCCTCCGCCCCCCTCCCCTCCTCCCCCCTCCCCCCTTCCTCCCCCCTCTCCTCCTCCCTCACCCCGCCTCCTCTCCCCCTCCTCTCTTCCCCCCTCCCCCCCCCCCTCCCCTCCCTCTCCCCCTCCCCCCTTCTCTCTCCCCCTCCCCCCCCCTCCCCCCCTCCCCCCTCTCTCCCCCCCCCCCGTCCCCCCCCCCCTCCACCCCCTCTCTCCCCTCCCACCCCCCCCCTTTCCCCCCCCCCTCCACCCACCCCTCCCCCCTGTTCCTCCCCCCCCCCCTCTCTTCCCCTCCTCTCCTCCTTCCCTTCCCCTCCCCTCCGCCCTCCCCCCCCCGCCCCTTGCTCTCACCTCCCCCCCCCCTCCCCCCCTCCCCCTCCCCCCCTTCCCCCCCCCCCCCCCTCTCCCCCTCTCCTCCACCTCCCTCCTCCCCCCCCCCCCCCTCCCCCCTGCCCCCCCTCCCCTCCCTCCCTTCTCACTCTCCCCCCTCCCCCCTCTCTCCTCTTCCCCCCCTCCCCCCCCTTCCCCCACCCCCCCCCACCCCCGCTCCCCTCCTTCATCCCCCCCCTCTTGATCCCCACCTCTCCTCCTCTCTCTCCCCCCCCTCCCTCCCTCCCTCCCTCCCCCCCCTCCCCCCCCCTCCCTCCCCTTCCCCGCCATCTCTCTTGCCCCCCCCCCCCAACCCCCTCCCTCCCCTTCCTTCCCCCCCACCTCCCTCCCTCCCCCCCCCCCCTACACCCTCCCCGCCCCCTCCCCTCTCCCCCTCTCCCCTCCCCCCTCCCCCCTCTCCCCCCCCCCTCCCTCTCCCCCTCCCCTCTCCCCCACACCCCCCTCCTCCCCCCTCGCCCCCCCTCCGCCCCTCCCCCCCCCCCACCCCCCCTCCCCCTCCACCCCCCTTCCTCCCCCCCTCCCCCCTCCTCCCCCTCTCCTCCCTCCTCTCCTGCCCTCACTCTCCTCCCGCCGCCTCTCCTCCCCCCCCCCCTCCCTCCCCTACCCCTCGCGCCCTCCCCTCCCCTCCCCCTCCCCTCCCCCCCCCATCACCTCCCCCTCCCCCCCCCCCCCCCCCCTCTCCTCCCCCTCCGCCCTCCCCCCCCCTCCCCTCCCCCCCCCCCTCACTCCCCCCTCTCTCCCCCTCTCCCGCTCCTCCTCTCCTCTTACCCCCCGTCGCCTCTCCCCTAGTTCCCCCCCCCCCCACTTCCCTCCTCCCCACCCTCCCCCTCCCTCCTCTCCTCCTCCTCTTCTCTCTCTCCTCACCTTCCTGCCCTCTCCCTCTCCCGGCCCCCCTCCCCTCCCCGGCTCCCTCACTCCATCCGGCCCCCCCTCCCCTGCCTCCGCTCTCTCCCCTCACCTCCTCCCACGGCCCCCCATCTCTCTCCCCCCCTTCCCCTCCTCCTCCCCCCCCCCACCCCACCCCCATCCCCCTTCCCCCCCCCCTCCCACCCTCTCCCCCTCTCCTTCCCCCCCCCCCCCCCCAGTCCCTCTCCTCCCCCCCCCCCCCCCTCTCCCCACCCCCACCTGGCGTTGGAGGAACGGGTCCCAGTCTAGTTAATTATAAAACTTAGTTTGAGGGAAAAGATTTTATAACAAAAGTATTCGATTTTCGTGTGTTTTACATTTTGGCCAAATCTTAAAATTATAGAAGAGGGAAATGTGTGTTGTAACTTTAAAAAAAAATCCATGATAATTGTTTTAATTTTGAAATTATTATATTATTAATTTTAATAAACACCAAACAAGTTTCTTATTTACTAGTATTTGTAGGTTAGATTTGTTTACAAGATCTTTGTAGATTTTTCTGATTTGGTATAAGCTTATTGCAATGTTAGAAGCAAAACTTGTATTTAACAAACCATTAATTACTTGCAGATCATTTTATTTGGATATTTTTCAAATTAAAATTAGATAGTTGGCAAATCTTCAGCTGCAATTCTGCCTTACAAAAAATTCTTGACAACAGAATACAAATAATTTCTTTAACAAAATCCAGATAATTCAAAGTATTATATCTGTGTTTTAAATCAAGTGTTATGTTTACATAAAAGTGCACTTAACAATGTTTATTTGGTTGACAACCACAGGATTGTGTAATCAATATTTTACTTTTTCAATTTGGTTTGTGTGTGTAACACTTTGCATGTAGAAATACACAATTAATTTGGTATATTGTTCTTTTTTTTTGTGTTTAGTTTCCTTAAAAAGTATTAAGGAAGGCACAGATACGCTGCATTTCCGTCAAACTTCTGTGAAGATGTTTCTGAAGCTAAGAGAAAAATATCGATTTTCCTTATTGACTGTAAATGTCTCCCAATTTCCTTCCTTCCTTCCCCATCCAAACTCTCAATCAAACTATCCTTTGGAGTTTTATCCTTGCATTCATTAGTCATAATGCTTTGTTAGTGTGAAAATGTTTGACTTTGATCGTGATTATTTTCCCCCTCTTCTATCGTTTGATCCTAATACCATTTGCATGTGTTAGTAGACCAGTTTATTCTCCCCAAGGCCTTCTCACCTTAATGTATCATGTTTCCCCTAGCTGCTCCCCAAAATTGATATTCTGAGTTGCTGCATTATCTAACTACTGCATAATGATAACATTTCAGGATATGAAATAATGACCTTGCCATCTTCTGCGGGCATGGATGCAGATATTCTGAAAATGAAGGCACTTATCCAGGAAGCATCTCCCAAGAGAACTGTAAACCCAGTATATTCATATTATAATTGGGCATAGTTTATAAAAATGGTAAATAATGTTTTTCACAGAAAATAATATGGTCCAGCTATTGTTATAATTATTTTTAAGCCAGCATATATTTCTGGTGGTGAAGGAATATGATCAAACAGTAAAATTCAGATTTTTTTTTCTGAAACAGTAATTTTTATACAGTGCAATTTTGTCGGAGGTTATTCAGCTGTATTTCTGCAAAGAGTTTATATGGGTTCACTGCATGTTGTAAGGAAAGACTTTGCATTTATTTAAATACTAATGGATCCTATGGCTTGAACATCACCTATGCTCATGCAAAATTTGAAGGAAGAAATACAACACCATCAGTTGATTTGAAAAAAAAAAACAATGTTTATTTATATTTATTCGATTTGGGCAATATTTGTCCAGACTATATTCCTGATGAAGTCAGTATTCATTGTGTTTGAAGACTTTGCAGCTGCTTATGAGTGACTGAATGGTTTGCATTTTTAATTTCCATCCCTCATAATGTTAGCTTGTTGAGACAGTGTATGGAGATCAACAAAAGGCCAGTTCCCCAGTGCCATGGAGATAATAGATGGTAAAGATTGTTCAACAGTTCTCTAATTGTGGAATTTGCTATTATTGATTAACACTAAATAGAAAATGTATATCAGGGAAGCGAATGTTTCTCATCTCGGTCTTGAAGAATTTCCCCCTTATCCTTAAGCTGTGACCCCTTGTCCTGGACTTCCCCAACATCGGGAACAATCTTCCTGCATCTAGCCTGTCCAACCCCTTAAGAATTTTGTAAGTTTATATAAGATCCCCTCTCAATCTCCTAAATTCTAGAGAGTATAAACCGAGTCTATCCAGTCTTTCTTCATAAGACAGTCCTGACATCCCAGGAATCAGTCTGGTGAACCTTCTCTACACTCCCTCTATGGCAATAAATGTCCTTCCTCAGATTTGGAGACCAAAACTGTACTCGCAATACTGTAGGAGTGTTACCTAATGGGTCTCACCAAGGCCCTTGTTACAACTGAAGTAGGAACCTCCCTGCCCCTCCTATCACTCAAATCCTTTTGCTATGTGAAAGCTAACATTACCATTCGCTTTTTTCACTGCCTGCTGCACCTGCATGCCTACTTTCAATGACTGGTTGTACCATGACACCCAGTTCTCGCCTGCATCTCCCCTTTTCCTAACCTCGCCACCATTTAGATAATAGGGTCTGCTTTCCTGTTTTTGCCACCAAAGATGGATACTCTCACATTTTATCCACATTATATACTGCATTTACTGCCAAACATTCGCCCACTCACCCAGCCTATCCAAGTCACCTTGCAGTCTCTTAGCACCCTCCTCACAGCTAACACTACCCCTCAGCTTCGCGTCATCCGCAAACTTGGAGATATTGCCTTCAATTCCCTCATCCAGATCGTTAATATATATTGTAAATAGCTGGGGTCCCAGCACTGAGCCCTGCGGTACCCCACTATCCACTGCCTAGTCATTGTTTGAAAAGGACCCCTTTACTCCTACTCTTTGCTTCCTGTTTGCCAGCCAGTTCTCTATCCACATCAATACTGAACCCCTAATGCCACATAATGAACCTCTATCCACATCAATACTGAACCCCATATGCTACTGTTTTTGATTTTTTTTGGGAAAGTATGGGAGTGAAAAAAAAAAAAAAGTAAAAAGTATGAATCAATAATCTCAAGACGTCTTTGTGATAAATAATAATGATTATATAATAAAAAAAATAAAAATAAAAAAAGATATAATCAAGGCATTGCGATTAAATAATAATGATTATATAATAAAAAGCAAAAAAAAAGATAAACAAGAAAAATTAAAAAAAAATAAAAACAGTTATTATATAATTAAAAATTAAATAAAGGAATCTTTACATTGAATGGAACAGTTTCATGTAACAATATCTATTGAGACATGTATACAGATCCCAGATACTTTTTTCATCTAATCCTACACCAGGGTACTTATTGAGTTACAGTGCTGAGCTCAGCTACCCCTTTAAGTAGTCAATGAATGGAGACCATATTTGTTCAAAAAGTTCATATTTGTCCATTAGAACAAACCTAATTCTCTCCAAATGCAACGTCCCCGACATTTCCACAGTCCACATTTTGATTGTGGGGGATAATGTTCCCCTTCCAGAATTTACTATTAATTTTTTTTCAATTATCAAACACAGTAATCAATGAAAAATGTTATTTGACTTACCTGTTAATATTAAGCTTGTTGAGTCAGGGGACTCCTAATATTATTAGTAACTTTAAATCAGGGTCCAATTTAGTTTTTTAAGAACCTCGGACATGATTCCAATTTGATATCTAGCCCAATAACTATTTTATGGTGTGGATGGGGTACAAAACTTTATGCGTTAAGTGGGGGCTTCTAAATTTTGACATTTGTCGCAATAGAATGTCAGGAAAAATTCTATTTAATTTTGTTTTTGATTGAGTTTGGGTGTAATTCTGATGTATTACTGGAGTAAATGGGGGGGGGGGTGGTACAAAAGGGGGGTATGAGTCTGGCATTTAATAGGGGTGGTTTTGGGGTAATCTTGGTGGGAGGGATGGGTTGGTGATTGCCAAGCAACGGTGTAATACGTGGGTTTCAGGGAGGAAACTTGGGGGGGATGGTGTTCCCAAGTGTCTTCCAAAGTGGGATAGGGGATGCGAGACGGGCGGTTTTCATTTATGGTGGGCAGCGGGGGTGGGTAGTAAAGGTGTGGAAATTCTCTTGTTGGACTTTCCCTATCCAAAAGAGTATTTTTATGCATGCTATTAATTTTATCTGTATTTGGGTGCTTGGTTTTTTAACCATCTCATCCAATAATCCTGGCTCTCTATTCTTTTATAGTCTTTGCATGTTTGATTGTCTTGATTTTATCTTAGTCTCTAATTTGTAAATACCTGAACAAGTTATTTGGGTGTAATCCATAGATATCTTTTAATTCTTGAAATGATAGTAAATTTTCCTTTCCTGTAAAGGTGGTTCTTCTTCCTTATAATTCCTTTTTGGGGTGCTGGGTTCCAGGGTGTGGGCTAAACCCCTTATCCCATACCTAGAATTTGATTGGTAGGTTTTATTTATGGATTTTCTCAGATAATTGGGGTATTAACAGAGTGATATCATATTGATCCAGATGTAAAGTCTTAACTATTTTGTTTCCAATTGTACGCATATTGCTATAATTAGTATTAGGGTTTATCCCCGTTAAGTTTTTGTTTGTACTCGGATCTTGAAACAAGATGATGGGTTGACTATATCAAATTGGTAAACAGTGATTATGGGGTTTTTATGGCGGCAAGCCAACGCGGGGGGATGGTTTCTGGGGGTAGGACATTTTTTACTAGCCAAAAATTTTGTTAATCTGAGGCGGGTGCCCAAAATAAAATGGGGTTTAGGTAACGCAATATTTGTTGAATGGGTTAGAGGTCTCGCAGGAATCGGGTGCGGGGTGGGTATTTTGGGGGGGGTGGTGGAGGGCTGGGTGAGTTGAAATTTGTTCGCTCGTTTTTACTTTATTCTGTTTCGATTTTTTTAACCCAAATAAAAGCTGTTAATAATAGAATCGATTTTTTTTGAAAAAAGTTGTTGGAGATGATAGGGAGTTTGAAATAAATAATCAGGTAAAAAGACCATTTTTATAGCATTTTATAACTGGTCGGCCTGTAATCATTGTACACTATTGGGCCTGTATCGTGTGGACGTTCCGCAGTATAAAATATTCCCATTTTATTAGTGGGTTGGGTGTTCCAGGGGTAACTGAGGATTTAAATTTGAATAATAGATTATAATATTTAGGGGGGTGGGGGTAATTAATTTCTAGGTATGGGGTTAAATTTGTGGGTCCGTAACTATTTTATTGGTTGTGTAATCGGTTCGGGATGTCGGGTGGGGTTTTGGGTGACTAGCGTTATTGGTGTTATAGGCATGATTTCACGGGGGGTTTTAGGGGGGTCGTGGGTGGAATGGGTGTGGATGGGTGGGATTAGGGCTTGGGAATTGGTTGGAGTGCGTATCTCCTGAAAATGTACCAAACTGGGTATTTAGGGTGGGTGTTGGGGTTGGGTTTAAGTAAGTGGTTGTAGGAGAGAACGGTGATCTCGGGGTTATTGTGGGGGGTATATATTAAAACACCGTCTGCATAGAAAGATATTTTTTCGTGCTGGGGTGGTATTAGGGGGGGCCCGGTATGGTGGGGTATCCATAATTCCTGGAGGGTCTGAGGTGATTCTAATCCTTTTGGCTTTTGGGGAATGTTCGATGCGAGAGCAAAACATCCCTATAAAGTGTGATAACGGGAACAGCCTTGTCTACAACCGCTAGATTAAATTTAGCTGATAACATAGGTTTGTTAGGTGCAGGGGGTTTTTGGGGGGGGGCGGTGGGTGGGGGGAGGGTCGGGGGGTGGTCTTTTGGGTACACCACAGTTGGGTAACCCATTTACAAAATCAATATCGCCACCCTGTGGTGGGGCAAATTTCTTGGGCATGGCTTAGGAGAGGTTTGTTGGTTGGCCTTGATTCCGGGGGGGTTGGAGGGGGGGCCGCATCTGGGTTAGTCAGAAGAGTTAGTCTTTTTTTCTTTGTTCATCTTTCTTTTTTGAAAATATATGAAATTGAATAGTCGTCTCAAGTTAGAAGTGGAGTAGCGTTCGGGAATTTAAAGCCTGGTTGATCATGATTTGTACAATTAGTTTATTAATTAATCACTAAACGTTAAACCTTTGGTATGAAATTTGAGTTTTATTTTTTTATCAGTATTTAGAATGAGCCAAAAATTGCTTTTTATGATCCAGGATCTTCCAAATCCTTATCTACTTGTAGGAATGAGTTGATTGTAGACTCATTTAGAGTTTCTGGTAACTTTCCTTGTTCGAATGCATATTTATATATCGCTTTTGGCTAAATTGTGGGAAATCAAGTCGTGAAATTCTTCTTCGAAAAAATTCAGCACCCCCCCTTTAGGCCGTCACTCTGGGCCAGCGGGCTTTTTCATTTTTCAATGATTCCTCAATGTCTTTTTCTGATAATTTCAGGCATCTTCGTCTTTGACTGGGGTAGGCCGGAGGTCACTTTTCCCGTTTGATATGACATTCATGTAAAGAATGCTTCCTTTCCATGCTCCATCCGATTTGCCCCATCAGTTTGGTTGAATAAAGTTTTTGTTTGATAGTAAATGCAGAAATCTGTCATTAATATCTTTTGGCAAACATTAATATTTTCACCTACGATTTGATCTGATTTTTTTATATATCATTTTTTTTTCCTCATCTGATTTTCTAAGCTGCCGTGACAATTTTTTTTTGGTTTGTCACCAAAATTCAAAAATGTACTTGTTTAGTTGCTGTTGAAATGTTTTATAAACATGATTTGAGTATATTTTATTTAGCTTATATTTTTAATATCGCAATTTTATTATGTATCACCTTAGAATGGAAAGAAAAATTGCATTTTCAATATCTAATTGCTTTATTTCATTTTCTAAAGTTTGTTGCATCTTGCGGTTTTCCTTATTAAGGTATATGCTTGTGCAGATATTATAGCACCACCACGCATCAATGCTTTAATGTGTCCCAAAAGAAGTACGCTGAAATTCCGGCTTTGTCATTAGGTCTCAAAAAAAACAATTTAATATCTGTTTTACCAGATAATCATAACAAGTTCTTTTCCTGTAAAAAAAATTTGAGGGTTGAGTCTCCATTGAGATTGTTTATTAGTTATAACCGTTTAATTTTATCTTAAATGTTAATGGAGCATTGATCCAAAATAATAATATTATGATATTTTCAGTCATACGTAAATGGAATTTATTTTTAAGTCTATTAAAAAATAATCTATCCTTGAATAGGTTTTCCGAATACAGGTGAGTAAAATGAGTATTCCCGACCACAAGGGTTATCAATTCTCCAAACATCCTTAACATATGCAGTTTATTAATAAAGGAATTTATAAATTCGCTTGATTTAGATGTAACTTTTCTTTTATTAGTGTTGAATATATCTAGTAGATAATTATCGAAAGTAACAGTTTAATCCCCCCAATTATTAGATTATGTTTTTGTAGATACCAGTGGGGAATAGTATTAAATATTTTCTAAAAAACAACGGATATATCGAAATTCATAAGAAACAACTTTCTTTGAATATAATTCACACCGTAATTATTATATATATTCTACCCTCAATATCTTCTATTATTGAAGTATGTTTAAATAATGGTATACCCTTACGTATAAGAATTGCAACCCCTCTAAGACTTTTGCGTAAATGAAGAATGATACACTTTTAGAAATCCATTTTGCTGTAGTCTATATTGAGCATCCTTTTTGAGGTGTTTTTTCTGTCTCTTGAAGAAAGATTAAAGATTTAATATGTTTTAAGTCTATTTTAAATGAGCTAAAACCCTTAACCTCTTCTTTTAATTGGTTCATTAATCCCTTTACATTCCAACTCTGCAAAAGGTGATTCCATCACCCCTTTTTTGCATGTTAATGTCTTGCATTTTTTGTGTTAAGATGGATTATAATGGGAGTAGATGTCTCAGCACGGTCTATCACAACCTCATACCCGTGTTTCAGATATCAATGCGTTTTTTTATACAATGTAACTTTATCTTACGTACATATCTTTTCAAACAAAATTCATACCATTCATAACTAAAAATGTAATTAATACTTTTTATGTAAAACAAAAATAAAATAAAAATAAGAATAATAGATGTTAGGATAGAGTTAGTAATTGTGCGGAGGGTAAGGGTAACTACAGCCTATTCTAAGTTGCAGTTAGTGTTAGCCACACTAGTGTGGCTTTTAATCTAACGACTTCCGTTATTAAAAAAAAGATATTAATCGTTCCAGCTCCAGATTTTCCTTAATGGAAAATTTTTTAGTGCCTTAAGGGCTATTTATATAGGGGGTGGGGTGCTAAATTTTAATGATTATAGGTTATGAACACTTTATTTTGAATTTTTAATAATATCATAAACTGTTTTGGGTGGGATAGCATGCACTATTTTAAGTGATAGTTAATACTTAAACTATTCCCTATTATATGTTAGGGTTTTTTTAGTGTATTTAATGAGAGATCCATTATTCTTCCCTACCTTCTCCATGGATATTCGATAACCAACTGATTGAACTGTATCTAAATCATTAAGATACAGTTCAAATTCACGGTTCTTCATCCTCGGTCTGCTTCTCCCATCTTTTCTACCTCTTCCTCCTTCCCTTCTCTCGATTTTTCCGAGCGAATTCAAGTGCCTCTGTATGCTTGATGAAGTGATACTCTTTGTTATCATAGGTTACTCTTAGCGTTGCAGGATACATCAGACCATATCTCAGACCATCTATCTTCTTAAGAATGCCTCTTGTTTCTTCTGTAAATAGAGCTCTTCTCTTGGCGGTACACTTCCGCAGGGGGGGTAGTCTCTGAATGTGCTAATCTTATTCTCCATCGTTGATGAGGTTTCTCTTATGAATTATTATCTTCATCATATCCTCCAAGGATGGCTGGGATCATTTTTATTAACCACTTTCACAATCAATTGTCTTGGTGGCACGCCCCTCTGTGGACGGAATCTCAGTGCCCTGTTGTGTGCCGACCCAGGAGGGGCTCTTGATCCAGATTCAAAACAGTTTTTAAGATGATTTGCAGCGAGATTTTTGAGGGTCTTGATCTCCCTCTTTAACCTTCACTCAATCCATCTAATTCGTTGTTCTGGCGTCTTTGCCGTCCCGCTCAAGTCAATACCATTTCTCAGTTATTTTGTGTAATAAATCTGATAAACGTTTGTTCTCGGAGAGAAGTTTCTCATTCGCCTTAACACTTGTACTGGCAATATTAGACACTTTATTAATTGCCTCTTGTTGTTGATCAAGTGACCGTAAAATAGGTTCTAGCTTATTATCTAGCTTATTATCAACGTTCGACTCCATCACCTCAAATTTACAGTTTACCTCATCCACATGTTGCTGCAGAGCTGCATCCGCCTGTGTTTTCCATTCATCAAGCATAGTCCTTACTGTAAGTACAATTTCTCTGCTTAAATCATCTTTCACTTGTTCTTTAAACACTTGAAAATCTTCTCTAAGGATCCTCAAATCATCTTTATATTCCTTTTACATTTTTTTCAGCTCACCCATAATAGTTTTTGTTTCTGCAGAAAGAACATCTTTAAGTTCTTCCATCTCGGATTTCCTCCTTAAGATATCTTCCTGGGAGGCTGTCAAACTCGAGCCCGAGGCTCCAGTCGGGCCTACTTCCTTTTTCAGTGTTGGAATTTTCTGTTTGGGGGGGGGGTATGCTGCATTGACATACTATCGGTAAAGTTGCGCGCCTGATGACATCACGCACCTTTCTAAAGCTGCCGGTGCCGTTCTCACCCGTTCTCCTCCTGGTAAGTGACTTTAAATCACCCCGTTTCCCCCCGTTTTTTTATACAATTTTTAAGGAGCTGGTTAGCGCGAGTTCCACCTACTCCATAGCGCCACCGGACGTCCGGTGTGTATTATTTTGCCTTTGAAACGTATTTCCTCGAAAACCAGACACAAAAACACAGATATTTTTACATATTTCGGTAGGGATTTAACTTATGATTTCAGAAATCTACTTCTCTAAATTTGGTCATTTATCTCCCCACGTTTTCAATAAAATTGTTCACAAAACTGACTTTTTAAAAGATCAAACTGCTGCCCGTAATCGCGGCACCCCCCCCCCCCCCCGCGGCACCCTCCCCCCCCCCGAGCGAGCGACGCCTCGAGCGAGGGAAATTTTCTCGCTGCCTGTGCAGCTTGTGAAGCCCCGCCCCTCCCCGGCCCAGCTTCCAGAGAGTTAAAGCCGGTTCTATCTCCCCCCCCCCCTCTTCTTCTCACCTTCTCCCCTCTTCTCTCCACCCGTCACAGGGGACGACCTCCTCTCGGTCCTTGTCCGTGGCCCGATCCTCTAATGCTGGCGGAAACGTTTGGCAGTCCTCAGCAAAGAGCCTATAGCTCGCTATAGGATCTTTGGTCGTCGGATTGCTCCGGGCTCACTCGGGCCCCTGCCGCCCCACTCCTCTCTCTCTCTCTCTCCCTCTCTCTCTATCCCCCTCTCCCTCTCTCTCTCTCTCTCCCCCCCTCTCTCTCCCCCCCTCTCTCTCCCCCCCTCTCTCTCCCCCCCCTCTCTCCTCCCCCCCTCTCTCTCCCCCCCTCTCTCTCCCCCCCTCTCTCTCCCCCCCTCTCTCTCCCCCCCTCTCCTCTCCCCCCCTCTCTCACCCCCCCTCTCTCCCCCCCCCTCTCTCTCCCCCCCTCTCTCTCCCCCCCTCTCTCTCCCCCCCCCTCTCTCTCCCCCCCTCTCTCTCCCCCCCTCTCTCTCCCCCCCTCTCTCTCCCCCCCTCTCTCTCCCCCCCTCTCTCTCCCCCCCTCTCTCCCCCCACCCTCTCTCTCCCCCCTCTCTCTCCCCCTCTCCCTCTCTGTCGCCCCCTTTCCCCCTCTCCACTCTCTCCCTCTCTCTTTCCTCCCATGAGAAGGTGGGCCTGGCGGCCATTACTCCCTCTGAATCTTTGGTCCGCAGCACAGCGGGGGTGTGGGGGGTGGCATACGGTGTCATAAGCACTAACCACCCCCACACACATGCTAACTACCCCCCTTGAAGGAAAGAAACAGGGAGAGGGGGGTGGAGGGGAGTGTGGGGGGGAGAGAGATGGGAGGAGGGGAGAGAGGGGGGGCTGAGAGGGTGGGAGAGTAGGGGAGGGGTAGAGGGGAGAAGGGGTTTAGGGGAGGGAGGGGAGGAGAGGGGGAGGGAGGATTCAGAAGCAAGCTGGCTGCCTGCGGCTGTGAGCGAGCGGCTATGAGCGAGCGACGCATCGAGCGATGGAAGTTTTCTCTCCCTCTCCCCCCTCTCTCTCTCTCCCCTCCCTCTCTCTCCCCCCCCCTCTCCTCTCTCCCCCCCTCTCTCTCCCCCCCTCTCTCTCCCCCCCTCTCTCTCCCCCCCCTCTCTCTCCCCCCCTCTCTCTCCCCCCCTCTCTCTCCCCCCCCTCTCTCCCCCCCCCTCTCTCTCCCCCCCTCTCTCCCCCCCCCTCTCTCCCCCCCCCCCCTCTCCCCCCCCCTCTCTCCCCCCCCCCCCTCCCCCCCCCTCTCCCCCCCCCCCTCTCTCCCCCCCCCTCTCTCCCCCCCCCTCTCTCCCCCCCCCCTCTCTCCCCCCCCCCTCTCTCCCCCCCTCTCTCCCCCCCTCTCTCTCCCCCCCCCTCTCTCTCCCCCCCCTCTCTCTCCCCCCCTCTCTCTCCCCTCCCTCTCTCTCCCCCCCTCTCTCTCCCCCCCCCTCTCTCCCCCCCCCCTCTCTCCCTCCTTTCTCCCCCCCCCTCTCCCCCTCTCCCCCCCCTCTCCCCCTCTCCCCCTCTCCCCTCTCCCGCCCTCCCTGCCCTAAACCCCCTTCTTTTTTCCGTCTACCCGCTCACCTACGCCCTTCCCAGCCCCCCTCTCTCTCCCCCCCTCTCTCCTCCCATCTCTCTCTCTCCCCACCCTCTCCCTCTGTATCTTGCCCTTCTGTCTCTGCCCTTCTCTCTGTCTCCCCTTATTCTCTATCTGCCCTCACTCTCTACCCCCTCCCTCTCAAGACGCGCCTGCGAGTTGGGGGCTATGCGTCAGTGGATAGGGTGGTTCTGGTGTAAAAGGAGCAAATGAATAATAATATAATATCAAGGGGGGTAGTTAGCGTGTGTGTGGGGGTGGTGAGTGATGTGACGCTGCATGCCGCCCCCGCCTGCAACTGCACGTTGGAGGAACAGACCCAACGGCACTTGGTCTAGTATTTCCTTAAAACTGAAGACGCAGAAACATTTTTACATCAATTAAAGTCTTCATGTTTCTTCATCTTCAGTGCAGGTTAAATTTTAACTTAGCTATATATGGAGATTTTGCTTGAGTGATATTCACCTAACTGCCTCAAAATTAATACATCACACTTTTGTTTAAATGGGAATCAAGATGTTCTATAAATATGTTTATTTTCTGTGCCAGATGTTGTGAATTGCATCACCAATATGGTAAACGTGAAGGGTTTCTCCAGAAATATACGTGAATAGGTCCTCTGGTTTAAAGAAGCATAGAAAACTCAATATATTTTCCCTAAAACTTGAAATGAAATGAAAAGAGAGAATTTGCTTAACAGGATTAGTTCCTTGCAGCAGGTGGTGTTTGCTGAATGAAGAGTTGGCAATGATTGATACCACTGAGTCTGCCTATTTTGATTTTGCTGTCACCAGTGCAGTAATACAATATCTGGCTGATAAAGATGTTTCTCTGAGATCAAGGAAACGAGGGTTAAGAAAATAATGTTAATAATTATGAATACAGAGTAGCTTTATCCTTGATTAGAGTACCAATAAATCAAGATGGGTTCCTTCCAATCTTGTGAACAATTTACAAAGGCAACGTTGTGTAAGTAAAAAATTATCTTTGTAGATTAATCCAATATTCATTTCCTGTGTTCACGCAGTAAAATATTGTTTTTTGTATTGTTACTGAAGGGTTACTATAATTGTAGTATTGTTGATTTTTCAAAATATATGTTTGCAAAGCTGCATGCTTAGAAAGGGGACTGTTGGAATTGATTGGTGAAGCACTAGTAATCACTGAATGTTGTGAAGATACTAATAGATTTGTGATAGGCAAAACATTTTTAAAACAGTGAGTTTGGAGATTATAATAAAGAAAAATCCCCAAACTCACTGTTTTTCAAATAAGAGTGCTATCTCGGCTAGTGATGTGTCTTGGTCATTTTCTGTGCAAATGCCACATCCTAATTCCATCGACCACCCTGGAAGATCCATCAACAAAAATGTTTAAAATGATATCACTGGTCTTATTTCTATTCTTCGTATTCTCTATATTGTGTAGTTGTTTGCCCTGCAGCCTCCCCACCCATTATGTTTTGGCTCGAATGGTCCCTTGGGATCATTTGCTGTCCACACTTGATACTCGTGGTGTTCTCCGGTGTAATTAAGGTTGTCTGCAAGAAAAGTAGGAAGTTTAATATGCTTCACGTATATATCGCAACCTTGCAATATTAAGGTCCACCTTGCTATGCGATTCTGGCTAATCATTCCATCTTTGATTTGTCCATCCAATAGCAACTGGAGAGGTGTATGTTCTGTGAGAACTATTAAAGGATTGAGACCAATTATATCTGTAAAACGTCATATTGCCCAAAAGACAGCAAAAAGATGCCGCTCACAAATTGAAAATCACTGTTCTACTGAAGTTAGTTGTCGGGATGCAAATGCTGTAGTAGCCACTTAGCTTTACTCAGTATGTTATAAATTATAACCAGTCACCTTTACATTTTATCTGCCTGTAATTATGTGGGTGGGATCTATTACATAGTTGGGAGGCGTGTCTGTGGCTGGGATTTTTCACGCAGACGCGCAAGTTAGTTTTTAGTTTAGTTTGGCGGAGGCATGGGGAAGGTACAGCTTTCGACCATGCACGAGTTTGACTATGCACGAGTTTGACTATGAGTAAGATCAAAATGTACTTAAACAAGAAGAAGTTTGGATTAATATCTCACTGTTTTTACTATGACAATAAAGAAACTATTAATCAAGATACTGTGTTTTGAAGATTTATCCTTCGTTGGCAATGAATGTCTCGTGGACAGCTCGCATGCGTAAAAGCTATCTCCTTACCCATGTCTTCCATCATAGTGGCTAGAGGAAAGAATTCCTTGAACGAAATAATAATCTGCCACTACATTTAGTCGAAAGCTACCTTACAGACAGGATGTAGTAGATTGGCCCCATAGAAGAGGGACAGAAGATTGGGCTGGACCTCTGGAGAGAGATTACTGCCTGAAGAATTAGTTCCAGAAGAGGAACTGAAGACCGGTTCCTTACCAGAGGAACAGAAGAAAATAGATCTCAGCCAGAGATTGTCTTAGAAATTTATGAACAGCCACGCGATTTATCTGAAGATTGAAAACTTCACCGCAAAATCGTGTGTAGAACAGCTATTGTATTTGGCTGTAAATTTGAAAGTTGGAACACTTTAATTTAGAAGAGCTTCTTAATAAGATGCTGTATAAGTTCGGCGAAGGTCCTGTTTTTTTTTAAGTACATGCCCTGATGAAAGAGTCTGGAGAAGCAAGTTCTGCTAAGATTTGGAAGGCAGCCAAGGGAGAGAAGGTGACTGAAGATCCAGGTGCCTGGCCTTGGTTTGTTTTGAAGTTGAGATAAGACACATTCTTTCTGAACTGGTCACTTCTATACTTCAAAAATATTTGGATGTTTTCTGAAAGTCCAGTTTGTTTTGGTTTCCTATCTGATGTTTACAGAACACTCAGCATCAATGTTTATCAGTAGTGACTGAAGCAAACTGAAGACGTCCCATTTTTCCAATTAGCAGATTTGGCAATCTGCCAAGACCTGTTTAAATCGATGGAGCAAGATAGAGCAGGTGAGTCAGAGGAGCCACAAGATGGTGGAGAGGAGCCAAGATATCCGAAGAGACAAACTAGACGCACTGACGAGGCCAGAGTTGCATTTCTCCAGAGCAGTTAGAAGAATTAGAAAAACAAGCTATGGATGCGGATTATCGATTCAATAGGGTTCCAGGAGGAACTCGTGTGCCTTGAAAAGAATGCTGATGAATTAAAATCTAGTCATGAATGACTACTCAGCCTCCATGGTTTTGTGCAAACTCAAGGCGAATTATTATGGAGCCTATCTCTGCCTGATGAGGAAGGCGAAGAGCGTAATCAGTGGTTTCAAAAAGCGATTGAATATCTTAACGGTGTCATTGGCAATGTGGAGAAATGGTTAGCTGAAGTTGATCAAGATCAAGACATAAATCTAGTTCAGAAGCCAGCCCAATTTCAAGAGCTCTGCTCGTATGGAAGCGGAAGCAACTGTGGCTGCTCTTACCCTACAAACTGCCGCCTTGGCGAGAAAGCATGAAATTGTAGCACAGGAAGAGCAGTTGGAAGAGTTGAGAAGAGAGGCAGAGGCACGTGCGGAACAGATGAACAGAGAGGTGGAGGAACGAAGAAGGCAGTTAAAGAGAGAAAAGGAACAGTTGGAACTGGATACAGAGTTGGAAGAGGCCAGGACGAAGATTGAGATACTGGAGGGCCAAGGTTCAAGAGGTGGCTTTAAAGTATCTGAAGGGAAGAACTCTTATTTGAGAAAAAGAGCTGCTCAAAGTGAAACAGCTGTTGGATTAATTCCACAACCGAGGACCACCAGATTTCATGGCTTTGAACACCCATCGGAACAGTGGCGGGCCGATAAAATGTTATCTCAGCAACTGGGTGCTAGACCGAAGCAAAGTACCTAAGGGGCGTCTGTCGAGGCTTGGGACAAACCAGCAACTCAGTACACTTTTCTGAGGCCTTATACACAGGCTAGTGTATTAGCATCTTGTTCCCCATTGCCTTTCCATTGACTTAACTTAAAAGCTGTGATCTAGAACAGTCAAAAGCCCATAACTTTCTTAAAAATTAAGAGAACTCAATGAAATTTTCAGTTATTATAGATTGAAGCATTCTGAAACAAATATGAAACAATCTTACTTGGATGACCTGAAATTAAAGCATATAATTAGTTAGTTATCTAATTGCAGCTAATTACAAAATTAAATTACTAGATCTAAACATCTATCCATTTCTTAAGAAAAGATAAACTTTTAAAAATGTCCAAATAACATTCACACAATAATCTACAATATAACATGATTTTAAAATCTCATTTTCATGAATTTATAGGCCAAATGGAAGGAATTTAGTGTTTAATGCCTGTAAATTAATGGCCATTTAAATCAACTAGCGAGTGGGTTTTAGTGGAATGCGGTGGATTGGAACGTTGCGGTTTGCGGTGAATTTAACCCACAGTCGGTATGAAAAATACAGCCGGTTCATACATTTTTTTTGTCCCCTTTTCGCAACATGAAAATTTGATTAAATGCTTCCTAAGAACCATGTTTTTATGTAAAAATAAACTGTGTACCTTCTTTTATCGCCTACATTAGGTCCGTTCTGCTGTCGGCTTTCAGAGTTTTAGAAGATGATTTTTAAACTACTCTAGTTAATAAATAATCTAGCGTAGTTTAAAAATAGCTTCATGAATGAAATGTCGGAGCGATTTCTCTTTAGCGACGAAATCGCCCGACATGGATCGATTTGGACTGTCTAGGGAAAAACAGCATTTTAAACCCGCCCCCCTCTGAAAGGCGCCAAAGTCGCGCACACGGGGAGCGGCAGAACTGCAGCGCCGCTAAAGGTAGGTATTGTAACATACCTATGTGTATCACTCGAAGACAGGGACCTTGAGGGTGGTCTTTGACTGTGCTGCAGTCTTCAAAGGAACATCACTTAACTGTCAACTGCTGCAAGGTCCAGACCTTACCAACTCACTCATTGGAGTTCTAATTAAATTCAGACAAGAACCAATTGCTTTGATGGCTGATATTAAAGTGATGCTTCATCAAGTCAAAGTATCAGTAAAACACTTGACTACCTGCAATTCTTATGGTGGCCTGAAGGGGATGCACAACAAGGTCTTGTTGAATACCGGATGAAGGTACATCGCTTTGGAGCAGTGTCATAACCAAGTTGTGCAAACCTTGCATTAAAGACGACTGCAGAGGACAATATAGCTCACTTTCCAGAAGAAGTGATAACCACTGTGAAGAATAATTTCTATGTGGATGATTGCTTAAAATCCATATCTACTTAGCAGGAAGCAATTGAAATGGTAAAACATCTGACTTCCCTCTGTAATAAGGGAGGATTCACGCTTTCCAAGTGGATCAGCAACAGTCGTGTTGTATTGGAAAGCATTCCACCAGATGATAGAACCAAAGAGGCCAGGGAGTTGGATTTGGACAAAGACAATTTGCCAATGGAAACTGCACTGGTGTATTGAAACAGATGTGTTCAAGTTTAGAATCTCGATTCAAGAGCGACCATGTACTAGAAGGGGTATCCTATCCGTGATTGGTTCCGTTTACGACCCTTTGGGATGACTTGCACTATTTACACTGCCAGCCAAGATTTTGCAGGATTTTTGTTAGGAAAAACTTGGATGGGATGAGAGTATAACACAAACTTCTTCTCACCAATGGACAGAGTGGTTAGCAGATCTCATCAAGATCTCAGAATTCAAAGTGGACTGGTGCACGAAGCCGACAAGCTTTGATAAGATCAGAGGTGCACAGCTGCATCATTTCTCAGATGCCAGTGAAAGTGGCTACGGTACTGCTTCATATCTAAGACTGGAAAATGATAACAAAGAAGTACATGTTGCATTCTTAATGGGAAAGGCCAGAGTGGCAGCATTTAAATAAATGGCTATTCCCAGAATGGAACTTACTGCCGCATTCTTAGCTGTTAAAGTTGAAATATTGCTGCAAAAAGAACTACAGCTTCAATTGGAGGAATCTATCTTCTGGACCGATAGTACTACAGTGCTTAAATACTTCAACAATGAGAACAAAAGTTTTTTGACATTTGTAGCAAACAGAATCTCTTTTGTATTGGGAGCTACTAACATTTCACAATGGAAATACGTCAACACAAAAGAAAATTCTGCGGGTGAAGCTTCCAGACTGACAGCAGACCACTTCTTAAGCAATAAGAGATGGATCAATTGGCCAGAGGTTCCCTGTAAACCGGACAGAGAATCGCCAAAACTTGAGCTGGGATTTGAAATCTCTGCTAATGATCCAGAAATTAAACAAAACCTCACAGTGATCGTTATTGCTAAAGATTCATCAAACACAACAAATGATTTAATTACCCACTTTTCATCATGGAATAAATTGATGACTGTGATAGTTTGGTTTCTTAAACTAAGAACAAGGTTATTGCTGTTTGCTTGAAAAAAGGAAAGAGATTGTTGAAGGTATCTTTGAAGAAGATCATGAAATACTGAAGGGTTGAAAAGAAGATGCAAGTTTTTAATACATACGGCGCACAGGATTTACATCCTGATGATCTCCTTAAGCGGAAGACGCGATTATCTCTTTCTGTCAAAGACAGAAATGCAAAGAAGAAATATCGATGTTAGAGGCTGGAGTACATGGTGTCACAAGAAATAGTCAATTGTACAAACTTGATCCAGTTTTGGAGGAAGGATTTCTGAGAATGGGTGGTCACCTAAATCGTTTGGCAATGCCTGAAGAGGTTAAACATCCTATTATTCTCTCGAAGGATTTTCATACTTCAACCTAACCTTCAACTTTCATCCTAATTTGAGGAAGGACATCCATGTGATTGAGGCAGTGCAGCGTAGGTTTACGAGATTGATCCCTGGGATGGCGGGACTGTCATATGAGGAAAGATTGAAAAGACTAGGCTTGTATTCACTGGAGTTTAGAAGGATGAGGGGGGATCTTATAGAAACATATAAAATTATAAAAGGACTGGACAAGCTAGATGCATGAAAAATGTTCCCAATGTTGTGCGAATATAGAACCAGGAGCCACAGTCTTAGAATAAAGGGGAGGCCATTTAAGACGGAGGTGAGAAAATACTTTTTCACCCAGAGTTGTGAATTGGTGGAATTCCCTGCCACAGAGGGCAGTGGAGGCTAAATCACTGGATGGATTTAAGAGAGAGTTAGATAGAGCTCTAGGGGCTAGTGGAATCATGAGATATGGGAAGAAGGCAGGCATGGGTTATTGATTGGGGACGATCAGCCATGATCACAATGAATGGGGGTGCTGGCTCGTATGACCGAATGGCCTCCTCCTGCACCTATTTTCTATGTTTCTATGTAAATTTTTGTTACAACATATCCATGAGTTGATCGGACATGGAGGAAGAAGTTTCATGCTGTCAAAACTTTGGGCATTTGTGTTTTGGACTATATACTGGGTATCATGCCTGATGTTAAGGGTTTGGTGCGCATGGTATGACTTCAACCTAATAACAATGTTTTAATAAGACCAATAACCAAGTTATTCTTGCTTTTAGAAGGCGAAGGTGAAGATGAAAGAATCGCTGAAGAAGACTGAATGCGGATATATAATGCATGCTATTTTTTCTTTTTGATATGTTAAGCCTTTATAGCTACCTTTTTGATGTCTATTAGTAATTGCCTTGTTATATGCTCAGACCAATTAGGGGCTGGTATGTAGTAGCCATTTAGCTTAACTCAGTATGTTATAAATTATAATCAGTTACCTTTAAATTTTATCTGCCTGTAATTATGTGGGTGGGATTTATTACGTAGTTGGAGGCGTGTTTGTGGTTGGGATTTTTTACGCAGACACGCGAGTTTTTAGTTTAGTTCGGAGGAGGCATGGGGAAGGCACAGCTTTCGACCATGCTCGAGTTTGACTGCGAGTAAGATCAAAATGTACTTAAACAAGAAGTTTGGATGAATATCTTACTGTTTTTACTATGACAATAAATAAACTATTAATCAAGAGACTGTTTTGAAGATTTATCCTTCAACGGCATTAAATGTCTCGTGGCGAGCTCACATGTGTAACGAAGCTATCTCCTTGCCCATGTCTTCCATCATAGTGGCTAGAAGAAAAAAATCCTTGAACAATATAATAATCTGCCACTACATATGCAACTGGTCCAAGTCTTCTGTGGCGTTCCTGCAAGAGGACCGTTGAGATAGTTAAAACGTTTGTCGTAATTTCTAGTGCAAAAAATCTTGTACCTGCAAAGCTGGGGCCTTGGCCAGGGCTTGCTTTAATCACTCCACTGCCACTGTTAAACTACCACAGTTAAACTGCCACAGTTTAAGAATAAGGAGTAAGCCATTTAGAACGGAGACGAGGAAACACGTTTTCTCACAGAGAGTGGTGAGTCTGTGGAATTCTCTGCCTCAGAGGGCGGTGGAGGTAGGTTCTCTGGATGCTTTCAAGAGAGAACTAGACAGGGCTCTTAAAAATAGCGGAGTCAGGGGAGATGGGGAGAAGGCAGGAATGGGGTACTGATTGGGGATGATCAGCCATGATCACATTGAATGGTGGTGTTGGCTCGAAGGGCCAAATGGCCTACTCCTGCACCTATAGCGGAGTCTATTGTCTATTGTCTATTGAGGCCTCTAACAGCCTGAGTGTGCTGTTCGGTCCATACCCATGGAGCATCCTTTTTCAAAAGCGCCGACAATGGGGAGGCTTTGGTGGAGAAACCATCGATATGGCTTCTGCAATACCCAACCAATCCTCGGAAGTTGTGATTTCATATTTATGGGAAGAGGTAGTTGCAAAATAGTTTAGATGCATTTCCTTTCAATCTCCCTTTTCCCATAACTTACTATCGTACCCAAATATGTTACTCGTGGCTTCAAATCTGGACTTTTTTAGGATTAACTTTAGGTTCCAGAGAAGTCAGTAAAGCTAACAGTTCACTGAGGAGTTGAAGGTGTTCTTCCCTGGTGTTTGTTTGAAGTAGCAGATCATCCACATACTGAATTAGACACTCTGGTTGTGAGAAACTATTAAGCCCGTGTGCCAACTTTCTGTGGAAAATTGAGGGAGAGTTATGAAATCCTTAGGGCAAACAAGTCCAGGTATACTGTTGCCCCTGAAATGTGAAGGCAAATTTATATTGGCATTCCAGCTTCAGACCAGAATCCATTACTGATGTCTAAGACAGTAAAATACTGATCCTGTGGGGTTTGCCGCATCATTGTTTCAGGACCGGTTGCTACTGTAGGTGCAGTCAGTGGAGTGATTTCATTCAACCGGTAATCGATTGTTAATCGCCAAGACCAATCTGACTTCCTAACTGGCCAAATAGGTGAGTTATTGGTTGATGCCACTGGGCACAGCACTCCCTGTTGTAACAAGCTGGTTATTACAATAGACAATAGGTGCAGGAGAAGGACATTCGGCCCTTCGAGCCAGCACTGCCATTCAATGTGATCATGGCTGATCATCCACATTCAGTACCCCGTTCCTGCCTTCTCTCCATATCACCTGACTCCGCTATCTTTAAGAGCCCTATTAAGCTCTCTCTTGAAAGTATCCAGAGAACCGGCCTCCACCGCCCTCTGAGGCAGAGAATTCCACAGACTCACCACTCTCTGTGTGAAAAAGTGTTTCCTCATCTCCGTTCTAAATGCCTTACCCCTTATTCTTAAACTGAATTATTCTTATTACCTTTGAGATTTCCCCTTCTGCTAGTTTTGGGAACCCATACTGTTTCTGTGGTTTTGAGTCGGGGGCCGTCAACAACCACTTCACCCTTCATCCAGCCACTGTCATGTTTGAGTGACGAATACAGCTACATGCCGACTAATAGTCTCTAGCACTGTCGGGTGCGTATGGAATGATGCACTGAGTTCCATTCCAGGGGGTCGGTGGTCCCAAATCCCACTCCGATTCTCCATTTCTCTCTCCATATCTTCGGGCTATCTCATCCAATTCTCCCCAATCTACTTCACTTTCCCCTTCAATCAGATGTTCCGAAGGTGCACATCATACCTCTTCGAACTGAGAGCTGTGACTTTAACTTGTCAATTTCATATTGGCACTTGACATCGGCTGTTTTTTATTGCCACAACCACCCCGAGGCCAGACATGCTCCTGGTCTCAGAGGTAACCAAAAACATCGTCTTGTTGGAACTAACAGTGCTGTGGGAGGACTGTCTGGATGAGGCCCACGAGAGGAAGAAGACAAAGTACGAAGAGCTGGTCATAGGCTACCATAAGCAGGGCTGGGAGGCAAGGTGTGTGCCCATCGAGGTTGGCTGCAGGGGTTTTGCAGGGCAATAGCTTTACAAAGCCTTGAGCGCACTGAGCATCAACGGAATGGAGAGGCGAAGCGCCATCAAGAACACCACAGAAGCAGCGGAGAAAGCCTTGAGGTGGCTCTGGATCCGGAGACGAGGTCCATGTGGAGGGACGAATGCCACCTGAACAAGTCGTGGTCTGATCAACCACGGCTGGGTCACCAGCGTGAGGGTGTCTGATGTTGAAAGACCCGAAACACCCAATGACACCAGGTGACGTCACTGATGATATGTTCAGGAGCATCAATGGTGTATTTTTATCTATCTTCCCTTCCTTCCTGGTGGAGGACATTTATTGCTGCCTGCAGGTTTGTGCATTTGTCTGCTGTGGCTGCAGTCTCCTGCTTAGCAGTCTCGCACATATTGACTGTTCTCTCCTTTTCCTGATAAGTCTGTTCAAACTGCGTTTGAACTCGCATCATGCAGTTGATTCTTCTGTTCCCCCTCTGTTACCTACTCACGTAACTTACTCCATGTTTTAGGGCTTCTAATTCATGTTTTAAATGGAGCTGATTATTTTGTGCTCCTTCCAATTCCTTCTTTAACTACAGCTGATTCTCTTGCGCTTCTTGTTTTATAATTTCTAATTCCTTTTCAACTTTGAATTCTCAATTTCTTTCTCTCATAACACTCATACCACTGGCTATTGCTGTAGCCTTACAAAGCTTTGAGGCTTGTTTCGCTTGACTTTTCCTGGCTTCTTCCCAATACTTCTGTCCTACGGGTCCCGGAGCCTCTAATATTTTATCTGCAAACTTGACCCACATGGGCCATTTATGATCTAGGTACTCATGGAGCACTTATTCCCAATCTGGGCACACGCCCATTATTGTATTGTTTCTGGACTCCATCCAAGAGCTAGGTAGGCGACCTGGATAAGGGTCCGGCGGTTCTGATGTGCAGTCAGGAGGGCGTATGGACGACCTTTGAATCCTTAGAGTTTGTCTTCCCCGCTAAATTCCCGCCCAGTCCCTCTATGATCACTGTTGTTCGGCACATCTGTGATTCCAAGGTTTAGTTTAGTACAACTTAATCTTTATTAACAATCGAGTAACTTTAAACATGCATGCAAACAATTGACTTCTAATAACTTTTCATTTACTTTGCTATTTCAACTTATCACTTCTTAAACAAAATCACAAAACCCGCATGCATGAATTGGCCAGATTCACTGTGTGTATATCCACACACACACACACACACACACACACACACACACACACACACACACAATTTCCCTCCTGGGATTAATAAAGTTCTATCATATAGTATCGTGTGTGTAGGAAGTAACTGCAGATGCTGGTTTAAACCAAAGATAGACACAAAAAGCTGAAGTAACTCAACAGGTCAGACAGAATCTCTGAATAAAAGGAAAATATTATGTTTTGGGTTGGGTCTGAAAAATGTTTGGAATGTGGAAGGAAACAAGAGCACCCGGAGAAAACCCATGCGATCAAAGGGAAATGGAACAAACTCCATACAGACAGCACCCAAATTCAGGATCAATTCCGGGTCTCTGGCACTTTTAGGCAACAACTTTATGGTCAATGTACTGCCCCACAGTCTTGAACTGAATTAAAACATACAATAGCTGTAAAGGGGGACATAGCACGACTTAGAGATTTAAGACTGAAAATGGATAGTAACCAAAAATTTAAATTTCTTTAGTAACCAAAGTTATCAACGTATAATTTTTTTGTGTGTTGGAAAACACAACTGGTAGACGTGCTGCCTCACATGCCAGAGATCTGTGTTCGATCCTGTCCTCGGGCACTGTCTGTGTTGAATTTGCACATTTTCCCTGCAAGCGTGTGGGTTTCCTCCCACATCCCAAAGACGCATTGGCTTTGTAGGTTAACTTGTCTCTGTAAAATTGCCCCTAATGTGTAGGGAGTGGGTGAGGAAAGTGGGATAACAAAACTTGTGTGAATGGGTGGCAGACAAAAAAACTGGAGAAAATCAGCAGGTGAGGCAGCATCTATGGAGCGAAGGAATAGGTGACGTTTCGGGTCGATACTCTTCTTCAGACTGATGTGGGGTGGGGGGGGGGGAAGAAATGAAGAGGCGGAGACAGTAGGCTGTAGGAGAGCTGGGAATGGGAGGGGAAGGAGGGAGAAGGCAAGGACTACCTGAAATTGGAGAAGCCAATGTTCATACCACTGGGGTGTAAACTACCCAAGCGATATATGAGGTGCTGTTCCTCCAATTTGCGGTGAGCCTCACTCTGGACATGGAGGAGGCAAAGGACAGAAAGGTCGGATTCGGAATAGGAGGGGGAGTTGAAGTGCCGAGCCACCGGGAGATCAGATTGGTTATTGCTAACTGAGTGGAGGTGTTGTGCGAAGCGATCGCCAAGCCTGCGCTTGGTCTCACCGAGGTTGATCATACGCAGAGATCCACAGCTCAGGTGGGGGGAATCTGTCCACAGGACAACTATTAATCGTGCACTCCACAAATCGGGCCTTTATGGAAGAATGGCAAGAAGAAAGCCATTGTTGAAACAAAGCCATAAGAAGTCCCGTTTGCAGTTTGCCACAAGCCATGTGGGGGACACAGCAAAACATGTGGAGGAAGGTGCTCTGGTCTGATGAGACCAAAATTGAAGTTTTTGGCCTAAATGCAAAACGCTATGTGTGGCGGAAAACTAACACTGCACATCACCCTGAACACACCATCCCCACTGTGAAACATGGTGGTGGCAACATCATGCTGTGGGGATGCTTTTCTTCAGCAGTGACAGGGAAGCTGGTCAGAGTTGATGGTAAGATGGATGGAGCCAAATACAGGGCAATCTTGGAAGGAAACCTGTTAGAGTCTGCAAAAGACTTGAGACTGGGGTGGAGGTTCACCTTCCAGCAGGACAACGACCCTAAACATACAGCCAGAGCTTCAATAGAATGGTTTAGATCAAAGCATATTCATGTGTTGGAATGGCCCAGTCAAAGTACAGACCTAAATCCAATTGAGAATCTCTGGCAAGACTTGAAAATTGCTGTTCACAGACGCTCTCCATCCAATCTGACTGAGCTTGAGCTATTTTGCAAAGAAGAATCAGCAGAAATTTCAGTCTCTAGATGTGCAAAGCTGGTAGAGACATATCCCAAAAGACATGCAGCTGTAATTGCAGCGAAAGGTGGTTCTACAAAGTATTGACTCAGGGGGGCTTAATACTTTTGCACGCCACACTTTTCAGTTTTTTATTTGTAATAAAATTTGGAAACCATGTATAATTTTCCTTCCACTTCACAATTATGCACCACTTTGTGTTGGTCTATCACATAAAATCCCAAATAAAAAACATTTACGTTTGTGCTTGTAACGTGAGAAAATGTGGAAAAGTTCAAGGGGTGTGAAAACGTTTGCAAACCACTATATATATATATATATATATATATATATATATATATATATATATATATATATTTATGTGTGCGCACACACACACAGACACGCACGCACGCACGCACACATACACACACGACCAAGTGTCACACGGGAGGGCTGGTCCCCAACACAATATTCCACCACTCACCCATAGCCCCCAGCTGCATAGGCATGGCTGACTTTTTAAAAGTTTAAAATGGCAATAACTTGCAAAAAATAAGATCTATGTGAATGCATCTCACTCCCTCTTCAGTCCCCTATTCCCATCCTCCTTTACTCTCCCTCTCCCCACCCTTCACCAACCCTCCTCTGCTTCCTCCCCTCACCCCCTCTCTCCCCTCGTCCAGTACCTCACCATCCCTCTTCTTACCCCTATCCTCCTTAATTCCCCCTCATGCCCCAGCACTCCCGCCCCCTCCTCTTCACCCTCCCACTTCTTTCCCCTCTCCACCTCCCCGCGGGCCCGAAGCAGCAGCCCCCGGACCCCACACTGGCTTGAACCCCAGCTCAGGTCCTGAAGCCACACGCCAATGTCTGTTTCCAATGTGCTTTTATTGAAACAGCGAGTTTTTTAAATGTAAATGAGATCCCATTGTGATGTCATGGTGGAACGCTGCTGTGTTTTTTAAAAGGGAGTTTTTTAAATGTAAATGAGATACCATTGTGATGTCATTGAGGGGTGGAACACTGTTGATGGGCAGTTTATGTAAATGTGATCCCATTGTAATATCATACACTGCGAACGGCAAGTGGGGGCGCTGTTTTAATTTTTTTTCAGTTTAAAATGTTAAGAAAGTAAAATATACCATCAATCTGAACAAAACTTGATACAACACACCACAGAGCAATGGCGAGTAAGGTGGGCCAAAAATTGTAGCACAATCGTGTACCGTTTTGGCGTAATATCAGGATCACATGGACAGACAGACAGACATACTAACAAACAAGATGAGAGTTTTGGAGATAGATAGACAGACAGACTTGCTATGTGAATACGCAGAATTATTGAGGGATTTATGAAAGGGTAATCTTGCTTGACTAATCTGGAATTTTTTGAGGATGTGACAAGTAAAATGGATGAAGGGGTGCCAGTGGATGTAGTGTATCTTGACTTTCAGAAAGCCTTTGATAAGGTCTCGCGCGGGAGACGTGACTAAAATTAGAGCACATGGTATTGAGGGTAGGGTGTTGACATGGATAGAAAATTGGTTGGCAGACCAGAAGCAAAGAGTAGGAGTGAACAGGTCCTTTTCAGAATGGCAGGCAGTGGCGAGTGGAGTGCCACAAGGCTCGGAGTCGGGGCCGCAACTGTTTACCATATATATTAATGATTTGGAAGAGGGAATTAGGAGCAACACTAGCAAATTTGCGGATGACACAAAGCTGGGTGGCAGTGTGAACTGTGAAGAGGATGTTAGGAGGTTGCAGGGGGACCTGGACAGGTTGAGTGAGTGGGCAGATGCGTGGCAGATGCAGTATAATATAGATAAATGTGAGGTTATCCACTTTGGCGGCAAAAACAAAGGGGCAGATTATTATCTCAATGGGGTTAGGTTAGGTAAGGGGGAGGTACAGCGAGACCTGGGTGTCCTTGTACACCAGTCACTGAAAGTTGGCGTGCAGGTACAGCAGGCAGTGAAGAAAGCTAATGGAATGTTGGCCTTCATAGCAAGAGGATTTCAGTACAGGAGTAAAGAGGTTCTTCTGCAGTTGTATAGGGCTCTGGTGAGACCACATCTGGAGTATTGTGTACAGTTTTGGTCTCCTAATTTGAGGAAGGACATCCTTGTGATTGAGGCAGTGCAGCGTAGGTTCACGAGATTCATCCCTGGGATGGCGGGGCTGTCATATGAGGAAAGATTGAAAACACTAGGCTTGTATTCACTGGAGTTTAGAAGGATGAGGGAGGATCTTATAGAAACATATAAAATTATAAAAGGGCTGGACAAGCTAGATGCAGGAAAAATGTTCCCAATGTTGGGTGAGTCCAGAACCAGGGGGCCACAGACTTAGAATAAAGGTGAGGTCATTTAAGACTGAGGTGAGAAAAAACTTTTTCAGACAGAGAGTTGTGAATTCATGGAATTCCCTGCCACAGAGGGTAGTGGAGGCAAAATCACTGGTTGGATTTAAGAGAGAGTTGGATAGAGCTCTAGGGGCTAGTGGAGTTGACGGATATGGGGAGAAGGAAGGCACAGGTTATTGATAGCGGACGATCAGCCATGATCACATTGAATGGCGATGCTGGCTTGAAGGGCCGAATGGCCTTTCTTCTGCCCCTATTTTCTATGTTTCTATGTTTCTAATTAAGAATCTGGTGGTTTGCATTTTCTGTTTGATTGCAATTGAGTAATTGGCTAAAATTACCATAGAATCAAAGAAAATTATGTTCAGCGAATGGAGTTTCTGGAATCTCTTAAGGTTTAAAAATCACCACAATGTATTATAGCTATATAAGCCATGATTACAACAGAGTAATCAATATTGCAAATGTTGTCAATTGTAGATTTGCTTTGCAAACATTCAGAGATCTTTTTAAACTATTATTTTTAATGTGAACATATTTCTAGAATTTAAAAACAATATTTTGATGAACTGACTACTTTCTGCTAAAATAATAAGAAAATATTTTTTTTGGATATTTACAAGATGGCAGGTCATTGACAGACAACATACATTAAGATCATTTGTTTTTTGACATTTTCACTTTTTCCACTATATTAATTGAACTACATCATGTTAAATAATAAATATTGTGAGGAGTTATTTTGAATAGAATCAATTGAAATAGTTTAAAATACTCCCCGATTGCTTTTTGGAAAATCTTATGTTTAAAAAGTGCAAGTGTTTGAATGAAAATGTGCAAAAATAACATTAAAATGTCAGCATTTTGCATCCAAATCTCTGTGCTTGAGTGGTTACTCCTGAACCTATTGTTATTTTCTATTACTTGTAATTTGTCAGCAATATTAAGTTGGAAATATATACCGTCGTTGTTGATGATCAAGCCAGAAATTATGTACATAACCCAGAACATTAATCAATGAATAGATGTTATGTGAAAATCATATTTTTATTATCAATTATGCATTACTTCAATCAGCTCTCCATGTCTGCTGCATATGTAGAAAAAGCAAATGATAGTATAACTTGCATCCATAAACATTTCTGCACCATTTCCTATACTGAACAGATTTCATCAACAAATATGCAATTTAATTACTTTTTAATGGGACATTTGAATTCATAATGATTCTAAGATACCTGGTTTCTTTTCGTTAGATGGAATGTTTTATTATCTGGCTGCTTATTTTCTGCTGTTGCCTCGCTGTGGAGAATCAAGTGTTAGGGAAAATGTGACATGTATATCATGTACCCCATAATTAGTTGCACTTCAGTTCAGAGCTACAATTAAATCTGCTGTTTTAGCTGAGTTGATTCATTTATTTATGTGTTTAATTGTTGAACTCAATGCTTTATGTTCAGAAAAGAAACATTTTTCTACTGACAAAAATCACATGATAGATTTAGGGAAAGAGACTTGCAAAAGTAAACTGATGTTTATTGTATGTTTCTCGTTTTCCCAGTTAATAACATCCACAGCAAGGAAGCATCTATTACAGTTGACACAAATTTCTCTTAGCGTTTTCCATTACCTATAAACTTGGCTATTTGAAAACACAATTTTTTTTTTCAGTGACACATTGGAATTACCACAGCTGCAAAATATTTGTTCATTTGTGGTTACTCCAGTCAGTTTGAAGCTTCATTTGTGTAGTGTTCTATCCTCTGGTCGTTTACTGACCAGATTTGGGCAGATCTACTCTTGAACAAGTAATTTAAATGATTGGATAAGAGGTTGTGAGCTCACTGTGTCTGACTCAGGCTTATCTGCCAAAGGCTAAGCTGAACACAGCAAAGCCTCCTTCATACAGGCAGACTCGGGGCTCCTGGCCATCTGTCCACACTTGGAATTATCACACAAACAACAATCATACTTGTACGCACAGTGGGGAGAAGCAATTGTAAAAATAAGTGTTTATATTTCATAAAGGTGACAGTATATTTTGGAAGGTTAGTAATTTTAATTTGCCTTTATATATATTTTATTGTACTACATTTGAACTCATTTTATTTTTTAAATTATTTAAATGTAATTTGTGTTACTAATGTTATTATATATTTCTCCCAAATTGAATAAGCTTTTGAAAAAATATCTTGAACTTCTGCAGACGGATAACCTATTTCAATTGGTATTTTTACAACTGTCCTTGAAACTGTATTTTTAAAGCCATGATGCTTTTTGGTAATTGGTACATGAATCTGTATGCATTCCATCTTTGCTGCAAAGGGATGTTTCAATTTATGTTTACATAATTGGTTAAAGTAAAAAAAAATAGCAAAAGATTAAGTTCTTGTGTGATGCTGTGTCACTTGCCACTTTGACTATATTTCATGTATTCACAATGGTTTTGCTATGAATCATCATTATACCCCATTAAATATAAAGCTGTTCATATATATTTCTAAAACAATAGATTTCTGTTTTAATGACTACAGATTTGTGAAGGAATAGTGGATGTACAGAAAACTTTGCAAAATCAGTTAATTAAAATGGTATTTAGAGTACTGCTCTGGCAAATAGGACCATCAAAAAGATAATATTTGAACAACATTCATTGATCAGTTTGAATTAAAAACAAGTACACATGACATTCAATCGATTTGTGTTATACACATTTTCAGCTGGGTGAACCACTGATAAAGCAGAAATACAGTAATTATGTCTTCTTGAGCAGTTGCTGAAAAAATTACCGAATCATTACCAATTTTTTTAGAAGGAGAAGTTTTAATCGGAAGTGGCAGTGATGCAACTAAACAAAGGGTATTATGAAGGCATGAGAGAGGAGCTGGCCAAGGTAGACTGGAAAGGGATCCTAGCAGGAATGACGGTGGAACAGCAATGGCAGGAATTTCTGGGCATAATCCGGATGACACAGGATCATTTAATTCCAAAAAGGAAGAAAGATCCTAAGGGTAGTAGGAGGCAACCGTGGCTGACACGAGAAGTTAGGGATAGAATAAAACTACAAGAAAAGATGTATAACGCAACAAAGAGTATCTGGAAGCCAGAGGATTGGGAAAGTTTCATAGGACAATAGAAGGAAACAAAACGGGCAATACGGGCTGAAAAGATGAAGTATGAAGGGAAGCTGGCCAGGAATATAAAGAAGGACAGTAAAAGCTTCTTTAGATATGTTAAGGGAAAAAGAGTAGCAAAGTCAAATGTGGGTCCCTTGAAGGCAGACACGGGTGAAATTATTATGGGGAACAAGGAAATGGCAGAAGAGTTGAACAGGTACTTCAGATCTGTCTTCACTAAGGAAGACACAAACAATCTCCCAGAAGTACTGGAGGACAGAGGATCTAAGGGGGTCGAGGAACTGAAATAATTTTTCATTAGACGAGAAATAGTATTGGGTAGGCTAATGGGACTGAAGGATGTTAAATCCCCGGGGCCTGATGGACTGCATCCCAGGGTCCTCAGGGAGGTGGCCTAGAAATAGTGGATGCATTGGTGATCATTTTCCAATGTTCAATAGATTCAGGATTAGTTCCTGTGGATTGGAGGATAGCTAATGTTGTCCCACTTTTCAAGAAAGGAGCGAGAGAGAAAACGGGGAATTACAGACCAGTTAGCCTGACTTCGGTGGTGGGAAAGATGCTGGAGCCAATGATTAAAGTGGTAATAATAGGGCATTTGGATAGCAGTAAAATGATTAGTCCAAGTCAGCATGGATTTATGAAAGGAAAATCATGCTTGACTAGTTGTCTGTTTTTTTTTTAGGATGTGACAAGTAAAATGGATGAAGGGGAGCCAGTGGATGTAGTGTACCTAGACTTTCAGAAACCTTTGATAAGGTCCCGCACGGGAGACTGGTGACTAAAATTAGAGGGCATGGTATTGTGGGTAGGGTGTTGACGTGGATAGAAAATTGGTCGGTTGACAGGAAGCAAAGAGTAGGAGTGAACGGGTCCTTTTCAGAATGGCAGGCAGTGGCAAGTGGAGTGCCGCAAGGCTCGGTGTTGGGGGCGCAACTGTATACCATATACAGTGGCTTGCAAATGTTTTCATACCCCTTGAACTTTTCCACATTTTGTCATGTTACAACCACAAACGTAAATGTATTTTATTGGGATTTTATGTGATAGACCAACACAAAGTGGCGCATAATTGTGAAGTGGAAGGAAAATGATACATGGTTTTCAAATTTTTTTACAAATAAAAAACTGAAAAGTGTGGCGTGCAAAAGTATTCAGCCCCCTTTACTCTGATACCCCTAAATAAAATCCAGTGCAACCAATTGCCTTCAGAAGTCACCTAATTAGTAAATAGTCTACGTGTGTAATCTAATCTCAGTATAAATACAGCTGTTCTGTGAAGGCCTCAGAGGTTTCTTAGAGAACATTAGTGAACAAACAGCATCATGAAGCCCAAGGAACACACGAGACAGGTCAGGGATAAAGTTGTGGAGAAGTTTAAAGCAGGGTTAGGTTATAAAAAAAATATCCCAAGCTTTGAACATCTCACAGAGCACTGTTCAATCCATCATCCGAAAATGGAAAGAGTATGGCACAACTGCAAACCTACCAAGACATGGCCATCCACCTAAACTGACAGGCCGGGCAAGGAGATCATTGATCAGAGAAGCAGCCAAGAGGCCCGTGGTAACTCTGGAGGAGCTGCAGAGTTCCACAGCTCAGGTGGGAGAATCCGTCCACAGGACAACTATTAGTCGTGCACTCCACAAATCGGGCCTTTATGGAAGAGTGGCAAGAAGAAAGCCATTGTTGAAATAAAGCCATAAGAAGTCCCGTTTGCAGTTTGCCACAAGCCATGTGGGGGACATAGCAAACATGTGGAGGAAGGTGCTCTGGTCTGATGAGACCAAAATTGAAGTTTTTGGCCTAAGTGCAAAACGCTATGTGTGGCGGAAAACTAACACTGCACACACCATCCCCACTGTGAAACATGGTGGTGGCAGCATTATGCTGTGGGGATGCTTTTCTTCAGCAGGGACAGGGAAGCTGGTCAGAGTTGATGGGAAGATGGAAGGAGCCAAATACAGGGCAATCTTGGAAGAAAACCTGTTAGAGTCTGCAAAAGACTTGAGACTGGGGCGGAGGTTCACCTTCCAGCAGGACAACGACCCTAAACATCCAGGCAGAGCTACAATGGAATGGTTTAGATCAAAGCATATTCATGTGTTGGAATGGCCCAGTCAAAGTCCAGACCTAAATCCAATTATGAATCTCTGGCAAGACTTAAATTGCTGTTCACAGATGCTCTCCATCCAATCTGACTGAGCTTGAGCTATTTTGCAAAGAAGAATGGACAAAAATGTCAGTCTCTAGATGTGCAAAGCTGGTAGAGACATACCCCCAAAGATTTGCAGCTGTAATTGCAGCGAAAGGTGGTTCTACAAAGTATTGACTCAGGGGGGCTGAATACTTTTGCACGCCACATTTTCAGTTTTTTATTTGTAATAAAATTTGGAAACCATGTATCATTTTCCTTCCACTTCACAATTATGCACCACTTTGTGTTGGTCTATCACATAAAATCCCAATAAAATACATTTACGTTTGTGGTTGTAACGTGACCAAATGTGGAAAAGTTCAAGGGGTATGAAAACTTTTGCAAGCCACTGTAAATTAATGATTTGGAAGAGGGAATTAGGAGCAACACTAGCAAGTTTGCAGATGATACAAAGCTGGGTGGCAGTGTAAACTGTGAAGAGGATGTTAGGAGGTTGCAGGGTGACCTGGACAGGTTTAGCGAGTGGGCGGATGCTTGGCAGATGCAGTATAATATAGATAAATGTGAGGTTATCCACTTTGGTGGCAAAAACAAGGGGGCCAATTATAATCACAATGCGGTTAGGTTAGGTAAGGGGGAGGTACTGCGAGACCTGGGTGTCCTTGTACACCGGTCACTGAAAATTGGCGTGCAGGTACAGCAGGCAGTGAAGAAAGCTAATGGAATGTTGGCCTTCATAACAAGAGCGTTTCAGTAATAGAGTAGAGAGGTTCATCTGCAGTTGTATAGGGTTCTGGTAAGACCACATCTAGAGTATGGCGTACTGTTTTGGTCTCCTAATTTGTGGGAGGACATCCTTGTGTTTGAGGCAGTGCAGCGTAGGTTCATGAGATTGATCCCTGGGATGGCGGGGCTGTCATATGAGGAAAGATTGAAAAGACTAGCCTTGTATTCACTGGAGTTTTGAAGGATGAGGGGATATCTTATAGTAACATATAAACTTATAAAAGGACTGGACGAGCTAGATGCAGGAAAAACGTTCCCTATGTTGAGCGAGTCCAGAATCAGGGACCACAGTCTAAGAATAAAGGGGAGGCCATTTAAGACTGAGGTGAGAAAAAACGTTTTCACCCAGAGAGTTGTGAATTTGTGGAGGCCAAATCACTGGATGGATTTAAGAGAGAGTTACATAGAGCTCTCGGGGCTAGTGGAATCAAGGGATATGGGGAGAAGGCAGGTACGGGTTATTGATTGGGGACGATCAGCCATGATCGCAATGAATGGCGGTGCTGGCTCGAAGGGTGGAATGGCCTCCTCCTGCACCTATTTTCTATGTTTCTATTTTCTGTAAATGGAATTTCTTTTTATTTTTAATTGAAAATAAATAAGAATTATGTAAATATTTCATTATGCAGAATTTCAGAGGTTTGTATGCATTCTTAATTAAGCTAACACAAAATAGTCTTCCCTCTTTAAAAAAAAATAACATTCTATTGTTTTACAATAGGTTCTATAGTTCGTATTTTTAATTGATAGTTTTTTTATTTTACTTAGATTCAAACATGTTATGTGAAGGCAAATATTTGTATTATATATACGGTTATACTTCCTGGAAGAATATGAGTATCGTTTAAGCAATTTGTTGCATTTTAAAGTAACATTAGTCCAGGCTATTTTTCTCTAAAGGGTTTTATCCTAATTATTATATATTTAAATCACGTTTACATTTAAGCAAAAACTAAAATAATAAAACGTATTTTTCTGTGTATATATTGTAGATAAAACATGTTCTATTGTAATCTTTTAAAATAATTTCAGGAAAAATTATATTTTACAAATTTGGCCAAATAGGATTTTTTTTCAGATTTGAGCAACAGGTCCAAACTAATAGAATTTTGTTGAAACATTTATTCAAAATATTAAGATTTGCAGCAAATGTTTCAGACTGCTAATTTCTACACATTGCATTCATGCCACATTTACAGTTTCTAACTCTCTAATAATGAATAATGATAAAGAGCCTGATGCTTATTGAATCCTAGTGAATATAATTATTAATGACATGGCAGCATTTTTACTGTGATATTGTACTGTGTCTTGTAATTGAAGTTGGTAACCATAAATAAATATTTGAATCATCATTGCAAGCCCTCCATAACTATAACATTATCTGTGCAATATGTGTATTATAATCACGGGCCACCAGAAGCACACTCTGGATACTATCTGAATAGGTTGCCAATGATTGAACTATGCCAACTAATCTGGCTTTTCTCTGTTGAGGACTCATTACAGCAGAGACGGTTAAGGGGAAATTAATAATGTTTTCAAGATTTTAGCAGAGTAAATATAAAGTAAGTATTCCAGGTGACAGAGGGCTGGTAAACCAAATTCGATTTTGAGGTAAGTGGCAGAAGAATTAGATGTGTCATGGGGAGAATTTTTATTATGCTATGTTATGATGGGTCTTTGGTTTCTACATGGTGAAACCAAAATGTATAAAAATTCCCTTTAATGAAATCTGACAATGTGCACATTAGCCACATGTGATTTTTTAATTACAAATCTCAAATTGTGGAGTACAGAGGCAAATAACACTGCCGCCCCGCTTTGTGTCATCTGCAAACGTGGAGATGTTACATTTAATAGTAACATTAAACGAGAACTTACCAGTTTGAAGTTTGATCTTGATTTTATGAGGAGTCACGTTGGTGATTACTTGAAGACGTCCCGCCAGGCCTCATGCGCACCAATCTTCAAAGCAGCGGTATGAAATCACAAATAACAACACCGAAGTGACATAGTAAGATGAGTGACTCAAGAACTACCATATGATCCTTTATGAGAGAGGGTTGGGCGTGGCGGGCACTTAATCACCAACGTAACTCCTCATAAAATCAAGATCAAACTTCAAACTGGTAAGTTCTGATTAAATCTTACTGTTTTACTTCGGAGTCACGTGAGTGATTCCGTGAAGAGTTCAAAGCTTTGTGATTTCATGCCGCAGATTACAAATCTCGGCATCCCACTGCATTGATTGACTCGAATGAGAAATTAATGCATTAGTATAACATTGCATTCAATGTAGTAATAAGGTTTATTTAAAAAATATAAACAGACAACAGTACCCCTTAATCCCAGGGCACTTAAATAGAACTTAAAATGGCATTGGCAAACAACCCTGGATCCACAATCGGCCGATGATAGAAATTCTAAAACATTAGCTCATTTGCCCTCCCGGCAGCCGCCAAAATATGGTCGACGGGCACATCCTTCGCTTTGGCCGCCGACGTAGCTGCTGCCCTAGTGGAATGAGATGTAAACACATCCGTGTTAATACCTCCATCAATCAAGACTTGTTTCAGCCATCTCGAAATAGTGTTAACTGACACTCTCTTATGTGTTTTTTATAACTGATAAACAATCCTGTCTCCATGTTATGTAAGCCCTCTGTAGCTGCAATGCATTGCATCAAATGTGTTTTTACGCATAAGGATGGATCCGTGGGATATGCTGAAAATACTATTTTAAACCCTGTGACACCTGGCCTGCTTTGTTTGAGGAGGTCATAAATGTAAAACGTAACATTGTCTGCAGCAGTTTCCATTCTATCTAACTGTAATTTTTGTAATATCTGTACCCTTTGTGCTGAAACCAACGCTATAAGCATGGCCACCTTCATGGTGATGTTGGTTAAAGACAAAGATGAGATAGGAAGCCACTCACGTACTATTCTGAGGACCATACTCACATCCCAAATAGCCATATATCTAGGTTTGGGAGGTCTGGAATTGAAAATCCCTTTCATTAATCGAACAACGAGAGGATGAGATCCAATCGAATGTTTATCTGACTTCATCACTAAATATGATGACAAAGCACTTCTTGCTGTATTGATTGCACTATAACTTAGACCTTCATTATAGTAGAGGGTTGACAGAAACTCCAGAACATGTGAAATACGTGCTGTACAATAGTCAATATTATTTTGTACACAGTAAACGTCCCATTTTTTTACATAACAATTATACTGCTTTTGAGTACTCGATCTCAAAGATGCAGTAAGAATGTTCACAGTTCGACCCGACAATCCATGACCCATTCTTAGAATCTGCAAATTAACAAATCAACACAGTCATACAACGGATGGCATTCGCCAGTTACTGGATGCACCAATAAATCCCTTTGTTTAGGAACAGCCATCAGGGGTTGTCTCATCATCTGTTGGATCAAAGGGTACCATGGCTGGGTAGGTCAGTCGGGTATCACCAGTACCCCTGAAGCATTGTCCTGCTTGATTTTAAGCAGACATCGATTTATGAGACAGTACAGTGGAAATGCATATATATACACATACCACCCCAATTCAGCGAGAAAGTTTCAATCGCTACTGCCCCAGTATCTGGTTCCCATGATACATATTTGGGAAGCTGGTGGTTTAGTCTGGATGCAAACAAGTCAACATCTGGCGTTCCGTATTTGACAATGATTTCTTTGAACACATCCCGATGCAACATCCACTCTATGTTGTCATGGAACTTTCGTGACCTGGTGTCTGCCACAGTATTGAATTTTCCTGGCAGATATATAGCTGAGAGCCAAATGTGTTTGTCAATACACCAGATCCAGATTTGGTTTGCCAATCTGTCACAAGATACCGACTTGATACCACCCATATGATTAACATATGCGACTGCAGTGGTGTTATCAATTTGGAGCTGAACATGCAGTCTGCATTTGTTACAACAATAAGCCTTGAGTCCATAAAATGCCCCTAAAAGCTCTAAATGGTAAATTCCCCATGTCTGCAGAAGCAACGCTTCTTCGATACTCCATCTTCCTCCACAACTTAAAGTCATGTCCGTGGCACCCCACCCAAGTGCACTGACATCAGTCTGTAAGACCATGGAAGGTTGTTCTAGCACCACTGTGCTGAAACTACTGGAGACATGTTGGATCCACCATAAAATATCAGTAATTGCTTCTGCTGATAATTGCATGGGCCTATCATAATGCCCCAATTGTACCCTGAGTGCCTGTTCCTTTGCTCTTTGTAATTGCTGATAATGCAAAGGCCCAAATTGGACTGCTGGAAAGGCTGCTGCCATTTTCCCAAGCAACCTTGCCACTTGTCTAATTGAAGGTTGATGCTTGTTTAAAAGCTTTACACAATCCTCAATTAGCTCTATACTTTTCTCCCTGGGCAAAGTAATTATCATTTTAATTGAGTCAATTGAGAACCCCAAATAATCAATTATGGTAATTGGTGTAAATTTAGATTTTTCCTAATGAATGACAAACCCCAGTTTTTCAAGTGTGGATTTGACAATTACCACTGATGTTTCAGCTAATTCTTTTGTTTGCCCGATAATTAAAATATCATCCAAATAGGCCATAAATACATGGCCCTGACCTCTAAGTAGCCCCAAAATTGGTTTTAACAATTTAGTGAATACTCTAGGAGCTGAGGCCAATCCATTCGGCAGTGCTTTATACTGCCATAATTTATTCATCCAAATGAATTTAAAATACCTTCTATGCTCGCAATGAACAGGCACTGAGTAATAAGCGTCTTTCAGATCTGTGGTTGCCATATAACAACCTCTGGAAATCAGTTGCTTAGCCGTAACCAACGTTTCCATTTTGAAGTGTCAATAGAATACAAATGGATTTAATTTTGACAGATCCAAAATGATTCTACATCCTCCGTCCTTTTTGGGACAGGAAATATATTTGACACAAATCGATGGACTTGATGAACCGTCTTCTCAATTACACCTTTGTTACATAATTTTATGAGTTCAGCTTGAACCTCTATTACCTCTGTTCGTGAAAAATAAAATGTTCTGATAGAAACATGTTGGAGAGGTAAAACACCATTTGGAATTAATTCAATCCGAAACCCTTGAATTACACTCCTGATAAACAGATCTGAAGTAAGCTGTTTCCATTCATCATAAAAATGCCGTAATCTACCACCAACTTTTTCCTGAGATTTAACTCGTATGTGCAGTATAGACTTTCAATGTGGGAAACTTTGTTACTGTCTAATTATTGATTCTATAGGAACTATATGGCAAGCATCGATCTCAAAGATGCAAGCTATTCAGTTCCCCTTCACAGGGATCACCAGAGATATTTGAAATTTATCTGGATGGGTCAATGCTAACAGTTAAACCGTTGCAAAATGGGCCAACTTCAGCTCCCAGGTTTATTTACCAAATTAGTTAAACCAGTGCTTGGGCTGCTCAGAGCTCTAGAACATTTGTTATCACCTATCTGGATGATGTTTTAAATGCTGTATTTTACTAAATTACCTGTTGCAGCCGAAACTATATTGGAGGAATTGGGGTCCTTTAATCCATCCAGTAAAATTTAAGTTGATACCAATCAGAACAATTGACTGTTGGGATTTACATTTAACTATCAACTTAACAGGGACTCCGTCCTGGGGCAAGAGGTGGAATCAACAGAACCCTGTACAACCTCGTTGTTATTAAGCAGCCATCTACTCATCAAGTGTAATTGGCAATACAGCAGCTGTGTTTCAGCGGTGCACATTGGGCCTTTGCAATATTAGAACTTACAACGTGCAAAGAATTAACCCCTCAAGTACCATATAGGTTGGGAATAATATAGAACCTAATATGGTCATTCAAAACATAAAACTTGCTGGTTCTGCCTGTCACATGGCAAACCAGTCACTGCAAGAAAATCAATTAATCGACTTGCAGACTCTGAGACGACGAAGCCTACGGCTCGGGTTGTCCGACCGGTTCATGTAGTTCACACTGCAGAGTGCAGGGGAAGCACCATAAGGCAGTACATTTTCACTTCAGCAGATGGGAAGTGTTTTGATCAAATACACATGTTACATACTACACAGCACGGATACTGATGTCTTACAGTTCATTTTCAAATGGGTCTATGACAATAATTAAGTAAAGTGCCATTCACTGTCCCAGCGTGCTTTCTCATCATATTTGCTGCAGCAGTTGGACCCACACTGTCGGGTCTCACGCTCTGATATCCAGAATAATAAGGATTTCTTTAATACAAGTTCTCCCAGACCCGGTAACATGGAATTATGGGACATAGACGTAATGTTAACATTACTTCACCATGGGGCTCCAGCTACATCCTCAACTTTAGCCGGCTCTCAAAGGTAGTTATCCTCATGGCACTGGCCTCAGTGCAACGGGTCCAGTCACAACGTAAATTGCGACTGGACAAGATGGTAACATCTGCTAATACATAACATTTTATGTTTTGATTTAAATTAACCAGAACTAACCAGGGGCTTAGGTCTCAAACAAGTTTCATGGCATACCCGATGAACCTTCGGTAATGTGTGGTCACACCTTTACAACTATACGTCTAGGTCACCTAGAGCCTCTAAGGCCCCTCACTAGCAATGTTTGTTAGTTACAAAAAACTTCATAGATAGTTCTACCATCTCCAGGTGGTAAAACCGGGGTTTTGGCTAATGCATGAGTCGATACTAATATTTACCACACTCACTCCACCAGGGCTGCTACTACATCAGCTCCTAGGGTTACGTACGTTCCACAGGACCACATCCTAGCAGCTGCAGGATGGTCAAACTAACATACTTTACCAACATTTTATATAACCCATTGCCAAACCGGGAAATTTGCCAACTCCATTTTAGAAACTGTTTTATAGTTTCCCCCTCGATGAAAGGGGTCACTATTATTTTCTTTTGATGATTAAAGCATCAGCATTTTAACAAATTAAGTCATGTCTCAATGCATTAATCTTTTTCATTCATCCATGGTCACTTCATGCAGTGTTTAACGCATGGACACGTTTCTGGCATGAAATCACAGAGCTTTGAAACCTTCACGTATTCACTCACGTGACTCCGAAGTAAAATATTAAGATTAAATGAGAACTTACCAGTTTGAAGTTTGATCTTGATTTTATGAGGAGTTACGATGAGCGATTACGTGCCCGCCGCTCCCAACCCTCTTATTATTAAGGTCATCTGGTAGTTCTACTCTTCTCTAATCTTACTACGTTCTGTTCAACCAATATCATCTGTGATTTCACACCGGAAATTGCTTTGAAGATTGACGCGCAAGCGGACTGACGGCCTTCTTCACGTAATCGCTCATCGTAACTCCTCATAAAATCAAGATCAAACTTCAACTGGTAAGTTCTCGTTTAATCTTATTATTATATACCAGTGCTCCTACATCCCTCTGCTCGACAACACTTCCCAGGGCCCTGCTATGCACTTTGAAGAGCCTACCCTGGTTTGATTTCCAAAATGCAACAACTTGCATTTATCTGCATTGATCTCTCTTTCCATTCCTTAGTCGACTTGCCCAACTGACAAAGAACCTGCTGTAATTTTTGAAAACCACATTTGCTATGTAATGTAACCCACTTTAATGTAATTTGCAAAGTTACTGCAAAATTCTCATCCAAATCATTGATATAAATCATTAACAGCAATGGCCCCAATACTGATCCCTGAGGCACATTACTGGCCACAGTCCTCCAGTCTGAAAATCAACCTTTCACCATCACCCTCTGCTTCCTCCAGAAAGCCAACTTTCTATCCAGTTGGTTAGCTCTTCCTGGACCAGATGTTGCTTGTGTCATTCTGATGTATCTGCTGCAGGTTCTTCAGCTTCCTTGTGAATTGCATCTGTCCTGTTTGGAGATGCATACAATCAGAGTAACTGGTTGATTATTTCAAATGTAATTGTCAAATGGAGATAGTGATATAACTAACTTGGCTCACTGTTAGCTCGCTTACTTTTGGGTTAAACGTCATGAATTCAAGGTGAATAACCATATAACCATATAACCATATGACAATTACAGCACGGAAACAGTCCCTCTTGGCCCTTCCAGTCCGTGCCGACCATTTGTTTTCCCCTAGTCCCATCTACCCGCACTCAGACCATACCCCTCCATTCCCTTCACGTCCATATACCTATCCACTTTACTCTTAAATGTTAAAATCGATCCTGCCTCCACCACTTCTGCTGGAAGCTGATTCCACACAGCACCACCCTCTGAGTAAAGAAGTTCCCCCTCACGTTACCCCGAAACCTCTGTCCCTTAATTTTCATGTCATGCCCTCTTGTTTGAATCTTCCCTACCCTCAATGGGAAAAACGTATCCACGTCAACTCTGTCTATCCCTTTCATCATTTTAAAGACCTCAATCAAGTCCCCCCTTAACCTTCTGCGCTCCAAAGAATAAAGACCTAACTTCTTCAACCTTTCTCTGTAACATAGTTGCTGGAACCCTGGCAACATTCTAGTAAATCTCCTCTGTACTCTCTCTATTTTGTTGACATCCTTCCTATAACTAGGCGACCAAAATTGTACACCATACTCCAGAATTGGTCTTACCAATGCCTTGTACAATTTTAACATTACTTCCCTACTCCTATATTCAATGCACTGATTTATTAAGGCCAGCACACCAAAGGCTTTCTTTACCAACCTATCTACATGCGATTCCACCTTCAGGGAACTATGCACAGTTATTCCTAGATCCCTCTGTTCCACAGCATTCCTCAATTCCCTACCATTTACCATGTACGTCCTATTTTGATTTGTCCTGCCAAGATGTAGCACTTCACACTTATCAGCATTAAACTCCATCTGCCATCTTTCAGCCCACTTTTCCAAATGGCCCAAATCTCTCTAGATTTTGAAAATCTACTTCATTATCCACAACACCACCTATCTTAGTATCATCTGCATACTTACTTTTCCAATTTTCCACCCCATCATCCAGATCATTGATGTACATGACAAACAACAGTGGACCCAACACAGATCCCTGAGGCACCCCACTGGTCACCGGCTTCCAACCTGACAAACAGCCATCCACCATTACTCTCTGACATCTCCCATTCAGCCACTGTTGAATCCATCTTGCTACTCCGCCATTAACACCCAAAGATTGAACCTTCTTAACCAACCTTCCATGGGGAACCTTGTCAAAGGCCTTACTAAAATCCATATAGACAACATCCACTGCTTTACCCTCATCAATTTCCCTAGTTACCGCTTCAAAAAATTCAAGAAGGTTTGTCAAACATGACCTTCCAGGCACAAATCCATGTTGACTGTTCCTGATCAGACCCTGTTTATCCAGATGCTTATATATATTATCTCTAAGTATCCTTTCCATTAATTTGCCCACCACTGACGTCAAACTAATAGGTCTATAATTGCTAGGTTTATTCTTTGAACCCTTTTTAAACAATGGAACAACATGCGCAGTACGCCAATCCTCCGGCACCATTCCCGTTTCTAATGACATTTGAAATATTTCTGTCATAGCTCCTGCTATTTCTACACTAACTTCCCTCAATGTCCTAGGGAATATCCTGTCAGGACCTGGAGACTTATCCACTTTTATATTTTTCAAAAGTGTCAGTACTTCCTCCTCTTTGAATCTCATAGTTTCCATAGCTACTCTACTCTTTCCCCTTAACTCACCGAGTTCAATATCCTTCTCCTTGGTGAATACCGAAGAAAATAAATTGTTCAATATCTCCCCCATCTCTTTTGGCTCTGCAAATAGCTGTCCATTCTGGTTCTCTAATGGTCCAATTTTATCCCTCGTTATCCTTTTGCTATTAATATAGCTGTAGAAACCCTTTGGGTTTACTTTCACCTTTCTTGCCAAAGCAACCTCATATCTTCTTTTAGCCTTCCTAATTTCTTTCTTAAGATTCTTTTTACATTCTTTATACTCCTCTAGCACCTCATTTACTCCATGCCTCCTATAATTATTGTAGATATCTCTCTTTTTTCGAAACAAGTGTCCAATTTCCATGGCTCTTTCCAATTTTTACTATTTCCTTTCAACCTAACAGGGACATAAAGATTCTGTACTCTTACAATTTCCCCTTTAAATGTCCTCCATTTCTCTTCTACATCCTTCCCATGATAATAAGAATTTAAACATAATAAATAGGCTGAGGTACTATTTAATTGTTGAAGGGACAATCCTAAACAAAGGACATTTAAGCTTGGCTCCACACAGAGGAATACACGACAATATCAGTTGCTCACTGCTTGTTAAAGTATTTATCTGTGGAGGGTAGCTCTGTGTATTTAGATGGTGGCATTTAATTATTTTAAAACATTTTGTAACACTTCAGAAATGACTTAATTGTGAAGCATTTTGGGATGGTCTTATAATAGAGCACAGAGGCTCCATTATAAATTGAAATGTTACTTTCTTTTAATATGGAAGATACTGAAATTTCATGAACCTGGCTGTTATATAATCTGGGCATTGTTTACAGTGGGTTGCTGGTGCAGGATTGGACTGTTTATTAGATTCTGATCATTTACATACATTGCAAACTGAGTTAGTGATATTTTATTTGTTTAACAAATTCCAGCTGGTAAATGTAGAAGAGGCAATTAGTGTTTAGACCTGTCCCACTTGGGCGATTTGTGGGCGACCACAGGCGACTGTCGTAAAATTTTCAACAAGTTGAAAAACTTTTGGCTACGGGCGACAATTTTTGCTGTCGTAGGTTGACATAGGTGTTGTCGTAGGTGCTGTTGTAGATTGTCGCCAGATGCCGTAGGTAAATTCCATTAAAACTAATCCCTGATAATCGCCTAAAGAGTGGGACAGGCCTTTATTATGGACGGTTAGATTGATTCAAAATTTTCAAGCAACTGTGTCAACTTTCGGGGACCCAGACTGAATGTCAGGTTGTTTGTAATGGAAACTTACGTTTTTGGAGTATCACTTAGAAGGTGAGAAACTTTAGACTGAATTATGGGTAAATAGGCACGACTGTCATATGAGACTTCCTGCAAGAAGCATCGCCAGAAAATTGTCAGTAATTCAGCCCTTCTCCATCGTCTTCACCATCACAATCAAACTAAGTCATTAAATTGAAACGAACAGTGGTGAAAAACAGACTCTATCTCACTAATGAGTGTGTGTGTGTGTGTGCGTGTGTGAGAGGGAGAGAGAGAGGGGGGGGGGGAAATGTGTGTGTAATTGCCATATGTACTGGGAATGGAATAATGAAATTTGTACTTGCTGCTGTTGTACAAGCCACACCAATTCTTTGGTCTAAGTACCAGATATATTCTGGTAATAGGTTACTATTTAAAATATTGGGCCACACATCCACTCTATATAATAGGTTTTAAGCCTTGAATTATTAGAAGGAATGAGCATTGACTGTCAATTTATGAGTTGGTTGAACAAATAAATTATTTTTCTTGCACCAGATAGTTGATATTTTGAAATGGACTCTCGGTAGAATTTCAGGATATAACTGTAAATATATAACAAAAATGTAATTGCTGGAAATCTGAGAGGAGGCAGAGATGATACAGACAGAAAGTTATCTAATGTGAAATTGATATAAAGTCTTGCAGGCTGCAATGTTCCCAGGTGGAAGATTGCTTGTTCATCTGAAAGGAGATTGACACGAATATTGAACAACTTCTCCTTCAACTCCACTAAATTTCTCCAAGCCAAAGGTATGGCTATGCGTGTCCTTTTTGTGGGATATGTGGAGCATTTTGTTTCAGTCCTATTCAGGCCTACTCTCCCAACTTTTTCTCCAGCACACTGATGATTACACTGATGGTTAGTGATCTTGTTGTGTGGAGCCCCTTGTGCAAGAATGGCCATAATATGGTGGAATTCTGCATTAGAATGGAGAGTGACACCGTTAATTCAGAGACTAGGGTCCTGAACTTAAAGAAAGGAGACTTTGAACGTATGAGACGGGAATTGGCTAGGATAGATGGGCAAAGTATACTTAACGAGTTGACGATAGAGATGTAATGGCAAAGATTTAAAACTCACATGGATGAACTCCAAAAATTGTTCATTCTTGTCTGGCGAAAAAATAAAACGGGGAAGGCGGTTCAACTGTGGCTAACAAGGGAAATCAAGGATACTGTTAAATCCAAGGAAGGAGCATATAAATTGGCCAGAGGAAGCAGTAAACCGGAGGACTGGGAGAAGTTTAGATCTCAACAGAGGAGGACAAAGGGGTTATTTAAGAGGGGAGGGGGGAAGAGCATGAAAAAAGCTTTCGGGGAATATAAAAAGTGACTGTAAAAGCTTCTTTAGATATGTAAAAAGGAAAAGATTAGTGAAGACAAATGTAGGCCCCTACTATCAGAGCCAGATGAATTAAAAATGGGGAAACAAGGAAATGGCAGAAAAGTTAAACAAATACTTTGTTTGTGTCTTCCTTAATGAAGACAGAACCAATCTCCAAGAAATACTAGGGACTGAGGATCTAGTGGAAGGGAGGAACTGAAGGGAATCTACATTAGTCAGAAAATGATGTTAGGTAAACTGTTGGGACTGAAGGCAGATAAATCCCCAGGGCCTGATGGTCTGCATCCCAGAGTACTCAAGGAGGTGGACCTAAAAATCGTGGATGCATGGGTGATCATTTTCCAATGCTCTCTCGACTCTGGCTATCCTCCAGTCCACAGGCACTGATCCAATGTAATCCCAATTTTTAAGAAAGGAGAGAGAGAGAAAATGGGGAAATATAGACCAGTTAGCCTTACACCGGTAGTGGGGAAGATGCTGGTGTTGATTATTAAAGATGTTATAGCAGCATATTTGTAAAGCAGTGACAGGATCGATCAAAGTCAGCTTGGATTTATGAAATCATGCCTGACTAATCTTCTGGAATTTTTTGAGGATGTAACAAGTAGAATGAATAAAGGAGAGCCAGTGGATTTGGTGTATCTGGACTTTCAAAAAGCCTTTGACAAGGTCCCACACAAGAACTTAGTGTGCAAAATTAGAGCGCATAGTATTGGGGGTAGGATATTGACATGGATAGAGAACTGTTGGCAGACAGGAAGTAAAGAGTAGGAATTAACGGATCCTTTTCAGAATGGCAGGCAGTGCCTAGTGGGGTTCCGCAAGGCTCTGTACATGTTCTCGGTGTCAACTGCTTTACATCGGTAACATCAAGCGCAGGCTTGGCGATCGTTTTTCAGTTCGCAATAACCAACCTGATCTCCCAGTGGCTCAGCACTTCCCCACCCATTGTGAATCCGACCTTTCTGTCCTGGGCCTCCTCCATGGCCAGAGTGAGTCCCACCACAAATTGGAGGAGCAGCACCTCATATTTCGCTTGGTCAGTTTACACCCCAGCGGTATGAACATTGACTTCTCCAATTTCAGGCAGTCCTTGCTTTCCCTCTTCTTCCCCTCCCATTCCCAGCTCTCCCACAGCCTACTGTTTCTCCCTCTTCTTTCTTCCTGCACCCCCACCCCACATCGGTCTGAAGGATCTCGACCCGAAATGTCACCTATTCCTTCGCTCCATTGATGCTGCCTCACCCGCTGAGTTTCTGCAGCGTTTCTGTCTACCTTCCAGTTATCTATCTATCTTCTGTATCTCTATTACTAAAAGTCTGATCTTGACCACTTGATGTTGTTCTGTATATTGATTTTAGAAAAAATGCTGCCATTTACAGCTGTGATTTTTGGCCATCTTACTCAGAGTCCCCCTCCGCTGCGCAGGACAAGAGGATTTTTCCCATCAATGAAAAATAAAAGAGTTATTAGTGTTTAAAAATGTTGAGATTCTCTCTCCTGAAGGCCACGCCCCTTCCGGACAGACTATAGAACCTGGAAGTGTTGAGTGCCTCAGTCAGTCTCTGCAAGATGGAGGAGCGAGAGGGTCCGTCTCTCAGTCTGAGCTGTGAATAACACTGAACACATGTACACTAAACTGTGAGTGGTTTTACTGACTTGTCAGTGCCCTTAATGTGGTTTGAAATATAGTTTGGAAATGCTAAAGCTATGTTGCCTTTGGTTTGGGAATGCTAAAGCTGTGTTGCCTTTGGTTTGGAAATGCGAAAGCTGTGTTGCCTTTGGTTTGGAAATGCTAAAGCTGTGTTGCCTTTGGTTTGGAAATGCTAAAGCTGTGTTGCCTTTGGTTTGCAAATGCTAAAGCTGTGTTGCCTAATTAAAGTTGCCTTGCCTAATTAAAGTTGCCTTGCCTTCTATATAATTAAAAGTCTAATCATGACCACTTCCTGTTTGCGCTTCATATTGATTTTAGAAAAACTGCTACCACGTACGGCTGTGAATTTTGGCCATCTTACTCAGAGTCCCCTTCCGCTCATCAGGTGCCGAGGAGTTTTCCCATTGATGAAAAATAAAAGAGTTATTAGTGTTTAAAAAATGTTGAGATTCTCTCTCCTGTCAATCACGCCATGAAGGCCACGCCCCTTCTGGTGGGAGGGGGGATGGACTATAAAACCCAGAAGTGTGGGCGTGGCTCAGTCTCTGCAAGATGGAGGAGGGAGAGGTCACAACTCGCTGTAATTAGTGGCTTTGCACCCTGCTTGGTCGTAAGAAACTGCACTTGAATTTGGTGGCCTAGCACGCTGCTTGAAATGGAATTAAAAGGAATAGCCATGAGTCAACTGCCAGCCCACCAGCTGTGAGTGAGTGAGGTGCCAGCACAACATGCTTGAGTGACTGAGCTGCCAGCCCAAGAATCCATTCGGCCCACAATGTCCATACTAGCCCTCTGGAAACCAGTCCCATCAACCCACAACACCCATACTAGCGCTCCAGCGAGCCCCCCCCCCCCCCCCACTGGCCACAAATATTGGAATTGGTGGAGTGGTGGAATATTGCGTTGGGCGACCAGCCCTCCTGTGTGATGCTGGGATCCAACGGGTCCCACTTAGTCTAGTATATTACTAAAACTCTCATCTTGGCCACTTCCTGTCTGCATTGCAATTAAATTTGCACAAAAACGATCCCCCCCTAACGCTACAATTTTTCACCTCTTACCATTCTCCTCTGCTGCGTCAAGTAAGTTTTGCTCCGATTAGTGAAATAGTACAAAGGTTATGAAGATTTTGAAGGTCCCCGCTCCCCCACACCCCCCTCCCCCATAGCCCCACTCCCCCACAGCCCCCCTCCCCCACACCCCCCCTCCCCCACACCCCCCTCCCCCACACGCCCCCTCCTCCACACACTCCCCCCCACACACACCCCCTTCCCACACACCACCTCCCCCATACCCCCCCTTCCGCCACACACCCCCTCCCCCACACACCCCTCCCCCCATACCCCCTCCCCCACAGCCCCCCCTCTCCCACAACCCCATTTGCCCACACCCCTCTCCCCCCTTCCACAGGGAATTAAATGTGACATCTTTGTGTGGATGACACAAAGCTGGGTGGCAGTGTGAGCTGTAATGAGGATGCTATGAGGCTGCAGGGTGACTTGGTTGAGTAAGTGGGCAGATACATGGCAGATGCAGAATAATGTGGATAAATATGAAGTTATCCACTTTGGTAGCAAGAACAGGAAGGTGCAACGAGACTTGGGTGTGCTTGCACATCAGTCACTGAAATTAAGCATGCAGGAACAGCAGGCAGTGAAGAAATCTTTTTTTTAATAATATTTTTATTAGAAGCATGTACATATCATAATCAAAACACGTATAGTATATCAATTACATATTGTTAATAGAAGGGATGCCAGCTATCAGAGTAATAGGGATCCTCATTTATCATTTATATATTAACTGTGCTTCTATTTGTTTATTTTTTTTATATAGATAGTGAGAAAGAAGAGAAAAAAAACACGATAAAAAAGAATAGAATCTTTCCCAATGGGTAAATGTTTTATCAATAATAGATGGTTTAAACGACGGATTATTAACTATAGGAGAGAGAAGCGATATATTTCTTAATTTGAGAGTTAATTTTATTTGTTTCCAAATTCGTATTGTACTATCAATAATTGGATTTTTCTTGTATATTGTATTATTCAGTTTTATCGGTAAGAGAAGGATCGCTCCTATATTAAAAGGAGAACAATCCTCTCTCTCCATTACTATCCAATCTACCCATTGGGCAGAATTGTCCAACAAGTGAATTACATTTTTGATATTCACTGCCCAGTAATAGTACAAAAAATGGGTAGTGTTGGTCCACCGAATCCTTTGGGTTTACACAACTGTCTTATTTGAATTCTATGGGACATAGTCCCATATGAAATTTGTGATATCATAATCGAGTTAAAAAAAATAAATAGGTAAGTATATTGGTATTGATTGAAATAAATAAAAAATTTGTGGTAAAAAAATATTTTTTATGGCATTTATTCTGCCTATTAAAGACATCGGAAGTGTTTTCCAAAATTTAATCAAGGCATTTAATTTAGTAAGCAAGGGCATATAGTTTGCATTGAATGAAGATTTATATTTTCAGGTAATTTCGATACCCAGATATTTAAATTTTTCTGTAGCAATTCTAAAGGGGAATTTTAAAAGGTGTGTCAGGTCTTGAGGTTTTATTGTCATAATTTTGCTTTTGTTCCAATTTATTCTATATCCTGAGAAGAATCTGAATTCCTCTATTAAATTTAATGTTTGAATAGGAATTAAAATGTTTGGAGACATGTATGAAATGGGAAACCTTTTATCATTCCAACAACTACAAATCAAATACAACCTTCAAATCCGTGACTACTTGAAAAAATATGCACAAGAATACCAAACTTTCACTTAAGATCTATTAGACGAAGCCATGAATAGAAAGGCGGATTCAATTAATTTAATATCATATTTGCATAATGTCATTCTAAATATAGAAATACCATCATCTGACGCAATTAGAAGAGATTGGGAACAAGAACTATCTATAAAAATCTCAAAAGACAGATGGGATAAATATTTGCTATATGTACATAAATGCTCGATCAATGTAAGACATATCTTAATTCAATAAAAAAATGTAAATAGATTATATAACTCGAAAACTAAACTGAATAACATTTTTCCAAATGTTTCTCCCATCTGTGATAAATACTTATCTCAAGATGCAACCATAGCACACTCCTTTGTCTCCTGCATAAAACTCCATAAATTTTGGAATTAAATTTTTGAAATGTTCACAAAATTATTTAAAATAAAATTGAACCCCAATGCAGAACTGATTATCTTTGGAACAATGGAAGTCAGCTTTGAGCTGACTTCGTTCCAAAAGAGTTTCCTTAACTATGGCTTAATAACGGCAAAAAAAGTATACTAAAATTCTGGAAAAATGCACCCACACCAACGCTTAAAATGTGGATTTCATACATATCTGAAATGTTACACCTCGAAGATATGAGATTCGTCCTAGCAGGCAAATCAGACCAATTCTTAAAGATCTGGTCTCCCTTTGTCGACTTATTACAAGCATATGGTGCAACATATCCCTGGAAATAAACTGTTTCAGAACCGGGTGAGGGGTGTGTAAAGATACAAAGAAGGTATATCCCTTTTATTTTCTTTATATCTCCTTTTTATTTTATTTATTTTCTCTTTCTCGTGCTCTACATCTTTATAGGCTCTTTTTCTCTACTTTTTCACGAACTATCAATACCACTACCTTACCTAACTTTCTCTTTCTCTCTTTTCTTGCTTCTGCTATTTTTCTATTATTAAATTTAAAAACAAGAAGTTGTACATGAAATGTATTAGGTTATTCTTGGTTTATACTACTGTACATGACTTCTAATAAAAATATAATTTTTAAAAAGAATAGAATAAATTACCAATAATACAACTTTGGAGATAGGTCCGTAGATTATTAAACACAACTATTAATCTAATTCTGGGTTCAAGCTTCAGTCAGACTTCCGTGCCAGACCAATTTAGCCTTTCAAAAAGTCAATAAATGGAGACCATATAATTCTTGTTAAATATTTTTTATTGTAGAAACATATTAATGAAAAATACATTATTAGATACATTCATAATATTATTAATATTAATATTAAGATTTAAGACTTTATGCTTCTATACACTTTTTAAATTTTTTTATAAAGTAGGAAAAGATAGAGAAAAATAATATAGAAAATAAGGAAGTGAATGGAGTATTAATCAATAATCCGTCATTGGAGATATAAGCATGATTTATTATGTATAATTCTTCATCCATTCTATTATTCAGGCCTCAGTCAAGCCCTCGCACCGAGCCACTTTGACCCTGTAAATATTCGATATATGGAGACCATATCCCTCTGAAGAGATCCAACCTGTCCATTAGGACAAGCCTCAATCTCTCCAGATGGAGTGTCTCCGACATTTCTGTATTACACATTTTGATTGTGGGGGATGTAGGACCTTTCCAGAATTTTAATATTAATTTTTTCCCAATTATTAAACCATAATCAATAAAGATTCTTTGATTCGTTGTTATTAATTGGTCTGTTTCCAGTATTCCTAGTATTATTAACTTTGAATCAGGGGTCAAAGTTATATTGACAACATTCGAAATTATCCTAAATATTTCTATCCAGAATTTTGTAATTTTTACACAATTTGTAAATGAATGTGACAGATTAGCTTTTAAATGTTGACATTTATCACATATGGTAGACACTTTTGGAAAGATGTTATGTAGTTTGGATTTTAAATTTTTTATTTTAAATTGTATAAGAGAGTGTTTAGCATTTAACGAACAATGGTGTATATGTTGTAAACTTTCGTCCCATACTTCTGGTCTGATAATTTGACCTAGTTCGTTTTCCCAAGATTGTCTATATATTTCTGTTGATGGGACATCACTTTCCAATAAGGTGTTATATATATATGAAATCATTTTTTCTGTGTTCGGATGTTTATTTAGACATTCATCTAAAATTTCTATCTTTCTATTTCTAAGTTCCTGTGTGTTTGCTTTTGCATAGTCTCTGATTTGTAAATATCTAAAATAATCTTTACAATGTAGTCCATAAATTTGTTGTAAATCTTGAAATGAAAGGAAAGAGTTTTCCTTTATAGAGATCACCCATTCTTAATAATTCCCTTGTTTTTCCATTGTAAAAAGCCTTTATCCATCATTGAAGGTTTAAATGTAACGTTATTTACAATGGTAAGGGGTAGTGGTATAGATTTCAGTTTTAATGTTTTCTTTATTTGTTTCCAAATACGTATTTTCTATGTTTCTATGTTTCTATGTTTCTATGTTTCTATGTATTCCACTTTCTATTATCGGATTTTCACTATAGATTTTACTAGCTAAATTAATATTAGCGAATATTATAGAACTAATTTCAAAAGGAGAACAATCTTCTTTTTCCATATTTAACCAAATTGGTTGTTTATCTGTCTCTTCTAACCAAAAATTCATATTTTTAATATTAACTGCCCAGTAATAAAATATCAAATTTGGTAGTGCTAAACCTCCATTTATTTTTGATTTACATAAATGTTTTTTATTTATTCTACGGCTCTTATAATCCCAAATGAAGTTAGTAATTAGGGAGTCCACCTTTTTAAAGACATTTTTAGGAAGATATATCGGAATTAATTGGAAAAGATATAATAATTGTGGGAGAAAAATCATTTTTATTATATTAATTTTACCTAACATTGAAATAGGTAGAGTTTTCCCATTATTTAATTTATTCAATAATGGTGGGAAGTTAGATTTAAATAAAGAATCACATTTTTTTGTTACGTAAATTCCAAGATATTTATTTTTTTCATTTGTTATCTTAAAAGGAAATTGTTGTAATATGTGTAAGTTATTTACCGTTATTGGCATAAGTTCACTTTTATTCCAGTTGATACTATATCCTGAGAAGGATCCAAATTCAGTTATTAATTTTAACAAATTTTGGATACTAATTTTTGGTTTTGTGATGTAAAGTAATACATCATCCGCATATAAGGAGATTTTATTTTTAGTATCTCTAGTATCATATCCATATATTTCCGGATGTGATCTCACCCTCTGAGCTAACGGTTCTATTGCAAGTGCAAACAGTAGGGGGGGGATAAAGGGCAACCTTGTCTACAGCCTCGAGATAAATTGAATTTAGTTGATAACATTTGATTTGTTGTTATTCTAGCTGTCGGATTTGTATATAATAATTTGATCCAAGTAATGAACTTCTCTCCCAGTTTGAAAGTTTCCATAACCGAAACCAAATAAGACCATTCCACCTGATCGAAGGCTTTCTCTGCATCTAACGAAATAACTACTAGATCTTTTCTAATACCTCTTTTCGAATATATAATATTGAATAACCGTCTCAAATTATATGAGGAATATCGTTTTGGTATAAATCCTGTTTGATCGGGGTGAATTAATTCATTAATAACTGTGCTTAGCCTTTGTGCTAATATTTTGGTTAATATCTTTTGATCAGTATTTAAAAGAGCTATAGCAATAAATGATCCTGGTTCATCCAGGTCTTTGTTTATTTTAGATATAAGTGTTATAATAGATTCATTTACGTTGCTGGTAATTTCTACTGTGCATATATATATTCATATAATGATTTCAGACGTGGTACAATCTGATCATAAAATGTTTTATAGAATTCCGAGCCAATACCATCTGGTCGCGGTGTTTTACCATTTTTTAATGATCTAATAGATTCTTGGATTTCTTTTATTGAGATATCAGCGTTTAATGATTCTCTATTTTGTAAGTCCAACCCCTTCTGGTTACATTTTTTAAAAATGCTTCTATTCCTATTTTATTTTCTGTTGTTTTAGCAGTGTATAAGTTTTTATAGTATTGCATAAATCTCTCGTTAATATCTTTAGGTTGTATTAGCAGTTCGCCATTATGTGATTTAATCATATGGATTATTTTTTCTGCCTCCATCTTCCTTAGTTGGCGAGCCAATAGTTTTTGAGATTTATCTCTGAATTCAAACTGTAATTGTTTAGTATGTTGATAAAGTTTTACAACTTGATCTGTATATATTTTATTTAATTTATATTTCAATGCCGCAATTTTCTTATGTAATATTATAGATGGATTCGCTGCATTCTCTATATCTAATTGTTTAATCTTCTTTTCCAGTTCTTGTTGATCCTTTCGATTCTTTTTATTATAAAATGCTTGGGAGGAAATCATGATTCACCGGAGATATGCTTTAAATGTTTCCCATAATAAGGAACAAGATATTTCCGGTTTATCATTTGTTTCGAAGAAAATCTTAATCTGTTCTGTAATATATTCCTGAGTTATTTTGTTTTTTTTAAATTTGTGGGTTAAATCTCCAATGTCCCCATTTTTCTGTTTTACCATTTATTTTAATCTTAAAGGTGCATGATCTGAAATTATAATATTGTGATATTTAGAATTATAAGTGAATGAAATAAGTTTGGCATCAACCAAAAAATAATCTATTCTTGAGTAGGTTTTATGTACTGACGAGTAAAAGGAATATTCTCGTCCTGTAGGATTTTCTACTCTCCAAACATCTTTAATATTAGTAGTTTCCATATATGCATTTAATAAGTCACTAGAATGTGATTTAGTTTTCCTTTGTCTTGTAGATCTGTCTAAGTAAGGATCTAGTGTACAATTTAAATATCCTCCAATTATTAGATTATATTGTGTTAATTCCGGGATGTTAAATATTTTCTTGAAAAACAATGGACTATCAAAATTTGGTCCATATACATTAACAAAAATCATTTTCTGTGCATTTAATTATCCTATCACAATAATGTATCTGCCATCGTTATCAGTTATAGTTGATGTATGTTTAAATAAAATGCCTTTGCGAAATAATATTGCTACGCCTCTTGATTTATGCGTAAAAGAAGAATAATACATTTTATCTATCCATTTAGCTTTCAACCTATGCTCAGCATCTTTTTTTAAGTGGGTTTCTTGAATAAAAATTAGATCAGCTTTAATTGCTTTTAACTGTGCTAATACTTTTCCTCTCTTAATCGGTTCATTAATACCTTGAACATTCCAACTACAAAACGTTATTCCCTCATTCCCCATATTCATTTTTAAGTCTTGCATCTTTTGTCTATAGGGATCTGTAATAGAGCCTATGGTTCAGCCCGACAGACCCGACCTTACACCCGAACACCGAATAGATGAATTTTAAGTCTCGTGAATGCCTCTCACGTGTATATCTCCTTTGATCCAATGTATAACCATTCAAACTGAAAAAACCAATAATAGTTTATAAAAGAGAAGAACAAAAGATAGATTAAGAAGTTAGTATTGTGCACAAAAGAAAGAAAAAACTACATCTAGAATTATTGTAGTTAGTGCTAGCCATACTAGCATGGCTAACCATCTACCGACTTCCGTCGTTGATGTTAGTAACTTAACCAGCTCCCTGGTTTTTGGAATTATTATTCCATAATAATATTTTACCGGGGGTATTACATTAAAAAAAGAAAGAGAAAAAAAAATATTCAAATTATAATAATTGAAGATATAAAAATACATATATTTAAAATTACTGGTGTAAAAGAAAAATCTCCAAATGAAATCCATCTCTATATTTGACTCTAATCATTCCAACATAGATAAACATTAGTTATTAGTAATAATAATTAATTTTAATTAATAAAAGTAATACGCTATAATTTTGTTATTTATTAGTTATATAATATTAGTAAAATTAATGATTAATAAAGATACCACGGTGTGACTTTGATATGTATTAGTTATTTATATTAGTAATATGATTGTACTAATTATTAGTATCATGTGAGGTTTTCCAACCCGCATCTTTCTCCAGCTTCCATCAAGCGTTATCGAATTCCATCCAATCCTGCGTTGTCTTATGAAGTCTTGCAGAGTCTTGTAGATTCTTGTAAAGTCCATAAAAGTCAGTATGTTCGATGATAGGGGCTTCTCAGGTCTTGATCTGCCGGGCAAAGTCCAGTGCTTCCGCTGGATTGGAGAAGAAATATTCCTTGTTGTTAAAAGTAACTCTTAAAGTAGCTGGATAAGTCAGGCCGTATTTCAAATTTTCCACTCCCCTCAGAAGACTTTTAGCCTCATTAAATGCTTTTCGTTTCCTGGAAACTTCTGCTGGGTAATCTCGGTAGATACTGATCCTTTGTCCTTCAAATACCAGGTTTCTGTTTCTCGAAGTTTTTCGCATTATCTCCTCCAAAACGTAGTCATATTGTACCTTTATGATCATTTGTCTTGGGGGGGCATTTAGTCTTGTCTGACGTCTCCTCACTCTTTGTGCTCGGGCTAATAAAGGCTTTTGTTCCAGAGATAAAACATGTTGCAGTAGGTTTACAGTAAATTCTCGAGGATCTTCATCTTTCTCTCGTCCTTCGGGAATACCCACGATTCTTAGGTTTTGTCTTCTCTGGCAACCTTCTAGCTCAGTACATTTCTCGGTTATTTTGGTCAGTAAATCCGTTAGACGTTCATTTTCTGTAACCAGCTTTGCTGTAGTCCCAGCACTTATGTCAGCTAGTTCTTCAAGGCTTTTCATACCAGCCGTCTGTTGGTCCAGTACCTTCTCCACAGGATTCAGCCTTTTTTCAAAGTCGGTTTTGACCTTTTCAATCTTATCATTCATCTCCTTTGACATTTCACTCATCATTTCTGTGCTTTCTTTCTTCAGATCTTCCGATATTTTCTTAGCCTTATTATTAATATTGGAATTAGTTTCCAGTTGTAATTCTTTCATTTGATTATTCATCTGGTTTATTTCCTCCTTTAAACCAGCAATTTCACGTGAAATAAAAGTTTTAAGTTCTTCACTTTCAGTTTTTTTCACTGTTCCTTTCGACACATCTTCCTGGGATGAGGTCCTACCTGAGTCCGAGGCTTCAGTCAGGCCTTCTGCCGGTCTCTGTCTGGTAGATCGACTTTTCGATTTTTCGGTTGGGCTGCGTGTTGTAGACATAACTAGTCGCGCGTCTGATGACGTCATTCACAACAATCGGTGCAGAGACGGCAGGCAGCAGGCAGCAGGTAGGTCCGTTAATCCCCCGTTTTTTACCGTTTTTTTCGCAGAGCTGGCTGGCGTTATCCTCTAGCCCTCCATAGCGCCACTGGAAGTCCGGAGACCATATAATTCTTGTTTGTCAATTAAGACAAGTCTAGTTCTTTCCAAATGTAAGGTCTCCAACATCTCCATAATCCACATTTTAATTGTGGGGGTTGTTGGGACTGTTCCAAAATTTTAATATGGGGAGTCTGCATCCTTTTGGCTTGAATATTGAATTTTCTCAATTCTGTTAACCCTTGCTGTCTCCTCCCCTTCCCACCTCACCCTCAGCCCTGGGGCCCTGGCATTCCCTCTATCTCTATCTCTCCCCCACCCTAGTCGCACCAGCTTCTCATTTTCACACCACAAACAGCTTACAATGGCTTGTTCCCTTTATCACCGATACTTTTTTGCATATCTTTCACTCATTGTTCCTTATCTCTCCACATCACCGTCTATATCTCTCGTTTCCCTGATCCCTGACCAGTCTGAAGAAGGGTCTCGGCCCGAAACGTCGCCTATCTCCTTCGCTCCTTAGATGCTGCTGCACCCGCTGAGTTTCTCCAGCTTTTTGTGTACCCTCGATTCTCCAGCATCTGCAGTTCCTTCTTTAAAATATTATTTGACCTGTTTGGATGGCATGCAAAACCAAAGCTTTTCACTATACCTTGGTACACATGACAAAGATAAACATAAACCTTCTACCCTACTTCTGGGAACTCCATTCTTCCTCCGTTGCATTTGTAGTTAAATCAAATGATTTGGATCAGTTTGAACTATCTTTCATCTTTGGAAGTTGCATTAAAAACATACGTTCACTCCTTCATTTGAAATATGAGCCTAGAAGTGCTGAATTATTTCAGGTCAGACCTGCTTGCGTATTAGTTGAGCTGATTCTTTATTTTTTTGTTCACATGGGATGTAAATTATAATTCCAAGGAAAGCTATTGTTGTCCATCTCCAATTACTAACACTGGCGAGGCTCTTTTTGCACGGTGTTGCATGTAAGATTGGTGGGTTTCCTTTTCTAAATAATGAACATGCGCTTAGTATAATGGAGGGATTTGGATTTTATGCAAGCAGATAAGAGTTGGACTTCAAATCATATTTGGCACAGATATAGCAAACCAAATGGCCTGTATCTGAACTGTACTACTGTTCTACACTATGCTCCAATACTTTATTCAAACACATGACTTTCTTCTGATAACTTAGTGATGTTTATTACAGCTTTTGTGTTTGATTTATTTAATTTCAATCATTTAAATACTTCAAGTGTTGAGGCATAATAGTAAGATTAAATGAGAACTTACCCGTTTGACGTTTGATCTTTATTTTATGAGGACCTATGATGAGCGATTACGTGAAAAAGGCGGTCAGCCCGCATGCGTGTCAATCTTCAAAGCAGCGGTGTGACATCACAGATAACAGTTGTTGAACTAACATAGTCACATTAGAGATGACTAGAACTACCAGATAATCTTTATGATACGAGGGTTGGGAGCGGAGGGCACATAATCGATCATCGTAACTCCTCATAAAATAAAGATCAAACTTCAAACTGGTAAGTTCTCGTTTAATCTTACTATTTTACTTCGGAGTCACGTGAGTGACTACGTGAAGATTTTGAAGCTCTGATTTCATGTCGTGGAAAAACGAGTCCACACAAGCACGACTGCATCAGTTGACCACAGATAAGGGAAACATTCATAATGCCTACAGACATGACATAGATTTAAAACATGCTGATGCTGATAAATGAACAAATAATAATAACAGTAAACCCTCTCATCCGAGGGGAAACTATAAAATAGAATCTAAAATAGAGTTGGAAAATACCCCTGATCTGGCAATAGGTTAAAATAAAATGTTGGAAACCTCGTTCGTTAGACCATCCTGGAGTCGGCAGGATGTGGTCGAGAGGACCGTACATAACCCTTGCTGCTGATGTTGTTGCAGCCCTGGTGGAGTGAGATCAGAAAATTAGTATCTACTCCTGTATAAGCCAAAACCCCATATTAACCACCTGGAGATGGACCTTCTTTTTTTATTTTTTTTATTTTATTTTATTAGCAGTTAATACAGTACAAAACAATACAGTGGTACCTAATTTTAGGTGCCAACTATGTCATAACGTAATACATTCTATATACAACCTCTAGTTTTATGTTTTTGAAAAGGAAGTATAAAAAAAATAGAGAGAAGAAAAAGAGGAAAAATACTTCGTCAAAAATAGAAAAACGTGAAGTGTGTATATAGGAAAAGAAAAAGTAGAACTAGGAGAAAAAGACCCTTAAAAAATAAGTTTTCAAATCTTTGTTCGGAGCTGTAAATCTAACCACGACCTGACCTGAAATCAGTAATCATTACGGTACTGCTGTATCACATGATTCCAAAAAGTCAATGAAATGGGACCAACTCCTTAAGAATTGGTCTTATTTGTCTATTAGGCGGAGTCTCATTTCTTCAAGGTGTGCTATGTCCGTCATAATCCTAATCCACATTTTAATAGTTGGTATAGCTGTATTTTCCCAAAATGTAAGTATCAATTTATTTCCAATTATTAACCCATAATTAAAGAATACTTTTTGGTCTTTGTTTAAATTGATATCTTCTACTATATTTCCAAATATAATCCATTCCGTATTCGGTTCTATTCTTGACTTGAAGAGCTTTGTAAATATATCAAATTTTTCGCTCCAAAATTTATTCAACTTTGTACATCCTACAAATGAATGTGTTATATTGGCATTATGAAACAAACATTTATCGCTTCTGGTAGAGACGTTTGGGTAGAATTTATTCAACCTCGTTTTTGAATAATGTAGTCTATGTAATCATTTGAATTAAATTATGTCTTGCATTAATGGAACAATTATGTGTGTTCATCAGATGCTTTTCCCATCTATCTTTCGGGATCTTTATCATTAGTTCATGTTCCCAATCTTCTCTTAATGCCTCTGTTGAGGGTAATTCTCTATTTAATATACTATTATAAAAATATGATATTAATTTTTGTGAATCAGCCTTAATATTAATTGCTTCTAATGGTTCTAAAAATATAGTTTCAAATCTATGTATATATTTCTTCTTAAAGTCACATATCTGTATATATTTAAAATATTGATTATCATTCAGTTTAAATTTTTATTTTAATTGTTGAAATGATAACAATTTGCCCATTTCATACATATAACCATATAACCATATAACAATTACAGCACGGAGACAGGCCCTCTCGGCCCTTCCAGTCTGTGCCGACCATTTGTTTTCCCCTAGTCCCATCTACCTGCACTCAGACCATACCCCTCCATTCCCTTCACGTCCATATACCTATCCACTTTACTTTTAAATGTTAAAATCGATCCTGCCTCCACCACCTCTGCTGGAAGCTCATTCCACACAGCCACCACCCTCTGAGTAAAGAAGTTCCCCCTCACGTTACCCCTAAACTTCTGTCCCTTAATTCTCATGTCATGCCCTCCTACTTTCCTAATCCCCAGTCTATCCCATTGTTTATATGTTTTGTCAATAAGAGATGGTTTGAATGCAGGATTGTTCAATATTGGGGTTAGTATTGATAGATTATTTAATTTCAAGGATAATTTTATTTGTTTCCAAATTCTTCTTGTATTGTGAATAATTGGGTTCTTCTTATATATTATACTATTCAATTTTATCGGTGAGAACAAGATTGTTCCTATATATATGGGAAACACTCCTCTTTCTCCATTCTTATCCACTCCGACTGGTGAGTGGAACTATCCAACCAGTACATTATGTTCTTATTATGCACTGCCCATTAGTAATACGTAAAGTTAGGTAATGATAAACTCCCAACTTCTTTAGGTTTACACAAATGCTTTCGTGGATTTCTGTGTGCTCTATAATCCCATATAAAATTAGTGATATTAGAATCTAGTTTTTTGAAAAAAATATTTTGGAATATATATTGGGATCGCTTGAAACAAATATATTAATTGTGGTAAGAAAGTCATTTTTATAGCGTTAATTCTATCTATCAACGGGAGCGGGAGCGTTTTCCAAAATGTAAACATAACATTCAGTTTATGGCGTAGTGGCATAAAATTGGCACTAAATAATGATTCTGAAGAAGGGTCTCGACCCGAAACGTCGCCTATCTCCTTCGCTCCAAAATGTAAACATAACATTCAGTTTATGGCGTAGTGGCATAAAATTGGCACTAAATAATGAGTCTGAAGAAGGGTCTCGACCCGAAACGTCGCCTATCTCCTTCGCTCCTTAGATGCTGCTGCACCCGCTGAGTTTCTCCAGCTTTTTGTGTACCCACACTAAATAATGATTTGTGTCTTCTCATAATTTGAATACCCAGATACTTGAATTTTTCTGTTGCAATTTTGAAAGGGTATTTTAATAAGTGTCTCGCATCCTGTGGTTTTAAAGACATAATTTTGCTTTTATTCCAATTTATTCTTTATCCTGAAAAAGAACCAAATTCCTCAATTAATGTTAATAAGGTGGGGATACTCGTTTGTGTATTAGTAATATATAAAAGAATATCATCAGCATATAATGAAATTTTATTCTTAGTATTATATCCGTGAATATTCGGATGATTTCTAATCCTTTCAGCCAGCTATTCTATCATAAGAGCAAATAGCAATGATGATAAGGCCTGCCTATTACCCCTTGATCAATAAAATTTTGGAGATAACATATTACGCATCCAGCGTAACGACTGAAATATCTTCAATGTCATCTTTGTGAGAGTACATTATATTGAGAAGCCTTCTCAAGTTATTAAATGATTGTCTTTTTGGTATAAATCCTGTTTGATCCGGGTTTACCAATTTGTTAATATAATTATTCAGTCTTCTTGCTATAATCTTGGCTAAGATTTTCTGATCCATATTTAGAAGTGATATAGCTCTGTAAGAACCCGGTTCATCTAAATCTTTATCTTTTTTTGGTATAAGCGTTATTGTTGATTCTGCTAAAGTTTCTGATAGTTTATTTTCGGTGTAAGCCTGCGTGTATAAATTGAGTAATCTTGGTACAATTGACTCCTGAAATAGTTTATAAAATTCATTGCTAAAACCATCTGGTCCTGGGGTCTTCCCATTTTCCAATTAGTTTATTATTTGTTTTATTTCTTCACTAGTAATCCGTTCTCCTAATTCCTCTTGTTCTAAACTATTCAATTTAGGGAGGTTGCAATTATCTAAAAAATTTGTAATTTTACTATCATCTGCATTTATTTTAGTTGTGTATAAATTATGATAAAGTTGGGCAAACCTTTTATTAATATCCTTTGGTAGTATTAGAAGCTCACCCTTATCAGATTTAATTTTAGTGATAGTATTTTCCTTTTCTTGTTGCTTCAGTTGCCTCACTAATAATTTATTTGGCTTATCCCCAAATTCGAAGTGTGCCTGTTTTGTAATTTGGAATAGTCTTATTACTCTTGCCGATAATATTATATTGAGTTTATATTTAAATAAGGTTATCTTATTTTGTTGATCTATGGTTGGGTTACTTGCATTGTCCAGTTCTAGTAATTTTATTTCCTGTTCTATCCTCTGAAGTTCTCTTTTATTTTCTTTATTTTGAAAACTTTGATAAGAGATTACAGCACTGCGAATGTATGCCTTAAAGGTTTCCCATAATAGCGATACAGAAATACCCGGCGTCTCATTTATCTCAAAAAATTTTTTTGTTTGTTCTTTTATATACTCATAACCCTGCGAGTTATTTAATATTTGTGCGTTGAATCTTCAAAAAGGTTTTATACCCGGCATTCCCTCGATTTACGTGGATACGTTTTTCCCATTGAGGGTAGGGAAGATTCAAACAAGAGGGCATGACATGAGAATTAAGGGACAGAAGTTTAGGGGTAACGTGAAGGGGAACTTCTTTACTCAGAGGGTGGTGGCTGTGTGGAATGAGCTTCCAGCAGAAGTGGTGGAGGCAGGATCGATTTTAACATTTAAAAGTAAAGTGGATAGGTATATGGACGTGAAGGGAATGGAGGGGTATGGTCTGAGTGCAGGTAGATGGGACTAGGGGAAAACAAATGGTCGGCACGGACTGGAAGGGCCGAGAGGGCCTGTTTCCGTGCTGTAATTGTTATATGGTTATATGGTTATATGATTTTAAGTGAACTGATACCTTCTTATGAAGTTTTTTGTAACTAACAAACATAGCTAGTATCAGAGCCTCTAAGGCTCTAGATGACCTTGACATAATGTTGTAAATGTGTGACCACACATAACCGAAGGTGCATGGGGTATGCCATGAGAACTAGTTTGAGACCTGACACCCCTGGGCTGCCCTGCTCAACTAAATCGTAAACATGAAATATTATATATAGCAGGTGTAACCATCCTGTACAGTCGCAATTTATGTAATGACTGGACCCGTGCGCTGAGGACAGCGCCAGGGGGATAACTACCTTATGAGAGCCGAGCCAAAGATAGGGATATAGCCGGAGCCCCGTGGTGAAGAAGTGTTAACACAATGTCGATATCCCATACTTCCGTGTACTTGGGTCAGGGAGAACTAGTGTTAAAGATATCCTTAAGAAACTGGACATCTGACGGTGAGACCCGACAGAGCGGGTCCCGCTCGCTGCAGCAAATATGATGAGAAGCACGCTGGGCACAGTTAAAATGGGATTATAACTTAATTTATTGTCAAGGACCCATTAAAAAATGAACTCTAAGACGCCAATGTCCGTGCCATATTATATGTAACATAGCATTTAAACAGAACGCTTCACATCTCCTGAAGAGGCAATATACTGCTTTTTTGGTGCTATCCCTGTACTCTGCAGTGAGCACATACATGGGTCGGTCTGACAACCCGATCCGCAGGAGCGGTCTCAGATTCTGTAAAGCAATGAATTGATTAATCATGCAGAGGCTGGTTTCCCGAGTCCCAGGCTGAACCAGCATAATTTTATGTTTAGAAACCCCATATAAGGTTCTATTATTATTCCCAACATTTGTGGGAAACCATGGCTGCATAGGCCAGTCAGACAGTACGAGACGATCCCTGAAGCGGGATCTTGCTGAATTTATTGCAAGACCCGACTGATGAGGCAAAATGGAGAAACCACATAAAAGAACATTCCTCCCCGTGTAGCGAGAATGTATCTCTCGCCACTGTGATGCCACATGTGTTTACAACTGGTGAATGAGCCTGGATGCAAACATATCGATATTGGGTGTGCCATCGAGCCATAATATCATAAAATACTTTAATATCATAATATCATAAGATCCAACATTCATTCTGTGTTGTCATTGATTTTACGTGACGATACACCAGCGCCAATTGAGGTTGGGTAAATTATGACAGGATACTTTGACTTGATTGCACCCATATAACTAACATATGCCACCACCACAGTGTATCAACTTGAAACTGAGCATGCAGATTATGCATATTTGCACAATAACCCTTTAACCCATAGTATGCACCTAGTGTCTATAGGTAGTTGATACCAATAACTGAAGAATTGGTGATTCATGCAAATCCCATCCGCCTCCGTTACTAGAGATGGCATTCGTAATTTTCCATCTTTGAGCACTAGCATCAATTGTCATATAACTGAAGATTTATTGACCAAAACTACTGGAGCAATGTTGAATATAGTCCGTCCACCATTGTGACCTTGGTAGCTTCAGCTGGTAATAGCATAGGTCTGTTAACAATGACCTATATGGCACTTGAGAGGTTACAACTTTGCACGTTGTAAGTTCTGATAATGCAAAGGCCCAATTGCACAGCTGAAACACAGCTGCTATAGTGCCAATTACACTTGATGAATAGATAGCATGAATGATAACAAGGTTGTTACAGGCTTCTATTGATTCCAATCTGTTTCCCCAGGACGGAGTCACAGATAAATTAATAGTTAAAGGTAAATCCGAATAATCAATAACTCTAGTTGGTATCAACTTAAATTTGACTGGATGACTGGATGGAACCTCAATTCCTCAAATATAGTTGCAGCTGAAACAGTTGATTTTAGCAAAACACAGCGTTAGAAATATCATCCAGATCAATTTCAAATGTCTCCGGTGATCCTTGTGAATGGGACCTGAATAGTATGCATCTTTGAGATCGATGCATGCCATAAAGATCCTAAGGAAATCAGTAGTTAGACAGTAACAAAGTTCCATATACTGAAAAGTCTATGTTGCACATGGGAGTTAAATCAATTATGAACCGACATCCTCCATCTTTCACAATGAACAGGCCACGCCTGCCATAATTCTGTGCCTGCCTTGAACGACAACTCTGGCCAGATTCCCGAGTCTGTCTCGAAAGGTAATCCTGGCCATAATACTGAGCCTGCCTTGAAAGACAACTCTGGCTATAATACTGGGCCTGCCTTGAAAGACTGCTCTGGCCATAATTCTGAGCCTGCCTTGAAAGACAACTCTGGCCATATTACTGAGTTTGTCTCGAAAGGCAATCCTGGCCGTAATACTGAGCCTGCCTCGAAAGACAACTCTGGCCCCAATTCCAAGCCATGCTTGGTACCCTTGTATACTGTGCAATAATAACCCATCACATGTTATCATTTTAGTATATAACTGATAGAATTTCATGTTATCATTGTCATTTGTACAAAAACAAGTGTAAATATTACCAACTTGTAAATGGTCCACTTACCCCATGTTTTGGAAGAACCAGACCCACATACCTCTATGGTTACCGGTGGTCTTATGGTAAGCCCAAAGGCCCCTGATGTGGGTTCTATTCCCCTCCTTGATTGGAGAGTAGGAATTGTAGTGTATGTGGATTCCATATTTCCTGAGACTGGCTTGGACCTTGGCCTGAAAGACCTCTGCCCAGCTTTCAAGCTGCCACCAGCTTCAGTGAACTGCTTACTGCCGATCAGGCGTGGGGGGTGTTATCGCCGTTACGATGAAGCTTGCTTCCTCATACAGGTATACCCGTTGGATGTCTTACCTGAAGAGAAGATTCGGCAGCTGGTTTCATTTCCTGGATTTCATGCCCCCTCCAATGTTACCCCTGATAGCTCTGTTCACTGCCGGCACTTGTAGCGTGAGGGGAGCTCTGGCCCCTTCCGGGTTTTCCGCCTACGGCTGGAACCAATTCTTCCGGCAGTAACCCCTTCGCTTGCACGTATTTCCTCACACTCCCCTCCACAGAGAGGGAGATTCGTAGGCAGCCCTGAAAACGGGTGCTGCCACAGACCCTGAGGATACCTGCGCTGACATGGCCCCTCCTTCGGACCTATATCAGGATTATTGCTCTGGGTCAGACGGAAACTGACCCTGAATGCTCCCCTCCTCAGAGAGGGAGACATTGTGTAGCCCTGAAAAAGGTGCCGCTGCCGCGGGCCCCCGAGGAGACCCGCGCTGATAATTCCCTCCTTTGGAGTATATCATTGTGGAGCACCTCTCCATCAGGTGCTCCATGTGGGTTTAGGCATCCGCAGACGCTACCCATTGAAGGAGGGGAACCCTCCTGGCCCGACTCGCCCGAGTCCCAAGGCCTGACCGGCTTCCTCGTGGTTTGACCCAGTCTCTGGGGCACCATAGTGGTCTGGGAGCCGCTGACCGCACTGTCAGCGATTCGGGTGGCGAGACCGACTTACTGCCAGTTTTACCCCTTTTCTGGGGGAACCATAGCGGTCTGGGAGCTGCTGACCCCATTGTCAGCGACTGCGGTAGCGAGACCGACTTTCTCTTGGTCTACCCCCTTTCTTGGGGAACCACCACTCGCACTCCCCTCCTGGGTGTCGTTGACCTCCTTGTCTCAGCGACCTGGGAAGCGAACCCGATGGCCGCCGGCTACACCCGCTTCCGCGGTCGGGACCGGGATCTCCCCACGGTCCATAACCGGTTTCTCCGCGGCCCGTCCGACTTCGCCCCAAATCCAGCAGGCAAACTCTATAAGGAGCATCCTGCAACACAAAAAACAAAACCGAGAAATAAGTTTTAAACTTACCGCTGGCAGGAGCAGCCGCCTGCCAGTCAGTCATTGCGCAATGTGCTAGACGTAATGACACGCATGCGGGTTGACGGCCTTCTTCACGTAGTCACTCACGTGATTCCGAAGTAAAATTTGAGCTCATGGCTCATGATCAGAAATCTGTAACTCAGTACTAGCCCAGTACCAAAAGCATAATGCTACTGTATCTGAAAATGAATCCTTATGCCTGTTAATAATGTAACCTATATCTTTTTTTCCAAAGTAATTCAATGTCACAAATATTTTTAATTTGTCTCTTGCTTTAAATTTGCATTTTAATGAATAAGAATAATGCAAGTTTGCTGTTTTTCCTTCTTTAAACACAAGAAAGGATGCAAGATGAAACAGTATCCCATATTCAAGTCATTATAGCGTTGATGTGCTCAAGTATTATAGAATGAAAACTGCAACCTCCAGTTATAATGTTAGGGTTTGCTTGCCATAATTTATTTTCTGCTTGAAATTGCAGACATCCGTTCAGTTTCAGAATGAACATGTTCTATTTGACTCAAGATTTAAGAGGTTTATTTGTTTCAATGATACTGTCCCAGTTATATTTAGTGCTTACTTCTTAGTTAATATCAAAAGTAGTAAAAGATAATGTGCTGTTTTATGTGACATTAACAACGTGAGAGAATCAGGGCTCGAGTGCCAATGACCACCTCCGGGCAACCTAAATGCCAAGTCATTTTGCATGGCTTGGCACTGCAGATACTGGTTTATACCGAAGATAAACCAAAAATCTGGAGTAACTCAGCGGGTCAAGCAGCATCTCTGGAGAAAAGGAACGTGACGTAACGTGTCGACGGCGGCAACAGCTGTAGTGTGGTCAAAGATACTAGGTGCGGGGTGACGGAGAATCAGAGCGAATAACGGGCCCCAGCAGCAGCAGCGGCGGCGACAATGCCTCCTCCTCCCACACCCCGCCCATCCTGATAGCGGCCGCTACTTGCCACTAAGCCAACGGCGCTTTCAAAATAAACCTTCCCACACACCGAGGGAGGGAGCGAGCGGGAGGCCCCCTTCCGCTGTCTGAAGCATCTGCACCTTGCTGTTGGCTGGTGGAGGAGGGGAGGCGGTGGCGAGGAGATCCCAACTGCCTCCACCTTTGGCGGTGGCACTTGGCGGTGGACAGGGTCGGCCAAGGCAGCGGGGCAATGATGCCGGTGTTGTCTGAGGAGCGCTGACCTTCCTTCCTCCACACCGCCTGCCCCTCTCTCTCTCTCTCTCTCTCTCTCTTCCCCCCCCTTTATCCTGGGACCCCTCCTCTCAATCCTACACTGATCCCCATACCTGCCTCTATTCGGTCCTCATTGACATCCCCTGTGCTGCCCTCCCCATCTACCTCCCTCCCATCTATTCATCCTGCACTGATCCCCCTATCCACCTCACATTGATACTCCTGCCACCCCCCCATCCATCCTGCACTGCTCCCACCCATCCATCCAATACTGATCCCCCCCCATTCATCCCGTACTGACCCTCCCTCCATTTATCCTGCACTGATCCCCCCCCATCTATCCTGTAGTGATCCGCCCATTCATCCTACACAGACCCTCCAATCCACAGTACTGACCTCACCCATTCATCCTATACTGATCCCCCCCATTCAATAAGAATGGGGGGGGATCAGTCTGAAGAAGGGTCTTGACCCAAAACGTTGCCTATTTCCTTCACTCCATAGACACTGCCTCACCCACTGAGTTTCTCCAGCATTTTTGTCTACCCCATTCATCCTGTACTGATCCCCCCCATTCATCCTGTACTGATCCCCCCATCCATTCTGCACTGATTCCCCCCCATCCATCCATTCATCCTGTACTGATCCACCCATCCACTCTGCACTGATTCCCCCCCATCCATCCTGCACAGATCCCCCCCATCCCTCCATTCAACCCCACTGACATCCCCCCGCGCTCTCCCCTCACAATTTTACCTACACCAACCAACACGCACTAATTCCCCAGCCTCAATCCATCCATTCCGCACTGATTACCTTCTCAACTCCCCCCCCCCCCCCAAGTGTTTTAATTCCCAATGTTATTATTTGTTTTAATCCATAAAGATGGATTAATAAAATTGTGAACACGTGAAACATTAAAACACATTATTACAGAATTCATTTTACCGGCAAATCAATGCTCTTAATATGAAGTATCAGTACAGTGGTTATTTAATGACAACATTCACAACTATACATTGGATTTATCCAGATTTTAATTTTACAATCGGTCATATACATCACAAATTTGGTCGAGATATTTCAGTTAAAATTTTAACGTTAATTCTGAAGTGGGAATGATGGAAACAAGACACACATCGAGGATAAAGTTATCTTCTTATATACATTTTGAGACATTAATTACCTGGAGAAGAAGCTGCAAAGGACTGAAGAAGTACCATCAATGATGTGTTCATAAAAGTCTTTAAATCCACAGACAGGATAAGTAATCCCACATCAGTGTGCTATCCTAGAACTAGTCCTCTATTGGTATTTTATTGTCATATGTACCGAGATACATTGAAAAACTTTGTTTTGTGTGCTATTCAGGCAACTCTAGAAGCTTTTAATTACATTTGGCTCTGTAGGGCATGCCGCATTTCTTAAACACTTCTAAACACGTGCTAGCTTGAGTTCTGTCGTGGGCAGATGACAGAGAGGAAAAAAAAATATTCCTCAAAACCTCTGGAAAGAACACACTTTCCACACTCTCACCTGATAATCCTTGTTTCACATAGCTCAGTGGTAAATGAGCATTTGAGATTGCATAGTGTAAATGCGGAGAAGGGGTAAAGAGGGCCTTTCAAGCTACCGATCCACTTGGCCTGCTTTTCACTTCCTGCCTTAGCTGGATGAATAGTGGAGGCTCGAGAACACAAGTTGTTTAGTGTTTGTTTTCTTATGAAAGCATAACGTAAGGTCATAGAAGTTTAATAAAACAATTAGAATAGCAGGGAAGGATTATAAAATTTAGGGTATCAAGGAATCTAAAAGAAAAACAACAAAGATTCTGTAGATAGCTTAGCATTAGAAAGATCACATTGGACAGATTTTAGAGGACAATAAATCACTTGTTTATCTGACTGGCAGGTAGCAAATCTAATTAATTTCTTTAAAAAGGTATAATTTTTAAACAAGTAAGAATTTCAATCATGTTCCTGGTGGATGTGGCAATTAGACAGTCTCAAATCGACCTCTTAGGATGAACCGAGGGCTTAACATTCTTGTTAGGTAAATCTTTTATTAGATAACATTAAAGTCATGATTGAGCTTCCTTTTTAACCACGTACGCTCTCTTTCTACATCCTTTGATTCATTTGTTATCCAAAAACGACTGATTTTTGTCTTGTTCATGGTTATTTGAATGAAGAAATATCTCTTCTTAGTTTTAATTGGTTGATCCCTTTTTGTGAAAATTTGATCCCAAGTTCTGACTTTTGCTGCAAAGGGAAAAATTAATGTCACCTGTGATAACAGGCTTCTTGAGCATATTATCTGTTTCAATGAAAAAATGTTCTAAATATCAAGAATTGGTATAGATCACCTCTGCAACGTTTCCTCTGGTAGGTGCATTCTTTTTTAGATAGGGAAACTAAAACAAGAGTACAATGGTCATGATTTTTCTCTCGTACTTTGTAGCATGTTTTATTATATTATTTTAATCAATTCTTTTATAATCAATGTCAATCTGCCAATTGTTCACTGTAACTATATTAATTTTCTGTTATTGTGGATGAACAATTCAGTCTCTATGAACATTTCCCAGTCCATATGCATTCTGTTTTACTTTTTAGTTTGCCGGTGGAAAATTTCACATTTCTCATTAAATTCCCAAATTACGTGTATGTCCAATTATTTAACCTGTTTATATCCCTTTACAGCCTCTGCTGATTCTTTTGTATTTGGATACACTACACTCTGTCCTTTCACTTAGTCAATAACAGCTCAAACACTGATCTTTGCAGCTTTCTATTGGTTATTGCCTGACGATCATGGTTCATTAACTTTCTCATTTATTTATTTGGTTTATATCAGCAATTTCCATTTCTGAATGTTGCCATTTTCAATTGCCACATTTAACTCTGAATTATTGTTGGTCTGCAATTTTGTGATGGTGCCTTCTGTCACTCTTAAGTTAATTTACTGGGCTAGTTTGTAAAATCTATAAATAAATTGTTGTAATGTTGGAAATGTCTTTTCCACTGTGTACTTAGTTCTCGCTGAAGTAAATTAAACCTAACTGCAAATTTCTGTGGTGTTAATACTTCCAGTAAACAACAGTATGAGCAATTAGATTATTTTGGTAATATTTTAATTGCACAGTCTAAATTCACAGGTAAACGCTATCTTGTAGGAATTGCACTAAATGCAATCCGTCAAATCAATATGGTAATCAAATCCTGTAGATACTGCAAAAAGCAGTCATCAGTCATTGTGCTGATTGAAGCAGAAAATGTATTGAACATGTACAATATGCTGAAATGATGCTTCTTGTCCAGTTCTCATCATCCACAAGCTACTCCACAAAAGCCTGTGAAACTCCACTTTCCAAAAAAACCATCATTACCTGATGTAAGTTAAAAGATTGATGATACACATTATTTAATCTGTCAAAATGTCTGTACTGTGGATGCAATTAAATATTTAAGTGGAGCAATTGGTTTTAAACAAACATTCTGTTCTCATGCCACCACAGAACACAAATAATCTATTTGAAGATGTAACAGGTTAAGAATAATATATTTAAAAACAAACTGATAGCTTTGTTGGAAACTAGACTAAGTGGGACCCGTTGGGTCCCATGCTCACACGGGACAGCTGGTCCCACGACGCATTATTCCACCTCTCCACCAATTCCAATATTGGTGACCAGTGCGGGGCTTTCTGGAGCGCTAGTATGGGTGTTGTGGACCAAAGGAACTGGTTTCCAGAGGGCTAGTATGGACATTGTGGGCCGAATGGATTGGTGGGCTGACAGCTCAGTCACACAGGCCTGGTGGGCTGGCAGCTCAGTCACTCAGGCCTGGTGGGTTGGCAGCTCAGTCACTCAGGCCTGGTGGGCTGGCAGCTCAGTCACTCAGGCCTGGTGGGCTGGCAGCTCAGTCACTCAGGCCTGGTGGGCTGGCAGCTCAGTCACTCAGGCCTGGTGGGCTGGCAGCTCAGTCGCTCAGGCCTGGTGGGCTGGCAGCTCAGGCCTGGTGGGCTGGTAGCTCAGTCGCTCAGGCCTGGTGGGCTGGCAGCTCAGTCCCTCAGGCCTGGTGGGCTGGCAGCTCAGTCCCTCAGGCCTGGTGGGCTGGCAGCTCAGTCCCTCAGGCCTGGTGGGCTGGCAGCTCAGTTGCTCAGGCCTGGTGGGCTGGCAGCTCAGTCCCTCAGGCCTGGTGGGCTGGCAGGTCAGTCCCTCAGGCGTGGTGGGCTGGCAGCTCAGTCGCTCAGGCCTGGTGGGCTGGCAGCTCAGGCCTGGTGGGCTGGTAGCTCAGTCGCTCAGGCCTGGTGGGCTGGCAGCTCAGTCCCTCAGGCCTGGTGGGCTGGCAGCTCAGTCCCTCAGGCCTGGTGGGCTGGCAGCTCAGTCCCTCAGGCCTGGTGGGCTGGCAGCTCAGTTGCTCAGGCCTGGTGGGCTGGCAGCTCAGTCCCTCAGGCCTGGTGGGCTGGCAGGTCAGTCCCTCAGGCGTGGTGAGCTGGCAGCCCAGTCCCTCAGGCCTGATGGGCTGGCAGCTCAGTCCCTCAGGCCTGATGGGCTGGCAGCTGAGTCGCTCAGGCCTGGTGGGCTGGCAGCTGAGTCGCTCAGGCCTGGTGGGCTGGCAACTCAGTCGCTCAGGCCTGGTGGGCTGGCAGCTCAGTCACTCAGGCCTGGTGGGCTGGCAGCTCAGTCACTGAGGCCTGCTGGGCTGGCAGCTCAGAAACTGCCAGAAATTTGGCCCAAAACAGATGAGAGACTCTGTGAGAGAGAGGGTGGAGAATCAATTTTAGACATTTTTCATATTTTTCTGCAGATCACAGCAAAGAAGGAAGAAAGTCTATCCTGGCCTGGATCTCACAGGGAGCCAATGAAGGGAGGGAGAAAAATACTGGGTGAGGTTTAATACTTGCAGGGGAAATACTTACTGATGGGCCAAAGGGACTCCTCCTGGGCTAGTAAATGCCTGGGCCGAATGGACTTAAAAAATAATCTGTGAAATCTCAGTGAAAGGCACTTTTTCTGGACGTTTCCTGGCCCGCACTGGCCTTTTGGGCCAAAATGTTCCTCCTGGGCTAATACGGGCATTTTGGGCAAAAGGACTGGTTACTCGGCTAAAGAGGGCCTTGTGGGCCGAAATTTGTGGTTTCAGGCAGGTCAAACAACTCATTTCATTTCCATTTCCATTTCAAGCACAGGGCGGTCCAAACAACACCATTTCATTTAATTTCCATTTCCATTTCAAGCACAGGGCAGGCCAAACAATTCATTTCCATTTCAGTTTCAAGCACAGGGCAGGCCAAACAACTCATTTCATTTTCATTTCATTTCCATTACCATTTCAGTTTCAAGTGCAGGGCAGGCCAAACAACTAATTTCATTTTCATTAAGGGCTAACAAATAATTTATTGCAAGTACAAAGTACATTGCAAACTCACAGTTCAGTTAACTCACAGCTTAGAATCACGGTTGTGGACTCACCCTCACGATCTTCCCGAGTGACTGACACACATCCGGCATCCGAGGCTTTATATTTCTGCCCTCCCCCCCAAAGGGACGTTACCTTCATCATGGAGGAGGACTGTGAGTAAGATGGCGAAAAAATCATAGCGATATAACGTTGTGTTTTTTCTAAAATCAATTAACAATGTAGGCAGGAATTGGTCAAGATGAGACATTTAGTATAATAATAGATATCTGTCTCGATGTAAACTATCGCGGGCCCCGTCTTCTCCAGTAGGGTGGTGATGATGTCGGGTGGGGGGGGGGCAAATGTCCCTGGAGCCGAAGGAGCAGGAGGGAGAAGCTGAGGGTACCCGGCACGGTGACACCCCGTCCCCAAGTTGCAGCCGGTGCGGGGACCGGGGGCGGGGAAGGGCTGCACGAGACCCCTGCCTTTGACAATGCATCATTTTGTTGGCCCTGATGTGTCAGACTTGATTAGGTGCTCTTGTCCAGATATGGCACAGTCTAGGAATAGAGGACTATAAGGGAAATGAGCAGAGGGCATAAAGAGCATGACAAGCAGTTATGAATGAATCTATCAGGCAGAATATTGGTCCTATTGCCTTCTGATTTATCATGTAAAAATCCTTCAAATTATTACCATTTTTCCTTTTAATTTTCTAACTTCCCCAGTTCCAGAAGAACAGGAGTTTCCTCGTTAAGGGCCTGTCCCACTTAGTAAATTTTTCAGCGGACTGCTGATGACTGTCAATTCACCGGCACTCGCCTGAAAAACCGGGTACTAGAACGGCGACTGTCAGAGTGGAACACGCGCGCACACACACAAACATATAGCAAAGGCGGGGACCAGGGCAAGCAGGGGGAGTGCTGTCTGAAATTCACACGGTGCAAACCCAAGTTAAAAACAGACGCGCACCGCGATGAACTGGAAGGTTAAGACTGCTAGCACAGTGTACGGTAAGTTCTTTAAAAGAGCGGGGAGAAGGAGTGGAGACATAGCAACATAGAAAATAGGTGCAGGATAGGCCATTCGGCACTTCGAGCCTGCACCGCCATTCAATATGATCATGGCTGATCATCCAACAGTATCCTGTACCTGCCTTCTCTCCATACCCCCTGATCCCTTTAGCCACAAGGGCCACATCTAACTCCCTCTTAAATATAGACACTTTTAAGAAGCCAGAAGAGAAATACAGAGCTGTGAAGTTCGGCAGGCATTTAACATTACTGGTCGGTTCTGAAAACTCGTGCTTACGTTTTTTTTCCCCCCAATGAGCCAATGAAAATAACCGGTCAGCAAAGGCGATGAACTAAAACTACCTACGACTACCTCGACAACGTATAACTACATGACGACCCCACTACAACTGCACCTACGTCTGCAGGATTATCGATTTTCTCCATGGTGACCAATTTTTGGTTGCAGAAAAATTTTCAATATGTTGAAAAATTTGCGGCGACCATGCTGAGGCCACGACTAGTTCCCAGAATGTGGGAACTTCTCGCGACCTGAAGGAGACTCACCAGAGACCACCAGCGAACATGTAGCAACAATGTGGCAATCATGTGGCGAGCGCAGAGTCTCCTGCACTCACCTAAATAGTCGCCTAAGTGGGACAGACCCTTTATGCATTGCCTCAAGATTGAGAATGACTTGTTTTCACTGCACTTCTATTGCTTATGGGGTTGCTGATGAGACCTTGTATGGAATTTGAGACCTTTGCATATGGAGCAGAAGATGCCTTTTAGTTGGGTAGCCAGCCAGATAATATGGGATCTGGTGACTTCTGGCTTTGGGGTCCTGTGCATATTCAACAGAGAGATTCATTCCCAGTGATGCTTTGAATGCTCTTGTTGTTTTTGAGTGGTCATGGACCAAGGATTCTCACAAGCTGTTTTACCTTTACCTATTTAAGAGCATCTTTAAGTATTTTCTGCCTGAAATCTCATGCTGCGATGAAGCTCAAAGGGTAGTGCCAGATTAGGGAGTCTATTATCAGATATGCCAATGAAGAAATAAGGTCCTTCAGATGCTGTTTTTTACAAAAAAAAGAGACGAAGTGCTGGAGAACATGGATAGGTGATGTCCTGGGTCAGGGCACTTCTTCAGCAACTTACATGAATTGCCCATTGATGCTGGCTGAATTTACTTTGGCATCAATGTTGCAAATATAAGCCTGGGAGGTGATACAGACATCAGTTCACTTGTGGGTAGAAATGAAAGATTTTATAGTTATTTTTTACCACTAGGATGGTATGTCTCCCCAATCTAATTCATCTAAATAACAAGGTGCCTGAGGTGTCCACTGTTGGCAGTCAAAGCTTCAGAAGTACGCAAACGAGCTGACCTGGTAGACAATATGCTTTAGACCTGATATGAGCTCTTGACTACTCTTTTCCCTCAGGTAAACAAAGGTTGTAAAGGTGCACTGGTAAATTCATTGTTGTTGCCTGCCTTTATTGTTAGATTAATCCAAAGACATGGAAAATGTTACACGGTCTTGTTGTCAGTGGATGAGGTTGTGTACAGATACAATTAGACAGATGAACTTTGTTTGTAGGTGTTTAGTAGAAGGCTCACTCTCTGCTCTTTGATGAATGAGTTAATGATAATTTACAGGTTCAATTTTAGAATGAACGCACATGCTATCTGAATCCACATGATGCGTTTCAGTGATGCTTAGAGTGACTGAGTTCTGCAGTGGAGGTGACATAGGTTGAACATTTTCCCCTTCTCTGTAGGTTATATACCATTAATATATATTAATGATTTAGATGTGGGAATTTAAATGTAACATCACCAAGTTTGCAGATGACACAAAGCTGGGTGGCAGTGTGAGCTATGAGGAGGATGCTATGAGACTGCAGGGTGACTTGGATAGGTTGGGTGAGTGGGCAGATGCAGTATAATGTGGATAAATGTGAGGTTATCCACTTTGGTGTCAAGAACAGGAAGGCAGATTATTATCTGAATGGTGTCAGATTAGGAAAAGGGGAGGTGCAACGAGACCTGGGTGTCCTTGTACATCAGTCACTGTAAGTAAGCATGCAGGTTCACCAGGCAGTGAAGAATACTAATGGCATGTTGGCCTTCATTGCGAAAGGATTTGAGTTTCTGGGCAAGGAGGTCCGACTGCAGTTGTACAGGGTCCTGGTGAGACCACACGTGGAGTATTGTGTGCAGTTGTTGTCTCCTAATTTGAGGAAGGACATTCTTGCTATTGAGGGAGTGCAGCGTAAATTCACCAGGTTAATTATCGGGATGGTGGGACTGACATATGAGGAAAGAATGGATTGACTAGGCTTGTATTCACTGGAATTTAGATGGATGAGAGGGGATCTTATAGAAACATGTACAATTCTTAGGGGATTGGACAGGCTAGATAAATGTTCCTCATGTTGGAGGAGTCCAGAACCAGGGTTCACGATTTAAGAACCAGGGGATAGACCATTTAGGATTAAGATGAGGAAAAACGTTTTCACCCAGAGAGTTGTGAATCTGTGGAATTCTCTGCCACAGAAGGCAGTAGAGGCCAATTCACTGGATGTTTTCAAGAGAGAGTTAGATTTAGCTCTTGGGGCTAACAACAAGGGATATGGGGGAAAAAGCAGGAACGGGGTACTGATTTTGGAAGATCAGCAATGATCATATTGAATGGTGGTGCAGGCTCGAAGGGCCGAATGGCATACTCCTGCGCCTGTTTTTTAAAAAAAGGTTAAAATATTATCAATAGGAAATGTATTGGAAGTAAAGGGCAATATCGTGGTGAGAAGAGGTGCAAAAAATCAAGGTAAAGATGACTTTGCTTGAAACCGATCTGCACCAAGATGAGATCTGTTGAAGATTTGTTGGTTATGATCATAGATAGCATGACATCACATAACAGTTAATTATGGAGCCGTATATCTCCGTGAAGCCAGATTTGAGAAAGATTTTCCAGGGTGACAGAGTCAAAGACTTCAGTTAAGATCATGGCCATTTTGCTTCTAGGTGGGTGGAATTCACACTGCAATTTAATAGTAGCTCTTCAGTCACTCGGAGGTGGGAGTTTGTGAAGATCCTTGCAATCTTTTTTCTTCTAGCGTAAGGTGGTTTTTGCCTTCCTCAGCTGTTTACATATTTATCCTTGTGTGAGTTTAATATCTTAAGAGTGTAGAATATTATCAGTTTCTATCTATATTCCCTCTGTACAATCCTCACTAACCACGTTTGTTTTGCGATGTGGCCATTTTTCAACCATTGCAATATATGGCCATACCATATTAATTGGGTTTGCTTTTTCCTATGCATTCTGTAATTGGGCAATTGTTTCGATTCGTTTTTTTTTTCTATGCACTCGGTAAGTATGCCGAGGAAGTGTGTTTCATCTACTGAGTTTTACTTAGAATAAAATATTTCACAGGATCTTGGAGAGGGCAAAAAATGTACCGGATGATTTAATTATTGGTCACCAATAGTTGCATTCCTCTGTCCTTCTTGTTTTGGATTAATGTAGTTGGCAGTACTGCCGCGACGTGCGCCATGCTCTTATCATAGTGAGCTAAAATAACTTGCTGATCATTTTGACAAACATTTTTTAGAAAAGGAAGAACAAACTGAAATAACATTTCTACAGTTATGCTGGTTAAAGTCTTATACTGTATATTTTAAAAGTGACCACATGTCTACATTAACTTATTCTTCACACTGAGATTCATTCACTGTCAGCATTTTAGAAATAGAAGATCAATTAAATGCAGGTGTATCATTTTTTTGCCTCTAAAATAATTGTTGTTCCTACCTTTCAAAGTAGTATATTCCAATTATTTGATAATAAATAGTCATTAAGAATTTCTCTCCTTTGTCACATGTATGTCCCAAGATCACTTAATTTGCCTCTTACAGGCAGATGATTATAGGAAATGAATGAAGAACAAATAAGTCAGCATAACAATCCATGTGAAGTGCATACAAATTGCACCTTAATATTAGGTATTATCTAGGAACCCGTGAAACATAGTATAGATTACAATTCAGTGATGACAACAGGGGTGAAACTGAAAGATTTTATCACAATCATAGCAAGAACAATTCGTGTGTCTGCTTTGCAAAAATGTAATTTGCAAATAAGTATGCTTTTGTATTATGCATACCATGTTCTTGGATTTAATCAGCAGATTCGTAAAGTTTAAATGCGAGTAAAGGATAAAATAAATTTTTAAGAGGGTGCAATAACCCAATCAGTTGGCATCACCCTTAGGAATTTCAGCGCACCACCTGAGGTAAGGGAAATGTGCAGCTGTGTTTTATTTCTTTGTCTCCAGTGTAGTTTCTAATTAGCAAATTATTTTTTTCTCTTCTACAAATTGAATTATTACAAAAGGGCAGCTGTGGGTCCCAGATGTCCAGAATTTTCAAGTGTTCTTTTATAAGGAACCACTGCAGTAGCTGACAAATTAATTTAGCCAGAGTCTGCTGCCTTCAGGGAGTTGAGCACACTGCTGTCATTGTAGATTTTTGTAGCCCAATGCACTTGAAACAGTATTTACTCGATAAATACTGGATATTTTCCAAAGGCATACCACTGGGTGGCGCTTCAAGACAGCCTCGCCTATAGTCTGTCTGCCCTTTTCGTCTTTTTATTATTGTTAGTGTATTTAAAAAGTATGTGTTAATATTCTCTGGTTTCTTTTATGTGAGGGGTGGATGGGGGGGCGGGTCGGTGTAAACTTTTTTAAAATCGTACCTTGCCGGCGATACAATTGTTTTCCGGCTTATATCTCTGGTCGCCCTGTGGCCTAGCATCGTGGAGCTGACTTTGAGCCCCACCGTGGGGAGTGGACTTGGCATCAGAGCCAATTCTTTGCCTGGGATCGACGCTCCAACCATGGCCTGCGGATTTCAACATCAAGGTGCTTGCAGTCTCAGGTAGAAACTGAGTCCGGAGGCTCCAACAACGCAGCAAGTTCGACTAGCCCCAACCCGGGGTCTGATCGCCCGTCGCGGGGGAGCTGAAATTCCCCCGATGAAGGAGCTTGATCGTCCCGACGAGGAGGGCCCGCCGCCGGCTATGGGAGTAAGATCGTCCCGTCAACAGAAGGTTAGCGGCCCCCGACTGCTGGAGGACAAAGAAGGGAGAGATTTAACTTTTTTTTTGCCTTCCATCACAGTGAGGAATGTGGAGGAGTCACTGTGGTGGATGTTTATGTTAAATGTTTTTTGTGTGTTCTATTGCTTTTTATTGGTATGACTATGGCAAATTAAATTCCTTGTATGTTGCAAAATATACTTGGCTAATAAAGTATGATTATGATTATGAAATCTGAGAGTACACCTTCATAATGGATTCAGAATTTGTATTTGAATGGTTGCTCTTGGGCTTTCTAAAGATTTTAAATTACTTGGATGGTATAACTTTGAATGATACGAAAACCAGTGAGGACAGGATTGATGAGTGTATCAGTTTTTCCAGAAGGTTAAAGCTCAGTTCAGTCATCAACATGATCAGAGATTATTATCTTTTTTGTTCAGCCAGTGGTACTGGCAATGAGTAAGTTGAAATATTTTTCCGAGAACAAGGTTTCGGCCATTCAAGAGAAGGCTGACTGGATTGTCAACATGATTCAGAAAAAGAGAACTGACTAGTGGAAATTGACATTGTGTTTCACTAAGAGGCAACAGGTAGCAAAGGAAGAGGAGGTGGCCAAGGATAGATTCTTAAATAATTCCAAGATCAATCTGCAAAACAGTTATCCAGGTTTGCATGGAACCACGTGAAGGCAGTTTTCCAGCAAGAAACCAAAGGTGAATGTCCAGTCAGCCAACTCAAATGTTGCAGAAATCAGACAAAATGATGGATAATATATCATTCTCTTATTGCTGGTTCAGGAAAACATTAAATTTTATTTGCTTGATTGGAGGATAACATCTATGTTAAGGATTTGGATGGTTTGGAATTATGTTTCTGTGTGGAGATAGTGTACTTATAGCCATCAAGCTGCCATCTTATTGTTTTTAGTGTTGCAGACTCTACCCTGGTCTGTCAGAGTCTACTGGCTGTGGATTTGTTGCCGAAGGCTGAGATCCTATCAAAAACATGGTATTTCATCCAAGGGACTTACCCCACTCTATACTATCATTAGTACATGCTTGTAGCCTGCTACAATGATGACAACTGAAAACTTGTTTGGCTCAATTGCTGATTAAATAATTTATCTCCCCTATAACTCACAAGGTCATGGAGTCATAAAATTGTATAGCACTTAAACGAGCCCTTTGGCCCAACACATCCATGTTGTTCTTTATGCCCATCTACACTAATTCCATTTGTGTGCATTAGGCCTGTATTGTTCAATGCCTTGCCGATTTAAGAGTCTGTCTCAATATCTCTTAAATGTACCGACTGGCATCTGAATCCACTACTCATCTGAAAGTGTGTAAAAATACTTTTCTCTCAAATCCTCTTTTAACTCCTTCCTCTCACCTTAAACTGATGCCCCTTTGTTTGTGATAAACCTACCATGGGAAAGAGATTCTGCCTATCTACCCTATTTATGACTTTTATCTATCTATGTCACCCCTCAGCCTCCGATCCTCCATACCATGCAACATCTCAACATCTTCTGTGTATCTCCTCTGCACTCTCTCCGGTAATTCCATATCAGCAAGCATGCTTTTTGTCTTCTTACTACCCATCTTCTTTGATTGTGAGAAGGACCAGGATGACAGCTCAACATTTCAGGGTTTTACTGCTTCAGACATGATAGAGAGGGAGGTAAAAGGTGAAGGAGTTGCTTTACTAATCATGGAAAATGTCACTGCAGCACTCGGGCATTCTGGAGGGTTTGTCCAGTTGAGGTGGTATGGGTATATACTCATGCAGTATATGCAGTCACTCATGGGATTATATTATAGGCTTCCCAATAATAGGTAGGTGATAGAGGAACAGTTAGATTAGATTATCTAGTTAGTTTACAGGAAAGTGCAAAATCTGGGTTGTCGTAGTGGGCAACTTAACTTTCCCAATATTATCTGGACCTTATTTATTGTAAAAGGCTTCAACATGGTAGGATCTTTTAGGTGTATCCAAAAGGATTTCTTGAAACAGTATGTGGATAGTCCAACTTAAGGATGGACTATATTGGGTTTTGTATTAGTAAATAAGCCTTGCCAGGTAACTAGTAGAAGAGCATTTTGGGAGCTCCATAAGTTTTAAGATGGCTATGATGAATAAGGATAAATCTGGACTTCGGGGGAAGGTACTAAATTGGGGTAAGGCAGATTACACCAATAATAGGCAAGAGTTACAGGGACTGAATTGGGAAAAGTGGTTATTGGGTAAGTTCACATCTGACGTGAGAGCTATTTAAAGGCCAGCTGATCGATGTTCAGGACTGGCATATTCTAGTTAGAAGGATATGGATAACAAGGTAAGGAAACCTTGGATGAACAAAGGGATTGCTAATTTAGTTATAAGAGAGATGAATTGAATGTTAGACAGATGAAATCAGACATGGCCTTTAAGGAATTTAAAACAAGCAATAAAGAACTTAAGTGGACAATTAGAAGGGCTAAAAGGAGCCATGAGGAGTCATTGGTGAGATGGATTAAGAAAAATCCACAGCCTTTTAAAATGTACATTGAAAACAAGAAGGGAACCATGGAGGAACGCTCGCGGATAACAGAGGGAATTTATGCTTGGAGTCAGTGTATTTAAGAGAAGTACGAAATGAGTACTTTGCATCTGTATTCAACAAGGACCAGGCTTGGAGGACAGAGAGAACAGTGTGGGAAAGACTAATATGCTTGGGCAATTCGAGATCAAGAAGGTGGTGGTGTTGGGGCTCTTGAAGCGTATTAAGGTGGATAATGCTAACTATCCCAGTTATTGAGATAGGCAAGAGAGGAATTTGCAGGGCCTTTGTATCTTCACTAACCAGAGGCGAGGTCCCGGAGGACTGGAGAGCAGCCTATGTTGTTCCTTTAAGAAGTGCAGTAGAGACATATCACTCACATCACATTAACGGTTTTGCCATAAACTGTATTTTCTCTCGCCTTATATTTAACCTCTCAAAGTGCTACACCTCACACTTGTTCGGGTTAAACTCCTTCTGCAATTTCTCAGCCTATTTCTGCAGCGGATCTATATCCCACTGTGTGTTCTGATAGCTTTCCTCACTGTCTGCAACTCTTTCAATTTTGGTGATATAAGCAAACATACTCACCAACCCATCTACATTTACGTCCAGGTCATTCATATATATCAGAAACAGCAGAGATCACTGCAGTACTCACCGGTCACAGACTTGTATTTATTTTACCACAGCCCTCTTCTTCGAATAAGCTAGTTCTGAATCCAAGTTATCATGAATCACGTACATCTTAGTCTTCTGGATCAGCTTGCAATGAGGGACCTTTATTAAAAGCCTTACCACAATCCATGTACACAATATCCAACACCCCACCTTCATCAATCTCCTTCATCACCTGCTCAAAAACGCAATCAAGTTGGTTAGACATGACCTGCTGAGGCATTTAAGAGGCTTTTAGTTTGACAAATTGATATGCAGAGAACGGAGGGATATGGATCACATGCATGCAGAATAAATTAAATTGGCATCAGACATTGTGAGCTGAAGGACTTTTCATTATGCTGTACTGATCTTTATACTATCAAGTTGGAAAAATAGCGGAGTGGATGAATGTTCTATTTCATATCAGTTGTACAAATTCTACAAAATATTTAAAATCAATTGTGAATAGCATTTAATGGACACATGAGTACAAAATATATTTGTGGAGGTTATGATTTCATATAGAAGGAACACTCGTGGCTTGTATTTTGAGAACTAATATAAGAGTAGAACCGAATACAGGAGAGCTTTGTGCTTGATTGTTAGTGACAATTATTTATCCAGTTAGCAAGGATGACACATCATGTGATACAAATTTCAAAATGAATTAACTCTTTGTCATTTTATTTCTTACCGTCTTCATGCAACTATTCTGCAGCTCGGAGCAGTCACAAAAAGGGTAAAAGATAACTGTGCATTTGACATGAATTATCCTATATAGCTGAGAGAGAACACCTAGGAAAACAAATGGCAGTGTAAATAGTCCCTAAAAAGTGGAAATACTCAGCAGATCAGATAGTATTTTGTTTTATAAGTTCATAAGTTCTAGGAACAGAATCAGGCCATTCAGCCCATCAAATTCACTCTGGTATTCATGGCTGATCTACCTTTCCCTCTCAACCCCATTCTCCTGCCTTTGCCCCTTAATCCCTGACACCCTTACAGATCAGGAATCTGTCAATCTCTGCGTTTAAAATATTAATTGACTTGGCTGCCACAGCCGTTTGTGGCAATTAATTCCAAAGGTTCACCACCCTCTGACTAAAGAAATTTATCCTCATCTCCTTTCTAAATCTGATCTTTAACTGTGATCAGCAGTTTTTTATATAGCCATTGTTCAGAGATTGGTTAATTTGGTTGCAATATCCTCTACCTCAATGTTAGTAAGACGAAGGAGCTAGTTCTTCATTTCAAGAAGCAGAGTGGTGTACATGCCCCAATCAGCCTCTGATGCAGAAATGGAAAAAGTTGATAGCTTCAAGATCCTTGGCATTAGTATTACCTCTGATCTGTCATGGGTCAACCCCATTAACCTGACAACCAATTGGACACATCTCTATCTCTACTTCCCACCAATGACTCCATCTACACATTACGCTGCTCTCAGAAAAACAACCAACACAATCAAAGACTTGTCCCATGTCGGCCATTCTTCCTCCTCCTTGATCCCGTCCAACAGAAGGCACAGATGCTTGAAAAGATGCACCACCAGACTCTGGAAAAGGTTCTTCCCCTCTGTAATCAGGCTTCCGAATGCTAGGATACTGTTGGTTTCACCTTTACCCTATTGTGGACTTTAGACTTTGTCTACAGAACTGGTGCATTGCAATACTGAGAACTTTATTTGCACTCTTTATCTTCCCCTTTGCTCTACCTATTGCACTTGAGTTTGGCTTGATTGTATTCATGTATAATATATCAATCTGTAGAGCATGCAACATAAAGCTTTTCGCTGTACCTTGGTGCACATGACAAAAATAAACTTAAACGTCAACTTAGCATTTCCAAAGTGATTATATGTGTCTTTTTACAATACTGCACACATTAATGTGACAAAGGGGTTAAATTTCAAATTCCTTCAAAAAAAGTTGATAAGCACTTTATTTGGTTCATGACTAACATAGCATCAACAAAAAAATAATAAAAGATAGCATATTGATGGCAAGTTTCCGAAAATAGCATCAGAATACACAGTAACGGTTGTCGCATGGTGTCCACCAGTGACCTGGTTGGCACAGTAAGTGCACGTATTTCTTATTCCTTTCTATATTTATGAATACCACATGGAACAATGAAATAGCAAACGCTGTTTTCACTTCATTCACCCGATCTTGTAGTAGAATACTGTATCCATCTGAGTGGACACCGCAACGCGCGTTACACATCATACACACAAACGTACATTGTGGTGGACACTGAAAGGTTTCGGTGTCCCAGAAAATGAACATTACATTGTTAGCAAAAACCAAACATTTTCACCAATGTGATCTAAACGGTACATTACCTTATGGATTTGCGCTATATTGATGGCCGATGACTCGTCAGAATGTTTGATTTGGTCTGATTTTTTAGTTAGTAAAATGTCTCTGTAACGGAGATTTGTCTGTCACGAAAAAAGTTTATGACTTTCGGTCTTGAAGTTATCTAATCTGTTATTTATAAGGTGTCACATGATGGGTAGATTTTTGTTAAGAAAAGTGTATTGGTGTAAAAAAACGGAATAATAACCTTGTTCCTCAAAGTCTCAACAGTATTGCAAAAAGGCACACATACATCTGAAATGTAGTCAATGGAGTTTATGTACCCTTGAGTCTGGTTCAACATTTATAAGGAAGATTATGATTTTGTATATTCAGCATAATTCACTTTGTTGGCCATACCCTTTTCCATTGCCTTTGTTTCACAAAAGCCGACTCAGTTTGGCTTTCAAAATGCACAATTTAGTATATCTGGGTAACCACAGCCCACTGAGGAATTCTGAAGATCTACATACATTTGTTTCCCCAAATAAATTTATTCTAGTCTCACTCTTAAATGACCAATGCCCAAGACTTTAGACAACTTTATCAAGCTGGAGAACTCCAGGAGGAGGGAACGGTTACTTGGCAAATCTCCTGTCAACTCCTCATAGATTATTGTATGTCTTGGTGAGTTTTGACATTCAAACCTAATATCTGTTCATAGCACAATTAGTTGCCTCATCCTAGTATTCAATCTAGTGGGCCTGGGCTGAACTATATTACAAGGGAAGGTAAAAGCAGGCCAAAACAGCACACCATATGATTGAATTACAATCCTGTATAATCTCAACAAGACTTTCATTGTCTTGTACCACTAAGGAGGACAATTGGCTTCTTAATTACCTGCTGTATCTGAACAGTTCCTTCCCTCTAACACCTACGTTTAGTTGTTTCTCGTGCCCTTTTCTAGCATAGTCTCATTTTTCCCTCTGCTTTTACCTTCCCTTTTAAGGAGTTTGAAGGCAGAGGAGGATCATATTTACAAGGTGAGCTAATCGTAGGTGTTTATTTTGACTAGTTTCTCAAACCATTATTTATTACTGATAGTTTAGCAAAGGTTTTCTCTTCAAATGCAGTTAGGCTGCCAATACTTATTATTTAAATCCTTTACAGAGTAATACATTGTAATATAAATATATTCCTTGGTCAGAATGGAAAATAAAAATCACCTGGAAAAAAGGCACAACAGTGGATGTACTTCCTGCGGCAGCTGAGGAAGCACAATCTGCCACAGGCAATGATGGTCCAATTCTACACGGCCATCGTAGAGTCTGTTCTCACCTTCTCCATCATGGTCTGGTTTGGCTCAGCCACCAAGCACGACACCTGGAGACTGCAGCGAATCGTTCGATCAGCAGAGAAGATTATTGGCTGCAAACTCCCCTCCATTGATGAACTGTACACTGCAAGGGCCAGGAAGCAAGCGGGCAAGATCATCTCTGACCCCTCACCCTGGCCACAAACTCTTTGAATCACTTCCCTCTGGAAGGCGACTCCTGACTGTCAAAGCTGCCACAGCTAGACATAAAAACAGTTTTTATCCACGAGTAGTTGCTCTACTCAACAGCCAAAAATCTGTAGCCTCCCTTTGATCTGGTATTTTGTTGGTTCACATGCTTGATCAATGGTGTTTTACCATTAATGTTCTATTATTATTAATGTTTAGTGTTTTCCGAGTCATTCGTAACTGTCACTGTATGTCATGTTGTTACTTGTGGGCGGAGCACCAAGGCAAATTCCTTGTATGTGAATACTTGGCAAATAAACTTACTTACAAGTTGCTTTTCTTTCTTTTCTTTTTAACTAATTGTGTAATATAACCAGCAAGTTTGGTAACATGATTTTATTTGTAAAACAATGCGGTGGTTTAGGAGTAGAGTGCTTCCTTACAGCCCCAGAGGGTTAGATCCTGAAAAAGGGTGCTGTCTCTATGGAGTTTGTATGATCTCCCTGTGACCACGTGGGTTTTCTCCAGGTGCTCCGGTTTCCTCCCACATTCCAAAGACACACAGGTTGTCGGTTAACTGGCTTTGGTAAAAATTGTAAAATTGTCACTAGTGTATAGGATAGTGTTAGTGTATGGGTGATCGCTGGTCGGCCTGTTTCTGCAATGTATCTCTAAAGCCTAACTTAACATCTACTCATTTAAAATCGATCGGGTCTGCATTACTCTTTGGAAAGAAACGCGTTCCAATATACAGCTCTGTAGGGCTCATTGTTATAAGCTGTTCCCAATGTGGTGTCTGTTGGACACTCAAACCATTCATTAAGGGAGCAGATAAATGGGGCCTTGACACAAATGTGCAGAAGAGGCAGATCATGATATTGAGTAATATTTAATGCCAGTTGAGCACTATCGCTGCCAACTGAACACTGGTTCTGCAGCAGGAGAAATCCAACTGTTTAAAGGAATCACCATGCATTTATATTGCTGATTTGATTTCTATTGACCTTGCTGTAATTCAATAAACATTTTTTTTTCTCTCCAGATTTTTTAATGGCTGTAGTCAACAGAGCATTATGTACTAAGTGCCGAAGGAATTTGTCTTCAATCTTTTGCACACGTCATTTGGTTCCAGGAACACACAAGATAGCATTTGCACTACATGGCTGCATGAATTTAATAGGAGGGAATGATCAGTGGGCATAAAGCACAGACCTAGGATGTACTCACTGAAATCTGCCATTTGCTGCAGCCACGACTGCAAGGCAAAGATTGTTTTGTGAGTTACTGTTTCGTGCCTTTAACAGCCTGTAAGCGAGGATATTTGCAATATATCGCAGTTTGCCTTCTCCTGTTGCATAAGGAAGGTATCTGAGGTATGCTATAGCATATATACATCTCGTTCTTTTTTCAGGAGAAAACCCTGACATGGGTTGATATAGTGAGGATTGTGGACTTCCCCCAAGTTGTAGAAAGGAGTTAACCAAATGCAGAATGCTCTATGCGCATTGCATGCCTATTCAGAAGCCTGATGGGATTTTTACCATCTGGAGCATCATAATCAGGTTTCCTTCATTCTGCATTGAAACTATAATAAATCAAGATATGGCAAATTGATGTTAATGACCTGGCTTTGGGTAGTGTATATAAAATAAAAAGCATTAAAATATCAGTGAATAATCGTTCAACTTATCTATATCTATCTATACGCAACTAAAACGCTCATCTTGTTATCTTCTGGTTTGCATTGTTTTTACATTTACGCAAAATGGTACACGATCACGCTACGATTTTTCACCACCTTACTCACCATTCTCCTGTGCAGGAAGTGCAACAAGTTTTGTTCCGATTGGTGGTATACTTTAAAAGTTACTAAGGTTTAAAAATCTTTAAAACTGCGCATGCGTAGATTGGTCTCCTCTCCTGTCAGTCACTGCCGGGACAGCAACGCCCCATCCAGCACCATCGCCGCACTGATTTGCTGCGTCCGCAGTCAGTCACCGGCGGCGCCCGCCTCTGCTTGCCGTTGCCTGGCACGGCTTCCGGTTGGCGCGGCTTCTGGACGGCGCGGCATCCGATTGGCATGGCCTCCAGTCGACGCGGCCTCCGGTCAAGGCAACCTCCGGTCAGAGGAGCGGCGACCTCGGGAGGTGAGGAGGGAGAGTTCGGGATTGAGGGAGAAGAGGGGGTATGGTGGTAGAGGTGAGGAAAGTGGGGGAGGTGAGGAGGGAGAGTGGGGGAGGAGGGGGGATAGAGGGAGAGGAGGGCGGTATAGAAGAGAGAGGGGTTATGAGGGAGGGACTGAGGGTAGGGGTATGGAGAGGTGAGGGAGGGATTGGGGGAAGGTAGGAGGAGAGGGGAAAGAGGGAGGAGGTGAGGATGAGGTGGGGGGAGTGGGGGAGATAGGGAGTGGGAAATAGAGGGGGAGGAGGGATAGTGGGGAAGATAGGGGGAGGTGAGGACTGGGGAGGTGGGGGATAGAGGTATGGAGGGGAGAGGAGATATGGAGGGAGGTAGCGTGACTGAAGGTAGAGCAAAGAAGAGGTGAGGGAGGGATTGGGGAGGGAAGTTCAAGTTCACATTTATTTGTCACATGCATAAATTAAGGTACAGTGAAATGAGTTACCATGCAGCCATACAATCAAAAAGAGCACATTACACAATAGAATTCAACATAAACATCCACCACAGTGTAATCAACATTCTTCACTGTGATGGAAGGCCATAACGATCGGTCAATCTTCCTCCGTTGATCACGGTGGTCAGAGCCATTAACCCTCCATAATCGCTGCTACGGACGGACCGATGTACAAGCCTTCTCATCAGGATAATTGAAACTCCGATGTCGGGACGGATCGGAACTCACACTCCGCAATTTGGAGTTCCCGAACCAGCCACTTTCTTATCGAAGACCGTGGCTTCACGATGTTATAGGCCGAAGGCCGGCGGTCGGAGCACTTCTGGCGGTCCCCAGCAAAGGACCGCTCCGCGAAGGGAAGTCAATGCCCGCGGCTTGAAGCTCCGCAGACTGCGGCCTCACGATGTTATTGTCCGCAGGCCGGTGGTTGGAGCACTTCTTCTAGTGATTCCCGACAAGGGGTCACCCCGCTCCGCGATGGTAAGTCCGCCACACCTGCTACTGAAGCTCTGCGCCGGTGTCCGAGAAAGGCAGCACCAAACCAGTTGTTAGGCCCCGAGGGGGGTGAAGATGCGACAACGAGAAAAGTCGCATCTCCATCGAGGTAAGTGACTGAAAAACATTCCTCCTATTCTCCCCATCACCCCCCACACTAAAACATTTAGACATACATTTAGACATACTAAAAAGCTAGACATACATTTAGACATACATAAAACTAGAGGTTGTACATAGAATGTATTACGTTATGACATTGTTGGCACTTAAAATTAGGTGCCACTGTATTGTTTTGTACGGTATTAACTTCTAATAAAATAAACAAAAAAAAGGTGGAGGAGAGGGGAAAGGAGAGGGAGGGTGAAGAGTATGGGGAGAGAGTGCTGTGGATGAGGGGAAATGAGCCGTGCCTGCGCAGTTTGGGGTTATGGGTGAGTGGTGGAATATTGTGTTGGGAACGGGTTGTGTTGGGGAACTAGGCCTCCCATGTGACAGGGACCCAACGGGTCCCACTTAGTCTAGTTTTTTTTTTAAAAAGTACTGACCATCAAACTTCTTTTACTTTAAATAAAATATACTGCCATTGAATTATAGTATATCCATAAAAGTGCAATATAAGCACTATATTAACAATATTTCAGATTGCTATAACAATGTGTTATTTGAATGCCAGAAAGTTACTGTATTTGTTTGTGGTTACAGTCAGATTTTACATTTAAACTCATCTAAACTCAGACAGAAACTTCTGATATGTGGAAATCTTTCAGATATTGTATGCGGCTGCTTTTAATTTTATGCTCAATGTTTACCATCCATATGGGTGTATTTTTTTTAAATTCCAGTGTCTGTTAATCCCATTTGGTGTTAATTGTTAATGGTGTTAAGAAAATTAGCACAGTGGTTTTTAATAATGAATAACCTATGCAATAATTAGTATTATTGAGTTTATTTTTGAGTTATGAAGATCTATTAGGCTAATGAGATGTTCATTTGTCTTCTGCCTTGAGATACCCTTTACCAATAGTCATTCAAGTCCAAAGTCCAAGGAAAACGAAACTTGTTGAAATTAAAAATTGTATGCATGTAAAGCAATTTTCCTACGCATTTAAACTGATCATTTAAATTTGAATAATGGAGAAGTTGTATGATTTCTATTCTTCGCTTTTCAACAAAGTGCTGTTTTATTCAATGAAAATGCCTTTAAAAGGGCTACTTACATTAAAATTGGCAGTGCAACATAAGCCTTAGGCCAGGTCAGCATATGGCTTAGACTTGTATAGATTTGTGCCTCTTTACTCTCTGTTATCTGGATTAAATGTGGCCTTGATTATTCGTTATGTCATCATGAATAAACTCATTTTGCAAAAGGATGGCAAGGAAGGCACAGAAATAATCCTGGGGCGCAAACACAGCTCCATTAGCAGCTGAACACATGGTTGCATTTGTCATCTATTGAATGGAATAAGCTGCATGAATTTAATTAAATTGGTCTACTGTTGTATAAGGGCATGGGGTGTTTATCATGTAGGATGTATAATGCTTATGTTCTAATTCCAATGTTCAGTTATTTTATTAATGCTTGGCTGAAAAGACATGCATTTTGTGCAGCTAAAATGTGCTGGATTTGGTATCTGCATTTATGTAATTCTAAAGATTAATACTTTTTTTGTCCCAGTGTGAAATACTGCAAGGAAGTACAATCCTTGCAAACCTCTCAGGAATTCAAAATATACATTAATTTGCTCACTTGCAAAATAAATCAATTTATTGAAAATAGTTTTGGCCATCATGAAAATGGTTCAGCACTCACAGTCACTTTGTAAAACCTTATTTAAATAATCAAGGAAAGTGGAAAGAAGGTTCTGTTTGTTCTCTGATTGTTGTGTTTTTTTCTTGTGGGATGTGGCCAAAGAGGGGCTGGACTGATTTGATATAGAAACATAATGTATCATTTCTGTCATTGTATTATTAACAAGCAGTTAAACATACAGTGCATTCAGAAAGTATTCAGAACCCTTCACTTTTTCCACATTTTGTTATGTTACAGCCTTATTTTAAAATGGATTATTTCATTTTTTTATCGTCAATCTACACTCAATACCCCAGAATGAAGAAACAAAGATAGGTGTTTAGAAATTTTTGCAAAGTAATTGAAATAAATAACTGAAATATCACATTTGCATAAGTATTCAGACCCTTTGCTATGACACTCAAAATTGAGCTTAGGTTCATCCTGTTTCCATTGATTATCCTTGAGATGTTTCTACAACGTGATTAGAGTCCACCAGTGGTAAATTAAATTGATTGGACATGATTTGGAAAGGCACACACCTGTCTATATAAGGTCCCACAGTTGACAGTGCATGTCAAGACAAAAACCAAGCCATGAAGACGAAGGAATTGCCCATAGACCTCCAAGACAGGATTGTGTCGAGACACAGATCTGGGGAAGGGTATAAACCAATTTCCGCGGTATTGCAGGTCCCGAAGAGCACAGTGGCCTCCGTCATTCTTAAATGGAAGAACATTGGAACCACCAGGACTCTTCATAGAGCAGATTGTCCGGCCAATCGGGGAGAAGGGCCTCAGTCAGGGAGGTGACCAAGAAGCTGATGGTCACTCTGACAGAGCTCCAGAGTTCCTCTGTGGAGATGGGAGAATCTTCCAGGAAGCCAACTATATCTGCAGCACTCCACCAATCAGGCATTTATGGTAGAGTGGCCAGACGGAAGCCACTCCTCAGTAAAAGTCACATGACAGCCCGCTTGGAGTTTGCCAAAAGGCACCTTAAGGACTCTCAGATCATGAGAAACAAGATTATCTGGTCTGATGAAACCAAGATTGAACTCTTTGGCCTGAATGCCAAGCACATCTGGAGGAAACCAGGCACTGCTCATCACCTGGCCAATACCATACCTACGGTGAAGCATGGTGGTGGCAGCATCATGCTATGGGGATGTTCTTCAGGGGCAGCAACTGGGAGACTAGTCAGGATCGAGGGAAAGATGAACGGAGCGAAGTACAGAGAGATTCTTGATGTAAACCTGCTCCAGAGCGTTCTGGACCTCAGACTGGAGCGGTGGTTCACCTTCCAACAGGACAACGACTCTAAGCACACAGCCAAGACAACACAGGAGTAGCTTCATGACATCTCTGTGAATGTCTTTGAGTGGCCCAACCAGAGCCTGGACTTGAACCCGATTGAACATCTCTGGAGGGACCTGAAAATAGCTGTGCATCAACGCTCCCCATCCAACCTGACAGCTTGAGAGGATCTGCTGCGAAGAATAAGAGAAATTATCCAAATACAGGTGTGCCAAGTTTGTAGCATCATACCCAAGAAGACTTGAGGCTGTAATTGCTGCCTAAGATGCCTCAACAAAGTACTAAGGGTCTGAATCCTTATGTAAATGTGATATTTCAGTTTATTTTTAATTACTGCCATTGGATCCACGACTCCTCATCCACAGAACAATCTGTCCGTATTGGAGGAAATGTGTCATCCTCGTTAACAATCAGCATGGGAGCACCTCAAGGCTGCGTGCTCAGCCCCCTGCTGTACTCACTCTATACTCATGACTGCGTAGCCGGACATAGTGCAAACTCCATCATCAAGTTCGCCGATGACACCACTGTTGTGGGACGAATCATTGATGGTGACGAGTCAGAGTATAGAAGTGAGATCGACCGATTGACGAAATGGTGCCAGCACAATAACCTGGCTCTCAACACCAGCAATACCAAGGAACTGATTGTGGACTTTGGAAGGAGTAGGATAGGGACCCACAATCCCAGTTATATCAACNCCAGTTATGGGACGATGGTGGAAAGGGTCAAGAACAAATTTCTGGGAGTGCATATTTCCGAAGATCTTTCCTGGTCCCAGCACACTGATGCAATAAAAAGAAAACACATCAGTGTCTCTAGTTCCTGAGAAGATTACGGAGAGTCGGTATGTCAAAGAGGACTCTCGAACTTCTACAGGTGCACAGTAGAAAGCATGCTGGCTGGTTGCAGCGCGGTTTGGTTCGGCAACTTGAGCGTCCAGGAGTGGAAAAGAATGCAGATAGTTGTGACCACTGCCCAGTCCATCATCGGCTCTGACCTCCCCACCATCGAAGGGATCTATCGCAGTTGCTGCCTCAAAAAGGCTGCCAGCATTAACAAGAACCCACACCATCCTGGCCATCAGGTAGAAGGTACAGGAGCCTGAAATCTGGTACATCCAGGTTCATGAACAGCTTCTTCTGAACAGCTTCTTCCCCACAGCCATTAGGTTATTAAACTTGCCATCAAACAAGGTCTGAACTATAGCAGCCTATTGTACTTTATCTGTTTATTTATGTGTATATATATGGTCTATGCTATATAGACACACTGAACTGTTCTGTATTTATGCTTACTATGTTCTGTTGTGCTGCAGCAAGCAAGAATTTCATTGCCCTATCTGGGACACATGACAGTAAACTCTCTTGACTTGACTTGAATTACTTTGCAAAAATTTCAAGCACCTGTTTTTGCTTTTTTATTATGGGGTACTGTGTGTAGATTGAATTTAATCCATTTTAAGGCTGTAACGCAACAAAATGTGGAAAAAGTGAGGGGTCTGAATACTTTTTGAATGCACTGTAAGATATCAAAGCAAAAACTATTGGGCAAGATATACAGTGGCTTGCAAAAGTTTTCATACCCCTTGAACTTTTCCACATTTTGTCACGTTACAACCACAAACATAAATGTATTTTATTGGGATTTTATGTGATAGACCAACACAAAGTGCCGCATAATTGTGGTGGAAGGAAAATAATACATGGTTTTCAAATTTTTTTCCAAATAAAAAACTGAAAAGTGTGGCATGCAAAAGTATTCAGTCCCCTTTACTCTGATACCCCTATATACAATCCAGTGCAACCAATTGCCTTCAGAAGTCACCTAATTAGTAAATAGAGTCCACTTGTGTGTAATCTAATCTCAGTATAAATACAGCTGTTCTGTGAAGGCCTCAGAGGTTTGTTAGAGAATATTAGTGAACAAACAGCATCATGAAGCCCAAGGAACACACCAGACAGGTCAGGGATAAAGTTGTGGAGACGTTTAAAGCAGGGTTAGGTTATAAAAAAATATACCAAGCTTTGAACATCTCACGGAGCACTGTTCAATCCATCATCCGAAAATGGAAAGAGTACGGTACAACTGCAAACCTACCAAGACATGGCCGTCCACCTAAACTGACAGGCCGGGCAAGGAGAGCATTGATCAGAGAAGCAGCCAAGAGGCCCATGGTAACTCTGGAGGAGCTGCAGAGATCTCATCAGACCAGAGCACCTTCCTCCACATGTTTGCTGTGTCTCCCATCAAACTGCACATCACCCTGAACACACCATCCTCACTGTGAAACATGGTGGTGGCAGCATCATGCTGTGAGGATGCTTTTCTTCAGCAGGGACAGGGAAGCTGGTCAGAGTTGATGGGAAGATGGATGGAACCAAATACAGGGCAATCTTGGAAGAAAACCTGTTAGAGTCTGCAAAAGACTTGAGACTGGGGTGGAGGTTCACCTTCCAGCAGGACAACGACTCTAAACATACAGCCAGAGCTACAATGGAATGGTTTAGATCAAAGCATATTCATGTGTTAGAATGGCCCAGTCAAAGTCCAGACCTAAATCCAATTGAGAATCTCTGGCAAGACTTAAATTGCTGTTCACAGACGCTCTCCATCCAATCTGACTGAGCTTGAGCTATTTTGTAAAGAAGAATGGGCAACAATGTCAATCTCTAGATGTGCAAAGCTGGTAGAGACATACCCCAAAAGACTTGCAGCTGTAATTGCAGCAAAAGGTGGTTCCACAAAGTATTGACTTGGGGGGAGGTGGGGGGGCTGAATACTTTTGCACGCCACATTTTTCAGTTTTTTATTTGTAATAAAATTTGGAAACCATGTATCATTTTCCTTCCACTTCACAATTATGCAACACTTTATGTTGGTCTATCACATAAAATCCCAATAAAATACATTTACGTTTGTGGAAAATGTGGAAAAGTTCAAGGGGTATGAAAACTTTTGCAAGCCACTCTAGTTGGTGCCTTGAAATGAGAATTAACTTTGACATTTGAATGGAATCTCAGATAGCATGACTTCCACATGGAATAAGAACATTCTTTACATTTCATCAATGTTTCAAGAGTGCATGTAATGAGAAAATAGAACTAGATTTATTGCTCACTTTAAATCACCCGCACTAATGTGATAAATGTGTTCATTCTGTATCACAAAACTGGTTCGATGCAGAAAAGGGAATGATACTGATAAAGTAGACACAAAGAACTGCAGATGCTGTTTTATAAAAAAAACAAATGCTGGAGTAACTGAGAAGGGCAGGCAGCATTTCTGGAAAACATGAATGGGCAATGTGTTGGGTCAGGACCTTTAGACTGATTGTAGTGGGGGGAGAAAACAGGTGGCGCTACGACCAGGTCTAGCAATTGATTAGTGGATACAGGTAATGGGGGGGAGGGGGTGATTGTCTTCTAATTGTCCAACCACCTGCCAAAGTGTGAGATAAAGACAGAAGACGTGCGAAATGTGAAGCCAGAGTGAGGGTTACTGGTATAAGTTACTGGGGCAAAAATACTCTTTCATGAAGCAAAGAATCAATTTTCGACAGCAAGTTCCTATGTAGGTTACTTCTGAATTGTGTTTTTTTAAAAGATTTCCTTGTCTGGAAATGCAAATTTTTCTTCAGTCAAATGATGCAGGCATTATAGAGAAATTAAGACCCATGAATTTAAAGTTATTATTACATATCAGCTGAAGTAATCTGTAAAATGAAATTTTGACTGCTGAAATATCTTCTTTCTATAGGACTTCAGTACATCCTTGCGCTTTCAAGAGTTAAAACAGCAGAATGAATAAATCAGACTCCCAAGTAACTGAAGGAGGACTCAACGTCACTCTTACAATCCGTCTACTAATGCATGGAAAGGTACAGTGTGATCAACAACAAAGTTATACAAAATTGAGAATGCACGATATGAGTACTGACTTAAAATAATTAAACCTGTCCACTTAGTAAAAAGATTAAGGCTGTTAGTACCATATAGTTAATAGTTGCTTTAGTTGATAATGGTATGTAGCACTTATTTAGAATGTCTCATTTTATGCATAACATACTGCAATACATATCTCATAAGGAATCACCCCCGATGGTTGAGATTATTTAGTAAATATTTGAATAATATAGTCCAGTGAGGGTTCTGGATTTGATTCTGAATCTCAACTTACCCAAGAATTATGGTACAACTATTACTTTAGTGCCTTATTTTAGGAAGGAGAAAATCAGCAGCAGTTCTTACTCCTGCAGATAGCAATTACCTTTGCTGTTTGCTAGTTCCCTGGCACTATTCCTTTCTCTATTGAATTTTTGTATATGGATATTAGTGCCTCATGTTATCAGTCTCATTTTTTCTCTTTCTTCCGCTGTTATTTTTTAATATCCTCGCAGGAGAAGATCTCCTTTAGAAAGCCCTTCGCACAGATGGTCTGGGTCTCTAACTTCATGCTGCTCTGTGATGGAGGTATTGTTATTGGTCAAGCCATCTCATTTCTTTCCCTTTCATCTTCCAAAGTGTTCCATGACACAATGTTTTATATAGCAACACAGTTGACAACCAACATGATTTGCTCTCACTAGTAGAAAGTAGCAAGTTAAATATTAGGCATTTCATGAACTTGAACCCATAACCATCTTCTTTTAAATCAGGTGGTTATAAAATGTTCAGAAATGGTGCCTTTATTCTGATGGACCTTCACCATTTGATGCTAAATCAAATCTGAGAAATCAACAGGAAGGGGAATAGTTGGGCAATGTTGTGTGTCACGTATTTGAATTTGAAAGCACCAAAATATATCCTAACTGATAATGAACAGGTGTAGTTTCTGACAGAAGGCGAAACAGCAAAGGTCAAGTAAACAAGCTGGAAACAGCATTACAACGTTGAACCTAAGATGAGATACTTGCAATTAAAGCATGCAATTTTTCCGTGGTCAAATTTGTCATATACAAAAGTACAATGAGGTGCAGATACAATTAAAATTTTGCTTCCAGCAGCATCACAAGTAGATGGAATGAGACAGCACACACAAACATATACAAATTCCACAGGTGAAAAAAAAGACAAAAAACACAGGGGTGGTCTGTAGTATTCCATAGTCAAGGTAGGTTTTATATTTATATTTACAATATATACTAGACTAAGTGTGACCCGTTGGGTCCCATGTTCACATGGGAGGACTGGTCCCCCAACGCAATATTCCACTTCTTCACCAATTCCAATATTGGTGGCCAGTGGGGGGGCTTTCTGCGGCGCTAGTATGGGTGTTGTGGGCTGAAGGGACTTGTTTCCAGAGGGCTAGTATGGACATTGTGGGCCAAAAGAATTCTTGGGGTGGCAGCTCAGTCACTCAAGCCTGATGTGCTGGCAGCTCACTCACGGCTGGTGGGCTAGCAGTTGACTCACGGCTATTCCTTGAAATTCCATTGCAAGCAGGGTGCAAGCCCACCAATTCAAGTGCAGTTTCATACCACTTCAGGCAGGGTTCAAGTCCACCAAACTCAAGTACAGTTTCATCCACTTGAAGCAGGGTGCAAGGCCACCAATTTCAAGTGCAGTTTCATACCATTTCAAGCAGGGTGAAACCACCATAAACCAACAAAAAACACCACATAAACACCACAGTCACAGTTCAGTAGACATTCAGTGTGTTCAGTTGATTCACAGCTCAGACAGTCGTGACCTCTCCCTCCCCCATCTTGCAGAGACTGAGCCACACCCACACTTCTGGGTTTTATAATCCCTCCCACCGGAAGGGGCGTGACCATCATGGCGTGATTGACAGGAGAAAGATTCTCAACATTTTTTAAACACTAATAACACTTATTTTTCATTTATGGGAAGAATCCTCTGCACCTGATGAGCGGAGGGGGACTAAGTAAGATGGCCAAAAAATCACAGCCGCAAGTGGTAGCATTTTATCTAAAATCGATATACAGGAAGTTGTCAAGTTTAGACTTTTAATCGTGCTTTTGTTCAAACCAACCACCACCAACTATTTGCTGTGCTTTAGTTCAAACCAACCACCACCAACCATTTGCTGTGCTTTAATTCAAACCAACCTACCACCAACCATTTGCTGTGCTTTAGTTCAAACGAACCACATTTTCATTTTCAAACCACATTACGGGCACTCAAGGTCAGTAAAACCACACTCACAGTTTAGTAGAAATGTGTTCAGTGTTATTCACAACACAGACTGAGAGACGTGACCCTCTTGCTTCCCCCATCTTGCAGAGACGGACTGAGGCACTCAAGACTTCCAGGTTTTGTAGTCCCTCCGGAAGGGGCGTGACTTTCAGGAGAGAAAATCACAACATTTTCTAAACATTAATAACTCTTTTATTTTTAATCGATGGGAAAAATCCTCTTGTCCTGCGCAGCGGAGGGGGATTCTGAGTAAGATGGCCAAAAATCAGAGCCGTAAGTGGCAGCGATTTAAAAAAAAATCAATATACAGAACAACAGGAAGTGGTCAAGATCAGACTTTTAGTAATATAGATTAATGATTTAGATGAGGGAATTAAATATACCTTCTCCAAGTTTGCAGAAGATACAAAGCTGGGTGGCAGAGTGACCTGCGAGGAGGATGCTATGAGGCTGCAGGGTGACTTGGATAGATTAGGTGAATGGGCCGATGCATGGCATATGCAGTATGATATGGATAAAAGTGAGGTTACCCACTTTGGTGGCAAGAACAGGAAGGCAGATTATTATTTGAATGGTGTAGGAAAGAACTGCAAATGCTGGTTTAAATCGAAGGTAGACGCAAAATGCTGGAGTAACTCAGCGGGACAGGCTGAAGAAGGGTCTCGAACTGAAACGTTACCTTTCTGTCCAGAGATGCTGCCTGTCCCGCTGAGTTACTCTCGCAGTATCTGAATTTAAGATTAGTAAAAGGGGAGGTACAACGAGACCTGGGTGTCCTTATACATCAGTCACTGAAAGTAAGCATGCAGGTACAGCAGGCAGTGAAGAAAGCTAATGGCATGTTGGCCTTCGTTGCGAGAGGATTTGAGTTTAGGAGCAAGGAGTTCCTACTGCAGTTATACAGGGTCCTTGTGAGACCACACCTGGAATATTGTGTGCTGTTTTGGTCACCTAATTTGAGGATGGTCATTCGTGCCTTTGAGGGAGTGCAGCATAGTTTCACCAGGTTAATACCTGGGATGGCGGGACTGACTTATGATGAAAGAATGAGTCGACTGGGCTCGTATTCACTGGAATTTAGAAGGATGAGAGGCGATCTTATGGAAACATTTTTAATTCTTAAGGGATTGGACAGGCCATAGGCAGAAAAAATGTTCCCGTGTTGGGGGAATCCAGAACTGGGGATCACGGTTTAAGAATAAGCGGTAGGCCATTTAAGGTGAGATGAAGAAAAACATTTTCACCCAGAGAGTTGTGAATCTGGAATTCTCTGCCACAGAAGGCAGTGGAGGCCAATTTACTAAATGTTTCCAAGAGAGAGTTAGATTTAGCTTTTAAGGCGTACGGAATCAAGGGATATGGGGCAAAAGCAGGAACGGGGTACTGACACCTACCGTTAAACTCTGGGCGGGCCCCCCTCTCTATCTCTCTCTCTCCGTCTCCGCCCGCCATCTGTATCCGTGTCCGGGCCGCTGGGCTCCGCCAGCTCCTCATCTGCCGGCACGGCAAGCCGCCTTGCACATGCGCACTGCTACAGCCAGCACATCCACGCCCTGCAAATGCGCACAACCACGGCCAGCACATAATCGGCCACCCTGCGCATGCGCACTGCCACGGCAACTGGTTGGCACTGGGCACTTTCTCCATCGCTTTGAATTGTGGGAGATCTGGCTCTATTTCTGTCCGGTCACCGCCTCGCCACGACCGCTGAAAACCAACACAGAATCACTCCCTGACCCTGGAGCTGGAGTAGCTTCCTGGAGTAACTCTTGCATCTGGTTTCCTGGTCCTCCAAAAATATTCTAAATGGAAGGTGGTGGAGGGCTGAACAATAACAACCTATTGTATTTTATCTGTTTATTTAGTGTGTGTGTATATATATGGTATGTGAACACACTGAACTTGTATCTCCTGTTCTGTATTATGTTTACATATTCTGTTGTGCTGCAGCAAGCAGGAATTTCATTGTCCTATCTGGGACACATGACAATAAAACTCTTGACTTGGACTTAAGCAAGAAAAGGGTTCTTGGGGGAAAAAAGAGCTACCTTAAATTTAGTTGCGTCTGGTTGGGTAACTATGGTAGGTTGAAGACTATTCCATACTTTAATTGTGCAGGGGAACTCCATGGAGCAGCCAGCAATTCTGGCTAGAAGAAATTGGGTAACGTTTCAGGTAGAGACCCTTCTTTAGACTCACTCTGGTTTTTGTGTTTTTAGTTTAATTTAAAGATACAGCATGGAAACAGGCCCTTCAGCCCACCGAGTCCACGCCGACCACTGGTCACCCGTACACTACTTCTATGCCACTCATTAGCGGAGTAAGTCAAGAGTCAAGAGCGTTTTATTCTCTCACGTCTCAGTTAGAACAACGAAATCCTTACATGCAGTAGCACAACAGAATATGTAAACAATGTTATAAATGAGAAAACAAAACGGTGTATATTTATGTGTGTGTGTGTGTGTGTGTGTGTGTGTGTGTGTGTGTGTGTGTGTGTGTGTGTGTGTGTGTGTGTGTGTGTGTGTGTGTGTGTGTGTGTGTGTGTGTGTGTGTGTGTGTGTGTAAAATATATATACCCCCACACACACAATTTCCCCCCTGGGATTAATAAAGTTCTATCGTATAGTATTGTGTGTGTAGGAAGGAACTGCAGATGCTGGTTTAAACTGAAGATAGACACAAAAAGCTGGAGTAACTCAACAGGTCAGACAGAATCTCTGCACAAAAGGAAAATAATACATTTTGGGTTGGGTCTGAAATAGGTTCCTGCACACCTTTGGAATGTGGAAGGAAACAAGAGCACCCGGAGAAAACCCATGCGATCAAAGGGAAAAGGAGTAAACTCCATACAGACAGCATCCATATTCAGGATCATTTCTGGGTCTCTGGTACATTTAGGCAGTAACCTTATTGCCAATGTACTGCCCCATAGTCTTGAACTTAATTAAAACATACAGTAGCTGTAAAGGGGGATAGCGCCACTTGGAAATTTACGACTGAAAATTGATATTTTCTTTTTTTTTGGAACCAAAGTTATCAACGTATAATTTTTGTGTGTTGGGAAACAAAATATAGTGGCACAACTGGTAGACTTGCTGCCTCACACACCACAGATATGTATTTGATCCTGTCCTCGGGCACTGTCTGTGTTGAATTTTCACATTCTCCCTGCAAGCGTGTGTGTTTCCTCCCACATCCCAAAGACGCATTGGCTTCGTAGGTTAACTTGTCTCTGTAAAATTGCCCCTAATGTGTAAGGAGTGGGTGAGGAAAGTGGGATAACAGAACTTGTGTGAATGGGTTGATAAAAATGCTGGAGAAACTCAGCGAGTGAGGCAGCATCTATGGAGCGAAGGAAATAGGCAATGTTTCGGGTCGAGACCCTTCTTCAGACTGATGCGAGGGTGGGGGGTACGGGAAGAAGAAAGGAAGAGGCGGAGACAGTGGGCTGAAGGAGAACTGGGAAGGCGAGGAGAAAGCAGGGACTACCTGAAATTGAAGCAGTCAATGTTCATTCCGCTCGGGTGTAAACTGCTCAAGCGAAATATGAGGTGCTGCTCCTCCAATTTATGGTGGGCCTCACTCTGGCCATGGAAGAGGCCCAGGACAGAAAGGTCGGATTCGGAATGGGAGGGGGAGTAGAAGTGCTGAGCCACCGGGAGATCAGGTTGGTTATTGCGAACCGAGCGGAGGTGTTGGGCGAAGCGATAGCCAAGCCTAAGCTTGGTCTTACCGATGTAGAGCAGCTGACACCTAGAGCAGCGGATGCAATAGATGAGGTTGGAGGAGGTTCAGGTGAACCTCTGTCGCACCTGGAAAGACTGCATGGGTCCTTGAATGGATTCAAGGGGGGAGGTAAAGCGACAAGTGTAGCATTTCCTGCGGTTGAAAGGGAAAGTGCTAGGAGAGGGGATGGTTTGGATGGGAAGGGACGAATAGACCGGGGAGTTACGGAGGGAGCGGTCCCTGCGGAAAGCCAACAGGGGAGGAGATGGGAAGATGTGGCCAGTGGTGGGATCCCATTGGTAGACAAAAAAGCGGAGAAAATCAGCGGGTAAGATAAGATAAGATGCATTTATTTGTCACATGTGCCAATTGGCACAGTGAAATTAAATCACCATACAAATATACATTAAAAATAAAGAACATAACATGGAGTAGATAAGATTCAACATAAAACATCCCCCCACAGCAGGATCAAAATTAACTACTGTGAGGGAAGGCACCAAAGTCAGTCTCTTCCCCTGATGTTCCCCACTGTTCACCCGTGATCGGGGCCTCCCCGAGCCCCCTGCAGTCGCCGCCACGGGCGGCCCGATGTTCAGGCCCGCTCCCCGGGGTGATGTAAGTCCGACGTCGGGGCTGGGGGGACGTCCTCAGCGGCCTGGACCCCGAGTCGGCCCCCTCCTACCGGAGTCCGCGGCTCCAAAGTCCACTGGCCGCGCCGGGTGGAGATGCAACACTGGCAGCCCTCGGCAAAGGGCCCCAGGACTCCACGATAACGGTCAGCGCCGCCACGTTGGGAGCTCTCTAAACCAGAGATCCACGATGTTGGAGCAGCGGCCCAACGCTCCGGAGCTCCAATGGCAACCCAGGTAGGCATCGCCCGCTCCGTGGTGACTCCAGCGCCGCCGCCGCAGCTCTGGTCCAGTTCCCGGTCCCCGGCAGGGAAGGTCGCTCAGATCCAGGAGGTAGGCCGCGAGGTGGGGGGAGAGGATGCGACTCAGAGAAATAGTCGCTTCCCCGCCAGGAAGCGACTCAGAGTTAGTTTCCCCCTTACCCTGCCCCCCTCCCCCCATAGAAAAGTTAGTTTCCCCCAAACACAAACTTTAAACTGACTAAAAATAAAAAAAAAGATGGAAAGACAAACAGGCTGCAGGCAGAGGCTGCTGGCAGTCCAGCGCCCCCTAGCGCAAGGCAGCATCTATGGGGCGAAGGAATAAGCGACATTTCGGGACGAGACCCTTCTTCAGATTGATGTTGGGGGGGCGTGGGGGGGGGGGGGGGGAACACGAAAAAGAAAGGAAGAGGCAGAGACAGTGAGAGTGCTGGGAATTGGAGAGGAAGGAGGGAGGAAGCAAGGACTACCTGAAATTAGAGAAGCCAATGTTCATACCGCTTGTGTATAAACTACCCAAGCAAATATGAGGTGCTGCTCCTCCAACATGCGGTGGGCCTCACTCAGGCCATGGAGGAGGCCCAGGACAGAAAGGTCGGATTCGGAATGGGAGGGGGAGTTGAAGTGTTGGGCCACCGGGAGATCAGGTTGGTTATTGTGAACTGAGTGGAGGTGTTGTGCAGAAGCGATCACCAAGCCTGCACTTGCTCTCACTGAAGTTGATCATATGCTGAATAATCCAACCACATTTTTGTTTGGAAGTGGAAAGAAATAATAGAAATTCCATTCATTGCAACGTGTAAAAAGAGTTGAGATACTGTATTATAATTTTGTTGCATGTCATTGCGGTATATGTCATGTCTTGATTGGTGAATATGTATAGTTTGTGACTTTATTTAAAGCAGAAATATTACCTGAATGCTTTATTGAGCATAATTCTGACTGGTAACTACGCACTTCGTCTAAGCACATTATCGCACGCGTCATGCAAGCTGTCTTAAATGGCCACCTAAACTGTCATTTGGCAACTTAAAAAGCTGCCAAGGTTGCCCGGCTGACAACAAAGAAAAAAAAGTGAAAACCCTGCAAGGTGTATAATATTTTTGACACTGTCATGGGCCTTTCTTACATATGCTGTCACAACGACTGTAGTGTCTAAACAGTCCTTCAGTAATTTTTCTTGCCCTCCATTTCAGAATAATAGTGTTTTAAGCCGATAACTCGACACGAGCACTGGCAATAAATAAATAAAAGCGCAGCTTTCCAGGCCCTTATCTCATTGGCCACGCTCGGCTGCAAATCGGTGTCAATTTGGTGGACCATCTTCCTCTAGTCGTAGGGGGTGGGGGATTGGGAGGGGCCTTACAAGTGGAACAGCCTAGGGCCTCTCTTCAAATAAATCTGGCACTGCTGTCCCGCCATCCCGGGAATTAACCTGGTTAACCTACGCTGCACCCCCTCAATACATTCCAGCCTACTTCCACTATTATTGCTATGGATTTCCTAACAATATAGAGTATATGCATTGATATACAGAAAGATCGAGGCCCGCAGGTCAATTACACTTACACCTCAAATGTCTAGATGTGATGTACTTGAAAATTACACACAAGAAGGGTGATAAAGAAGGCGTACCGCATACTAGCCTACATTAGTCAGGGTGTTGAATATAAAAGTTAGGAAATGATATTGAAGCGGTATAATCCTTTGGTTAGGATACATTTGGAATATTGTATGCTGTTCTGGTTGTTGCATTACAGGAAGTAAAATATAACAGTTGCTAACAGTATCGAGTAAACAGATAGAGATCAGTTTAATGACCGTTGCTGCTATTTTCTTCTTCAGCTAACACCTTCTCATCAGCTCATGCAGCTACACACACACACACACATCAAAGAGGAGTTGGGATCACTTAGTGGCACTATTCCGAGGAATATGAATTCAAAATAAATGGGTACTGGATTTTTAAAAGAAAAATAGAAAATGTTCAGGACATCAAAGGAACTTTGAAAACATTTCATTAGGTTGGAAAGAAAATGGCCTAAAATGGAAAATGGGGTTCTCCCTCCCCAGTTGCTGCCTGACTTACGAAGCATTCCTAACATTTTCTATATTTTATTTTAAATTTATCATCTTCAAGATTACTTTCTGTGATTTCCAACAGCATTTGCTATAATTCTATGTTTATATAACTTTATTTATAGTTGCACAGCAAGTGTTGGAAGGTTTTCTGATGGCTAAAAACCTTCTGCAGATATTCCTTGATATGGATACTTTGTTGACATTCCCTTCAGAATAGAACATAAATGGGAGACTAAACATAGATTATGCAAAGCAGTACCAGCCACTAGTGAAGGAAAGAGAGGGAAGGGGAAGAAAGACGTGCCGCAATGTCTTTTTCCTCACATTTTCCCCATCTGAACTTCAGTGGGAAACAGTGTACAAACTGATGTTTGCACTTCATTAGGTGTCTTTACTGAAATATATCACTCACTACAAACACACCTGCAACCTCAGAGTAGGCTAAAATCATACAGTGGCTGACAGCTGTCGCAGGCTCTTTCCAGTCTGAATTAGATCTATTTACATGTCTTGTAGATCATGGTTTATTATTGCCAAAGGGAAGTCACTGATACTCTTTGTTCTCTCTCATTTGCCTAAGAATGTCAGGAGGAAGAACATACAGCAGACCTCCCAACATTTGATTGTCAAAATTCATAATATTTCCCCTCAAAATTCATATTTTTAAATGAAAATTCATAATATGTCGCGGCGCCCTATTCGGGGTCCCATGTCACAAATTCTAAATTGTGAAGAAGTATTTTAAATGCCAAAATGTGAAAAAGGTACATGTATGCTGAAACATTTATAATTCTTTGTTAAACTTTGATAAACTTGGCACTAGACTCACCTTCATTTCTCTCACTTGGGGTTGTTGCCGGCGGCTATGCGCCTGCGCACTGGTGCAGATCAGCGGGCTGCCGGCGGGCGGGTGCGGCACATGCGCACTTGGCCAGGTTGCCGGCGGGTCTGCGCCTGCGCACTGGGTGGGGGTGGGGGGGAGGCCCGGTGATGGGGCTGCCGCGAGCGGCCGGCTGGCGGCAAGAAAGTGCCGCTGATCGCGCGGGCTGGCGCCGCCCGGGCTCTGGGCCGGGCGTGGCTCGAAATGGCGCCAGGCCCGGCAACCCTCCCCCACTGCGCACGCGCGGCCACTGGGGCCCGGCAACCCTCCCCCACTGCGCACGCGCGGCCACTGGGGCCCGGCAACCCTCACCCCCACTGCGCACGCGCGGCCACTGGGGCCCGGCAACCCTCCCCCACTGCGCACAGCGCGGCCACTAGGGCCCGGCAACCCTCCCCCACTGCGCACGCGCGGCCACTAGGGCCCGGCAAAGTGCCGCTGATCGCGCGGGCCGGCAAACCGGGGACACATGGCGCCGGCGTTCACCACGGGAGGAAGAATTTAGCGGGATAATTATGGTACAAATCGGGATGGCGGGAAGGGAACCTAAAAAGCGGGAATATCCCGCCAAAAGCGGGATAGTTGGGAGGTCTGCATACAGGTAGCAATGAAACAAAACCAGCCAAATGCAAGGCCATAACAACCATTGTGCAACACTAGTTCCCGTTCCCACCTTGTCAGCTTTTCATTAGCATTGAAATTACAGATTCAGTTCCATTCAGTTTATTGTCATACACACAAAGGTGTAATGAATTTCTTTGCATGAAGCTCATAGAGTAAACAATCGATACAACAAAAAATACAATGACAAATGCAAAACAGTGCAATCGGAAATAATGCAAAAAATACTGAAGGGCGATAATGGGATAACTGAATGATGTTGAGTGAAGAGTAAAGGGCCTGTCCCATTTACACGGCCTCGGCATGCAAATTACGCGACCTCGTGGCCGCTCGGGGCCGGTCCCATTGAGAAGCACGGAGGGGTATGTAGTTGAGCGCGACATCGCACGGGGCTCCGAAATTTTTGTAGCAAACTAAATCTTCGCGCGCCAACGGCCTGTCGCATAACTGACGGCCAAAGTGGTACAGGCTCAAGACCACGTCTCACCTGCAACAGCAGCAGAAGCAGGCAAACGATCGCCGCACTCGGCCTAGAGCTCACGGCCCTTGCGGTCCGGATCCGCCCCCACTCCTACTCCCAGAGAGGGCCCAAGAAAATTGAAGATGGACACAAAATGCTGGAGTAACTCAGCAGGACCGGCAGAATCTCTGGAGAGAAGCAATGGGTGATATTTCAGGTCAAGACACTTCTTTCAGACTGAAGAAGAGTCTCGACCCGAAACATCACCCATTGCTTCTCTCCAAAGATGCTGCCGGTCCCGCTGAGTTACTCCGGCATTTTGTGTCCGTCTTCAAATAACGTCACGCGCTCCAGAAAGCTGTGCGGTTGAATGAAGTTGCGCGCGACCTTCGCGGGACCGTCGCGGTTCAGCGCAACCACGAGGTCGAGTAATTTGCATGCCAAGGACACACGAAAGTGGGACAGGTCCTTAAGAGTATGTGGCAGGACCTTCAGGGGAAATAGGTGTGAAAGAGGTTCAGGAGTCTGATAACAGTGGGTAAGAAGCTGTTCTTAGATTTGGACCTCTGGGCTTACAAGCTGCTGTATCTTCCCCCAGAAGGTGGAAGAGAGAAAAGGGAATGGCCAGGGTAGCGGGCATACATTAGAAATTTAGGCTTAAAATTTAATTAATTCTTACCATGACTAGATTTTAAGATCTGGACCCTATTCATAACACACAATGAAGCTCCAAAGGAAGTAAAACAATGTTCACAGTGGATCAGAACATATCTCCTATTATTATTGGATGGCGCTTGTCCAACTTTTTTATTTTATATAACGATCAACCTAGCTTTGACCCTGTTCATTTAGCATTGCTCCATTGTGTGCTCGTGATCTGGTGTAATTATACATCAGGAGCAAGGCAGTTCTGTTCACAACCAAAGAAAAGCATAGATTTGCATTGTTTTGTTTAAATACTATTGACGTATTTCAGATATCATTGATTCACCTCCTGTGTTCTTTGGTGTCAAGTTATTTGATATTGAAAATCCTCTGACAAATTAGATCCAATGACCGCTGCACATTATACATTGAGTTTAGGATTATGTGTGGATCAAACAATCTACAGCAATACTCTCACAATAGATTTATATAAAGACCTTCAAATTATTCAACATTGGATAGGTCCAGATTCCGAGAGATTTTATTCAGACTGCAAACAATCATGTATTTTATCCTGCCAAAAACCTTTGCATGACAAGTGACATTCCATTACAATGAGAACATAACAGGGTTGGAGCTTCTAAATATGTTGCTTTTATTGTGATCACTGAGTATGCATAAATATCACAACACTCTTAACTGAGGTTACACGGACACTCGAGGATTTGGGTTAGAAAGACATTATGCTTAAATACGGTTTGGGATATTGTTCAAGAGAATGATATATTGAATAACAGTTAACAGAATTTGATCCTGACATTGCTTGTGGTATGGTAAGATCCGTCTGTCATTTCCCCTTGGATTACAACATACATTTCTGATAGTCAACATCAGGCTTGGAGCTTCTGAAACTATTGCTTTTATTGTGATCAGTTTTTTTCTATGTACCCTTATTTCCACATGACATAGGAGGAGACTATTCAGCCATCAATATCTGCTGCTCACAGATCAATCCTACTCCTCCATGAAATTTCCCTGTAGCCTATGCTCTCAAATTTCCCATTAATTTCTCTCAGACTACCCCGGCGAATTTGCTGCAGACTTATTGCAAAAAGTCTTAAATCTGGATGAAAAACCTCTGCTAGGTCGTGCACATAGAGTGATGAGACGCCGTCCACGGACAGACGCCCCACCAAGACAAATGATAGTGAAGGTGCAATACGACCATGTACTGGAGGATATGATGAAGAAAATTGTTCGTACCAGGAATCGCACATATGAAGGAGATAAGATCAGCATTTACCGAGATTATCCTGTGGAGATCTCCAGGAAGAGAGCGCTGTTTAAAGAGACAAGAAGAATACTCAAGGATGTGCCATGTCTGTGGTACGGCCTGATGTACCCAGCAACATTAAGAGTCACCTACAAAATGTTGTTATTGAAATCTCATCTTAAAGAGCTAGTAAAGTTTTTTTTTTCAAAGGCTACGGAAGTCTGTAGATGGCTAGCCATGTTAGTATGGCTATCACCAACTGCACTAATTATAGATGTAGTTTTTTCTTTCTTTTTGCACGTTACTAACCACCTACCCTATCATTCTTTCTATATAATACTCTATTATAATTCCATTCAAACTTAAAATTATAAGTTTTACCAAAGGAGATATGTACGGGAGAAAGGCCAACAAGATTTAAAATTCATCTATCTGATGTTCGGGTGTAATGTCGGGTTTGTTGCGCTGAGCCATCTGCTCTTTTATAGACCACCCTAAACAAAAGATGCAAGATTTGAATATGAAGATTGGGGGTGAAGGAATCACATTTTGTAGCTGGAATGTTAAGGGAATTAACGAACCAATCATGAGAGGTAAAGTATTAGTACATTTAAAATCACTTAAAACAGATATAATATTCTTTTAGGAAACTCACCTTAAAATGGAAGCACAGCATAGATTGAAAGCTAATGGATTGATAAAACGTATCACTCCTCATTTTTGCATAAGTCCAGAGGTGTTGCAATACTAATCCGTAAAGGGATACCTTTTAAACATATATCAACTATAACGGACAATGATGGTAAATATTGTATTAATAGGTGAGTTACATGCAAAAAAAGTGATTCTTATTAATGTTTTTTGACCAAATTTTGATAGTCCCTTGTTTTTCAAGAAAATATTTAACACAATTCCGGAACTTACACAACACAATTTAATAATTGGGGGAGACTTAAACTGTACACTAGACCCTTATTTGGACAGATCATCAAGACAACGGAAAATAAAATCTCAGTCAAGTGAATTATTAAATGCATATATAGATACTACTAATATTAAGGATGTCTGGAGAATTGAAAACCTAACCGGACGAGAATATTCATTTTACTCATCAGTACATAAAACATATTCAAGAATAGATTATTTTCTAGTAGATTCCAAGCTTATCCCATTTACTTACAATTTGAAATATCATAACATTATAATCTCGGACCATGCACCCTTAAAATTTATGATTAAACTAAATGGAAGGACGGAGAAAGTCACAATGGAGACTTAACCCACAAATCTTAAAGGAAAACGTATGTCAGGAATATCTTACTAAACAGATTAATATGTTTTTTGAGACCAATGATCACCCTGGAACGTCTACCTCCCTTCTCTGGGAAACATTTAAAGCATTTGCCCGAGGAGCAATGATCTCCTCCCAAGCATTTCACAATGAAGAGAATCGGGCTAAACACAGGCACTGGAAATGGAAATAAGACAATTAGACATAGAAAATGCGGCTGCACCAACTATGATAAAACATAATAAAATAGCAGTATTGAAATATAAATTAAATTAAATATAGTCAGACCAAGTTATAAAACTTTCAGTATACTAAACAATTACATTTGAATTCGGCGACAAACCACAAAATTTATTGGCTCTACAACTTCGAAAACTGGATGGGGAAAAAACAATTCACAAAATTCGATCAAAAATGGGAGAACCACTAGTACAGTCTAAGGATATCAATGAGAGATTTCTGCAATATTATCAAAACCTCTACTCAGCTAAAACGATAGATCACTCGACAGGAATAGAAGCATTCTTACAAAAATGTAACCTCAAAGGGTTAGATTTGAAAGATAGAGAATTACTAGGCGCTGAAATAACAGTAAAAGAAATTGAAGAGTCTATCAGATCTCTAAAAAACGGCAAGGCCCCAGGCCCTGATGGTATAAGCTCTGAATTCTATTAATGTTTGCAAATACACAGGACTAGATGTTTAATCCAAGGTGCCAAATATCAATTTACTCCCGATGGTGATGGGAGCCTTCTGCACTCACCTATGCTCCTCCGATGTTGAGAAAGGCTAGGCAGACACGTCATTGGGGTTATCAAGTGGGCACCTACTTTCATCAACGTTTCGCTGATTGAACCCACGACGTCTCCAGTAGGCTTAGCGGTGCATTCTGGCGTCCCAGAACCACCCCCCTCTGCATCTGTCTAGTCGGTTATTTGGGAGACCAAATGAGGTCTTTCTTCAGCCAGAGCCACTGGCTACTCCGCTCTGCTACCCGTGATGTTTCTTTGATGGCCTGGCGTAGGGTTTGTCCGCTGATCCCCAGGTCCTTCATCAGTATTAAAGTAGATGTTGCCACAAATCCTCGACATCCAACTTCTACCGGGCAGATCTTAGCTCTCCAGCCCCGCTGTTCTGCCTCCGCTGCAAGCTCTGTATATAACAGTTTCTTTCTTTCGAAGGCTTCCTGCACAGCATCCTCCCAAGGGACTGTGAGCTCCACTAAGTACACCATGCGCTGACAGTTCGACCAGAGCACAAGATCAGGCCTCAAGTTGGTGATGGCTATCTCTGATGGAACTGTAAGCCGTTGGTCCACATCCACCAGCATCTGCCAATCCCGTGCTGCCTCCAGCTGTCCAAGCCTGGCCCTTGGTGGAATTTTCCATTGCCTTTGTTCCCCCCTCCCCCCGAGCAAAGGCAATTGTCTTAACTGGGTTGGTTGTTCTGGGCGGCAAGGCATTTTTGGCTGTTCTCCTGCGTTCCAGAGACGCTGCCAGGCATTTGAGCACTTGATTATGTCTCCAGGTGTACCGTCCTTGGGAGAGGCTTACTTTACACCCAGTGAGAATGTGCCTAAGTGTGGCTGGTGTTGAACACAGGGGGCATGATGGATCTTCGCCCATCCATTGGTTGAGATTTTATGGGCTAGGAAGGACATCATAGGTTGCCCGAATGAGGAAACTTATCCTGCTCGCCTCCATCTCCCACATGTCCTTCCAGCTGATCTTCCTCTTTTCCACACACTCCCATCTCATCCAATGGCCCTGTTTAGCTTGCGACACAGCCTTGGCACACCTACTCAACTCCTCCTGTCGGCGGACTTCGGCCGCGACCAACTTCCGGTGCTCCAGTGATGATGCCTTGTTCCAGCAAGGTCGCTTTCCACCAAGCCCCAAGCCACTTTTTCCATGTTGGATTTGCCCTACTATGTCGCCTTGCTGGAGAGCAGATTTTGCCTGCTGTGTCGCATTCTTAGCCGTCCACTTCTTTCCTGTTGCCAGGGTTGGAGCAGCAGCTCGGATGACAGCGTCCCTTGATTCTGCCAGGGTCATATCTAGTCTGACTTTAGTGCACTTGTACTCCTCTGTGAGACTAGAGAGAGGCAGCTGGAGTACCCCCTGACTGTACAGGCCTACGCTGCTCAGGCACTGAGGAACACCTAACCACTTTCTCACGAAAGAGCTGATTGTTCTTTCTATCTTCTCTACTCTTGTGAGGGTGATGTCATACATGGTTAGTGGCCACATAAGGCGAGGTAGTAACCCAAACTGCAGGCACCAGATTTTCAGCTTTCCAGGCAGCATGGATCGGTCAATGTTCGGCAGACTTTTGATGACCTCTTGCCTAAACTCGTTAGCCTGATCAGTGTCTTTCAGTTTGGAGTTATACCATCTTCCCAGACTTTTGATTGGCTTCTCTGACACAGTTGGAATAGGTTCTTGATCAATGAAGAACCTTTGATCTGTCAGTTTGCCTTTGATTATAGAAATGCTTTTAATTTGGATGGCTTCAATTATGACCTGATCTCTCCACATTTACAGATGCTGTATGAACACATTTATATCCAACAGAAATTACCAGAAACGCTATACAAATCTATAATAACACTCATACCAAAAACAGATAAGGACCTGGAAGATCCAGGTTCATATAGAGCTATAGCTCTCTTAAATACTGATCAAAAAATAACTAAAATCCTAGTACAAAGATTAAGCACAGTGATTAATAAATTAATAAACCCTGACCAAACAGGATTTATCCCAAAACGCTACTCTTCCTATAACCTGAGACGATTATTCAATATTATATACTCAAAGAGAATTACTAATGAAGATTTAGCAATTATTTTGTTAGATGCTGAGAAAGCATTTGATCAGGTGGAATGGCCCTATTTATTCTCGGTTATGGAACATTTTCAACTGGGCGAGAAGTTTAGTACATGGGTAAAACTCTTATATACTAATCCAACAGCTAGAATATCAACAAACCAAATGTTATCAACTAAATTTAATTTATCTAGAGGCTGTAGACAAGGATGCCCGTTAGCCCCGTTACTATTCGCACTTGCAATTGAGCCACTAGCAGAAACTGTTAGGTCTTTTTTCAATCAATTCCGATATATCTTCCAAAAACTTTTTCTTTTTTTTTTTTAAGTAGACTATAATCACTAATTTTATCTGGGATTATAAGAATCACAGAATAAACAAAAGGCATTTATGTAAATCAAAAATAAATGGAGGTTTAGCTTTACTGAATTTCATGCTCTATTTCTGGGCAGTTAACATTAAAAATATGAACTTCTGGTTGGAAGAATTGGACCAGCAACCAGATTGGTTAAAAATGGAAAAGGAAAACCGTTTACCCTTTGAAATTGGTTCGATCTTGTTTGCTACCACTAAATTAAGCAAAAAAACCTATAGTGAAAACCCTATAATATACAGTGGTATACAAATTTGGAAACAATTAAAAAAGACTTTAAAATTGGATAATCTATCACTACTTCTTCCCATAGTAAACAACCCTGCATTTAAATCTTCAATGTTGGATAAAGGTTTTTTACAATGGAAAAATCACGGAATTAAAAAGGTGGGTCTATAGGAAAGGCACATTCCTTTAATTTCAGGAGTTACAACAAATTTATGGACTTCACTCAAATGACTATTTCAGATATCTACAACTTAGAGATTATGCTAAATCAAATACACAGGACTATAGAAATAGAGATCCAGAAATTCTTGATGAATGTTTGAATAAACACCCTAATACAGAAAAATTAATATCTTATATCTATAATATCCTATTAGACACCTACAACGGAAATATATAGGCAATCATGGGAAAATAAACTAGGCCAACCAATAATGCAAGATATTTGGGATGAAAGCTTACAACATATACATCATTGTTCGTTAAATGCTAGACACGCCTTAATACAATTTAAAGTATTACATAGATTACATTATTCAAAAACGAAATTAAATAGAATCTTCCCAAATATATCACCTATCTGCAAAAAACGTCAGCACTTAGAGGCTAACTGAACGCATACATTTGTAAACTGTATAAAAATTAATAATTTTTGGACGGAAAATTTAAAGATAATTTCAGAAGTTGTCAACACCCAATTGGACCCCGACAAAACTAATAATATTAGGAATATTAGAACAAAGTCAAATATTTACTACAAGCCAAGTATTTACGACAAGCCAAAGAAACTTTATCGACTACAGTATAATAATTGGGAAAAAATTAATATTAAAATTTTGGAAAGGTCCTATAACCACCCACAATCAAAATGTGGATTATGGAAATGTCGGAGACCCTACATTTGGAAAGAATAAGATTTGTCTTAATGGACAAACAAGAACTTTTTATCAGAATATGGTCTCCATTTATTGATTATCTGAAGGGGCAAACTGGTTCGGCACGAGAATTTGACTGAAACCCGAATTAAGGATTAGGTGAAGAGTTACATTTTATAATTTACGAACATATCTCCAATGATGTATTATTAGTTAATTATTCCATTCTTTTTTATTATACATTCTTGTTTTGTTTGTTTTTTCTCTCTATTATTTTCTATCTATATTAAAAAAAACACAAATATAGAAGTAGAACTATTGAATAATTGATAATATTGACAATATTAATCATATGACTGCCACAAACAAAATGTTTTTTTTTAATGTACTTATAATAATAAATAAATAAATAAATCCTCTCAGACTATTACTCACCTGTGCCGCAGAGGCAAATTACAATAGCCAATTGACCTGACAACCTGCAAATTATTGGGCTGTAGAAGGAAACGTGAACAGCCGAAGGAAACTTACTGTCACAGGACAGTACTATGCACCAAAGCACCATGCGCCAGATATTAGGATTGAACCTGGTTCAGTGGTATTGTGAGCCAGTAACTTTTGACAGTGCATCAGTGTGCTACTCCATATTTGTGACGGTGGTTTTAAGGTATGCTGATAGAGGAAACTGGAACCTCTAACAAACGATATTTGGAATTTGGATCAGTTTTTATGGTTGAGTTAATTTCTTTCAAAGCAGAAATCAGTCAGCATTGTATCCTATAAACATATGTGTTGCCTTGCCTTGGCAATACCTGATAAAGTGGTAAAACTAAGTGAACAGGGTCCAATTTTTTAACTTTGTTTGCGGTTATGTTTAAAGAAATGTACAATTATAAATATATTTTCAAAATGAAGAGATTGAATTTTGGCACATGTGAAGTGGATTGAACCCTGTTTTATATTTTACTTCGGAGTCACGTGAGTGACTTCGTGAAGACCCCGCCAGCACGCATGCGCGACATTTCGTCACTCGCATTTGCATCGACAAGCTGGGGGCGGGGGGGAGTGCGCTCTCTCCTCCAGCTCCTTCATAAGAACGGCAGGTAAGTACTTACCTTTACTCCACAGCATGGACAAGGGCAAGCGGAAGGCGACGCTGACCAGGAGCCGTGCTGCATCGACCAGCCAACGGCCTTTGTCCCCGGAGCTGCAAGCACCACCGGCAGCTTCAGGACGTGTGGGGCAAGAATGCGGAAGTCGGGCGCTCCCGCTACTTTAGCGCCCGACTCATCACCCGAGTGGTTTACCGCCCCAGAGCTGAATGCAACTGATCCAGACTTCGAGCCCCCTTCCCCCAAGAAAAGAGGGGGGAAACAGGTACGTGCAAAGGGGCCTCGCTCATCGCCAGCGACTTCACCCCGTTAAAATGTTTTTATCGATATGTGAAGCGCAAAAGATTAGTTAAAACAAATGTAGGTCCCTTGCAGTCAGAAACGGGTGAATTGATCATGGGGAACAAGGACATGGCAGATCAATTGAATAACTACTTTAGTTCTGTCTTCACTAAGGAAGACATAATTAATTTGCTGGAAACATCAGGGGATCGCGGGTCAAATGAGATGGAGGAAATGACTGAAATCCAGGTTAGCCGGAAAGTGGTGTTGGATAAATTGAATGGATTAAAGGAGGGAAGATTCAAACAAGAGGGCATGACATGAGAATTAAGGGACAGAAGTTTAGGGGTAACGTGAGGGGGAACCTCTTTACTCAGAGGGTGGTGGCTGTGTGGAATGAGCTTCCAGCAAAGGTGGTGGAGGCAGGATCGATTTTAACATTTAAAAGTAAAGTGGATAGGTATATGGACGTGAAGGGAATGGAGGGGTATGGTCTGAGTGCAGGTAGATGGGACTAGGGGAAAACAAATGGTCGGCACGGACTGGAAGGGCCGAGAGGGCCTGTCTCCATGCTGTAATTGTTATATGGTTATATGGTTAAAGGCCGATAAATCCCCAGGGCCAGATAGGCTGCATCCCAGGGTACTTAAGGAAGTAGCCCCAGAAATAGAAGATGCCTTAGTGATAATTTTTCAAAAGTCTTTAGATTCTGGAGTAGTTCCTGAGGATTGGAGGGTAGCTAATGTAACCCCACTTTTTAAAAAGGGAGGGAGAGATAAAACGGGGAATTACAGTCCAGTTAGTCTAACATCGGTAGTGGGGAAACTGCTAGAGTTAATTATTAAAGATGGGATAGCAACGCATTTGGAAAGTGGTGAAATCATTGGACAAAGTCAGCATGGATTTACGAAGGGAGAAGCAGTGGATGTGTTGTATCTGGACTCAGAAGGCTTTCGACAAGGTCCCACACAAGAGATTGGTATACAAACTTAAAGCACATGGTGTTGGTGGTTCAGCATTGATGTGGATAGAGAACTGGCTGGCAGACAGGAAGCAAAGAGTAGGAGTGAACGGGTCCTTTTCAGGATGGCAGACAGTGACTAGTGGGGTGCCGCAAGGCTCAGTGCTGGGACCCCAGCTATTTACAATTTACATTAATGATTTGGACGAGGGAATTAAATGCAACATCTCGAAGTTTGCGGATGACACGAAGCTGGGAGGCAGTGTTAGCTGTGAGGCGGATGCTAGGAGGCTGCAGGATGACTTGGATAGACTGGGTGAGTGGGCAAATGCATGGCAGATGCAGTATAATGTGGATAAATGTGAGGTTATCCACTTTGGTGGCAAAAACAGGAAGGTAGACTATTATTTGAATGGTGACCGATTAGGAAAAGGGGAGATGCAGCGAGACCTGGGTGTCATGGTACACCAGTCATTGAAAGTAGGCATGCAGGTGCAGCAGGCTGTGAAGAAAGCGAATGGTATGTTGGCATTTATAGCAAAAGGATTTGAGTACAAGAGCAGGGAGGTTCTACTGCAGTTGTACAGGGTCTTGGTGAGGCCACACCTGGAGTATTGCGTACAGTTTTGGTCTCCTAATGTGAGGAAAGACATTCTTGCCATAGAGGGAGTACAGAGAAGGTTCACCAGACTGATTCCTGGGATGGCACGACTTCCATATGAAGAAAGACTGGATAGACTTGGCTTGTACTCGCTGGAATTTAGAAGATTGAGGGGTGATCTCATAGAGACTTACAAAATTCTGAAAGGGTTGGACAGGCTAGATGCAGGAAGATTGTTCCCGATGTTGGGGAAATCCAGGACAAGGGGTCACAGTTTAAGGATAAGGGGGAAGTCTTTTACGACCGAAATGAGAAAATCGTTTTTCACACAGAGAGTGGTGAATCTGTGGAATTCTCTGCCACAGAAGGTAGTTGAGGCCAGTTCGTTGGCCATATTTAAGAGGGAGTTGAATGTGGCCCTTGTGGCTGAAGGGATCAGGGGATATGGAGAGAAGGCAGGTACGGGATACTGAGTTGGATGATCAGCCATGATCATATTGAATGGCGGTGCAGGCTCGAAGGGCCGAATGGCCTGCTCCTGCACCTAATTTCTATGTTTCTATGTTTCTATGTTTCCAGTAGGCCAGAGGGGGCTGGGCCGGGGACAGCTGCACTACAGGGGAGCCCTACAGCTGTGCTTCACCACGTACCACTGCCAGGGAGATCTGCCGTAGAGCAGTCTGGCAGATCTACTACTGTGTCGAGCACGCCTGCAGGAGCAGGTGCCGCCGGCAAAACACACTGTCAGGCTGCGGTCAAGGGCGGAGGTGGCAGCAGTAGACGGTCGGTCAGCTTAGCTCTGGGAGCGACCGACCATGCGCCTCCACGCCAAAAATTGGGCGATTGTGGAGGTAAGCCTGCACGGACTCCGGGGAGCCAGGTTCCAGGGGCCGGCGCCGATCCAACTCACCTGCCTTCGTATCAGACAGGTGGGACGCCACAGTCTGGAAGAAAACAGACTAGCGGAGAGTCCGTGCGGGAGTCGTATGAGCCTACTCGGGCGGTAGTCCACGACGACCTGTCATTGGACCCTAGACAGCACCTTACGGAGGTGTGGTCCGATGGTGGAAGCCCCAGTGATTTTGCAGGGCCTGGGGAAGTCGGCTTGTCTGCTGCACATAGCAGGGTACGGTCGCATAGAGTGGTTGGAGCTCTTAGTGGAGCAACTCCTCCAGCGGGACCGGGACCGGGAAGAACGGGACTCACGGGCATCCACAAGCCGTGCAAGGAATCCTCTCAGTATCTCGTCGTCACCAGCCAGAAGTGCTAGCAGTTGCCCAGCCGCTGTATTTGAAGACGACCCGGGACAGCCAGTGACCGCTGAGCCAGAGCATGAGGAGGATATGCTAGACGTGGTGGGCAGGTTTGCCGCAACTACACAAACAGGGGAACCCCTGCACCACAAACTGGCGGGCACCATTGATTACCTGACTACTCACCAACTCCAGAGTCAGGTACTCAATGATACTATGGAGAAAATAAAACCGCCCGAGAACTGCATCAACCTCAGTGTGCCCCTGGTTAATGCTCAAATCTGGGGACACTTGAGTATGGCCACCAGGATGCAGGATGTCCGCCTCCAGCGTATCTTAAAGGTCCTCTCCACGGGCATAACGGCGTTTGCTAGGACCCTTGACGCGGATAATGTGTCCCGTGAACAACAAGATGCACTGACACTCCTATGCAACGCCTAGTATGTGATCAACTGCCTGCGTAAGAGCTTCATTAAGCCCACACTCAACCCCAAATTCGCGGGGTTGTGCCGTCCATCAACCGCTCCACCGCCTCAACAATTGTTTGGAGACCTGTCCAAACAAGTGAAGGAACTAGACGAGGAGGCCAAAACAGCTGGCCTCATGAAACCTCCTACGACTAGACTTCACCCATTCCACCGGCAACAGCCACACACAAACTGGAAACCGCGGCTGCCGGACAGGACACAAAGGACCTATCCACCTCCACTTCCCCAAACACAACGACTTTTTTTAGGACAAGGCCAACAGCGGCCTGCATGGAAGATGCGGCTGCCATCCCGTCAACCTCCACAACGTCCACCCAAAACGCCATACGTGAGGAACCGTCGTTAACCATGGAGGTAAGGGGGCCTGGTTCCTCTCAGACCGTAGCATCCCCTCCTGCACATTGCGATTGCGGGCTTTTTTGAGAATATGGAACACTATCACTACAGATGAGTTTATTTTACAAAGTGTTCAAGGCTATGTTATAGAATTTATTGGTGGTAAAAATCCCCCTACCCAGCATTCGCCTCATAGGAAATTTACACTATCCCAAAAAGAGGTGGAGGCAGGACATGCTGAAATTATACGGCTAGCAGCAAAAGGGGTAATTGGCAAGACAACGCACGAACCCCTTGAGTTTGCATCCAACATTTTCACCAAAATTAAAAAAGATGGGGGATGTCGGATTATAATAGACCTAACTGAGCTGAACACTTTTGTACAATATACCCACTTCAAAATGACATGCATCGATTTAAAAGATGCATACTATACGGTGTCCATCTCTGAAGCTCACAGGAAATTTCTAAAGTTTGTTTGGAAGGATCAATTATGGGAATACAAAGCATTGCCCAATGGAATCACCACAGCCCCTAGGCTGTTTACAAGATTAGTAAAACCTATATTGGCTCTTCTCCGACAACAAAATTATATGGCTATGGCATATTTAGATGATATCCTTATAGTGGGTCAGACCCTCCAATTGGCTACACGGGCAGTGGCTGCAATTAAGGCTCTCTTCGAGAAGCTGGGATTTGTAATCCATCCAGACAAGTCAAAATTGCACCCGGTACGGGTTATGGATTATTTGGGGATCACCCTAGACACCAACTTAATGATGATTACCATCCCAACCAATAAAGCTACTGCTAAAAAAGAAGAGTGCCACAGTCTTGCTTGCGCCAGGGTACCGACCATCCGGCAAATGGCAAAAGTAATAGGGAAATTGGTAGCTACATTCCCAGCTGCACAATTCGGACCGCTTCACTACCAAAATTTACAAAGAACAAAGATCACAGCATTAAAAGCAAATGCTGGGCACTTTGATCGGCCAATCCGGTTACCACCAAAGGCTAGAACCAAGCTACAATGGTGGGTTGACAATATTAGTGAGTGTCGTAGACCCATCATAGTAAGCAACCCAGACGTCGTGCTACAGACTGACGCAAGTGCACAAGGCTGGGGAGCAACTGATACAATGTCCAGTTGTGGTGGCAGATGGAACTCTCGTGAGTCTACCTTCCTTGAGTCACACGGGATAAATTATATAGAAATGCTTGGGGCATTTCATGGACTGCGGGCTTACTGTACTAACTCATGGACTTACATGTCCGCCTCCAAATAGATAACACTACAGTGGTGCCTTACATCAATCATATGGGTGGTATCAGGTTGCTATCTTGTGATGAATTGGCAAACACAATTTGGCACTGGTGCATTGAAGGGAATATTTGGATTACAGCGACCTATTTGCCAGGGAAGCTTAATACAGTGGCGGACACCAGGTCACGAGTATTCAATGACAACATCGAGTGGATGTTGAATTCCCAAATTTTTGGAGACATTATAGCTCACTATGGGACACCAGATATTGACCGTTTTGCTTCCAGGTTGAACCATCAGATACCAACGTATGTGTCTTGGGAACCAGACCCTGGGGCAATAGCAAAGGATGCGTTTTCTATCAATTGGGGGAAATGGTTTTGCTACGCATTTCCCCCATTTTGCCTCATCAGTCAGGTATTGCAGAAAATTAAACTGGACTCTGCAACTAGCATATTGATCATTCCCCACTGGCCTACACAGCCATGGTACCTGATGGTCGTTAAAATTTTGAAACAACCATGGATTTCAATTGAGAAACACCCCAAATTGATTACTCACCCAATTACGGGGGATAGTCATCCATGCCATGGTCACCTAAACTTGTTGGCTTGCAGGTTCTGAAAAGACCACTCATCAAGGCGGGCAACTCACCACGAGCCATGGAACTCATCTCAGCATCATGCCGAGAATCAACTCGGAATCAGTACCTCACGCAGATCAGAAAGTGGGAGGCATTCTGTGCTCGTACCAACAAGACTTCTAACACGGCAACTATCCCTGATGTCCTGGAATTCCTAGCTGGCCTCCATTTCGATGCTGGCCTTAGCTACAGAGCCATCAACAGCGCCAGGAGTGCACTGTCCTCATACCTGGATATAGGTATAGGCGCCAACCACCTGGTGTCTAAACTCATGAGGGGAGTGTTCAACACCAACCCTCCACGACCCAGATATACCTTCACCTGGGATGTAGGGATCGTGCTGACCCTACTGAGGAGCTGGGCTCCAATGAATGAGCTACCACTGAAACAGCTCACCCTCAAGGTGGTGATGCTGATGGCACTGACTACAGCCCAACAAGTCCAGACAATACTAAAACTGCGACTAGACAGCATGGTGGCCACCCTGGTCAAATAAATGTCTTCGTCCAGGATTTATTGAAGCAGCACAGGCTAGGGGTTCATGGGCTGCAGTTGGAGTTTCGGGCATACCCTGTAGATGCCACTCTCTGCATAGTCACCCATCTCCACCACTATATCGGAATTACAGGAGCCATCAGGACGAAGGAACAGGGGCTCCTCATCAGCCACAAACCTCCGCATCATCGGGTGACTGTACAGACTATCGCCAGGTGGCTCAGGGTGGTGTTGGATGCAGCAGGAGTTGCTACTAACATTTTTAAATCTCATTCCACTAGGGCTGCATCCACATCAGCGGCGAGGGCCATGGAGGTGCCCATGGACCACATCCTCGCCACCACGGGCTGGGCTAGTGAAGAAACCTTTCAACAGTTCTACAATAAGCCACTGGTCGCCCCTGCGACATTCGCAGAAGCTGTGCTGGGAACCGCTCAGTGAATGTCTGTCCCCGAATTAGGGGTTATTTGTTTGTTTTATTTGATTAATAAATTGTATTACTTTTTCAGCCAGTTTCGACTGAACTGCATTAACAGCCTTCCTCCATCAGACTTGCGGCGGTGTGATAGCATGGACGTTGTCCAGGGCGTGAAATCACAGAGCTTTGAAATCTTCACGGTCACTCACGTGACTCCGAAGTAAAATAGTAATTTACCAAGTTTGAAGGTTGATCTTTATTTTATGAGGAGTCGCGGTGAGGGATTTTGTGCCCCCTGCTCCCGCCCTCTATCATAAGGTCAACTCGGATGTTCTACGTTCTTCATCTTACTATTTTTAGTCATGGTGCGTTCTGTGATTCCACACCGCTGCTTTGAAGGATGTCGCGCATGCGTGCTGGCGGGGTCTTCACGAAATCCCTCACCGCGACTCCTCGTAAAATAAAGATCAACCTTCAAACTTGGTAAGTTCTCGTTTAATCTTATTATTTTATTCGATAGTGCAAATATTTATAATTAAAAAATAAATGTGCCAACTGGGATTTCATTTAAAACGCAATTTATAATGCTTGAAATGTACAAAAGTATTGAAAAATATTAGCACCATTATTAACACTATTTCTAAAATTGTGATTAATAGCATTTTTTTAACATTTGATCTAAAATCAATGAATAGTGATCTAGCCTGGTTGATACCTTGTTGGTAGTGTGTGATGAGGTGATGTTTGAACATGATTACATTAATCTTAACCTAAGGAATAAATTACTCATATTTATATAGCATCCTTTATGGTCGAATTCGTTTGGGAAAAAAAGCTGCCTTGTAACATCCCCACAGTAATCAGATACCACTGTCTCTTAAAAACCACAGATGCTACTTTCACCACCCATTGCTATTGAAATTGACAAGCAATTGCACTATTGGCATTTATGCAATATTATTCTATTAAACATTGCAATACCCAGCCTTTAGTATTTTTTGCTTGCAGTTACAAAAGTAAACATAGTTATTAAAATGGCTTTTAGTTTTCAAAATCTTGTAAGGGGAAAAATAACTTTGCTATTGGGAGTCTGAAACTTATTCATCCCTAACTCCCTTTTCCCCAATAGCTTGTACAATGCAATTTTCTATAACACAAGCTTTTTGAAAAGTGCAACTATTGTGTCATGGCAAAACCACCTGTACCGTGATATTTTTAATTGAGGAGAAGAATTTGGCCTAGGATTAACCTGGGCGATGTCATATGGAGGACAGGCTGTTGCCCATGCAGCACGTCCCCTCTCTCCACATCACTGATCCATCCAAAAGAACAGCAGGGCCGTTACAGTTTGGCACCAGCGCCGTCGCAGAAACTGCCAGAACGAGGTTGTAGACAATGACGAACTGCCTTAGTGGCTCAAACTCCGGATTTTCTTGAGGTTTACTCCAGGAGCCTTTTCCATGACTGGATATGGCCACAAGGCAGTGGAGGTTTTAAATCAGTTTTCCCTCTCCTAGATGGACTGCCTCCCCAGGCTGACGAGCCCCATCTGCCCAACAGACACAGTGTAATTATCTCTAATATCATTTGAATATCCAGTAGCATCATCTCCAAGATTTATATATTAATTATAATCTCTCCAAGATTTATATACTAATTATAATCTCTCCAGCATCACCTCCAAGATTATAATATTAATTATAAGCCACCAGCTATCTGCACCCACTGTCTTGGCTGAGTTTCTGTGTGTGGGCCTTCTGCACCCATCCATGCTTTCCTGTTCATTGTCTGCAATATGGCTTCCAGTGAAGTTTTTGGATATCCTGGCCCTGCCCTCTTTGCTAAAACTTTCTATAGTATCTCCAGAGTCAGTATGGATTCCAGAATGATTGTCAGCACCCAATGCAGCCACAATGCATTTCCTTTTAATGGCTTTAAATTGGGCAAATCAAGAGGTAATAGTCAAATGGTAGTTCATGCAAGGCTCACAGCCATTCGTGACATGACATGACATGACATGACATGAGTAGAACTAACATTCAAGCAGATTTACAATTATCAAGAGATTGCCATACCAGCATTGCAATTGACAATGAGGGTGATTTTAGTATCACAATCCCTATTCTCATTTGCAGTAGTTGTGCAATTTAGTCCTGCATAAATAGCTCCAGGTTTGAGTGTATGTATCTAGTCCTAGAAGTCCTAGTCTTGCTGACAGATTCTTAGCGTCATGAAGTCATACAATGCGAAACAGGCCACTTGGCACAATTCCCCCATGCTGAAGAAATGGCCCATCAAAGTTAGTCTAATTTTCCTGTGTTTGGTCCCTATCCCTCTGAATCTTTCCTATCCATGTACCATCCAAATGTATTTTAAATCTTGTTACTGTACCTAGCTTAACTATTTCCTTTGGTAGCTCTTTCCATATAACCACCCTCTGTGTGAAAAAAAATTCTTATTGGCACACTCTGATTATCAGTCATAGCCACCTCATAATTTTGCTTCTAGATTGGTGTTAATATCATATCTGTGAATGTGACAGGAACCCACTTGATGTCATTTGCTCCATATTAAAGGGACTGTCCAAATTTGGAGGAAAAGGGAGTAGGGAAGAAAAGACAGACTATTGGAATGAATTGTGATGATCAAATTCAAAGATGCCTCTTCATTGTGTGAAGGACTATTTAGAAATACTCGTCCATGGTAATGCAGCCATCAACTAGCTACACCAGGAGATCAGCACAGTGATGTGAATGTAGGAGGTACTTAGCTGTGAATATAGGAGATACTAGACTAAGTGGGACCCGCTGGGAGGCCTGGTCCCCAATGCAACCCAATGGGGTGTGAGGGAGTGGGTGGGTGTGGGGTAAAGGGGGTGGGTGTGCGGGAAATGGGGGTGGGTGTGCGGGAAATGGGGGGTGGTGTGGGGGGGTGCGAGGGGGGTGGTGTGGGGGGGGAAGAGGGGGGTGGTGTGGGGGGGTGGTGTGGGGGGGGGAAGAGGGGGGTGGTGTGGGGGGGGAAGAGGGGGGTGATGGAGAGGGGGAGAGGGGAGTGTTGTGGGGGAGAGGGTGTTGGGGAGAGGGGGAGGGTGGTGTGGGGGAGAAGAGGTTGTGGGGGAGGGGGGGGGGTGTGTGGGGTAAGAGGTGGGAGGGGGGTGTGGGGGAAGAGGGGGGAGGGGGGGTGTGGTGTGCGTGCGCGGGGGAGGGGTGGTGTGGTCGCACACTGCTCACCCCGCACCTTCAGCTTTCGGCCTCACACAGTGGCTCCCGGTCCAGCTCTGGCTTCACTTAATGGCTCCCGGTTCCACTCACCAGCTCCCGGCTCGTCATGCTGGTCCCCGCAGAAGCTATTCTCTCCGCACGCTGCGCTTTCTCTCCCCTCACGCTGCACGCTCTCCCTCCCCATGCTGCGTGCTCTCCCTCCCCACGCTGCGCGCACTCCCTCCAGCTTTAATCTCCTCGCCGCTCGGATTGACAGTGGGTGCCGGAAGGGGCAGTTTAAATTTTTTTCGAAACCTTCATAACGTTTGTATTATTCCACCAATTGGAACAAAACTTGTTGCACTTGCAGCACAGGAGAATGGCGAGGAAGATGCCGAAAATCCGTAGTGCTATCGGGTACTGTTTTTGATCAAATTTTAAATAAACGCAAACCGAAGAGGACAAAATGAGAGTTTTCGTATAATACAGATTACACCCACCTGCATCACTTTCTCTGGCAGCTCGTTCCATGTACGCACCATTCTGTGTGTGGAAAAGTTGCCCCTCGGGTCCCTTTTGCATTTCACCTTAAACCTATGCTATCTCGTATTAACTCCCCTAGCCTGAGAAAACAACTGGCTATACACTTTATCTATGCCTCTCATGATTTTGTATACCTTTATAAAGTCATCAACAGCATCCTATACGCAAGGGGAAAATTCCCAGCCAATCCAGTCTTTACATCTCAAACCTTTCAAACCTAGTAACATACTTTAAATCTTTTTAAAACTCTTTCCAGTTTTTTACTTCCTTCCTTCGGCATGTTGACCAGAATTGCACAGTACTCCAAAATGTGGCCTTGCCAACATCTGTCACATGATACACTCAATATTCTGGCAAGCATGGCAAATGCATTCTTAATCACGCTGACCACAGCTGTCATCATGTTCATGGAACTATATAACCACATCCCTAGGTCTCCGCGAGTCATTTTTAAAAAAAATGTCTCCCTTTATAAAGCAAGGCCTGTGGTATCCCTCAGAAGGGATTGAAATAATGTCCCTACAATTAAGTGTTAAACTAACTGGCCTGCAACTACCTGGGATGGAATAGTATATTTTAAAAATGAACTCAGTTTTTCTCCTCTCTTCCATCGATATCCCGCAGCTCTGCTCAAGCTCCTCCTCCCTCCTTTCGTATCAAGGACAGAGTCCCCCTTGTCCTCACCTTCCACGCCATCAGCCGTCGCAAACAGCATATAATCCTCCAACATTTTCGCCACCACCAACGGGATCCCTCTAATGGCCACATCATCCCATCTCCACACCTTTCTGCTTTCCGCTGAGACCATTTTCTCAAAAACTCCCTGGTCAACTCGTCCCTTCCCACCCAAACCACCCCCTCCCCAGGTACTTTCCCCTGCAACCGCAGGAGATGCAACGCCTGCCCCTTTATCCCCCTTGACCCCATCCAAGGACCCAACCAGTCTTTCCAGCTGAGTTAGAGGTTGACTTGCACCTCCTCCAACCTCATCTACTGTATACGCTGTTCCAGGTGTCAACTTCTCTACATCGGCGAGACCAAGTGCAGGCTCGGCAATCGTTTCGCTGAATCCTCAGCTCAGTCCCGACTTAACCCACCTGATCTCCCAGTGGCTCAGCACTTCAACTCCCCCTCCCATTACCAATCTGACTTTTATGTCCTGGGCCTCCTCCATTGTCAGAGGCCCAGCACAAATTGGAGGAACAGCACCTCATATTTTGCTTGGGTAGTTTACACTCCAGCAGTATGAACATTGACTTCTCTAACTTCAGATAACCCTTGCTTTCCCTCTCTATCCTCTCATTCTTCCCAGTTCTCCCACTAGTCTTACTGTCTCCGACTAGATTCTATCTTTGACACGCCCCCTTCCCTGACATCTGTCTGAAGAAGGGTCTCGACCCGAAACGTCACCCATTCCTCTCTCCAAAGATGCTGCCGGTCCCGCTGAGTTACTCCCTTTTGTGTCTACCTAGATTGGGTCTACCTTCAGTTTTTCCTCTTTTACTTTCAAGATTCATAGAAACATAGAAAATTGGTGCAGGAGGAGGCCATTCGGCCCTTTGAACCAACACTGCCATTCATTGTGATCATGGCTGATTGTCGGCTATCAATAACCCGTGCCTGCCTTCTCCACATATCCCTTGACTCCACTAGCCCCTAGAGCTCTATCCAACTCTCTCTTAAATCCATCCAGTGATTTGGCCTCCACTACCTTCTGTGGCAGGGAATTCCATAAATTCACAACTCTCTGGGTGAAAAAGTTTTTTCTCACCTCAGTCTTAAATGACCTCCCCTTTATTCTAAGACTGTGGCCCCTGGTTGTGGACTCGCACAGCATTGGGAACATTTTTCCTGCATCTAGCTTGTCCAGTCCTTTTATAATGTTATACGTTTCTATAAGATCCCCTCTCATCCTTCTAAACTCCAGTGAATACAATCCTGGTCTTTTCAATCTTTCCCCATATGACAGTCCCGCTACCCCAGGGATCAATCTCGTGAACCTACGCTGCACTGCCTCAATCACAAGGATGTCCTTCTTCAAATTCTGAGACCAAAACTGTACACAATACTCCAGATGTGGTCTCACACGAGCCCTATACAACTGCAGAAGAACCTCTTTACTCCTATACTGAAATCCTCTTCTTATGAAGGCCAACATTCCATTAGCTTTCTTCACTGCCTGCTGTACCTGCACGCCAACTTTCAGTGACCGGTGTGCAAGGACACCCAGGTCTCGCTGTACCTCCCCCTTACCTAACCTACCCTATTGAGATAATATTCTGCCCCCTTGTTTTTGCCGCCAAAGTGGATAACCTCACATTTATCTATATTACTGGACTAAGTGGGACCCGTTGGGTCCCATGCTCACATGGGAGTGCTGGTCCCCAGACGCAATATTCCACCTCTCCACCAATTCCAATATTGGTGGCCAGTGGTGGGGGGGGGGGGGGGGGGGCTTTCTGGAGCGCTGGTATGGGTGTTGTTTGTCTGCAGGGACTACTGGTCTCCAGAGGGCTAGTATGGACATTGTGGGCCAGATGGATTCTTGGGGTGGCAGCTCAGTCCCTCAAGCTTGATGTGCTGGCAGCTCACTCATGGCTGGTGGGCTGGCAGTTGACTCACGGCTATTCCTTGCAATTCCATTTCAAGCAGAGTGCAAGGCCATCAAATTCAAATCCATTTTCCTACCATTTCTAGCAGTGTGCAAGGCCACCAAATTCGAGTGCAGTTTCATACCTCTTCAAGCAGGGTGCAAGGCCACAAAATTCAAGTGCAGTTTCATACTATTTCAAGCAGGGTGCTAGGCCACCAAATTCAGGTTCAGTTTCTTACCACAAGGTAGGGTGCAAGGACACCGAATTCAAGTGCAGTTTCCACAACTTCAAGCAGGGTGCAAGGCCACCAAATTCAAGTGCATTTTCATACCACTTCAAGCAGGGTGCAAGGCCACCAAATTCAAATGCAGTTTCATACCATTCAAGGAGGGTGCAAAGCCACCAAATTCAAATGCAGTTTCATACCATTTCATGCAGGGTGCAAGGCCACCACATTCAAATGCAGTTTTATACCATTTCAAGCAAGGTGAAACCACCATAAAACCACACAAAACACCACACTCACAGTTCCTTAGACATCCAGTGTGTTCAGTTGATTCACAGCTCAGACAGAGTTGTGACCTCTCCCTCCCCCATCATGCAGAGACTGAGCCACACCCGCATTTCCGGGTTTTATAATCCCTCCCCCTTCCACCGGAAAAGGTGTGGCCTTCATGGCGTGATTGACAGGAGAGAGATTCTCAACATTTTTTAAACACTAATAATACTTTTATTTTTCATTGATGGGAAGAATCCTCTGCACCTGATCAGCGGAGGGGGATCGAGTAAGATGGGCAAAAATGACAGCCGTAAGTGGTAGCATTTTACCTAAAATCAATATAGTGCAAACAGGAAGTTGTCAAGTTTAGACAAACAACCCTTTGCAGTGCCTTTTCACTTCAACCCAAAACCCGCCCAAACAACCGTTTGCAGTGCCTTTTCACTTCAACCCAACCCCCCCCCCCCCAAACAACCCCATTGCAGAGCCTTTTCACTTCAACCCAACCCCCCCCCACCAAACAACCTTTTGCAGTGCCTTTTCACTTAAACCCCACCCCAAACAACCCTTTGCAGTGCTTCTTCACTTCAACCCAACCCCCCCCCCCAAACAACGCTTTGCAGTGCCTTTTCACTTCAACCCCCCCCCCCCCCAACAACCCTTTGCAGTGCCTTTTCGCTTCAACCCAAACCCCCCCAATCAACCCTTTGCAGTGCTTCTTCACTTCAACCCCAACCCCCCCCCCCCCCCAAACAACGCTTTGCAGTGCCTTTTCACTTCAACCCAACCCCCCCCCAAACAACCCTTTGCAGTGCCTTTTCGCTTCAACCCAAACCCCCCAATCAACCCTTTGCAGTGCCTTTTCGCTTAAACACAACCCCCCCAATCAACCCTTTGCAGTGCCTTTTCACTTCAACACAACCCCCCCCCCCCCCCAAACAACCATTTGCAGTGCATTTTTACTTCAACCCCCAAACCCCCCCCAAACAACCATTTGCAGTGCATTTTTACTTCAACCCCAAACCCCCCCCAAACAACCATTTGCAGAGCATTTTTACTTCAACCCAAACCCCCCCCCCCAAACAACCATTTTCAGTGCATTTTTACTTCAACCCAAACCCCTCCCGAAACAACCATTTTCAGTGCATTTTTACTTCAACCCAAACTCCCCCCAAACAACCATTTTCAGTACATTTTTACTTCAACCCAAAAACCCCCCAAACAACCATTTGCAGTGCATTTTTACTTCAACCCACCCCCCTCCCCCAAACAACCATTTGCAGTGCATTTTTACTTCAACCCAACCCCCCCCCCCCCCCCACCCCACCCCAAACAACCATTTGCAGTGCATTTTTACTTCAACCCAAACAACCATTTGCAGTGCACTTTTACTTCACCCAAACAACCATTGGCAGTGCATTTTTGATTCAACCCAAACAACCATTTGCAGTGCATTTTTACTTCAAACCAATCATATTTTCATTTTCAAACCACATTGAGGGCACTCACAGTTGAGTAGACACGTGTTCAGTGTTATTCAGAGCCTCGAGAGACGCGTGCCTCACTCAGTCTCTGGCTTCCTCCATCTTGCAGAGACTGAGTGAGGCATACCACTTCCTGGTTTTATAGTCCCTCCTCCTCCCTTCTGCAGGGGCAGCAGAGAGAATGGTGAATTTTTTTAAAACATTAATATCTCTCTGATTTTTCATCGATGGGAAAAATCCTCTGGTCCAGGAAGGCGGAGGGGGGCTCTTAACGAGGTGGCCAAACATAACTGCTGTAGGTCACGGCGTTCTCTCGGAAATCACAGCACAGTGAGCCAAAAGCAGTCAAGATCAGACTTTTAGTAATATAAATCATTAGTATGTTTACAGATTACAGCAGGAGATAGATCAAATGGAAAGATGGGAAGAGTGGTGGCAGATGGAATCTAACACATGAGTGTGAGGCAAAACGTTTTGGGAAGTCAAATAGGGATAATTCTACATAGTAAATGATCAGATGCTAGTAAATGGTGTTGAACAGGGGTATCTTGGGGCTCAAGTGCACATTTCACTATGTGGCCGCACAAGTAATTAGATTTGTGAATAAGGCACGTGGCATGCTTGCCTTAGGATAGGGCATAGAATATAAAGCGTGGGATGTTATGTTGCAACATGACAAAATACTGGTTAGGCTGCACTTGCCGTATTATGTGCATGCCTGATCACCACGCTACAGGGGAGAGAAGGTTGCATAGATTGTGCTTGTTTTTCCTAGAGTGAAGGAGGCTGAGGAAATTGAGGCAAAGATAGGGTAGTTAATTAAAATCTTTTTCTACTTACAAGGACATTTTCAGCCAATTTTCCCATATTGCCCCTTCTCAGCCTCTGGATTTAAAGTCAGTTTAAACTTGATAAATATTGGAATGGAGCAAATAAAAGAAATTATTGGTTGTACCATACCTTTTAATTCAAGCCACTAGCCTCATTTAAATGATTAGCGATACACTCCAGCCATTTATGAGGGATGCTGAGGAACAATGTGTAAAATGTATGAGGTTTTTCAGATTATCGTGATTCAGCACTGCTCTTGGACTTGGTGCTGTCCAGCAATCAATCTGGCGGTTGGATGCTCCAGCATGCTGTTCCTCAGCTATATTTCTGACAATCACATCGAAGTTCAAGGTATGGAAGTCAGGAACAGCCAGCTGGTATTTCCTCATGCAACCAACTGTGAACCATCATAATCCTGAGCCTATTGTGCTCCCGACGCGTCCTATCATCAGTTTCCAAAGCCCAGGAAAGTTAAAATGTTGTTGAAATAATCCTCTGTAAACAATTGCTCTTTGTAAATAAGTTGCATAAATGAAATATTCCAGGTGGTGGAATCACAAAAACAAAATAACTGCAGATACTGGAATTCTGAAATGGAAACAAAATGCTAGATGTACTCTGCAGGTCAGGAAGTATTTGTGTAGAAACATGGAGTTAACACCAGGTTAATGACCTTGCGTCAAATCTGTGTATTGCAGGCCACATTTCCTTTCATCTGGAAATTGCACACAAGCACCCGAGCCTGGACAAATTGAATGCATAATTTAGCCAAATGGTTGCAGTTTTCTGACGGGGTTTTTTGTGGCCCGATTTAAACCCAAACCGAAACTCAAGTTCTCTTAAAGGCTAAAATGTGTGCAGACAGTTAAATTGCCTCTTTTTAAGCATATGTTTTAAGCATCGAATAAAAAGTTTATATCATGAAAACTATTTGGTAAAGAGATATTGAGGTAAAATCTGGAAGCAAATTTGGCACTGAATAACCTTCCACAAAGGCTGTCTGGCCTGTGTCACACTGTGGTGAATTCTACTACTGTAAACAATGAATGGGAGCTGAAGAACAAGTGGCAGAGATTCCACATTGGGGCTTCGCAGGTGGAGATTCATGTGTTTAAAGGATGATTTCTGGCCCCAATGGAATAATGTTCAGAAGTTCAGTTCAAGCCCTCAAATCACAGCAGGTCTTCAAGAAAACTGCACCAATTCAAGAACATTTGGTGTGGCATATCCCTAGATGACGTGGCTTGCTTTTCTTGCCTCACTAGGTTTGCTATGATTATCAATCTTTTTTTCCTGCAGCATTTGGCGATTGTTTGTCAAATTTTAGAAATGGCACTGATTATCCTGACAACCTCCTTCCATTTCCACACTGCCTCTTGAAGCTTAACTGCCTGTATTTTTGCTTTCGCCATGTCCTTCTGATGGAGCAATGTCTCATCATCATGTGTCTCAGTTCCTGCAGCATGCCTGACTGACAGCATACAGGCAGGCAGCTTCCTGGTTTACAGCCAAGGTGACAATGTCTGCATGCTGAAGGCATTTAAAACTTGCAGCAGCTTGTTACTTTCCACGGCTAAATAGATGAATAGTTAATGAGAAGCATTTTCAGTAACTCAGTTAATCTACAATACTTTAATAGGCTAAATTCTGGAGAAAATACTGTGAGAACACTGGCAGTTCAGGTTAATTGATGCTGGTTAATCATACTATTGGTTGAAATCCGAGAGGAAAATCCAAACCTTTTTATCTATTACACAATGGTAAGTAACTCTTGTTGGCATCAATTGTCTTCATTCACTTTAGGGTGTGTTCAATAATACCCCAGCACAGCAATTAATTTCTTCAATTGTGATCATTTCTGGGCACTTGGTGCTATTTGAGATAATAGCATACTTTATACTAAATGGTGCTTTGGGTTTGATAATAAACTTTGACCCCTAGTACGGGGAAGCAAATGCAGTTGAGCAGTGTTCTCTTTACTGCTGTGACCATTACTTCAGTTCTCATTGACTCCCAGCACAACACTGCCTTTAAACTGGAAATCCCCCTCTCACAAACTATCAGTATTGTTGCGGATCTGGCTCTGGACTAATATAAATAGATGCTCTTCAACATCAACAGTTTTCTGACGGGGTTTTTTGTGGCCCGATTTAAACCCAAACCAAAACTCTTAACTAACAAGATAAATAATGTAAAAACTGAAAGCAACTGGCCTGGACGGAGACCCTGGCCGCGTCCTTAGGAACTGCGTGGATCAACTAGCGGGATTGTTTACGGACATCTTTAATCTCTTCCTACTCCGAGGTACTTACCTGCATCAAGAAGAGCATTATCATCCCAATGCCCAAGAAAAGCAAGATCTCATGCCTTAAAGATTATTGTCTAGTAGACTTGACATCCACCATCATGAAGTGCTTTGAGAGGTTAGTTATGGAACGCATTAAATCCAGTCTACCAATCAACCTTAACCCATTGCAGTTCACCTACTACCACAACAGGTCCCTGGCCCTACACTCATCCCTGGAACACCTGGATAAGAGAGGCACCTACCTCAGACCACAGGCCTGTTTTCAATACCGCTATCCCATCCAAGCTAATTTCCAAACTCGTGCAACATTGAGTCAGCACTCACCTCTGTAACTAGATCTTCGACTTCCTGACCAATAGACCATAACCAGTGAGGATTGGTGACAAATCATCCTCTGTGATAATCCTCAACACTGGTGCCCTGTTCTCAGCCCACTTCTTTACTCCTTATACACCCACAAACTGTGTAGCTAAATACAAATCCAACTCAATTTACAAATTGGCAGACAACACGGCCGCAGTGGGCTGGATATGAAATAATGACGAGACGGAGTGCAGGAAGGAGATTGAGAAAAATTGGAAACATTTTGCCTGAATCTAGCCTGTTCAATCCCAGTTGACCCATTCTTTCATCATATGTCAGTCCCGCCATCCTGGGAATAAACCTGGTGAACCTACGCTGCACTCCCTCAATAGCAAGAATGTCCTTCCTCAAACTAGGAGACCAAAACTGCACACACTACTCCAGGTGTGGTCTCACCAAGGCCCTGTACAACTGCAGTAGGACCTCCTTGCTCCTGTACTCAAATCCTCTCGCTATGAGGACCAACTTGCCATTTGCTTTCTTCACTGCCTGCTGTACCTGCATGCTTGCTTTTGGTGACTGATATACAATGACACCCAGGTCTTGTTGCACCTCCACTTTTCCTAATCTGACACCATTCAGATAATAATCTTCTGCCTTGTTCTTGCCACCAAAGTGGATAACCTCACATTTATCCACAATATACTGCATCTGCCATGCATCTGCCCACTCACCCAACCTATCCATCACCCTGCAGCCTCATAGCATCCTCCTCGCAGCTCACACTGCCACCCAGCTTTGTGTCATCCACAAACTTGATGATGTTGCATTCAATTCCCTCGTCTAAATCGTTAATCGTATAGTACTTACTTGGTGAGTAACCTGGTGTCAAGACAGCAACCTTTCCCTCAATGAAAACAAGACAAAGGAGATAGTGATCGACTATTGGAAGCGAAGTGGTACACATGCCGTGGTTTACATTGAGGCATTGTAGTGGAGATGGATGAAAGCCTCTAGGAGTAAATATTACCTGCAACTTGTCCTGGACCAGCCACATCGAAGCAAAGGCCAAGAAAACACACCAATGCCTCTACTTCCTTAGAAGGCTTAAGATGTTCGGCATGTCCCCAACAACTCTCACTGATGTCTACAGATGAGCTGTAGAAGACATTTTATTGGGATGCATCACAGCATGGTTTGGGAACAACTTCATCTAAGGCTGCAAGGAATTGCAAAGAATTGTGGACACAACTTCGACCCTCACGAAAATCAACCACCCTCCTATTGACTCCATCTACACTTCATGCTGCCTTGGCAAACCCACCAGCATAATCAATGATGACTGTCACCCCTCTTCTTCTCCCCTCTCTCATTAGGCAAGAGATACAGGTCTGAAAATGCATACCTCCAGATTCAGCGATGATTCTTCCCAGCTATTATCAGGCAACTGAACCATCTTATCACCAACTAAAGAACAGTCCAGGCCTATCATTTACCTCATTGGAGACCCTCAGTCTATTTTTAATAGGACTTCACTGGACTTTATCTTGCACTAAACGTTATTTCCTTTATCCTGTATCTATACACTGTGGACGACTTGATTGTAATTATGTATCGTCTTTCCACTGACTGGATAGTACGCAAAAAAAAGGTTTTCAATGTACCTCAGTAGAAGTGACAATAAACTAAACTAAACCATAATGATCATAAAATTTGACTGTGGAGAATTAATTTACTGTAGTTATTTGAGCAATGTGATATTTGAGCCATAATTATTTTCCTTTGTTCTACAGGAAGTTGGAAGCATCATTGGAAAGGTTAGTGCAGTTATTTTTAATTCTTTATCTTTCAGTTTTCAACATGTCTGAAGAAGGTTGCAGTCATTATATGAAATTTATTTTTCCCTTTATAGAAAGGGGAGACGGTGAAAAAGATGAGGGAGGAGGTAGGTTGAAGCTTGTATTTCTTCAACAAATGTTTTTTTTATTGTGATACTTGGGGAATTACCTATTTTAATTTGTAGAGTTGTGCAAGAATCAACATTTCAGAGGGATCCTGTCCAGAGCGCATTGTAACAATAACAGGCCCAACAGATGCCATTTTTAAGGCCTTTTCGATGATAGCAAACAAATTTGAAGAGGTGAGTAAGCATGCATTTTTAATTTTTAAAGACATTAAAATTGTATAATTTTTAAAAAGCAATACACTATTTTTTCAGGATCAGGGCACTGGCAAGGATAGCAATTATTGACCGTTCCAAGCTGTCCTTGAATACTTAGGATACATAGGATAATGAGTTACCTGCATTCCTGGTGAAGGTGCTCCAACAGTGCTGCTGGGGTGTGTTTAAGGATTTAGAGCCCGATCATGAAGGAAATGCAATCTATTTTCAAGTCAAGATAGTGTGCAACTTGGATTGATTGACTTTATTGGTAATATAAATAAATTGGAAAGAAATAAATGTTTTTACTTAGTAGATCAATTCACTACTTGTGGTGGTAATGAAATACATAGACAATACAGTATGATTTACAGGACAAATCAAAATAGGACGTACATGACCGCGAATTGAGGAATGCAGTTGAACAGAGGGATCTAGGAATAACTGCGCATAGTTCCCTGAAGGTGGAATCTCATGTAGATAGGGTGGTAAAGAAAGCTTTTGGTGTGCTGGCCTTTATAAATCAGAGCATTGAGTATAGAAGTTGGGATGTAATGTTAAAATTGTACAAGACATTGGTGAGGCCAATTCTGGAGTATGGTGTACAATTTTGGTTGCCAAATTATCGGAAAGATGTCAACAAAATAGAGAGAGTACAGAGGAGATTTACTAGAATGTTGTCTGGGTTTCAGCACCTCAATTCAATTCAATATAATCTTTAATTGTCATTGTGCAGTGTACAACACAGAGACTACAAAATGCAGTTGGTATCTCCGAAGGGCGAACTTACGAATAAACAAGTAATACATATACATATGCAGTGGTATCCGTGCAATTTTCTGGTGATTGGATAGTCCGGGGGGGGGGGGGGGGGGGTGTGAGGGGTGGAGACAGGCAGTCATTGAGGTGCAGCGTTGAGAAGTGTGACAGCCACAGGGAAGAAGCTGTTCTTGAGCCTGCTGGTCCGGCAGCGGAGGGACCTGTAGCATCTCCCGGATAGGAGGAGGGTAAACAGTCTATGGTTGGGGTGTGAGCTGTTCCTGACGATGCTGTGCGCCCTGCGCAGGCATCGTTTACTATGGACAGACTCAATGGAGGGGAGTGAGGAGCCTGTGATGCATTGGGCGATCTTCACCACCCTCTGCAGAGCTTTCCGGTCGGCAACAGAGCAGTTACCATACCATACTGTTATGCAGTTGGTAAGAATGCTCTCGATGGTGCAGCGGTAGAAGTTCACCAGAATCTGGGGAGACAGGTGGACCTTCTTAAGTCTCCTCAGGAAGAAGAGACGCTGGTGAGCCTTCTTGATCAGCGAGGATGTGTTGTGGGTCCAGGAGAGATCATCGGAGATGTTGACCCCCAGGAACCTGAAGCTGGAGACATGTTCCACCTCCGTCCTGTTGATATGGATGGGGTTGTGCGTGCAGCCTCTCGATCTCCTGAAGTCAACAATGAGCTCTTTGGTCTTCTTGGAGTTGAGGGCCAGGTTATTGTCGGCACACCATGCTGTTAGGAGTTGAACCTCCTCCCTGTAGGCCGACGCATCGTTGTTGCTGATGAGGCCAATCACCGTCGTGTCATCTGCATACTTGATGATGGTGTTGGTACCATGTACAGGTATGCAGTCGTAGGTGAAGAGGGAGTAGAGGAGGGGGCTCAGCACGCAGCCCTGGGGTGTTCAGGGTGAGCGTAGAAGAGGAGTGGTTATCCAACCTAACAGACTGTGGTCTGTTGGTTAGAAAGTCCAGTAACCAATTGCAGAGGGAGGGGTTGATGCCCAGGTCATCGAGTTTGGCGATCAATTTCAAGGGGATAATGGTGTTGAATGCTGAGCTGTAGTCGATGAACAGCATTCTCACATAAGTGTTTCTGTTGTCGAGGTGGGAGAGGGCGGAGTGGAGTGCCGTTGAGATGGCATCCTCTGTGCTCCTGTTCTTGCGGTATGCAAACCGGTAGGGGTCCAGAGTGGGAGGTAGGCAGCATTTGAGGTGTGCCATGACCAGCCTTTCAAAGCACTTGGCAATGATAGGGGTGAGTGCAACTGGGCGGAAGTTGTTGAGGCTCGCCACTGTGGAGTGTTTTGGCACTGGCACGATGGAGGTAGTTTTAAGGCACGTGGGGACAACTGCCTGGGCAAGTGACAGGTTGAAGATGTCAGTCCAGACGTCTGTCAGCTGTGCAGCACAGGTCCTGAGGACATGCCCGGGGATGCCGTCAGGGCCGGCAGCCTTACGTACATTGATCCTACTCAGTGCCACGTGCACGTCGTGGGGTTGAGTGTGAGGGGCTGGTGGTCATCGGGGAGCACAGCCTTGATGGCCAACTCTACGTTACAGAGAAAGGTTGAACAAGATAGGTCTTTATTCTTTGGAGCGTAGAAGGTTAAGGGGGGACTTGATAGAGGCCTTTAAAATTATGAGAGGGATAGACAGAGTTGACGTGGGTAAGCTTTTTCCATTGAGAGTAGGGACGATTCAAACAAGAGGACATGATTTGAGAATTAAGGGACAAATGTTTAGGGATGTTTTAGGGATAACATGAGGGGGCACCTCTTTACTCAGAGAGTGGTAGCTGTGTGGAATGAGCTTCCAGTGGAAGTGGTGGAGGCAGGTTCGATTTTATCATTTTAAAATAAATTGGATAGGTATATGGACGGGAAGGGAATGGAGGGTTATGGTCTCAGTGCAGGTAGATGGGACTAGGTGAGAGTAAGTGTTTTGGCAAGGACTAGAAAGGCCAAGATGGCCTGTTTCCGTGCTGTAATTGTTAAATTGTTATATGTATATTCCCCAACCGGAAACCATGGATAAACTGATCTCCACTTGAACTGAAGTTTAAGTCTGAAGTATTCAAGTCAAACGATCCTGAGCGGTACAAGAAATCTATCAATGACCTTCAGAGTCTTGGGCAGGCCTGTACTAATGGTTACTGAGGCAAAGAAAAGATCGTTTTCCTGGGAGTGAATCTGCAGAAGGCAACTGGTGATCAGTCCGAAGAAGGGTCTCGTCCCGAAACGTCACCCATTCCTTCTCTCCAGAGATGCTGCCTGTCCCGCCAAGTTACTCCAGCATTTTGTGTCCACTTTAAACCAGCGTCTGAAGTTCTTTCCTACACATTAGTGACATGGTGCCAGGGCACTGATGTCAGGGTCCACTTTAACCTATCATTGATCACTGTCACTAAGAGAGGAGAAGATTTTTTGTTTTCTATATTCTGACAAGGAGCACCTTTTTAAACAGTCGTTACGGACATATACTGATGAATTTAGGCATATTTATTGTTGTGAATTGCTGAAAACCTACTCCCTTTTGAGTAGTGAGAAAAAATTATATTTTCCATTAAATATTTACGAAAAGGTCAGTTTCATTAATGTATGCAACTAATGTTAGGAAGTACACCAAAAGGTCTTGGTAATATCCACAGTTATTATATTAACAAAAATGTTAACAAAATGACCTATAATGATAACAATGATATTCAAAAGATGTTCTACACAATAACATTCTAGAATCATTTAACAGGTTTCTTTTCTGGAAGCTCTTTCTTAGTCCAGAGACCCGCCCTGGAATTATTCAAATATATTACACTTGTTGTAGTCTGGATTGCCCCAGGTCATTACACTTTATTGAAGTCATTGGATCCCTGCTGTCTACAAATTCTGTTCCTTTGACTCTTAGCAATGTGTATGAATTATGTGAGCATTCAATTTCTATGGAATACAGAATGAACTGCATGTCTCCCATCATTCCTGGTAGCTATATTTGGTATAATCCCAGATATTCTGAGATGAGGATTAAAGATTTAAATGGAGTGATAAATCGTACTCTAATTCTCACTGACATTTATAATCACAGGACATAAGTGCTTCAATGACAAACAGTACAGTGGCAAGCAAACCACCTGTGACGTTACGCCTGGTTGTTCCAGCAAGTCAATGTGGCTCTCTCATAGGGAAAGGAGGTTCAAAAATCAAAGAAATACGTGAGGTAATGCATTAGAACATTTAAATCAAGTAATGTTAATATATTCCTTTTCCCAAGACAGGGTTAAGATAACATCAGAACAATACACACTCTTATTCAATGCATGTCTGTCCTGGAATGGAATATATTTAATTGTTATATATTTAGAAGTGTTTCAAGCAAATAATACTTTAACAAATTCTTCACATTGAGATTTTTGAATAACAGATCACTGTGAATTAATGTTTAAGCAATGTACTTTATAATCTGTAGATTGAAGTTGCCATTTAGCTCCATAATTGTATTCATAGAGTGTATATAAATGCACTAATTCACCTCTGTTTATAGACCACAGGAGCCCAGGTGCAGGTAGCCGGTGATATGCTTCCAAACTCCACAGAACGAGCAGTTACTATTTCTGGCACACCAGACGCCATCATTCTATGTGTAAAACAGATCTGTGTGGTGATGCTAGAGGTATGACATTTGGAGAAATGCAAGACCTTATTTTACCTTTGAACTTTGTATTCACGAACTTGAATAATGATAACTGTTGAAGTATTTGGTAATAAGGGTTAATTACTATCAGATCATGTAACTAAGTCAGAAAATGTATTTGTTAATTCAAAATTATTTTGTCATTGTTAATCATAAGAGTTCATTCTTATTCATTAGTAACATTGAATTTCATATTGGAATTAATGCTTTCAACTGTTTTATGAAAATCATTGCGAAAGCGAGAAAAACATATTTCTATTTACTAAGAAGAAATGTATGTAAAATATTGCTTCTATTGTTTTATGTTCCTTGTCTCTAGTCCCCACCCAAGGGCGCCACAATTCCCTATCGCCCAAAGCCTGCCTCTGCACCCGTCATTTTTGCAGGTGGCCAGGTAAGAGCAGACAACATTTTGACCTCTGCAGGAAACCACAGCATCTTGGCCCACCATCAGCCAGCACCTGTTAGTTTGCATGTTTTTTTCTGTCTTAATTAATAATTTAGAAATGTAGTGTGCCTGCATCTTATATATACAGGGGGAGACTAATAAATTAATTTCTGCTAATAATTGTAAAAGTTTTCATTATTTCATAGTGTTGTAGCTATGTTTGTTCTAACAAAGTAATTAAGCTGACTTTAATGTTAGAATTAATTTATAAATAATTTTTATGACTTTCTATTATAAGTCATAACATTATTAGCAATATTAGTCTTCCCCACCACAAACAATGGCTGTTAGATTGCAGAATGAAATGCCAAATGCCATATTACTTAGTTTTTATATTTTCAATGTAGTAATTTTCCAAATAGCTTTTTTTCAAAGTTGGGGAATTTATTACATTATATATTTGGAATGTTTCATTAACTGTTAACCATTTCAATGCTTTAAACATGTGCAATAGTTTCTATGTAAGGAACAGCATAACTAGCAATGAATATTACTTATTTTGACTATGTGAAAACACTATATGAGTTCTCTCATTGCTAATTTTAGATATCGGATTATAAAAATGATATTTTCCTGAAACATGCAGTTTCCTGCATCATGCAGACCAGGAGAGTCCACATTCACTTCTAAATGTGCACTGTTCTTAACTGGCGGTAGGATGTATCAGGCAACTGATGCAAAAACAACTTGATTTGGGAATGCATGGACATCAGATTGGGAAGGAGGGTTTTAGCTTGAGATGCCCCAGAATTGAAAGCTACTTCATTAAAGGCAGTTTCTTGGGATTCAGGATGAATTGCTTCCGCTCTTGTTTTACGGGTTTCTAGTGCTTTTCAGAATCTCCCTTTCCACTTTGAATGGTCATGGGCCAGTTTCAAGGCATCAGTGGGAATGTTGCACCTCAGAGAAACTTATCATTGAATTATTTTTCTCTCTCTCCCTAATAATCTCTTCCCATGATAGAGTTCAGATGAATACATGTTTTTTTAGCAGTCTGTTGCTTGTTGTTGGATTGGCATGGGCTGCCCAACGTAGCTGATTGAGAGTAACCAATATCTTAATGTTGGGAAAGGATGATTGACATTGATTTTCTTAGTCGTCCAGTAAATTTAGAGAACTTTATGGAGGCAGTTCTACAAGGCAATTCAGCATTGATACCCCCCATTATAATTCCTAATCATAAATGTTGTAGATTTTGGAAGCAGAAAGTGAAAAGGGAAGATTGATGTGTACAGGGATATATGCTATGCTGGACTGAACTCTTACCTCAAAGGAAAAGCATATTTCATTACTTACGACAATTTTTATTCAGTGCTTAGACATTTTGGCATTTGACAGTATTTGATTCATTTTAAACTTGGCTATTATTTTTGTTGTTGTTATTGTTTTTTACCTTTTGTGGGGTATGATTTTTTTTAATGTACATGGATAAATTTAACTGCACATTTTCAAACTCTTGTTTTAGGCATATGCAGTTCAGGGACAGTTTGCAATTCCTCATCCAGACGTGAGTCTTGGGCGCTAAAATCATTGCCGTCTTACATATTTGTTCTGGGCGGCATTTACTTTCTGTCATTAATAAGTGGATGACAGTTTCCTATAGACCTTGTTATGGTGTAGAATGGTAATACATATTGAGTGTTAAATATTTGAAGTTTAATTAAATATATATACGTTTTTAAGAAAATACGTTGGCCCAGATACAAATCATTGACTGCATGATAATATTTCAAGTTTAGTTAATCACATAAATGTAAATAGTATTTAAGCATGAACAATAGTTAATGAATATATAACAGCAGAAATGTAATTAGACTTAAGTTTATTTTTTAATAAAGTGACTGTTTTCAAATTATGCATCTTATTTAATTAATTCTGCATTTGTTAACTTAAATACGGTTACTGTATTCTTATATAATTCCATTTGATTGGTTAGCTCTAATTTCCCATCCTGCCCTGCAGTTGACCAAGCTTCACCAGTTGGCTATGCAGCATACCCCTTTTACTCCCCTTGGGCAGACTACCCCTGGTTTCCCTGGTACGTACCCTTGACTCCCTGGGGATGTCCTTTCTCAAAGCACCTTTATCTCCCATTGTCATTATATCACTTAATTAAATGTGGTTGATTACCAAGTTTCCTGTTGTCACGTTTAACTGTGACTGATTTTATAATTATCCTTGTAATAAGTTTATACCATTAATAGTTATCCATTGCTGTCTTGTACCCATGTTAACAGATTTCCTGTTTAAAAAAAATGTTGTAGCATTGTTTAAATGTAACATATCTGTTATTAATTCCAATGTAGTAAATTATGTTCTGTTCAATGTTCTTTAAATTTCATTTTGTCCTAGTATTAAACATTTATGTAATAGCAAAACTTTGGTATTCTCATTAACATACATCTGTTGCATGTTACATGAAAAAGTTGTATATGATATAGACAAACATAACCAAAGCCTGCTGAACAGTTTTTTTGTTTTTGTTATCATGTTTAATTTCCTTTTATTGTGGTGACTAATTTTGTTTTTTTTGTTGGAAAGATAGTTTCCTTTCTAATCCTTAATACAAACTTACATGCTGTCCCTCTCATCACTCTTTACTCACTCCCTGATGTTTACTTTTCATTGAATTATGTTCTCAGATTTTCTTTTTATCCTCTTCATGTTGCATCTTGTCAGATCTTTCAATTTCCCTTTCAATGTGAAAACCACCTCACCATTTTGCATCCATGTCTTGCTCTCTCTCCACATTCTCTGTACTTCTATTGCTTTTTCTCCTACATCGAGAGTTCTTTTTGTTTGTACTTTATTCATTATTCAATTGTTTTGTGCTCTTATTTTTTTTAATTCTGCACAGTTTGCTGTTTCAATATCCAATACTTATCTTTTGGCATTGCTTCTCCGTTATTGCTTTAAATATTTTAAGGCATTCTTATTTTTGGGTGTCTGTCGAGAATGGTTATAATAGACTTCCCTTTTTGTCCTAATGGCAGGATTGGATGCTACAGGTCAGACCAGTTCCCATGAACTTACTATTCCAAATGATGTAAGTGTCACCAAATTATCATCCCTGTTGTTCTTCATTTCCTTTTATTATCAATCATTACATTTATTTATCACTGTAAATGCTATCCTCCTTCAAACATGTTATCTGTGGATGCAGTAGATTTTTAAAATTAAAATGACAAATAAGCAACTCATGACTGCAAATATTCTTATCAGATTAACCTTAATTTTATATTGACATCAATTTAATTGTAATTTAAACATAGAAACATAGAAAATAGGTGCAGGAGGAGGCCATTCCGCCCTTCGAGCCAGCACCACCATTCATTGTGATCATGGCTGATCATTCACAATCAGTAACCTGTGCCTGCCTTCTCACCATAAATTCATGTTTTCTTTGATAAATTTTAGCATTGTGGCAAATGCACAATTACATAAGGTGGATATGTACACACATGGTTGACTCCTGCTCAGCATTTGCAATCTGCATTTTAAAAGGCCGTAAGTCCTGGAACACGGTACATGTAATTTCGAATTCGGAAGTTCAGGATTTACTGAATGGCATAATGCTGCAGAATTTCCTCTGATGCAGGATCTGAAGTGCATTGCCACCAAGGAGGATTTTATGTTTTACATTAAATTTATCTTTACATTAAAAAAGTTTTTATTTCTAATTTCCATAAACATACCTACTTCTCTTTTAAACATCCCAATGTTAAAGCCTTTCAATCAGATGATTCAACTGTTGCCTGCAACAGGCAGCTTTAAAACAAACTTAAATTATTTCTTCAAAAATGTATTGAACTTGCATTTGTGTATGTGTTTGATTATACACACTCCCTAAACTTCCAAATTATTTACCCACCTGATACTTTTTTCAGTTTATTCTATTGGCATCTTTGAAACCAAACTATACCACATTAAAAAACACAGGGAGAAAAAAGAAATAATCTGAACTGATCGTTTTGCTCTAAACCCATGGTGGCTGCTTCTTTTAAAATTTAAGGTAACATCTAAATTGACAATGATTCCAGGGAGATGGTTATTACAAGAAGAATACAAATGATTCTGAACTCTTAAAAATAATAAATTTGTAAAGCATGGCCACTGCAGAAGGCAGTGGTCGAGTTAGAATTATAATATGATTATGGTTGGAAGGCTGCTATTTGGCCCATGACATTTGTATCAGGTCTTCATCCCTATCCTCTCCAGATAGGCTTACAGATTATTTTCTTTCATATAAGGGCTTTAGTGATCACTCGGTACAGTGATTCTCAAATAACTGCTGGAGCCTACCAACAGTGTCTTATTTCATTTATTGAATAAGGCATTTTGTCCTATTGTTCCAGGGAATGACCGCCATGTTCACAAGTGTCAACATTTATAAGAATGAAAAGTGAAGCATTACACCCATAAACTGCAAGCAGTTTTCCAAATATGCCTTGACCGCACAAAAATGGTAAAAGTACAGAATTTTCTGAATAGAATGTTGTTGTTCACATATAATAAGAGTGTTGTCCTAAAATGTAGGCCAATGATTAAACAATCTCTTATTTGTCAGCAGACTTGCATGATTTAAAATGCAGTACACGCTTTAAATCAGTAAACAATGATTAATGATTTGATTTAAATCCATTTTAATTAAAGATAGAAAATAATTTTTGCTGGCCTAGGTGACAAGCATTAGTGACTAACATCCTGTTGCCTATCTTCTTATGGGAATGGTTGCTTTTTGTCCTCGCAGATTTTTTTTTTTCAGATAAGGGTTTTGACTGGAAGTGTCAGTGTGGTACCTAGGAAACTCCATCAAACATCATTGTATGAACAGAAATCGGGACAGTAAAAATTCACACGGAGTCTGGAGTTCACCTTCAGAAATAATTCTCCTAATTACAAGTTGGCCAACCAGGGAGACATCTGTCCCTGGGTAGATGTGCCCTGATCCAAACTTTACATTATTTTAATACTATTCTTCATTTACATTTCTCTCCATCACCTAAACCCAGCATGTGCTGGGAGTTCATAGGATGAGATAAGTTGTTTTTGCAGCTCTGTGCGACGTAAACCGTGTACAATTATGTCTTTACCATGTATGTAAAATGATAAGTTCCTACCCAGGAGTTTGTATACAGGTCAATATGTGGTATCTAGGCATGAATCCATTATACTTCACTTTTAGCTCACAGCTGGTGGTTGAAGCTGATATTATTCAGTTCTAACCAGTTTTCCAATGAGCCCTGTTGCTCAGTGTCATGAACAATGCCACAAACCTTCTTTACAAGAGGAAATGGCCCTTTTAGTATCCTCAAATGCTCAGTGAAATCTCAATGGAATAAGGTTCTCTAATAAACTTAACCATCCATATCATACTTGCCAACTAGTCTGATTTTATCGTATTTGCTCTGATTTTTAAGTTTAAAAAGGTGTGAAAAATCAGGACAGTAGGATTTTGAAATGAGGGGAAAAATACGACCAATCAACCGCTGTCTGTAAGGGGATTGCTTCCAATCACCGACCCGCTTCCCTTAAAATTCCTGTCCAATCAGCCGCTGTCTCCAAGGGCATTGTGTCCAATCACATAATGCGCTGGTCACTTGGCAGCCAATCAGACACTGTCTCCGAGGGACATTACGGCCAATCACCGACCAGCTTCAGAGAGAGAGAGAGAGAGAGAGGAGAGAGAGAGAGAGAGAGAGGGGGGGGGGGGGGGGGGGGGGGGGGGGGGAGAGGAGAGAGGGGGGGGGGGGAGAGAGAGAGAGAGGGAGAGAGAGAGGGGAGAGAGGGAGGGGAGAGAGGGAGGGGAGAGAGGGAGAGAGAGAGAGGTTTTTCATATTCAAATATTCGCAGGTATGCTATGTGCTTCTTGGTCTAATCTTCACGGTGTAATCTAGAGGCCGAAATTTTACTAATGGGATATTCTAAGGAATATGTTTAATTTTATAGTTTAATAGAATGCATTTTAAATTTTGGGTATGTTATTGGTATGTTGGCATTCATAGCGAAAGGATTTGAGTATAGGAGCAGGGAGGTTCTACTGCAGTTGTACAGGGTTTTGGTGAGACCACACCTGGAGTATTGCGTACAGTTTTGGTCTCCAAATCTGAGAAAATACATTCTTGCCATAGAGGGGGTACAGAGAAGGTTCACCAGACTGATTCCTGGGATGGCAGGACTTTCATATGAAGAAAGACTGGACAGACTTGGCTTGTACTCGCTAGAATTTAGAAGACTGAGGGGGGGTCTTATAGGAACTTACAAAATTCTTAAGGGGTTGGATAGGCTAGATGCAGGAAGATTGTTCCCGATGTAGGGGAGGTCCAGAACAAGGGGTCACAGTCTAAGGATAAGGGGGAATTCCTTTAGGACCGAGATGAGGAAAACATTTTTCACACAGGGAGTGGCGAATCTCTGGAATTATCTGCCACAGAAGGTAGTTGAGGCCAGTTCATTGGCTACATTTAAGAGGGAGTTAGATGTGGCCCTTATGGCTAAAGGGATTAGGGGGTATGGAGAGAAGGCAGGTACAGGATACTGAGTTGGATGATCAGCCATGATCATATTGAATGGCGGTGCAGGCTCAAATGGCCGAATGGCCTACTCCTGCACCTATTTTCTATGTTTCTATGTATAGCTTTTCAAATTTAAAAAAATCAATAATTAATATTACTTGGTAAATTACGATTCTTCTGCACATCCCTTTAACGGATGATGATGTGTTTCTATTTTTCTTTCATGACAGTTAATTGGATGCATTATTGGCAGACAAGGAACCAAAATAAATGAAATTAGACAGATGTCTGGAGCACAAATCAAAATTGCGAATGCCATAGAAGGTTCCACAGAGCGACAGATTACCATCACAGGATCCCCTGCCAACATTAGCCTGGCACAATATCTCATAAATGCAAGGTAGGTTCCCTCTTTATTGTTCCCTGGAAGGACGCAACAGATGAGAAGTTGTGCCTTAATTGTGTAGTCTAAGTGAGCTCTCCAACCTCATGTATTGAAAATGCGTGGGAATCAGTCATGATTGTCATTCCCTAAATAAAAGAAAAATCATAATCCAAGACATTATATACAATAGATTCAGATTTTTCCCCCATTGTGTCTCATTACTATTCATACCGCCAATAATAATTTTAACAGTAAAAGCATTTCAGTTATTAAACGGTTTTAACTGTGAATCTATACATAACAAACCTGCTGTTGTAATGAGTAGCTCTTAAACCCCTGTCTCATGGGGAGAGTGCTGCTGTTACAATGCTTTCGATTTTATTCTGCCCTCCCCCTTCCACAGAAAAATGCCTAAATTTGTCTTTGCACCCGCTCTCCTGGGAGCAATCCAAACCAGGGGAACAATGAACCCTCAAAGGCTTTGTCGTTCCTTGCTCCTATATATGGACCTGGCTCGCTCGCAACTGTATGAACGCTCGATCAACCAGGCATCGGCCAACACGGAGGCCTGATTACTGAAAACAAAGTCAACTTGTACCAGACCTCATCATCTTCCTTCCGCCTACCCGTAACCACGGCACCACACTTTCAACATAAACCTTAATATATAAAGAATATATTATGGGACATTGGGTCTGCCACCCAAGCTAATTCACTCCCCGGCCACAATAAAACCATACAGCAATTACAGCACGGAAACAGGCCATCTCGGCCCTTTTACTCTGTGCCGAACACTTATTGTCACCTAGTCCCATCTACCTGCACTCAGACCGGAGCGTGGCAAGTGGGTTACTGACCCCAATCCCCTCCTTCACAACGCCAGACTCCCCAAACACTGTGAACTGAGCTCTCCCCGCACCCCGGGAAATACAGTATTTAAAAACATAAAGCACCAAGAAATGCACTTACCACGTTATTGGTTACTGGACGGTGCGCATTTTCCCTTTGTAGGTCATATCAATAGATGCGGCCGCGCTGTATCTCAAAGCCACAGGATGGAGATGTCTTCTTTAACATTGTTGCTTTATTAAAACATACCTTCATTCACGGTTGGCTCAAGAGTAACGGGAGAGGAACTTGGTAACTCAGGAGAGGAAGTTGGAACATCGCAGCAATGACATACCTGTGGGAATTCGGTTAAACACTTGATCATAAACTTGAAGTCTCGTACACAACCATGAGTCTTTCACTCGGGGTACCTCGTGGGTCAACTCGCACCGTGAGACAGGGCCATTACTATTGCTACACTGCTAATATTAATACATTTTATTACTATGGAACTGCAGCATGACTCAGTGAATAATGACTTGGTCAAGATCATTTCACTGCAGTCTCGTTTGAAATTTCCACAATTGAAAAGTTCATAGTTTCCTGAACTTCTTGGGAATTATGTGGGTACTGGAAAAGGTTAGGACAGAAAAGACAAATTTTTGAAGTTAAATATATGATGAATTATCACTGAAAATGTAAGGTAAAAATACATTTTTATCAAATCTATCAAGAAAATAATGCCAAAATATTATCAATAACTAGTAAACTAATAACAATAAACTGCTGGGGAAACTCAGAAGGTCAGATGGTATCTACTGTGGGAAATAAACACATTGTTGATCCATTTCCCTCCACAGATGCTGTCTGACCTGCTGAGTCCCTCCAGCAGTTTGTTTTCTGCTTTAGACTCCAGCATCTGCAGTCACGTGTGTCTCAAGTAATGCAATCATGGTTTATATATTTTGCACTAATCATTTTTTACTTGATTGCTGGGTAAGTGCCTGTGTGAGGTCAAATATTAACTGTGGAAAAATTGCTTTTGCATGTTTCTATGACAATTCACAAGATCGCAGTATTGCCATATATTACACATACAACTCCATTGATGAGAAACTGTAATGTAGATTTTTTGTATTTCTGCTCTATTATCCATTCCTTTATCAGGCAAGACAATCACAATACATCTAACCTAATCCCTTAAGCTAAAATTCAGTTAGTAAATTCAATTAGATTTGACATGGAGTTCAATGCATGAAAATATTTTTAAAAACACTGTTTGAAAAATCAGCATTACTAACAAAAATGCTAATTTTCTTACATGGACAGTCATCATTAAAATCAACTACAAATTTTAAAAAATCAATAGAGAATAAGAAATGCAGTTTGTAAACATAGAAAACCAATGACGTTGTCATTATGTCATCACTTCAGAAGTTAATTTCTCTGGGTCTCATGCAACATAATAAATTTTCTGTGGATGTAATGACCTCTGACTGGACTTGGTGCAGCACCCGTCTACTTGGTCCTCTGTAGCTTTGCCCAGTGTCCAGCACAGTAGTATCCACATTGGTTTTGAGGTCCTCAGCAGCTACTACCCGGAAAACATTGTTTTTTGTTAAACTATTGGATTGATGCAATAGTTACAAAATAATAGTTTCCTAATGCTATGATCCTGCTCCCATTTTGTGATAGCTTCTATGAGTTTAGAATAAAGCAGAACAGTCTTCAGTATTCAAGTGAATCCGAATTACACCTCGGCAATGAGACTAATGGTATGTTTGCCTTAATTGGTCAGGGCATTGAGTATAAGAGTCTGGACGTAATGATGCAGCTCTATAGGACTCCAGTGAGACTGCATTTGGAGTATTGTGAAGGAAGGAACTGCTGATGCTGGTTTACACCTGAGATAGACCCAAAATGCTAGAGTTACCCAGCAGGACAGATAGCATCTCAGGATAGAAGTAATGGGTGACGACACCCATTCCTTCTATCCAGAGATGCTGCCTGTCCCGCTGATTTACTCCAGCAGTTTGTGTCTATCTATGGAGTATTGCATACAGTTCTGGTCACCCCATTACAGGAAGGGTGTGGCGGTTTCAACAGGAATTTGCAGAAGAGGTTTACCAGAATGCTGCCAGGGTTAAAGGGTATTGGCTATATGGAGAGGTTGTACAGACTTGGATTATTTTCTCTGGAATGTTGGAGGCTGAGGGAAGACGATTTAAAATTATGAGAGGCATAGATTGGGTAGACAGGGTGGAAATCTCAAAGTCTATTGGGCATAACTTTAAGGTGAGAGTAGAAAAGTTTAAAGGATATATGCAGGGCAGGTTTTTTTTACACAGTAGGTGATGGGTGCCTGGAACACACAGCTAGGGGTGTTGATGCAGGCAGATATAATTTTGGCATTGAAGAGGTTTTTGGAAAGGCAAGGATGTGCAGAGAATTGAGGAGTATGGATCACGTGCGGGCAAAAGAGATTAGTATGTCTTGGAATCCTATTTGGCACAGACAATATGGGTTGAATGGCCTTATCCTGTGATGCACATTTCACTATTCGATGTACAACAATTGGTGCTAGTTTACATCAAAATGAAGACATAGTCAACAACCGAGTTATCTATTGGGATAACCGAGTTATTGGGATATTGAAAAAGGAGTAAAAAAATCTGTTATTACACCACAAATATTAAGAATTTTTGAATTCTATATATTCAGTTTCTCTTAAGAATTTTGACATAAGGAAATAAAAATAAAATATGGGCTTTTTATTCCCCTTTCTGAAAGGTTACCATGTAATTAATTTCGAACAGTTAGAACTGTTCCACCCAATTCCATGAAAATGATAATGCCAGATATCTCACTCTACATTTTATTTTCATCTAAATTAACTTCAGGTTGAGAGTAATCAGTGAATATTTTGATTTCTAAGAATATCCAATGACGACTTCAAATCTATGCTGCTGCTTAGGAATAAATTAGGGGGAAGGGTTGAAACATATAAGATTGTTCAGGGCTTGGACACACTAGAGGCAGAAAACATGTTCCCGATGTTGGAGGAGTCCAGAACCAGGGGCCACAGTTTAAGAATAAGGAGTAAGCCATTTAGAACGGAGACGAGGAAACACTTTTTCTCACAGAGAGTGGTGAATCTGTGGAATTCTCTGCCTCAGAGGGCAGTGGAGGCAGGTTCTCTGGATGCTTTCAAGAGAGAGCTAGATAGGGCTCTTAAAAATAGCGGAGTCAAGTGATATGGGGAGAAGGCAGGAACGGGGTACTGATTGGGGATGATCAGCCATGATCACATTGAATGGCGGTGCTGGCTCGAAGGGCCAAATGGCCTACTCCTGCACCTATTATCTATTGTCTATTGTATCTTCTGGTCAAAGGTTAATTTCAGCGCACTGGTTAGAAAGGAAGAAAATCAATGCAGTTCCTTTTAGTAAATGGGATTGTTGAACAATAATGAGCTGCATGTGTATGGACATTAGTATCTAGCAATATCTGTGGTTGATCAACCCATAAAGCACTAAATAGATGATAATTGATTTGGATGAGACTTGGATAAATATCACTCCTTTCAAAATGCTAATTTAGCATATGAGACATCAAGTAAAGAAGGACATTCTCTGGAATTTGGACTTTGTACTGGTACATAGACAGGAAATGTGTAGAGGGATATGGGCCAAACATGACAGATGGGACTAGTGTAGATCGGGGGGGGGGGGCATCTTGGTCGGCATGGCCAAGTTGAGTCACAGGGCCTGTTTGCTATATGCTATATGGCTCTATGTGTAAGATGGGGAACTAGCAAGAGAATAAAATTGGAAAAGCATTGTTGTAGGAACAAATGTAAAGGCCACGTGATGGTGGTGTTCAAAGTAATAGGCAACTTATTAAAACTGGTGCATGAGGAGACCGGACAAAACTGATCTACTGAGCATGACTTTGTACAGCTTTTACATTCTCAGCTGACAAGATTACACAGAAACTTGATTAACAGTAAAACTAAGCACAGCAATGGTAGTTTGGTATTGACATGGACAGAGAACTGGTTGGCAGACAGGAAGCAAAGAGTAGGAATTAACGGCTCCTTTTCAGAATGGCAGGCAGTGACCAGTGGGGGTGCTGCAAAGCTCAGTGCTGGGACCCCAGTGATTTACAATATATATTAACAATTTAGATGAAGGAATTAAATGTAACATATATAGGTTTGCGGAAGACACAAAGCTGGGTGGCAGTGTGAGCAGCGAGGAGCATGCTGTGAGTTGAGTTGAGTTGAGTTTTTTTATTGTCATTCAAACTTATTCGTTTGAACAAAATTGCGTACCTTGCAGCCATGACAGAAAATAAAGTAACAGAACACACAATGAGCACAGTTTAAAATCCATCACAGTGACTCCAGGCACCTCCTCACTGTGATGGAAGGCAAAAAATCTTAAAGTCTTATCTCTTCCTTGCTTGCTGCGCCTCTGTGTTGAGGCGATCCAGGCTTTCGATGTTGGGCTCCCCGCCTGGTGATGGTAAGTCCCGTGGCCGAATCCAAACTCCACGAACGGGCCAATTCAAACTCCGCGGCCCGGGGCGGACGAAGCTGCCAACCTCCAGTCCAGCAGACGAAGCTGTTGTTGCGGGAGCTCCGGAGAATCGGTCACCAACCTGGGACCTGTGAGCTCCCGATATTGTCGTCCACTGGGCCCGCGGCCGAAGCCTCGGAGGCTCCGAAGTCGGGCCGCAGTGCCACCACAGCCCCGAAGTCGGCCAGGTTCGCGATGGTGAGTCCACAGGCTCTGCCTCCGGAGCCTCGTGGTCGGTTCCAGTTGGAGGCCGCCAGCTCCATGATTAGGCCTCAGCGCAAACGGAGACGGGGACGGAGATATGACAAAGAAAAGGTCGCATCCCCTTGAAGGAAGAGGTTAAAACAAGTTTCCACCACCCCCCACACATACACAACTAAATATAAACTAAAACATACATCTAACAAGACAAAATAAAACAAAAAAAAGGAAAACACAGACGGACTGCAGGCGAGCCGCAGCTGCTTGGGCAGCGCTGCCACTTCCGGATGTGGCTGCAGGGTGACAGAAAGGTTGGGTGAGTGGGCCGATGCATGGCAGATGCAGTATAATGCGGATAAATGTGAGGTTATCCACTTTGGTGGCAAGAACAAGAAGGCAGATTATTATTTGAATGCAGCAAGAAGGAACTGCAGATGCTGGTTTAAGCTAAAGATGGACACAAAAAGCTACAGTAACTGGAGAGAAGGAATGGATGACATTTCGGGTCATGACTGTTCTTCATACTGGTTAGGGATAAGGGAAACAAGAGATATAGATGGTGATGCGGAGAGATAAAGAACAATGAATGAAAGAAATGCAAAAAAGTAACGATGATAAAGGCCATTGTAAGCTGTTTGTAGGGTGAAAATGAGAAGCTGGTGTGACTTGGGTGGGGGAGGGATAGAGGGAGAGGGAATACCGGGGCTACCAGAAGTGAGAGAAATCAATATTCATACCACTGGGCTGTAAGCTGCCCAAGCAAAATATGAGATGATGTTCCTTCAATTTGTGTTTAACCTCACTCTGACAATCGAGGAGATCGAGGACAGAAAGGTCTGTGTAGAAATGGGAAGGAGAATTAAAGTGTCCAGCAACTGGGCGATCAGGTTGGTTCAGGTGTATAAGAGTCCGCATGTTGAACAACGGATACAGTCAATGAGATTGGAGATGCAACTGAACCTCTGCCTAATCTGAAAGGACTGTCGGGGTCCCTGGACAGAGTCAAGGGAAGAGGTATAGATTTGAGATTCAAGAGAGTTTATTGTCATGTGTCCCTGATAGAAATTCTTGCTTTGCTTCAGCACAACAGAACATAGTAAGCATTGACTACAAAACAGAGCAGTGTGTCCATTTACCATTATATACACACATGAATAAATAAACTGATAAAGTGCAAATAACAGATAATAATGGGCTATTTTACTTCGGAGCCACGTGAGTGACTACATGAAGAAGGCCGTTCAGCCCACATGCGCATCCTTACGTTGACTTGCTTGCGCAATGAGCCGACTGGCGGCAGCGTTGCTCTGTCCAGCGGTAAGTGAAACCTGAAGGTAGGTTTCACCTTATTCCCAGGTTTTGTGTTTTTCTTTTTTTGCAGGAATCTCTGTCCAGAGATAAACCTGCTCGACTAATTGGGGCGAAGTCCGGACGGACTGCGGGGAATCCCGGTCTCGGCCACGGATACCAGGACCGAGGGGAAACCGGCTACAGAGACCGCGGAAGTGCGGGTAGCCGGCGGGCGGCGGGTTCACCACCCAAAGTCACTGACAACACAGTCAGTGGCTTCCAGACCGGTTGTGGTTCCCAGGAAGGGGGTTAAACAAACAACAAGCCAGGAAAGGTCTGTGAAACCAGGCCAGGAGGTTCCCCCCCCCCCCCCGACATACAGGGGTCAGCTGTTTCCAGACTGCTGTGGTTCCCCAGGAAGGGGGTAAAACCAACAGCAAGTCGGGTAGGCCTGTGGACGTCTGGCCCGGAGGGACCTCTCCAAAATATAGCGATCAGCCGCTTCCAGACTGCTGTGGGTCCCCAGAAAGTGGGTAAAACCAAAGGTAAGACGGTCAGGCCTGTGGACTAGGGGAGTCAGGCCAGGAGGTTTCCTGATGGAGAGGATCCCCTCCTACTTGGGTAACGTCTTTAAACGTTCAAACCCACATGGAGCACCTGATGGAGAGGTGCTCCACAATGATATGCTCCAAAGGAGGGAGTTATGAGCCCTGGAATAATGGGGAACCCGCAGGCAGCGGCACCTGTTTCAGGGCGGCACAATATCTCCCTCTCTGAGGAGGGGAGCATTCAGGGTCAGTTTCAGTCTGACCCAGAAAAAACAACCTGATATAGGTCCGCTGGAGTGGCCATGTCAGTGCAGGTATCCTCAGGGGCCTGCAGCAGCACCTGTTTTCAGGGCTGCCTACGAATCTCCCTCTCTGTGGAGGGGAGTGCGAGTGGTCAGTATGTAACTGACTTCAAATTCTAAGTATGTCCGTGGAACATACTGGAGCACATGCATATGGCTTCAAGAGATACTCGCAAACGAAGGAATAGCTGCCGGAAGAGTTGGTCTCCAGCCATTGGCAGAATACCCGCAAGGAGTCAGAGTTCTCTCACGCTACAGTGCCGGCAGTGAACAGCGCTATCAGGGTGACATTGGAGGGCATGAAATCCAGGAAATGAAACCAGCCGCCGAATCCTCTCTTCAGGTAAGACCAGGATGAGGAAAGAAAAAGCTGTTGGACTAATCAAGGTACCGACGACGAGCAAAGCTGCATCGGTAGGCGACGACACACCCCATGCCTCCATCCGGGGTAAGCGGTTCACTGAAGCCGGTAGCAGCTTGAAAGCTGGGCACGGAAATATGGCGAGCGTTGTCTTTCCAGGCAGGCTCAGAATTATGGCCAGAGTTGTCTTACAAGGCAGGCTCAGTATGAAGAGGTTTTCAGACCAAGGCCCAAGCCGGTCTCAAGGGAAATATGGAATCTACGCACCCTACCAGTCCTACTCTCCAATCAAGGAGGGGAAAAAGAACCCGCACCAGCGGCCTTTGGGCTTACCATAAGACCAGCGGTAGCCATGGAGGTAGGTGGGTCTGGTTCTTCCAAAACATGGGTTTGTGGACCATTTACATGTTGGTAATATATACACTTGTGTTTTTGTACAAGTGACAACGATAACATGAGATTCAGATCTGGGTTTAATAAACTGATGATAACATGTGATTACTTTATACTGCACAACATACATAGGTTCCAAGCACGCTTGGAATTGGGGCCGGAGTTGTCTTTCGAAACAGGCCCAGTATTATGGGCAGGATTGCCTTTCAGGACAGGGTGAAAGATGGAGCATGTCACTTCATCCAGATTTAACTCGTATGTGCAGTATAGACTTTCAAAATGGGAAACTTCGTTACTGTCTAACTATTGATTCTATAGGAGCTATATGGCAAGCATCGATCTCAAAGATGCGTGCTATTCAGTTCCCATTCACAGGGATCACCGGAGATATTTGAAATTTATCTGGATGGGTCAATGATAGCAGTTAAAGTGTTGCAAAATGGGCTAACTTCAGCTCTCAGGTTTATTTACCAAATTACTCAAACCAGTGCTTGGGCTGCTCAGAGCTCTAGAACATTTGTTATCACCTATCTGGATGATGTTTTAAACGCTGTATTTTACTAAAATTAACTGTTGCAGCCCAAACTATATTTGAGAAATTGGGGTCCTTTAATCCATCCAGTTAAATTTAAGTTGACACCAATCAGAACAATTGACTATTGAGATTTACATTTAACTATCAACTTAACAGGGACTCTGCCCTGGGGCAAGAGATGGAATTAACAGAAGCCTGTAACAACCTTGTTGTTATTAAACAGCCTTCTATTCATCAAGTGTAATTGGCAATATAGCAGCTGTGTTTCAGCGGTGCAAATTGGGCCTTTGCATTATCAGAACTTACAACGTGCAAAGAATTAACCCCTCAAGTACCATATAGGTCATTGCTAATAGACCTATGCTATTACCAGCTGAAGCTACCAAAGTCACAATGGTGGCAGTATTCAGCATTGCTCTAGTAATTTTGGTCAGTAATCTTCAGTAATTACAAACTGATGCTAGTCCTCAAAGATGAGAAATTACGAATGCCATCTCCAGTTACGGAGGCGGATTGCATGAGTCACTAATTTTTCAGTTATTGGTATCAACTACCTATAAACACTAGGTGCATTCTTAGGTTAAAGGTTATTGTGAGAATATGCATCATCTGTATGCTCAACTCCAAGTTGATACAATATGGTGGTGGCATATTTTCCACATGGGTGCAATAAAGTTAAAGTATCCTATGATATTAACCTAACCTCATTCGAGGATATTGTATCATCAAGTGAAATCAATGACAACACAGAATGGATGTTGGATCACAAAGTATTTAATGTCATTATGGGTCGATGGAACACCGAATATCGATATGTTTACATCCAGGCTCATTTACCATTTGCAAAATATGTGGCATACAGTGGCGAGAGATACACTATCGCCACACTGGGGAGGAATGTTCTTGCAAGTCTTTCCTCCATACTGCCACATCAGTCGGGTCTTGCAATAATCCAACAAGATACCGCTTCAGGCATTTCGAACTGCCTGACTGGCATTCCCGCTAATGTTGGGAATAATATAGAACCTAATATGGTTATTCAAAACATAAAACTTGCTGGTTCTGCCTGTGACACGGGAAACCAGCCTCTGCCAAGAAAATCAATTCATTGATTTGCAGACTCTGGGATGACTATGCCTGTGGTACGGTTGTCAGACCGATCCATGTAATGCTCACCACAGAGTGCAGGGAAAGCACCAAAAGGCAGCACGTTTCCACATCAACAGATGGGAATTTTTGTTTAAATACACATGTTATATATTATACAGCACGGATAACTGACGTCTTACAGTTCATTTTCAAATGGGTCTTTGACAATAATTAAGTTAAAGTACCATTAAGTTAACTGTGCCAACAGGCCTTCTCATCATATTTGCTGCAGCAAGTGGGACCCACACTATAGGGTCTCATCCTCTGATATCCAGAATTATATAGGATATCTTTAACACAAGTTCTCCCAGGCCCGGTTACACGGAAGTATGGGACATTGACGTAATGTTAACATTACTTCACCAGGGGGCTCCAGCTACATCCTTATAACCATATAATAACCATATAACAATTACAGCACGGAAACAGGCCCTCTCGGCCCTTCCAGTCCGTGCCGACCATTTGTTTTCCCCTAGTCCCATCTACCTGCACTCAGACCATACCCCTCCATTCCCTTCACGTCCATATACCTATCCACTTTAGTCTTAAATGTTAAAATCGATCCTGCCTCCACCACTTCTGCTGGAAGCTGATTCCACACAGCCACCACCCTCTGAGTAAAGAAATTCCCCCTCACGTTACCCTGAAACTTCTGTCCCTTAATTCTCATGTCATGCCCTCTTGTTTGAATCTTCCCTACCCTCAATGGGAAAAACGTATCCACGTCAACTCTGTCTATCCCTTTCATCATTTTAAAGACCTCAATCAAGTCCCCCCTTAACCTTCTGCGCTCAAAGAGTAAAACAAAGAATAAAGACCTAACTTGTTCAACCTTTCTCTGTAACATAGTTGCTGGAACCCTGGCAACATTCTAGTAAATCTCCTCTGTACTCTCTCTATTTTGTTGACTTCCTTCCTATAACTAGGCGACCAAAATTGTACACCATACTCCAGAATTGGTCTTACCAATGCCTTGTACAATTTTAACATTACTTCCCTACTCCTATATTCAATGCTCTGATTTATAAAGGCCAGCACACCAAAGGCTTTCTTTACCACCCTATCTACATGCGATTCCACCTTCAGGGAACTATGCACAGTTATTCCTAGATCCCTCTGTTCCACAGCATTCCTCAATTCCCTACCATTTACCATGTACTTCCTATTTTGATTTGTCCTGCCAAGATGTAGCACTTCACACTTAACAGCATTAAACTCAATCTGCCATCTTTCAGCCCACTTTTCCAAATGGCCCAAATCTCTCTGTAGACTTTGAAAATCTACTTCATTATCCACAACACCACCTATCTTAGTATCATCTGCATACTTACTTATCCAATTTTCCACCCCATCATCCAGATCATTGATGTACATGACAAACAACAGTGGACCCAACACAGATCCCTGAGGCACCCCACTGGTCACCGGCTTCCAACCTGACAAACAGCCATCCACCATTACTCTCTGACATCTCCCATTCAGCCACTGTTGAATCCATCTTGCTACTCCGCCATTAACTCCCAAAGATTGAACCTTCTTAACCAACCTTCCATGGGGAACCTTGTCAAAGGCCTTACTGAAATCCATATAGCCAACATCCACTGTTTTACCCTCATCAATTTCCCTAGTTACTGCTTCAAAAAATTCAAGAAGGTTTGTCAAACATGACCTTCCAGGCACAAATCCATGTTGACTGTTCCTGATCAGACCCTGTTTATCCAGATGCTTATATATATTTATCTCTAAGTATCCTTTCCATTAATTTGCCCACCACTGACGTCAAACTAATAGGTCTATAATTGCTAGGTTTATTCTTTGAACCCTTTTTAAACAAAGGAACAACATGCGCAGTACGCCAATCCTCCGGCACTATTCCCATTTCTAATGACATTTGAAATATTTCTGTCATAGCTCCTGCTATTTCTACACTACCTTCCCTCAATGTCCTAGGGAATATCCTGTCAGGACCTGGAGACTTATCCACTTTTATATTTTTTCAAAAGTGTCAGTACTTCCTCCTCTTTGAATCTCATAGTTTCCATAGCTACTCTACCATAACTCACAGAGTTCAATATCCTTCTCCTTGGTGAATACCGAAGAAAAGAAATTGTTCAATATCTCCTCCATCTCTTTTGGCTCTGCAGATAGCTGTCCATTCTGGTTCTCTAATGGTCCAATTTTATCCCTCGTTATCCTTTTGCTATTAATATAGCTGTAGAAACCCTTTGGGTTTACTTTCACCTTTCTTGCCAAAGCAACCTCATATCTTCTTTTAGCCTTCCTAATTTCTTTCTTAATATTCTTTTTACATTCTTTATACTCCTCTAGCACCTCATTTACTCCATGCCTCCTATAATTATTGTAGATATCTCTTTTTTCGAAACAAGTGTCCAATTTCCCTTGAAAACCATGGCTCTTTCCAATTTTTACTATTTCCTTTCAACCTAACAGGGACATAAAGATTCTGTACTCTTACAATTTCCCCTTTAAATGCCCTCCATTTCTCTTCTACATCCTTCCCATGAAACAAAGTGTCCCAATTCACTCCTTTAAAATCCTTACGCATTCCCTCAAAGTTAGCCTTTCTCCAATCAAAAATCTCCACCCTAGGTCCAGTTCTGACTCTCTCCATAATTATATTGAAACTAATGGTATTGTGATCACTGGTCCCGAAGTGCTCACCAACGCATACCTCCGTCACCTGACCTGCCTCATTTCCTAACAGGAGGTTCAGCACTGCCCCCTTCTCTGGTCGATACCTCTATGTACTGCTGCAAAAAACTATCCTGCACACATTTAACAAACTCCAAACCATCCAGCCCATTTACAGAATGTGTTTTCCCAGTCTATTTTTGGAAAATTGAAATCTCCCACAATCACTACCTTGTGCTTACTACTAATATCTGCTATCTCCTTACATATTTGCTCTTCCAATTCTCGCTCCCCATTTGGCGGTCTATAGTACACCCCTAAAAGTGTTGCTACACCATTCCCACTTCTCAGTTCCACCCAAATAGCCTCCCTAGACGAGCCCTCTAATCTATCCTGCCAAAGCACTGCTGTAATATCTTCTCTGACAAGCAATGCAACACCTCCCCCTCTGGACCCTCCAATTCTATCACACCTGAAGCAACATTATGCCTCTGTCCCACTTCGGAAACCTGAACGGAAACCTCTCGAGAGTTTGCGCCTCACCCAAGGTTTCCGTGCGGTTCCCGGAGGTTTTTGTCAGTTTCCCTAATGGTCGAAAGTGTTTTCCGTTTTCAAAATCGGTAATTTTTTAGTCGAAGCCGGTTGCGATGCTAGTTGAAGGTGGTTGCCGGAGGACAAAAACCTCCGGGAACCACACGGAAACCTTGGGTGGGGCGCAAAGTCTCCAGAGGTTTCCGTTCAGGTTTCCTAAGTGGGACAGGGGCATTATCTTTAGCCGGCTCTCATAAGGTATTTATCCTCATGGCACTGGCCACAGTGCAACGGCTCCAGTCACTACATAAATTGCAACTAGATAGTATGGTTACATCTGCTAATAACATAATATTTCATGTTTTTGATTTAATTAACCAGAACTAACCAGGGGCATTAGGTCTCAAACTAGTTTCATGGCATACCCTATGGACCTTTGGTAATGTGTGGTCACACATTTACAACTATACGTCTAGGTCACCTAGAGCCTCAGAGGCTCCAAACTAGCAATGTTTGTTAGATACAAAAAACTTCATAAGATGTATTAGTTCTACCATCTCCAGGTGGGTAAAAACGGGGTTTTGGCTAATGCATGAGTCGATACCAATATTTACAACACTCACCCCACCAGGGCTGCTACTACATCAGCCCCAAGGGTAATGTACGTTCCACTGGACCACATCCTAGTACCTGCAGGATGGTCAAACAAACATACTTTCCCACATTTTATATAACCCATTGCCAAACCGGGGGTATTTGCCAACTCCATTTTAGATTCTGTTTTATAGTTTCCCCCTGGATGAAAGGGGTCACTGTTATTTTCTTTTGATGATTAAAGCATCAGCATTTTAACAGTCATGTCTGAATGCATTAATCTTTTTCACTCATCCATGGTCACTTCATGCAGTGTGTAATGCATGGACCCGTTTCCGGCATTGAAATCACAGAGCTTTGAAATCTTCACGTAGTCACTCACATGACTCCGAAGTAAAATAGTAAGATTAAATGAGAAATTACCAGTTTGAAGTTTGATCTTGATTTTATGAGGAGTTACGATGAGTGATTACGTGCCCACTGCTCCCAACCCTCATATTATTAAGGTCATCTGGTAGTTCTACTCTTCTCTAATCTTACTATGTTCAGTTCAACCATTATTATCTGTGATTTCACACCACTGCTTCGAAGATTGACGTGCATGCGGGCTGAACGGCCTACTTCACGTAATCGCTCATCGTAATCGTAAACATCGTAACTTAGAGTTTTATCTGAGCCAAGTTTAATAGCCTGATGGCTGTAGGGAAGTAGCTATTCCAGAACCTGGTCATTGCAGTCTCCTGAAGGTAGCAGGGAGATGAGTGTGTGGCCAGGATGGTGTGGGTCCTTGATGATACTGCCAGCCTTTTTCAGGCAGCAGATAGATCCCCTCGATGGAAGGGAGGTCAGAGCTGATGATGGACTGGGTAGTGTTTACTACTTTTTGTAGTCTCTTCCTCTCCAGGGCGCTCAAGTTGCCGTACCAAGCCATGATGCAACCGGTCAGCATACTCTCTACTGTGCACCTGTAGAAGTTAGAGAGAGTCCTCCTTGATAAACCGACTCTCCGTAATCTTCTCAGGAAGTAGAGGTGCTGATGTGTTTTCTTAATAGCCACAGGTGTTGCATCGGAATGTACCTGGGCAAGGATGGTTTGTGTGGGAAGGGTTGAGTTAACCAGGGAGTTGTGGAGGGAACAGTCTCTGCGGAAGGAGGAAAGTGGTGGAGATGGGAAAATGTGGCTATAGCCATATAATGATATAACAATTACAGCACGGAAACAAGCCATCTCGGCCCTTCTAGTCCGTGCCGAACACTTACTCTCTCCTAGTCCCATCTACCTGTACTCAGACCATAACCCTCCATTCCTTTCCAATTTATTTTTAAATGATAAAATTAAACCTGTCTCCACCACTTCCCCTGGAAGCTCATTCCACACAGCTACAACTCTCTGAGTAAAGAAGTACCCCTCAAGTTACCCCTAAACTTCTGTCCCTTAATTCTCAAATCATGTCCTCTTGTTTGAATCTTCCCTACTCTCAATGGAAATTGCTTATCCATGTCAACTCTGTCTATCCCTCATCATTTAAAGACCTCTGTCAAGTCCCCCCTTAACCTTCTGCGCTCCAAAGAATAAAGACCTAATTTGTTCAACCTTTCTCTGTAACTTAGGTGCCGAAACCCAGGCAACATTCTAGTAAATCTCCTCTGTACTCTCTCTATTTTGTTGACATCTTTTGGCATACTCCAGAATTGGCCTCACCAATGCCTTGTACAATTTTAACATTACATCCCAACTTCTATACTCAATGTTCTGATTTATAAAGGCCAGCACACCAAAAGCTTTCTTTACAACCCTATCGACATGAGATTCCACCTTCAGGGAACTATGCACAGTTATTCCTAGATCCCTCTGTTCAACTGCATTCCTCAATTCTCTACCATTTATCATGTACGTCCTATTTTGATTTGCCCTGCCAAGATGTAGCACCTCATACTTATCAGCATTAAACTCCAACTGCCATATTTCAGCCCACTCTTACAAATGGCCTAAATCTCTCTGCAGACTTTGAAAATCTACTTCATTATCCACACCACCACCTATCTTAATATCATCTGCATACTTACTAATCCAATTTACTACACCATCATTCAGATAATTGATGTATATGACAAACAACAGTGGTCCCAACACAGATCCTTGAGGCACCCCACTAGTCACTGGCCTCCAACCTGACAAACAGCCATCCACCATTACTTTCTGGCATCTCCCATTCAGCCACTGTTGAATTCCATCTTGCTACTTCACCAACTTCCATGTGGAACCTTGTCAAAGGCCTTACTGAAATCCATATATACAATATCCACCGCTTTACCCTCATCAATTTCCCTAGTAACCTCTTCAAAAAAATCAAGAAGATGAGTTAAACATGACCTTCCAGGCACAAATCCATGTTGACTGTTCCTAATCAGACCCTGTTTATCCAGATGCTTATATATATTATCTCTAAGTATCCTTTCCATTAATTTGCCCTCCATTGACGTCAAACTAACAGGTCTATAATTGCTAGGTTTACTCTTAGAACCCGTTATCCTTGTGGTATTTATATAGCTGTAGAAACCCTTTGGATTTACTTTCACCTTACTTGCCAAAGCAACCTCATATATTTTTTTAGCTTTTCTAATTTCTTTCTTAAGATTTTTTTTACATTCTTTATACTCCTCAAGCGCCTCATTTACTCCATGCTGCCAATAATTATTGTAGATCTCTCTCTTTTTCCGAACCAAGTGTCCAATTTCCCTTGAAAACCCCAACACATACCTCCGCCACCTGACCTGTCTCATTTCCTAACAGGAGGTTCTGCACTGCCTCTTCTCTAGTAGGTACCTCTATGTATTGCTGCAAAAAACTATCCTGCACACATTTTACAAACTCAAAACCATCCAGCCCTTTTACACCATGTGTTTCCCAGTCTATGTGGGGAAAATTGAAATCTCCCACAATCACTACCTTGTGCTTACTACTAATATCTGCAATCTCCTTACATATTTGCTCTTCCAATTCTCGCTCCCCATTAGGCGGTCTATAATACACCCCTATAGGTGTTGCTACACCTTTCCCATTTCTCAGTTCCACCCAAATAGCCTCCCTAGACAAGCTCTCTAATCTATCCTGCCAAAGCACTGCTGTAATATATTCCCTGACAAGCAATGCAACACCTCCACCTCTCGCCCCTCCAATTCTATCATACCTGAAGCAACAAAATCCTGGAATATTTAGTTTCCAATCACAGCCATCGTGCAACCATGTTTCACTAATCGCCACAACATCATACTTCCAGGTGTCAATCCAGGCTCTAAGCTCATCCACCTTTCTTAAAATGCTCCTAGCATTAAAATATACACATTTAAGAAACTCAACACCTCTTATTCTCTGTTTATTATCTTTTTCTTATTTCTCCCCTACATGTTGGGTCTGAGTGCTTTCCTTCTCTGCCTCCTGCCTCACACACTGTCTACTAGCTTTCTCTATTTGAGTCCCTCCCCTCAACCGTTCTAGTTTAAAGTCTCCCCAGTAGCCTTTGCAAATCTCCCCGCCAGGATATTGGTCCCCCTCAGGCTCAAGTGCAACCCGTCCTTTTTGTACAGGTCACACCTTCTCCAAAAGAGGTCCCAATGATCCAGAATCCTGAATCCCTGCCCTCTGCACCAGTCCCTCAGCCACGCATTTATCCTCCATCTCACTCCATTCCTCCTGTCATTGTCACGTGGCACAGGCAGTAATCCTGAGATTGTTACTTTTGTGGTCCTTCTCCTTAACTCTCTTCCTAACTCCCTAAATTCTCCTTTCAGGACCTCTGCTCTTTTTTTACCTATGTCATTGGTACCTATATGTACCACGACCTCAGGCTCCTCTCCCTCCCATTTCAGGATATCTTGGACACGTTCAGACACATCCCGGACCCTGACACCGGGGAGGCAAACTACCATCCGGGTCTCCTGACTGCGTCCACAGAATCGCCTACCTGACCCCCTAACTATAGAGTCCCCTATTACTATTGCCTTCCTCTTCTTTTCCCTACCCTTCTGATCAACAGGGCCGGTCTCTGTGTCGGAGGCCCAGCCGCTGTCGCTACCCCTTATTTCCAAGGTGTACAGCCACCCGGATACTCTCTAGTCCCTGCCTCTGCCCATTGCCCCTCCTAACCGTGACCCACTTGTCTTCATCCAGTGGTCTTGGAGTGACCACCTCTCTGTAACTCCTCTCTATGACCTCCTCACTTTCCCTGACCAGACAGAGGTCATCGAGCTGCTGCTCCAGGTTCCTAATACGGTCCCTTAGGAGCCCCATCTCGACGCACCTGGTGCAGATGTGGACGTCTGGAAGGCTATCAGACTCCATGACTTCCCACATCTGACATTCAGAACAGTAAACTGCCCTGGCCCTCATTCTCCCCTCTTACCCAGGATACAATACAAAGTGCTGGAAGAAATCAGCAGGGATCTGACTTCCAATCAGCTGCTTCCTCTAGTCCACTTCCACCAATCAGCGGCTTCCTCAAGCCCACTTATTTTGAAATGTAGAACGTTACAGATTGGGTACTCCTCCCGATCCAACGGCTCCTGGGCTAGTGGTGGGATCCCATTGGAGGTGGTGGAAATTTTGGAGGATTATGTGTTGTATGTGACGGATGATAATACAATACAGTACAATGTATTTGTTGTCATTTGAACCTCATTGACGTTCAAACAAAATTTGGTTTCTGCAGTCATACAACAAGAAAAAAGAACCAAGACACAACACAATTTACACAAACATCCACCTCAGCGATTCTCCTCCTCACTGTGATGGAAGGCAAAGTCTTATCTCTCCCCTGCACTCCCCATTCTCCACCCGATGTGAAAGTCAAAGCCCCTGATGGGTGATGGTAAATAGGTCCCGCGGCCATTAAGGCCGCGCCGGGCGATCCAAGGCCCCGCTCCAGGTTATTTTGCAACCTCGCAACTCGGGCGGGAGAAGTTGCCGTTGCGGAAGCTCCGAAAAGCGGTCTCCCACCAGGGACCTGCGAGCTCCGGTGTTACCGTCCACCGGGCCTGCGGCTGGACCCTCCGAAGCTCTGGGGTCGGGCCGCAGCAGGGCGCCACCACAGCTCCTCCCATTCCGAACTCGGCCAGCCCCACAATGGTGAGTAGTCCGCAGGCTCCGCGACTGGAGCCCCCAGGTCGTTCCGGTTGGAGGCAGCTCCACGGTGCTAGGCCCCAACGACAACGGAGACCTGACAGAGAAAAGGTCGGGTCCCCTGTACATGGAAAAGATTTTTTAAGTTTCCCCCACCCCGCACATACCTAGTTAAAAAACACTATAAACTACACTCAACGGGACAAGAAAATAAAAAAAGACTGACGGACTGCAGAGGCCGCTGCGGCGTGGGTCGCATTGGGTGGAAGATAAGAACTAGAGGGATTCTGTCTCTGTTGCGACTTAAGGGAGGGGGAGCAAGGGGGGAGCAAGGGTAGAGCTGCGGGGTCCCGGGGTCCCGAGGAAACATGAGTGAGGGCCTCCTCTATGATGGGAGAGTGGAACCCCCGTTCCCTAAAGAATGAGGGCATCTCGGATATTCTAGTATGGAACACCTCGGGTGTAGATGCGGCATAGATGGAGGAATTGTAGGGGATAGAGTTTTTGCAGGAAGCAGGGTGGGAAGAAGTGTCAGATTAGGAAAAGGCTGAGGTGCAACGAGACCTGGGTGTCCTTGTACATCAATCACTGAAAGTAAGCATGCAATTACAGCAGGCAGTGAAGAAAGCAAGTGGCATGTTGGCCTTCTTAGCGAGAGGATTTGAGTATAGGAGCAAGGAGGTCCTACTGCAGTTGTACAGGGCCCTGGGAGACCACATCTGGAGCATTGTGTGAAGTTTGGTCTCCTAATTTGAGGAAGGATTTTCTTACTATGGAGGGAGTGCAGCATAGGTTCACTGGGTAATTCCCGGGATGGCGGGACTGACATATGATGAAAGAATGTATTGACTGGGCTTAAATTCACTGGAATTTTGAAGGATGAGAGGGAATCTTATAGAAATATATTTAATTCTTAATGGATTGGACAGGCTAGATGCAGGAAAAAAATTCCCACTATTGGGGGAGTCCAGAACCAGGGGAGACAGTTTGAGAATAAGGGGTAGGCCATTTAGGACTGAGATGAGGAAAAACTTTTTCATCCAGAGAGTTGTGAATCTGTGGAATCCTCTGCCACAGATGGCAGTGGAGACTAATTCACTGGATGTATTCTAGAGAGAGTTTATCGCTAATTAGCTCTTATCGCTAACAGAATTAAGGGATATGGGGAGAAAGCAGGAACGGGGTACTGATTTTGGAGGATCGTTCATGATCATATTGAATGGCGGTGCTGGCTCGAACGGCCGAATGGCCTACTCCTGCACCTATTTTCTATGTTTCTAAACTCTGTGTAGCCAATTTGATTATTACAAACCTTCCACTAGATACATTTTTCTCTCAGTTGAAGTTGTATTGAGTTTAGTCCCTGATAAAAAAAACAAACATATGGTTCGTACTGACTAGCAGCTCAACCCACACTGACTGCGTATTGTTAATATTCCCAATTTGCATATTGACATGTATGTAGCATTCAATATTCAACATGGAATTTGTGAAGAATATTAATTTGCTACATACATGCTTATTCTGAGAATAATATTTTGATGTGTAGGAAAGAACTGCAGATGCTGATTTAAATCGAAGGTAGACACAAAATGCTGGGGTAACAGCGGGACAGGCAGCATCTCTGGAGAGAAGGAATGGGTGACATTTTGGGTCGAGACCCTTCTGACTGATGTCAGGTGAGTGGGCGGGACAGAGATAGAATGTAGGAGATGGGGCGGGACAAAGATAGAATGTATGCGGAGACAGTAGGACTGGTGGGAGAACTGGGAAGGGGGAGGGGATGGAGAGAGAGGGAAAGCAAGGGCTATTTGAATCAATCACAATCACAATCACAATATTACTTTATTAGGCAAGTATGTTTTACAACATACGAGGAATTTCATTTGCCAAGTCAGTCATACAAATAAAAAGCAACGGAACACACAAAATACATTTTAACATAAACATCCACCACAGTGTCTCCTCCACATTTCTCACTGTGATGGGATGCGAAAAAAAGCTCAAATCTCTTCACTTCTATGTTCTCCCGTGGTCGGGGCCTCGAGCCCTCCGTTGACGGGACGTTTTTAACTCCCGAAGCCATCGATGTTTGGGCCCTCCGCCAAGGGTAGATCAGCTTCTGCATTGGGGTCAGCTCCCCCGCGCCGGCAATCGGACCCCGGGTCGGGGTTGGTCGAGCCTCTGCTTCGTTGAAGCTTCCCGACTCGGCCTCTCCTGAGACTGCGAGCTCTTGATGGTAAGTCCGCCGGCCACAGTTGGAGCGATCCCAGGCAAGGGATCAGCTCTGATGTTAAGTCCATGCCCCGTGATGGGGCTCGTCAATCCAAAGAGGCCTCCAGCTCCATCGATGGTTGGCCGCAGAGCGACTGGAGATGCGACCCGGAAAACAATCGCATATCCGGCAAAGTAAGAAACTGAAAAGAAAGTTTTCCCCGATCCCCTCCCCCTCCACCCACATAAAACAAACCGGAGAACAACAGAAGATAACCAAAAAGACAACAAGGGGAGAAAAGATGAGGTACGAAGGTAAGCTAGCCAAGAATATAAAGCAGGATAGTAAAAGCTTCTTTAGGTATGTGAAGAGGAAAAAAATAGTGAAGACCAAAGTTGGACCCTTGAAGACCGAAAAAGGTGAATTTATTATGGGGAACAAGGAAATGGCAGATGAGTTGAACAGGTACTTTGGATCTGTCACATGGTATTGGGGGTAGAGTGCTGACTTGGATAGAGAAGTGGTTGGCAGACAGGAAACAAAGAGTAGGGATTAATGGGTCCCTTTCAGAATGGCAGGCAGTGACTAGTCGGGTACCGCAAGGCTCGGTGCTGGGACCGCAGCTATTTACAATATACATCAATGATTTGGATGAAGGGATTCAAATTAACATTAGCAAATTTGCAGATGACACAAAGCTGGGTGGCAGTGTGAACTGTGAGGAGGATGCTATGAGAATGCAGGGTGACTTGGACAGGTTGGGGGAGTGGGCAGATGCATGGCAGATGAAGTTTAAAGCGGATGAATGTGAGGTTATCCACTTTGGTAGCAAAAACAGGAAGGCAGATTACTATCTAAATGGCCTCAAGTTGGAAAAATGGGAAGTACAACGTGATCTGGGGGTCCTTGTACATCAGTCTATAAAAGTAAGGTACAGGTACAGCAGGCAGTGAAGAAAGCGAATGGCATGTTGGCCTTTATAACAAGAGGAATCGAATATAGGAGCAAAGAGGTCCTTCTGCAGTTGTACGGAGCCCTAGTGAGACCACACCTGGAGTATTGTGTGCAGTTTTGGTCCCCTAATTTGAGGAAGGACGTTCTTGCTATTGAGGGAGTGCAGAGTAGGTTTACAAGGTTAATTCCTGAGATGGCAGGACTGTCATATGCTGAGAGAATGGGGCGGCTGGGCTTGTACACTCTGGAGTTTAGAAGGATGAGAGGGAATCTCATTGAAACATATAAGATTGTTCAGGGCTTGGACACACTAGACACAGGAAACATGTTCCCGATGCTGGGGGAGTCCAGAACTAGGGGCCACAGTTTAAGAATAAGGAGTAAGCCATTTAGAACGGAGACGAGGAAACACTTTTTCTCACAAAGAGTTGAGAGTCTGTGGAATTCTCTGCCTCAGAGGGCGGTGGAGGCAGGTTCTCTGGATGCTTTCAAGAGAGAGCTAGATAGGGCTTAAAAATAGCGGAGTCAGGGGATATGGGGAGAAGGCAGGAACGGGGTACTGATTGGGGGTGATCAGCCATGATCACATTGAATGGCCGTGCTGGCTCGAAGGGCCAAATGGCCTACTCCTGCACCTATTGTCTATTGTTTATTGTCATAACATTTACACACACTTTTAACACAGACTAAAAAATTTTAAAAAGAAGGAAAAACAGACAGACTGTTGGCGGGGCTGCCAATCGTGCGGCACCTCTGGTGGTGATTCATACCACTGGGGTGTAAGCTACCTATGCAAAATATGAGTTTCTGTTCCTGCAATTTGCGCTGGGCCTCACTCTGACAATGGTGGAGGCCCAGGACAGAACGGTCAGATTGGAAATGGAAGGAGGAGTTAAAGTGCTGAACATCCGGGAAATCAGATTGGTTAAGGCGGACTGAGGCGGTGTTCAGCGAAACGATTGCTGTGTCTGCGCTTTGATTCGCCGATGTTCAGAAGTTGACAACTGGAACAGCGGATACAGTAGATGATGTTGAAGGAGGTGCGAGTGAACCTCTGCCTCACCTGAAAAGACTGTCGGGCCCTTGGATGGGGTCGATGAGGGAGGAAAAGGGACAGGTGTTGCATCTTGTGCAGTTGCAGGGAAATGTACCTAGGGAGGGGGTGGTTTGGATAGGAAAGGACGAGTTGACCAGGGAGTTGCGGAGGGAATGGTCTCTGTGGAATGCAGAAAGGGGTGGAGATGAGAAGATGTGGCCAGTGGTGGGATCCCGTTGGAGGTGGCAAAGGTGTTGGAGGATTATATGTGGTATGCGATGGCTGATGGGGTGAAAGGTGAGGACAAGGGGGACTCTGTCCTTGTTGCGAATTGGGGGAGGGGGAGCAAGAGCACTGCAGGATATCGAGGAGACCCTAGTGAGAGCTTCATCTATAATGGAAGAGGGGGACCCCCATTTCCATATAACCATATACCATATAACCATATAACAATTACAGCACGGAAACAGGCCCTCTCGGCCCTTCCAGTCCGTGCCGACCATTTGTTTTCCCCTAGTCCCATCTACCTGCACTCAGACCATACCCCTCCATTCCCTTCACGTCCATATACCTATCCACTTTACTCTTAAATGTTAAAATCGATCCTGCCTCCACCACTTCTGCTGGAAGCTGATTCCACACAGCCACCACCCTCTGAGTAAAGAAGTTCCCCCTCACGTTACCCCGAAACCTCTGTCCCTTAATTCTCATGTCATGCCCTCTTGTTTGAATCTTCCCTACCCTCAATGGGAAAAACGTATCCACGTCAACTCTGTCTATCCCTTTCATCATTTTAAAGACCTCAATCAAGTCCCCCCTTAACCTTCTGCTCTCCAAAGAATAAAGACCTAACTTGTTCAACCTTTCTCTGTAACATAGTTGCTGGAACCCTGGCAACATTCTAGTAAATCTCCTCTGTACTCTCTCTATTTTGTTGACATCCTTCCTATAACTAGGCGACCAAAATTGTACACCATACTCCAGAATTGGTCTTACCAATGCCTTGTACAATTTTAACATTACTTCCCTACTCCTATATTTCAATGCTCTGATTTATAAAGGCCAGCACACCAAAGGCTTTCTTTACCACCCTATCTACATGTGATTCCACCTTCAGGGAACTATGCACAGTTATTCCTAGATCCCTCTGTTCCACAGCATTCCTCAATTCCCTACCATTTACCATGTACGTTCCTATTTTGATTTGTCCTGCCAAGATGTAGCACTTCACACTTATCAGCATTAAACTCCATCTGCCATCTTTCAGCCCACTTTTCCAAATGGCCCAAATCTCTCTGTAGACTTTGAAAATCTACTTCATTATCCACAACACCACCTATCTTAGTATCATCTGCATACTTACTTATCCAATTTTCCACCCCATCATCCAGATCATTGATGTACATGACAAACAACAGTGGACCCAACACAGATCCCTGAGGCACCCCACTGGTCACCGGCTTCCAACCTGACAAACAGCCATCCACCATTACTCTCTGACATCTCCCATTCAGCCACTGTTGAATCCATCTTGCTACTCCGCCATTAACACCCAAAGATTGAACCTTCTTAACCAACCTTCCATGGGGAACCTTGTCAAAGGCCTTACTGAAAATCCATATAGACAACATCCACTGCTTTACCCTCATCAATTTCCCTAGTTACCGCTTCAAAAAATTCAAAAAGGTTTGTCAAACATGACCTTCCAGGCACAAATCCATGTTGACTGTTCCTGATCAGACCCTGTTTATCCAGATGCTTATATATATTATCTCTAAGTATCCTTTCCATTAATTTGCCCACCACTGACGTCAAACTAATAGGTCTATAATTGCTAGGTTTATTCTTTGAACCCTTTTTAAACAATGGAACAACATGCGCAGTACGCCAATCCTCCGGCACTATTCCCATTTCTAATGACATTTGAAATATTTCTGTCATAGCTCCTGCTATTTCTACACTACCTTCCCTCAATGTCCTAGGGAATATCCTGTCAGGACCTGGAGACTTATCCACTTTTATATTTTTCAAAAGTGTCAGTACTTCCTCCTCTTTGAATCTCATAGTTTCCATAGCTACTCTACCATAACTCACAGAGTTCAATATCCTTTCACGTTTCTTGCCAAAGCAACCTCATATCTTCTTTTAGCCTTCCTAATTTCTTTCTTAAGATTCTTTTTACATTCTTTATACTCCTCTAGCACCTCATTTACTCCATGCCTCCTATAATTATTGTAGATCTCTCTTTTTTCGAAACAAGTGTCCAATTTCCCTTGAAAACCATGGCTCTTTCCAATTTTTTACTATTCCTTTCAACCTAACAGGGACATAAAGATCCTGTACTCTTACAATTTCTCCTTTAAATGTCCTCCATTTCTCTTCTACATCCTTCCCATGAAACAAAGTGTCCCAATTCACTCCTTTAAAATCCTTACGCATTCCCTCAAAGTTAGCCTTTCTCCAATCAAAAATCTCTACCCTAGGTCCAGTTCTGACTCTCTCCATAATTATATTGAAACTAATGGTATTGTGATCACTGGTCCCGAAGTGCTCACCAACGCATACCTCCATCACCTGACCTGCCTCATTTCCTAACAGGAGGTCCAGCACTGCCCCTTCTCTGGTCGATACCTCTATGTACTGCTGCAAAAAACTATCCTGCACACATTTTACAAACTCCAAATCATCCAGCCCATTTACAGATGTGTTTCCCAGTCTATTTTTGGAAAATTGAAATCTCCCACAATCACTACCTTGTGCTTACTACTAATATCTGCTATCTCCTTACATATTTGCTCTTCCAATTCACGCTCCCCATTTGGCGGTCTATAATACACCCCTAAAAGTGTTGCTACACCGTTCCCACTTCTCAGTTCCACCCAAATAGCCTCCCTAGATGAACCCTCTAATCTATCCTGCCAAAGCACTGCTGTAATATCTTCTCTGACAAGCAATGCAACACCTCCCCCTCTGGTCCCTCCAATTCTATCACACCTGAAGCAACGAAATCCTGGAATATTTAGTTTCCAATCACAGCCCTCCTGCAACCATGTTTCACTGATTGCCACAACATTTCCTATAGAATGAGGACATTTCCAATGATCTAGTACGGAAAACCTCATCCTGGGCGCAGATGCGGCGTAGACAGAGGAATTGTGAGTAGGGAATAGAGTCTTTACATGGAGCAGGGTGGGAAGAAGTGTAGTCTAGATAGCCATGGGAGTCAGTAGGTTTATAGTAGATGTTGGTCAATAGTCTGTCTACTGTGATGGAGACGGTAGGGAGATGTCGGAGATGGTCCAAGTGAATAATATTTTGATGTTGGTTCCAGAACTTATAATTCCAAATTATAAATCGAATAAGATATTTGTATTGTTATGTACAGCACTAAGTGTTCATTTGTCAGTAAGCATTTTATTACATTCTCACAAAGTATATCTTATTTAATTAGCAAGATGACTGGTCTTTAATACAAATTTTTATACTTATGTAAATGTACAATGCACTGTACATTGTCATATGAATATTAAATACTATAAAATGTGCATTTTAGTTTATTTCTTTATATGCTTGTAATTTAGTGCTATTTCGCATTCACCTTTGGTGTCCATGTATAAATTTGCTGTGCAAAATACAATTAAGAATTCTAAAAGGATTTTAGTTCTATCTTTCAATTAGTCTAATAAAGTAGAAATCAAATGATGTATATCCATTGTATGAAGTAGAAAACGGTAAAAATTTAATTCATTTTTCATTTGCAAAGTCACATGAAACAATTTGGAAAACAATACTTACACGCAATGCTGCACACGCATTGAAAAATAATGCTTGAAAACCTTTCCAACTAAGATATATTTGTTCTGAAAAGTAAACCTAAATTATATAAAATTCTTGATCTTTAAGTTTGCTCACATCATTAATCATTGTGCTTTTCCTCAGATTAAATTCACTCATATGTCAAACCATTATTGAGACTGGTCTTTTAAAATTAAAGTCTCATCTTCAAGCCATGAAATACCATTTGTTATTTCTCTTCTTTAACCCATAACATGTTTCTCCCTGTCTCCAATCCTTATTTCTCCCCTTTTCTTTCCCATTGCCTCTTCCATCTGTTGACCAATCTAATCCCATCCTCAGTTTCCTTCCTTCTTACTTTCCTTCTTCACCTTGACTTGACCTACCCAACTGTTTGTTCCTGTTCCTCTCTTAATTTGCAGCTTAGAGATGGCTAAAGTCAGCGCTCAGACTGCTTCCATCACCAACCCTGTTGACCTGAACATGAACCTCTCTCAGTCTGCTACCCCTACCTCCACCCCCATCTCTGTGGCTGTTTTGGCAGCAGCAGCAGCTGCCTCTGTGGTTGATGTGGACCCCCTTTCCCCTTTACCAACGCCCCACTATTCTGTTTCCAACCTGCTTGGCATGAAAACTGTCCCATTTTTGTCGCTTAATGCCGCAGCTGCGGCAGGGACCACAGAGGACATAACTGCTTACAGTCCCAAAATTACATCGGTGAAATCTGACCGGCAGAAGTTTGCTCCATATTAAGCGATATGAATGTAGTTTTGCTGTTCTCTGCCAAGATCATGTGGTAGAAGATAAATGCTAAGCAAACATTTTAAACTTTTTTCATTTTAATGTAATTGTTAACTCAAAAGTGTCTTTCATCTTCCACTACTATTAACAAGGTAATGCAACTTGTTCCAACAGCTTCTGACCTATTTTATAAAATCTTTTCCAACAATTTATGAAGATTTAATAAATTAGGAAAAGATTTAATAAGAATCCGAGGGGTAACTTTTTCCACACAGAGGGTGGTGGGTGTATGGAACAAGCTGCCATAGGAGGTAGTTGAGGCTGGGATTCAGTTAAGAATCAGTTGGACAGGTACATGGAAGGTGCAGAATAGTGAGGAGGTGTTGCATTTAGGGAAGTCAAACCAGGGCAGGATGTTCATAGTGAATGGCCGGGCTTAGAGAAGTGTTGTAGAGCAGAGGGATCTAGGTGTGCAGGTACATAGTTCCTTGTAAGTGGCGTAACAAGTAGATAGGATAGTCAATAAGGCACATTAGCCTTCATCGGTCAGGATATTGAGTATAGAATTTGGAATGTTATGTTACAATTGTACAAGATGTTGCTGAGGCGACATTTGGGGTATTGTTTTCAGTTTTGGTCACCCTGTTATAGGAAGGATGTTGTTTAGCTGGAAAGTATGCAGTGAATATTTAAGATTTTCTGTTGCCAGGACTTAGTGGACATAAGCAATAGACAGAGGTTGATCAGGCTACAATATTATTCCTTGGAGCACAGGAGGCTGAGGGTTGATCTTATATAAGTGTATAAGATCACGAGGGGAATAGATAGGGTGAATGTAGAATCATTTACCCTGAATAGCGGAATCAAGACCTAGAGGGCATAGGTTTAAGTTGATAGGGGAAAGACATAATAGCAACCTGAGGAGCAACTTTTTCACACAGGCGGTGGGTATATGGAACAAACTGCTAGGGGGGATATTTGAGGCAGGTACTATAACAACATTTAAAATATATTTTGGAAGGTACATGGATGAGAAAGGTTGAGAGGGATATGGGCCAAACATGAGCAGGTGGGACTAGTGTAGTTGGGGCATCTTGGTCGGCCTGTTGTGCTAAGGGGCCTGTTTCCATCATGTATGAATCTATGACTATATGCTCAAAATCATCTCAACAGTCAACACCCTATTGCCTGATTGGTTATTGGTTTTCGGGCAAATGACAATTGGATATCCAGATACAGTATGCCTGTTGTAGCTGAACTATTCCAGAATTTCTGTGGAAGAATCCTCGAATTATGCGGGGCACTAATCAAGTCACAGAACACTGCTCATAATTTAGTTGCAGAAAGAATTGGATTGGACTATTGAGGATGAAAGGAGATTTACAAAGTATTGCAAAGCTGGAGAATTTTAATCCGGAGGAAGGTTTGCCGAGGATAGTTTTTTTCTTTCGAATGAGATATACTGAGATTAAAGTGCAAGGATCAAGGTAGTTCAGGATATGTCTCATAGTAGTTCATTAGTATAAATAAATGGCTAGAACAATTTGAATTCATATTTTCTTGTGTTACAGAAGGCAACCATTCAGCTCATTGAATCTGTCCCTGATCTCAGAACAACCCATCACTCCCATTACTTGCCTCTTTGTAGGGTACGTCGAACAATCCTTGTTTGAGATGTACAGTGGCCCTATCCTCGAACTCTACCTCCGCTACATCGACAACTGCATTGGTTATACCTCCTGCACCCACACACAACTCACTGACTTCATCCATTTCACCTCTAACTTCCATCCGGCACTCAAATACACCTTGACCATTTCCAACATTTCCCTACCATTTCTTGACCTCACTATCCCCATCGCAGGGGATAGACTCCTGACTGACATCCACTATAAAACCACTGACTCCCCTGGCTATCTGGACTAACACTTCTTCCCACCCTGCTTCTTGTAAGGACTCTATCCCCTACTCCCAATTCCTCCGTCTGCACCTAGGATGAGGTGTTCCACACCAGGGCATCGGAGATGTCCTAATTCTTCAGGGAACGGGGGTTCCCCTCCTCTACCATAGATGAGGCTCTCACCAGGGTCTCTTCTATACCGCGTGACTCTACTCTCACTCCCCATCCCCCCACTCCTAACAAGGGCAGAGTCCCCCTTACCCTCACCTTCCACCCTACCAGCCGTCATGTACAACAAATAATCCTCCGTCATTTTCTCCGTCATTTTCGCCAAGCGACCCCACCACTTGCCACATCTTCCCATCTCCTCCCCTGTCTGCTTTCCGCAGAGACCGCTCCCTCCATAACTCCCTGGTCAATTCGTCCCTTCCCACCCGAACCACCCCCTCTCCGGGCACTTTCCCTTGCAACTGCAGGAAATGCTACACTTGTCGCTTTACCTCCCCCCTTGACTCCATTCAAGGACCCAAGCAGTCTTTCCAGGAGCGGCAGAGGTTCACCTGCACCTCCTCCAACCTCATCTATTGCATCCACTGCTCTAGATGTCAGCTGCTCTACATTGGTGAGACCAAGCGTAGGCTTGGCGATCGCTTCGCCGAACACCTCCGCTTGGTTCGCAATAACCAACATGATCTCCCGGTAGCTCAGCACTTCAACTCCCCCTCCCATTCCGAATCCGCCCAGATTTGCTCACTGTACTCCAGATGTGGCCTGACCAGTGCCTTATAGAGCCTCAGCATTACATCTCTGTTTTTATCCTCTTGATATAAATGCTAGCATTGAAATTGCCTTCCGTACTGCCGATTCGACTTGCAAATTATCTTTTTGGGAGTCCTGCACCAGCACTCCCAAGTCTCTTTGCACCTCTGATTTCTGGATTCTCCTTACATTTAGAAAATAATCTACGCCTGTATTCTTATTACCAAAATGCGTGACTCTGCACGTTGCTATACTACATTTCATCTGCCAGCATGCTTCTGGGATTTGGGTTGAAACTGAATTGCATGGGGGAAACCCACTTGGTGATAGGGAGAAACTGTTAGCACCACACAGACAGCACTGAAGCTTTGCTGCAGTAGCAACACATCTCCTGCACTGATGCTCAATGAAGAGACGTTCATACCCTGTTAGTGGGGAGCTTTTCATAGACTATACTCCAATGGAAACTTTTGCCATACATATCTATTTAGACTGTACTATCATCCAGTCTGAAGAAGGGTCTCAACCCAAAACATCATGTATCCATGTTCTCCAGAGATGTTGCCCGATCTGCTGAGTTACTCCAGCACTTTGTGTACTTTTGTGTACTACCTTCCTATTTGCTGAAAATAACTGGGAATGGAATAAAATGGCAGTGTGCAGAGAAGGAGAACATACCCAGGATATTGGTTATATAAAGCCCATGTAAATTTGGGCTAGAGTGGCATGAGGATTTTAGGTAGACTAAATATATGGGCATGGTTGATGGACTATAATGTAGAAAAATGTGAGGTCATCTATTTATGAAGGTCCAGTATTTTTTAATTGCTGTAAAATTGAGAAAGTGTGTACAAAAATACCTGGGTATCGTTGTATACAGATTCTGGTTCAGCAAGCAATTTTGAAAGCAAATGGCCTTTATTGCAAATGAATTTGAGTACCGGAGTAGGGATACCTTGTTCTTCTTGTGTCAGGTCCTGATGAGATTGCATGTGAAATATAGTGTACAGATATAGCATAAGAACGGATACATGTGTGATAGAACAAATGCCCCAAAGGCTCCCCATATGATTCTTGGTATGAGTGACGTTTATCAAGTGGAGAAATTCGGAATCAGCATGAGGAGAGATTAACAGTCTGGGGTACGTACAAGATTCTTATTGACATGTGCCCTTCCCTGGGTACCTAGAATTCTCAGACTAAAGAGTGACAATGTAAAGAAGATGAGAGGAACCTTCTTCAGCCAGAGAATATACAGAATTTTCTACCCAAGTTGGCTGAGAGGCTCAGTATATTCAATACATATCAAATGATATCTGAATATTAAGGGAATCAAGAGATATGGATTTAGTGAAGGAAAGCAAGTCTGAAGTTAAAGATCAACATGATCTTAATGAATATCAGAGCAATGGATAAGAAGCCAAACTGCCTTTTCCTACTTCTGTTTGTTATCTATGTGAGAAACAATTCAAATTTTACATCAACATTCATGATTACTAAACATCTGAATTTTCATTATACTTGCCATATTAGTTAATACATGTACCTGGTTACTGTTATAAATCACCTTGTAAGAAATGCTGACAATGATCGGCTGTTATTTGCATCACTCACTTGTTCCTCAGTTACATGGATATTAGAACACACCAACTAGCGTGTGCCAGGGTTTTGAAGTAAAGTGAGAAACATAACATTACATTTGTACTGCAGCATTGCAATCGGAAGGAAGATATTAAATTCCTTATTGTTTACTGCTGTTGCCTACTGTTTACTGCTGTTGTCTGACAGCAGGTATAAGGATATCGCAATTCAGCCCCAACTTTACCAAACAGGATTAGGCATGGAAAAATCGAATGAGTTGTGGAATTAGCCAAATCTAGGTAATCCACATATTGCCCTCTGATGCATTGAGAGTCCATTTAATAAGAGTCTTCAGTGCCTTGGTTAACGGCCTGTCCCCCTGCGGGGACCTAATTTGCGAGTTTAGAAGTGTTTGTGCTTGACTCAAACTCGAGGCATGGTCGGCACGTGGTTGTAGAGGTCTATGTAGCTCTCGTTCATGCTCGAGAGACGTTCCCGCATACTCGAGGCCTCAGTTTGGTCGAGTAATATTTTTTTAGCATGCTGAAAATTGTCCGCGAGTAAAAATTGGTCGGCGTGAACAAAAATCTTTTTTTTTTTACTCGGAAATTTAGTCGAAGTAGGTCGGCATGTTACTCGTAGGTAATCGAAGGCAATCAAAGGTAGTAAAAGGTAATCAAAGTAATCGAAGGTAGTTGTAGATAGTGTTAGTGTAGTCGAAGGTGGTTGTCTTCACTCTCCACTATTCGTTGTCCAATTTTTTCCCGAAGCTAGTCGTAGCTAGTCTTCAACATAGTCGAAGGAGGTCGTTGGAGATCGAAGGAGGTCTTCTACATAGTCGAAGGAGATCTTCTACATATTCGTAGGAGGTTCTCTACATAGTCGAAGGATGTCGTAGGAGGTGTTCTACTTCGGCAATACAACAAGACCATGATACTTTTTTAAACTCCCCTAAACTCTTCTAAACTCGCAAATTAGATTCCCGCAGTGGGACAGGCCCTTTAAGCTTTGAGGTGGGATTGAGTTGTGAGTGGCCTGCGACCATTTTAATTACCATTAACTACTCGCTCATATGAATAAGTTCATCCTATGTACCATTGATGTCCCTGAACTCGAGTATAAAGTGCATCTGTCTCCACTCAAAATGTTCTAGTTCTGGATACAGTGTTGACTGGAAAGTTAGAGCTGGAATTTAGATAGGTCGGTTATCTGGAGAACTGCTGCCTGAAGATCTATCTAATCAATAGATAGTATGTTTGAAAATGTGGGATGGGCAGGTGGCAAAGTCAGCCTAAACTACAAAATGTCAAGGTTTATAAACACTGCTAAATTAGTTCAGATGGATTAGGCAGTGTTAAAGTTGTCCGAGGTTTAGGAAAGGGAAATTATCCTTAGCTGCCTTGAGTTGCTTCCCAGCATATCCTAGTTTAATGTAGATGTAGGCGTGAGCATAGGACTGAAACGCAAGGCTCTCAAAAGTTAGGCAGCGTGTTAGCATTCTCTTCAATGTGTGAAGATCTGCCATGTTGATCATTTGCAGCAGAGGCCTGCAGGTCTATCAATGGCAACATCTTCAGAAATAGTGAAGATGGAAAACTTAAAAAAGCACAGAGAAGTGAGTTGCAATCTGCAAATAGAACAGTTTTTACAATATTGAAAATTATGTTCATCTTCAGCAACTGAGCATTAACCTATTGGTGCAGATTTCAATGGGGTGAAAATTAGATATGTTTTATAATTAGTGTAATACACAGCAGAGATGCCTTCAAGCTGAATAGTTTTCTGACATTAACTGTTTTGGCAAAATACCTGAAGGGAAAAATGAGGGGGTGCAAGTAATCAAAAGAAAAAAATAACCAATGCAGAATGAGCCAACAGATTGACTTCTGGATATTTTTCCAAAATCATATTAGAAAGAACCTGGAATCACCTTATGACTGGGCTTAAGGCTTAAATTGTGAATAATACACTTTCAAAATAATTTCAATGAATTCACTGATTAATTAAATCTCACTGAATAGCTGGTCATTATCTGTTGGAGCTAGTTAATAGTAAATGTTTTCTTTTGCCTGTTTATCTTGTTTTAATTTAATTTTGCAGAATAAAAAGAGTAATGTAATATTTGTATTTCTCTGAATTCAAATATTCATCAGTCATAACCATTTACTTTGCATTCTATAGACAAATATGTAAAGCTTTATCTGTATTGAGTGTGATTATGTATTGGAGGGAAAAGAGACATTTTAGTAAGTGACATTTTAAAATGTGTTCTGGTATATGGTGGTGTTGGTCAATGAATATTACAATGTATATTATGCTGTTCTGGAGTACTCCACAACTTTAGCAACGTTGAACAAATTTGTACTTTAGAGGTAGACCTGTTGTTATTGTGCTTATTTTAGTGGTGATTTTGTTTGTAGATATTACAATAAATATTTGGAACTAATGTCCCAAAGTCTCAGCTTGTTAATAACCTGTTCATCTGAGAATTTGTTGTGAATGTTCATAGTAGAATTTTGTTCATCTATATACTTTTAAAACTCTGTGTGTGTCTGCCGACCGCCGTCCGGCTGCCGGCTGGCTGTCACATTCCGTTTTTTTTTCAGATAAGATTTTCGCCCTTTGATTCCCTGCTACGCCAAAACCGCACCCTCAGATGCCGCTGTTTTTTCCATTTTGCCAACATTACCCTTGTACATTCACAAATCCTCATTACGTTTAGACGTTTTTATGTAGCCATTGTGTGATGTCACAATGCCATCCCTCACAGGTGTCCAATCGGAATGGATCTCATTTACATCTGCCTTTGCCCCAGCCCCCCTCCCCCCCGCAGCCTGTGTCGAAGCGCGTGATCATTTGTGTGGGAATAGAGAAAGAAGATTGGGGGTGATAGGGAGTGGGGAATAGATGGACTGTCCCTACCCCTCCCGCTCCCTCACTACCACCCCACTCTTTCCCCTCTCTCCCCCCACCCCTCTCCCCCTCCCCTCTTCCCCTCCCTCCCCCCTCCCCACACCTCTCTCCCCCTCCCCCTCTCCATCTCCCTTTCCTCACCCCTCCCCCCTCCTCCTCCCACCCCATCCATCCTTCCCTCTCTTCCCCACCCCCCTTCCCTCTTTCCCCCTCCCCCCTCCCCCCCCTCTGTCCCTCTTCCACCACTCCCTCTACCCCTCTCCCTCCCTACTCTTTCACTTCTCTCCCCCTTCCCCGCTTAGTGTGTGACTAGAGATTACGCTTTTACATTCACTAATGCACTCCTCATTACATTTAGACACTGTTACGTACACATTTTTAATAAAATCCTTCCACCCCCCCCCCCCCCCAATATTTCAAAATCTTAAAAAAAATCAAACTGCTCTCACCCATAGAATGTTGGTAAACATTCCATCGTGTGATGTCACAATGCCCAATGCTCACAGATGTCCAATTGGAATGGATCTCATTTACATCTGCCCTTGCACCAGCCCCCCCCCCCCCCCCCCCCGCAGCCTGTGTCGAAGCGCTTGATCACGTGTGTGGGAATAGAGAAAGAGGATTGGGGGTGATAGGGAGTGGAGAATAGATGGACTGCCCCTACCCCTCCCCCTCCCTCTCTACCACCCCACTCTTCCCCCTCTCTCCCCCCACCCCTCTCCCCCTCCATCCACACTATCCCCCCTCCCTCCCCTACCCCATCTCCCTCCCCCCACCCCCACACCTCTCACCCTTCCCCATCCCTCTCCCCTCTCCACCCCTCTCTCCTCCCCCTCTCCATCTCCTCCTCACCCCTCTCCCTCTCCTCCCCTCCTCCAACCCCCATCCCTCTCTCCCACACCCCCTTCCCTCTCCCCCACCCTCATTCCCTCTCTCCCCCACCCACACTTCCCCCTCCCTCCACACTCTTCCCCCTCTCTCCCCTACCCCATCTCCCCCTCCCCTCCCTTCCCCTCTCCCACACCTCTCTCTCCCATCCCTCTCTTACACCTCTCTCCTCCCCCTCTCCATCTCTCTCTCCTCACCCCTCTCCCTCCCCCCCTCCTCCTCCCACCCCATCCCTCTCTCCCCCACCCCCTTCCCTCTCCCCACCCCTTTTTCCCTACCCTCCCCCCTAATCCCCTCCCCCTCCCCTCTCTCCCACTTCCACCACTCCCCCTACCCCTCTCCCCTCCCTCCCCACTCTTCCACTTCTCTCCTCGATCCTCCACCCCTCTCTCTCCCCCCTCCCCCCCACTCTTCCACCTCCCCCTCCCCTACCACTCTTCCCCTCCCTCCACACTCTCTCTCTCTATGAGAGGGAGGGGTAGGGACAGTCCATCTATTCCCCACTCTTCCCCTCCCTCCACCTCCCCCCTCCCCTACCACTCTTCCCCTCCCTCTCTCTCCTCTATCCCTCTCCCTACCCTCTCTCCCCTTCCCCCTCTCCCTCCTCCCTCTCTCCTCTCTCCTCCCCCTCCTCCCTCTCTCACCCCCCTCCCCTAATCCTCTCTCACCCCCTTCCCACCCCTCCTCCCCTTCCCCTCTCTCTCCCCCCTCCATCTCCCTTTCTCCTCATCCCTCCCTCCTCCCCTCCCACCCCCTCTCTCCCCCCCTCCCCCACCCCTCTTCACCCCCACCTCCCCTCCACCCCTTCCCCTCTCTCTTGCACCACTCCCTGCTACCCCCCCGCACCCCCCTCCTCCTCCCACCCCCTTCCCTCTCTCCCCCCACCCCCTTCCTTCTCTTCCCCTGCTCCTTCCCTCTCTCCCCCGCATCCTTCCCCCTATCCCTGTCCCTTTTCCCACCACTCCGATCCCACCCCCCCTTCTCCCTACCCCTCTGTCCCTCCTCCACCACTCCCCCTACCCCTCCCCCCCCCACTCTTCCACTTCCCTTCCCTGCACCCCTTTTTCCCTACCACTCTCTCCCTCTTCCGCCACTCCCCCACCACCCTCCCCTCTCTCCCACCCCACCACCCTCCCTCCCTCCCCACTTCCACTTCTCTCTCCCCATCTCCCTCCCCCACCCCTCTCTCCCCCTCCCTTCCCTCTCCCTCCCCACTCATCCCCCTCTCTCCGCTCTCCCCCCCCCTCCCTCTCCACTCTTCCCCTACCACTCTCCCCCTCCCTCCACACTTTTCCGTCTCTCTCCCCTACCCCTCTCCCTACCCCTCCCCCTCCCTCCACACTCTTCCCCCTCTCTCCCCTTCCCCTCCTCCCTCTCTCCTCCCCTCCACCACCACTTCCCCACCCCTCTCACCCCCTCCCTGAACCCTCTCACACCCTCCCCCATCCCCCTCCTCCTCCCTCTCCATCTCTCTCTCTCCTCACCCCTCCCACCCCTCTCCCCCACCCCTCCTCACCCCATCTCCCCTCACCACCTTCCCCTCGCTCTTGCACCACTCCCTGCTACCCTCTCCCTCCCCTTGCCCTCCCCTTTCTCTCTTCCCCCCCTCCTCTCTCACCCTCTCTCTCCCCACCTCTCTCCCTCTCATCCTCTCTCTCCCCCTCCACTCTCTTCCACCTCTTCCCTACCCCTCTTCCTCCCCCTCTCCTCTCCCCTTCTCCCTAACCCCTCTCCTCTCACCTTCCCCTCTCCTCTCCCCTCCCCCTTCCCCCACCCCTCTCCCACCCCTCTCCCACCCTCAGGGACATGCTGCCCCGCCCCCACCCCACCCCCACAAACGCACGTTGGGGGAACAGACCCAACGGGTCTGCACTTGGTCTAGTACTTATTAAAAATACCATCTCGATAAGCCTATGAATCATGCACTTGATTATTGTATTTCAACAAAATTACAAGGTTGAGAAGTACTTTGCTTTTCTGTTTTTCTTGATTTTGTTCCTGCATTTTAGGCTCACTTCAGAAGTTTCTGGCCTGGGGGCTCTGTAATGTATCCGTCGTGCAAAACTGCATTAGTTACAAGACAGAACGTTCTCACTGGCCCATGTGAAGATGATTTGTATGGACTTTATCTACGGAATAAGAGAAGAATTCCTACCATTTCTAACTGTTCCTGATATTGGGAAATAATTGCTTTTGCTGCCTCAGTTACTAAATAATCTAACTCTTATGTTATTACATCACTCTTAACAATTTTATATATCTTTATGTAGCTCTTGTTATTTAAATGTTTAGATTTATTTTCAGTGTAAATCTTTTCACATTGGTATGGGCTGGTAGAACTCCAATTCTGTGTTTTCTGTCGTAGGCATAAAATCAACTTTCAAATTAAGATTTTTAAAATGAAAATCCGCCTGAGGAATTTTCTAAATCTGCGAGTCATATCATTAAATGGCATCTTCACAACTGCTTGATGTTTTTTATTAAAATATTCCTGGAAATTATATTAAATTGTCATATGACAGGCTTCTACAAAAGTTCTGGTTTCAAATACATTTTTATTCAATATCTTCAGTAAGTATGACAGAAATGGAAATTGAATATATCTGTTGTTTTAATCACTACATTGTTGCTACATTTCATATGTAGTGAATCAACCCCATTCGCCCATCTTCTCTAACTGTGCTGACCTACAGTATTTTTCCATGTGCACATAATTAAGTAATACCTTAGTTTTTAAAATCTAACGCTTGTTTCAAAATCATTGTCCTTCCTATTGCAGTCACCTCCAGCTCTTGAACACTGCACAACTCTAACCACAATTCTACCTCAGCAACTATGGTCTACTATGGACTTTGTTTTGCGCTACAGAGTTCAGTTTCACATTATTATGGCATGGTTACCTAATGTTACTAGAAACATAGAAACATAGAAAATAGGTGCAGGATGAGGCCATTCGGCCCTTCGAGCCAGCACCGCCATTCATTGTGATCATGGCTGATCGTCTGCTATCAATAACCCGTGCCTGCCTTCTCCCCATATCCCTTGACTCCACTGGCCCCTAGAGCTCTATCCAACTCCCTCGTAAATCCATCCAGTGATTTCGCCTCCACTGTGGCAGGGAATTCCATAAATTCACAACTCTATGGGTAAAAAAGTTTTTTCTCAGCTCAGTCTTAAATGACCTCCCCTTTATTCTAAGACTGTGGCCCCTGGTTCTGGACTCACCCAACATTGGGAACATTTTTCCTACATCTAGCTTGTCCAGTCCTTTTATATGTTTCTATAAGATCCCCCTCATCCTTCTAAACTCCAGTGAATACAAGCTGAGTCTTTTCAATCTTTCCTCATATGACAGTCCCGCCATCCCGGGGATCAATCTCGTGAACCTGCGCTGCACTGCCTCAATCACAAGGATGTCCTTCCTCAAATTAGGAGACCAAAACTGTACGCAATACTCCAGATGTGGGCTCACCAGAGCCCTATACAGCTGCAGAAGAACCTCTTTACTCCTATACTGAAATCCTCTTGTTATGAAGGCCAACATTCCATTAGCTTTCTTCACTGCCTGCTGTACCTGCATGCCAACTTTCAGTGACTGGTGTACAAGGACACCCAGGTCTCGCTGTACCTCCCCCTTACCTAACCTAACCCCATTGAGATAATAATCTGCCCCCTTGTTTTTGCCACCAAAGTGGATAACCTCACATTTATCTATATTATACTGCATCTGCCACGCATCTGCCGACTCACTTAACCTGTCCAGGTCCCCCTGCAACCTCCTAACATCCTCTTCACAGTTCACACTGCCATCCAGCTTAGTGTCATCCGCAAACTTGTCAGTGTTGCTCCTAATTTCCTCTTCCAAATCATTAATATATATGATAAACAGTTGCGGCCCCAACACCGAGCCTTGCGGCACTCCACTCGCCACTGGCTGCCATTCTGCAAAGGACCCATTCATTCCTACTCTTTGCTTCCGGTCTGCCAACCAATTTTCTATCCATGTCAACACCCTACCGTCAATACCATGTGCTCTCATTTTAGTCACCAGTCTCCCGTGCGGGACCTTATCAAAGGCTTTCTGAAAGTCTAGATACACTACAGCCACTGGCACCCCTTCATCCATTTTATTTGTCACATCCTCAAAAAATTCCAGAAGATTAGTCAAGCATGATTTCCCTTTCATAAATCCATGTTGACTTGGACTAATCCTTTTACTGCTATCCAAATGCTTCATTATTACCTCTTTAATAATTGACTCCAGCATCTTTCCCACCACCGGTCAGGCTAACTGGTCTGTAATTCCCCGTTTTCTCTCTAGCTCCTTTCTTGAAAAGTGGGATAACATTAGCTATCCTCCAATCCATAGGAACTAATCCTGAATCTATTGAACATTGGAAAATGATCACCAATGCGTCCACTATTTAATCTACTAATTTATTCCTATTTATTAATTTATTGTTTTCGTGATTATTTTACTTTTTAATGTGTCATTGCATTAATGGGCCTGAAAAACCACAAGCTAGTAAAAACTCTGTTGTTCCATTTCCAGTACCGGTACATATGACAATTAAATACTCATAGAATCAACGAGTGATACAGTATGGAAACAGGCCCATCAGCCCAACTTGTCCCTGCTGACTAGTTTGGTAACTGGTCTAGTGATTATTGACTCTTGAACATTCCAGGATGTCGATGAGTTCTTGAGCAGCCATACATTTAAATGCATCATTATGGGCAGCTGTACCTTCAGCAGTAGCTTGAAATGAATCTCCTTGAACTAATGCATCCTTGCAACTCATAGTCAAATTATGTTTGCTAATGGTCCCATGAAATGCTGTAGGAGTGGTTTGCTACATTGTGTATGAGATGTTAAAACCAAGCTCCGTTTCCTTTGTGATGACATAAATAAAATCTCCCAACACACTGCAATGGAATAGTAAGGTGTAATGGTCAAGTGTAAACAGTTACCACCAAAGTAATGTCAATAAAAGCACAGTATCTGCTCTTCAGTCTTGGTCTGTGCCCAATTTAACAGATTACACCATTTTAAAAATGCCTCAATTCTGTCATAACTGTGGCATAACAAGATTATAAATCTGATCCTCTTTAACCCCTGTTCATCATGTCTTGGAATTACATTGTTTATGCTAGCTAGTTGTTGATTTAACTGAGAACATTTGGTATTTACATCATGTTTCTTTTGAATAGTGTTGATCAGATGCATGGAATTAATTTTATGATTTAGCATTACAGCAGTGTATTTGCCATGATTTGATCTCTGAATTGGATGTAGAATCCAGAATAGTTTATTCATATTCTACACTATTTTGAAAGATGATATTCTCACTCACTCACTGCTTTCCACACTTTCGTTTTGTTTTGGATACAGCGTGGAAACAGACCCTTCAGCTCACCCATGCCGACCAGCAATCACCCTTACACTAGTTGTATCCTAGACTCAGGGACAATTTACAGAAGTCAATTAACCTACAAACATGCATGCCTTTGGAATGTGTGGGGAAACCAGAGCACCTCGAGAAAACCCACACGGTCTCAGGGAGAACGTACAAACTCCATACAGACAGCACCTGAAGTCAGGAGCAAACCTGAATCTCTGCCATTGTAAGGTAACAACTGAATGCTGCACCACAGTGCTGGGTTTCCACAACTCAACAAGGAGATTTAAGGTTTCTCTTGCATCTTAATTTTTCCTTCTCTATTGATAGTATTGTTGCCAGAAAGTTATTCTTAAACCTGATCTATGCCTCCTTCATCAGTTCTGAAATCTGCACAATAATCTGGCTGTCACTCCAAAGAATTGCAGTGTTGCAGTGTTAAATGTGTCATCTTTCAGACATTAGGCTACAATCTGCTCAGATCTCAGCTGAATGTAAGGCAGTGCAGGGATTTACTGATTGGGGAAACTAGGCAGAGGAGTTTATCTAAAGCAGAGGAGTTATCCCTGGTGTGTCAGTTAATACAGTGGCTTGCAAAAGTATTCATACCCCTTGAACTTTTCCACATTTTGTCACGTTACAATCACAAACATAAATGTATTTTATTGGGATTTTATGTGATAGACCAACACAAAGTGGCGCATAATTGTGATGTGGAAGGAAAATTATACATGGTTTTCAAATTTTTTTACAAATAAAAAACTGAAAAGTGTGGCGTGCAAAGGTATTCAGCCCCCTTTACTCTGATACACCTAAATAAAATCCAGTGCAAACAATTGCCTTCAGATGTCACCTAATTAGGAAAAAGAGTCCACTTGTGTGTAATCTAATCTCAGTATAAATACAACTGTTCTGTGAAGGCCTCAGAGGTTTGTTAGAGAACATTAGTGAACAAACAGCATCATGAAGCCCAAGGAACACACCAGACAGGTCAGGGATAAGTTTGTGGAGAAGTTTAAAGCAGGGTTAGGTTATAAAAAAATATCCCAAGCTTTGAACATCTCACGGAGCACTGTTCAATCCATCATCCGCAAATGGAAAGAGTATAGCACAACTGCAAACCTACCAAGACATGGCCGTCCACCTAAACTGACAGGCCGGGCAAGGAGAGCATTGATCAGAGAAGCAGCCAAGAGGCCCATGGTAACTCTGGAGGAGCTGCAGAGTTCCACGGCTCAGGTGGGAGATTCTGTCCACAGGACAACTATTAGTCGTGCACTCCACAAATCGGGGCTTTATGGAAGAGTGGCAAGAAGAAAGTCATTGTTGAAACAAAGCCATAAGAAGTCCCGTTTGCAATTTGCCACAAGCCATGTGGGGGACACAGCAAACATGTGGAGGAAGGTGCTCTTGTCTGATTAAACCAAAATTGAAGTTTTTGGCCTAAATGCAAAATGCTATGTGTGGCGGAAAACTAACACTGCACATCACCCTGAACACACCATCCCCACTGTGAAACATGGTGGTGGCAGCATCATGCTGTGGGGATGCTTTTCTTCAGCAGGGACAGGGAAGCTGGTCAGAGTTGATGGGAAGATGGATGGAGCCAAATACACGGCAATCTTGGAAGAAAACCTGTTAGAGTCTGCAAAAGACTTGAGACTGGAGTGGAGGTTCACCTTCCAGCAGGACAACAATCCTAAACATACAGCCAGAGCTACAATAGAATGGTTTAGATAAAAGCATATTCATGTGTTAGAATGGCCCTGTGAAAGTCCAGACCTAAATCCAATTGAGAATCTCTGGCAAGACTTGAAAATTGCTGTTCACAGACGCTCTCCATCCAATCTGACTGATCTTGAGCTATTTTGCAAAGAAGAATGGGCAAAAATTTCAGTCTCTAGATGTGCAAAGCTGGTAGAGACATACCCCAAAAGACTTGCAGCTGTAATTGCAGCGAAAGGTAGTTCTACAAAGTATTGACTCGGGGGCTGAATACTTTTGCACGCCACACTTTTCAGTTTTTTATTTGTAATAAAATTTGGAAACCATGTATCATTTTCCTTCCACTTCACAATTATGCACCACTTTGTGTTGGTCTATCACATAAAATCCCAATAAAATACATTTACGTTTGTGGTTGTAATGTGACAAAATGTGGAAAAGTTCAAGGGGTATGAATACTTTTGCAAGCCACTGTATGTATCTTTAAATTAATAACACTATAAGAAGAACATCTGGTATTTTTGTTTCATTTATGGATTTATTTTAGTGTCCTGCAAACTTACTAAACATGCCTTATACATTCTCATTGTTTAAATAAAAGATGAACAGCAATATGCCCAGCACTGATCCTTCCGGTACACCGCTAGTCATAGGTCTCTAGTCTGAAAACAATCTTCCTCCATCACCTTCTGCTTCCTATTATTGGACAGCTACTACATATTGTACCTAATGTAGTTAGCTAGCTCTCCCTGGATCCCATGCTATCTAACCCAGCAGGTCCTTGTCAAAGACCTTGCTAAAATTCATTTAGTCCACTGCCTTGCCCTCATCAATCCTCTTGAATACCTCATCAAAAAACCCTGAACATAGAAACATAGAAACTAGGTGCAGGAGTAGGCCTTCGAGCCTGTACCACCATTTAATATGATCATGGCTGATCATCCCCAATTAGAACCCCGTTCCTGCCTTCTCCCCATACCCCTGACTCCGCTATTTTTAAGAGCCCTATCTAGATAGCTCTTGAAAGCATCCAGAGAACCTGCCTCCACCACCCTCTGAGGCAGAGAATTCCACTGACTCACCACCTCTGTGAGAAAAAGTGTTTCCTCGTCTCCGTTCTAAATGGCTTACTCCTTATTCTTAAACTGTGGCCCCTGTTTCTGGACTCCCCCAACATCAGGAACATGTTTCCTGCCTCCAGCATGTCCAAGCCCTTAACAATCTTATATGTTTCAATGAGATTTCCTCTCATCCTTCTAAACTCCAGAGTGTACAAGCCCAGCTGCTCCATTCTCTCAGCATATGACAGTCCCGCCATCCCAGGAATTAACCTTGTAAACCTACACTGCACTCCCTCAATAGCAAGAATGTCCTCTTGCTGCCTCTACATTGTTTGACAATTTGTCCTCTTTCTCCACTACAGAAAATTTGTAAAACTGAATTTGGGAAAACTAAAGTCACAGTGGCCTCCATAATGTTTGAGACAAAAACCCATCATTTATTTATTTGTCTCTGTACTCCACAATTTGTGATTTGTAATAGAAAAAAAATGATGTGGTTAAAGTGCACATTGTCAGATTTTAATAAAGGCCATTTTTGTACATTTTGGTTTCACCATATAGAAATTACAACAGTGTTTATACATAGTCCTCCCATTTCAGGGCACCATAATGTTTGGGACACTGCAATGTCGTGTAATTGAAAGTAGTCATGTTTTGTATTTTGTTGCATATCTTTTGCGTGCAATGACTGCTTGAAGTCTGTGATTCATGGGCATCACCATTGCAGGGTGTCATCCCTGATGATGCTCTGCCAGGCCTGTATTGCAGCCATCTTTAGCTTATGCTTGTTTTGGGGGCTAGTCCACTTCAGTTTACTCTTCATTGGGGGCTAGTCCCCTTCAGTTTACTTGCATATAAACTCATCATCGTTGAAAACATTAGCGACGCATTGATGCTGGTTTCCGACAGGAACGGTGGCGGACGCACCACACATCTCTGTCTTTCAGTTCCTGCGGATGTACAATGGTATGTACGACAGTGATCGCAACTTCTACTGAAGTGTGGATAGCTGTTGGCTCACTAGAAGCTCATTTGCCCTTTGACAGGTCTTGTTTTTGGTCCTACTGGGGGTCCACCGCCCCCTCCTCACCTGGCAAACCAGGTGGGGGAGATGGTTTTGTTGCCGACTATCCGACCCTGGAGCAGGTAGCACGGGATTACATGGTACCCGTGGCAGGGGGATCTCTATATAAAAGACATGCTCAATTGGGTTCAGATCGGGTGATTGACTTGGCCACTCAAGATTGACCATTTTGTAGCTTTGAAAAAATCATTTGTTGCTTTGGCAATATGTTTGGGATCATTGTCTTGCTGTAGAATGAACCGCCGGCCAACGAGTTTTTAGGTATTTGTTTGAACTTGAGCAGATAGGATGTCTATACACTTCAGAATTAATTATGCTACTACCATCAGCAGTTGTATCATCAATGAAAATAAATGACCCAGGTCCTTCAGCAGCCAGACATGCCCAATCCATAATACCACCGTGTTTCACAGATGAGATGGTATGCTTTGGATCTTGGGCAGTTCCTTTTCTCCTCCATACTTTGTTCTTGCCATCACTCTGATATAAGTTAATCTTCGTCTCATCTGTCCAAAAGACATTTTTTTCAAGAACCGTGATTGCTCTTTTAATGTATGTAATGGCAAAGTTTAACCTGGCCATCCTAGTTTTGCAATTAACCAATGGTTTGCATCGTGCAGTGTAGCCTCTGTATTTCTGTTCATGAAGTCTTCTGCGGACAGTGGTCATTGACAAATCCACTCCTGACTCCTGAAGAGTGTTTCTGATCTGTCGGACAGGTGTTTGGGGATTTTTCTTTACTATAGAGAGAATTCTTCTGTCATCAGCTGTGGAGGTCTTCCTTGGCCTGCCAGTCCCTTTGCGATTAGTAAGCTCACCAGTGCTCTCTTTCTTAATAATGTTCCAAACAGGTGATTTTGGTCAACCTGTTTGGCTGATTAACAGTTGTATTCTTGTTTCTCAGTCTCATAATGACTTCTTTGACTTTCATTGGCACAACTTTATTAACAGCAATAAAATTTTCCAAAGGTGAAGGAAAGACTAGGTGCTGAGAGCTCTCTTATACCTGCATTAAGAAGGCAATTAAACACACCTGAGCAATTACAAACATCTGTGAAGCCATGTGTCCCAAACACTATGGTGCCCTGAAATGGGGGGACTATGTATAAACACAGCTGTAATTTCTACATGGTGAAACCAAAATGTATAAAAATAGCCTTTATTAAAATCTGACAATGTGCACTTTAACCACATGTGATTTTTTCAATTACAAATCTCAAATTGTGGAGTACGGTGGCAAATACATAAATGATGGGTCTTTGTCCCAAACATTATGGAGGGCACTAGTATTTTTAACTCCAGGAAATAACTCTATCTCCTGTTCACAAACCTCAACACTTTCCTTGGCAGGTAACTGAAACGAAACACTCATCATCCTCGTATTTCATTCAATCCTGATAAACGTTGTATCTGACATGCTCATCATCACCAAGACTTCCTATTTCCACTTTCTTAAAATCTCCTTATTCCATTGGTTTATCTGATATTCGTTGTCGTGGTTGTCCCTCAAGGTCGAGGATGATGGTCTACGTTCTGATGTTTTTATGGATTCTCAGGTGGCTTATGGGTCCAATCCTCGCTTTGAAAGATCTTTGACATTCAAGACAGGTAATTCCAGATGGCTGATCGGGCTTTTTGTTGTTGCTACCTCTCTTTCTGTTTTCTTCTCTTTTCTTCTAATTCTGCACAACTCTTGGCTTCGAAAGTTGCTGTTCCTTCTTGGATGATGGTTCGCCAGAGTTTCCTGTCCTTGGCATTGGTTTCCCAATTGTCGATGTCGATGGCACATTTTTTCATGCTGGCTTTTAAGGTGTCTTTGAATCTCTTCTTTTGTGCGCCTCTTTTCCGTTTGCCTTCTTCAAGCTGGGAGTAGAAGGTTTGCTTTGGTCGACGCTCGTCTTCCATCCGAACAACATGACCGACCCATCTTAGTTGGTTCTTGGTGACGAAGGCTTCGATGCTAGATGTTTTCGCTTCATTCAGCACGCTGATGTTGGTTCTTCTGTCTTCCCAACTGATATTTAAGCTGCTTCGAAGACATCGTTGATGGAACTTATCAAGTGTTTTCAGATGGCGTCCAGGTTTCTGATGCATGTGCGTGTGTTTGTTTGACACATACTTGATGTTGCACTCCACGAAGCACATGGTCTTTCACAAATCAATCAACTTATTTCAATGGCAAGAAAACCAAGACGATTGGAGCTGATAGATCAGTTGCAGCCTTCATCTACCTTCACAGCCGTTAAGTTCAAGATAACCCCATCCGCCTGGTTCGCCGTTGTGGTCTTGTAGGTTGGATCGTTCTTAGTCTGGACCCTCATCCTCGACCTTACTGCCATAGGTGGCCCTTCCAGAAGCTGGTGCTTCTGAAGGCATAACTCTCAGAATCATGGGAACATGCAAGCCTCTTTACGACAAGGTAAACGATCCGAAGAGGTCTGTTAATATATGTGACCTTGTTCACTCTAGACGTGCCTGTGTTAACACTTGCTTAGAATATGCTGCCGGGGATGGTTGTGAAGGAAGATACAATAGTGGCATTTAGAGACTTTTGGATAGGTGCATAGATATGCAGCGAATAGAGGGGAATTGATTATGTACAGGTAGATAAAGGTTAGTCTTTACATCATATTTATAACAGGCATTGAGGGCCGAAGGGTCTGTTCGTGTGCTGCACTGCTCTATGTTCCCTGTCTGTTCTTATCCCATGCTGCAAGAGAACATGGAAAATGGATGGGATGATAATAGTAAGATTAAACGAGAACTTACCAGTTTGAAGTTTGATCGTTATTTTATGAGGAGTAACGATGAGGGATTACGTGAAGAAGCCCCGCCTAGCGCTAGAACGGCATACTTCAAAGCAGCGGCATGAAAAAACACAGAACACAATAGCCGGAGTAAGATAGTAAGGCTCATCATAGATTTAGAACTACCAGATGATCATTTATTTTATGAGGGTGTGGAGTGGAGGGCACGTAATCCCTCATCGTTACTCCTCATAAAATAACGATCAAACTTCGAACTGGCAAGTTCTCGTTTAATCTTACTATTTTACTTCGGAGTCACGTGAGTGACTACGTGAAGATTTTGAAGCTTCTGTGTTTTCCATGTCGTAGAATTCTTCCATACGACAGTCCGGCTAGGTCAACACATACATGAGTAAAAAACCTTTTACCAGACTAGTTTTAGTTCTTTCCATAAATCTTTTAATGATAAAAGAACATATAATAACCCTCTTTTTACATCTGAGGGAAACCATTACAAAGTGATAAAAGATATAAGTGAAAACATAATTGATAATATCAATTGATAGTGAAACAAAGCAGGTGATTATAGTGAACCCAACACCGCGTGTCCAAAGCCTGTCATTTTGTGTGAACAGGTTTATTGTAGAACTTTGAAAAAGTTTCTTCTTTACACCACCCTGCGGTTTCTAAAATATGTTCGAGTGGTACGTCCTGTAACTTCACCGCGGATGTAGCTGCTGCCCTGGTGGAGTGAGATTTGAACACATCAGTGTCTACTCCTGCTAAAAGTAACACCTGTTTTAACCACCTTGAAATTGTTTGCACTGAAGCTTTTGAGTGTGGTTTCTTATGCGTAAACATTAATGTTTTTTCATCACCCCGAAGAGTTTTGGTAGCTTTTACATATTGATTAAAATGTTTAACTACACACAACGTTGGATCAATAGGGTAAGCTTGAAACATTACCTTTGCTCCAGTTCTCCCTGGTCTGCTTTGTTTGATCAGATCGTAAACATCGAACACAATGTTATCTGCAGCCACATGCATACAATCTAAACGTAGCATTTGTAATGTTTGCACCCTTTGAGCTGAAACCAATGCCATTAACATTACTAATTTAAATGTTAACTTTTCCAATGACAAAACTTCGATTGGAGTCCATTGCCTAAGTAAAGTAAGTACAATGCTGACATCCCAAATTTCTGTATATCTTGGTTTGGGTGGATTTTTGTTAAAGATTCTTTTCATAAATCTGGATATTAATGGGTGTGATCCAATTGATTTCTGGTCAGAGATTTGTCCTAAATAAGATGATAAGGCACTACGTGCACTATTAATGGCACTATAACTTAAGTGCTGTTCAAAATGCAACTCGGCAAGGAACTCCAATATGTTTGCAATGTTCACAGTATGATAGGATATATTTGATTGTCTACAAAAATTTTCCCATTTCTTTATATGTGTCATATATTGTCTCTGAGTGCTATCTCGCCATGATGCGACTATAATATCCATAGTTCTAACCGACAATCCAAGCTCTTGTAGTGGTCTGGTCAAAACCTGCAGATTAACAAATTCATATAAGCATGTAATGGATGAATTTCTTTGGTTACTGGTTTTATCAATAAATCACTGCTGCTAGGAATTGACATATGGTTCTTTAATCATGTTTAACATCAATGGGAACCATGGTTGTGTCGGCCAATTTGGAATCACCAATAATCCTGTGGCAGAATCTTGTTCTATTTTCTTCAGACATTGCTGAACTAGAGCAAATGGCGGAAAGACATAAAAGAACATATTCCCCCAATGTAGTGAAAAAGCATCTACTGCTACTGCATCTGGATCTGGTTCCCAAGACACATATTTAGGCAATTGATGATTTAATCTTGATGCAAACAGATCAATGTCTGGTAACCCATATTGAATCACAATTTTACTGAAAATTACTGGGTTCAACATCCATTCTGTGTTGTCTTTAAACATCCTTGATCTATTGTCTGCCACCACATTGTCTTTACCTGGGATGTAATTTGCCGAAATCCAAATTTGCTGCTTAATACACCACTGCCATATCTGATTGACCAAACAATCACATGATACCGATCTGACTCCACCCATGTGATTAATATATGCAACAGCTGTTTTATTGTCTAATTGTATCAGTACATGCAGATTCTTTTTTGTAGAACAATAGGCTTTTAACCCATAAAATGCTCCCAATAATTCTAAATAGTTAATACCATATGTTTGGAGAAACATTTCCTCTTGGACAGTCCATCTGCCCCCACAGCTGGTGAATGAATCTGTCGCCCCCATCCGAGAGCACTAGCATCTGTTTGTAAAATTACTTCAGGCTGTTGTATCAGAATGTTTTTAGCAGCTTGTGGGACATTTTCAATCCACCATTGTAATTCCAATAAAGCTTCTTTTGTTAATTGCATAGGCCTATCAAAATGGCCTGCTCTCTTTTTTAGAGCTCTTATTTTGTCCCTTTGAAGGTTTTGGTAATGTAATGGACCAAATTTTACTGCAGGAAATGCTGCCACTAATTTACCAATAACCTTTGCTACTTCTCGGATGGAGGGATAAGGTTTGTGAATGAGACCCCTACAGGTCATTAAAATATCATCAATCTTATCTGTCGGCAAAGTTACTAACATAGTAACTGAGTTAATCACAAACCCCAAATAGTTAATTGACTGTGCTGGCTGCAGCTGGGACTTAATTGGATGAATCAAGAAACCTAATTTCTCAAATAAAGTTTTAGTTGCTGAAACTGATTTTTCAGCTGATTCCTGATTACTATTGATGATTAAAATGTCATCCAGATAAGCCATAATGATGTGCTTTTGTGCTCTTAATTGTGCTAAAGCTGGTTTCAACAGCTTTGTAAAGAGCCTGGGAGCTGAACTTAACCCATTTGGTAAAGCTTTGAATTGCCACAGCTGTCCCAGCCAATTAAAATTTAAATACCTTCGAAAGAACTGATGTATCGGTACTGAATAGTACGCATCCTTTAAATCAATTGTAGCCATATAGCAACCTGCTGATATCAAATGTCTTGTAGTGTTGAATGTTTCCATCTTAAAATGTTTATACTCGACAAATTTATTAAAGTTTGTAAGGTCCAGAATAATTCTGCAACCATTTTTTACTTCTTGGAAATATATTTGACACAAATTGATGTTTATGTTCAACAGTTTTTTCAATAACACCTTTTTTAAACAATTTGTCAATTTCCACATTAATTTCTGCCTCTTCAATTGCAGAAAACATGAACCCATAAGCAGGTTTATTTTGTACCGGAGAGTTAACACCTTCTTTGAATGTAATAGTAGCTCCTGAAACTGTTTGTAAAATAAACCAATCAGATGTGATGGCAAGCCATTCATCATAAAACATTTGTAATCTCCCTCCAACTGGAGATTTGTCCACAGTTTCTTTAAGAATAGAATAATTTTTTTGTACCTCTCCATATGAACGTGGTGGTCTCCTTCTCCCCGTATACGGGTGAACATTAGGCTGTGTCGGATGGTAATATTTTCTTATCATATTCCTGCCTCTGTTTCCAAAATCAAATCCCCTTCTTGACGAAAAATACCTTTTTTGTCCAAAAACGAAAGGTCTCATGTGGCTAATAGATTTAGCCTCTTCATCCATTTCTCTTATTTGCTTAGGCAGGTTCTCTCCAAATAGATAACCAGGAGCTTGAACACCACTTGATCGACACAGACCTGCAAACCTTGGATGAAATATGGGCCGAATCGCATACAATTAATTTCATAGAAGGAATTGCACAATAAGCCCAAAGTATCTTTTTGGATTTTATCCATTTCCGACCCCTCCATTTGCCTTCCAAAAGCAGTAATGGCAGCTGAAATCAATTTGAGGATTCTTTGAAATCTTATTTCTTGTCCTCTCATGCCTGGAGTCATAGGCGTCCATATAGACGGATTAACCGTAGGTACCTTCAATGAGGTGCAATTTTCCGGTGTTTTATATAATTCTGCTGTTTCAATCATCACAGGATCTTGAAGTTGGTGAGATACCATATAATTAATACTGGCAGCTAGGTTTTCTTCCATAGCCTCACCACTTCCTTCAGGTATAGCAAAATCTTTTGCCATATCAGGCACATCTGGCCTCATCTTTTTTATTCGTGGTGTGCACTCATACTCCACATCACCACTTGCAGGGTCTGTCTTTTGCAGCCCTGATACACTTGGAATTATACCCAATGAGACTTCCTCCGCCCTTAATCCTGGGTCTGGAGTTTCAAATTCCCAATTTGGCACATAGCCATATTCTGTATATTCAAACTCCTCGGGGTTATTTTGGGAAACTTCTGGGTACTGTGACCCTTGTCTCATTATATTTTGGAGTACTTTCTCCATATGTTCCATTTTTAGCCATATAGCTTTATTATCCGGAGGACTTTCATTATCAGAGTCATTATCAGAAACCACGGGCCTCACGGATTTCTTTTTACTTTTTCTAGGAACATTTTCCTCCGTGGTTTGCATTTCTGGAGAAATTATAGTCTCACTAACGGGTGAATCAGCGGCCACCGGTATCGGAACCAGATCCGCACTAAACTCTTGTCCCGACTCTTTAACTTCACCCCGGGACGATCTTTTTACTCGCAAAATTTTTTTTTGAGACTTCTCCATTTTCTTTTTTATTATCTGGCTAAATCAGTACGCCAGCGTGACTCTGATTTTAAATGTTACTTTCTTTTTTGCTGGTTCCACCAGCGTAACGTCTTTGTTAGAACGTCCCCTATTTTCCTTGCACTTACCTGCGGGTCCGTTCCGTAATTCGTATTTAATCCACGATAGTTATTATAATCGTTTAATCAACAACCAGAAACAGTTCTCTGTTATTACGCCTGCCTCAACCACTTCTTCCGGCAGCTTGTTGCATAAACCCATAACTCTGTGTACAAAAATTGCGCCTCAGCTTTCTATTAAATCTTTTCCATCTTACCTTAATTCTTTCCCATCTAGTTCTTGATTGCTTTACCCTGGGGAAAATACTCTGTGTATAAATAAAATACTCAGCTTCATATCTATTCCCTTCATGATTTTATGCATTTCTAAAAGATTTCCCCCCCCCAGCCTCCTGCGCTTCAAGGAATAAAGTCTTACAGCACACAACCTCCTCCCGTAGTTCAGGCCCTCAAGTCCTGCCAACATCCTTGTAAATCTTATTTGCACTCTCCATCTTTCCAACGGAAGGGTGATAAAATGCTTCAAATGCAACCTCACCAATGCCTTGGTACAACAGTTGTTATAATCATCTGCAAACATACTAATTATTCAAATCGTTCATAAAGATGACTAACAGCAGTGGACCCAGGACCAATCGTTGAGGCACACCACTAGTCATTGGCCAACAGTGTGAAAAACAATCTTTCACCACCACCCTCTGCTTGCCACAATGAACCAATTCTGTATCCATGAGTCTAAGTCTAAGTAAGTAACTGAGTTTATTGGCCAAGTATTCACATACAAGGAATTTGCCTTGGTTGCCTTGGTGTTATGGAGATAACATGGGTATGATGAACAGGGTAGTTTAAGACCCCTCAACCCTGTTTTCATCATGGTAGGAGGGTCTTAAACTAAAGGTTGTAAAGATATAAAGGGGACGGTGCCTAAGGGCATGTTTTGCACGCAGGTGATAATAGTTATGTGGTTAAGACGTTACGATGTTAAAAATAAACTTCAACAGATGCATTGATAGGAAAGATTTAGACGGATGTGAAATAAACACATGCAAATTAGACTACCTGAGGTAGGCATCTTTGTCGACATGGGGTTGTTTCTGTGCTGCATAACTCTAATTCTATGACTATAATTCATTTCACTTATACAATGTGCACTCAGTATTATTTAATGAGTGTGATAGTAAATTGCTCCAGTGAGAATGGAACAAGTAGTGTACAAACAGTACGTGTTATTCAAGGTGAAATAACCTCTGTTTGTACATCTTAGTTAATTAGCACAGATAATTACACTGTCCTGTGTTATGGATTTAGACTAATTCATATGGAATGATGAAAAGCAGGATGAAAATATTTTCTCACGTAGTGAAGATGGGCCTTTAATTTCAATGTTAATGGATAGCATCTGTAAAAAATGCAGCAGGTTTTTCATGCAAGTGTACTGCATTTGTTAGGTTTCCTCATGGGAGGTCCATTCATTATTTCCATACAAACAGTTCCAGATGGCTTTAATACAAATTTAAACTACTTGCCAATGTCAAATTAAGTTAATTACATTGGGAATTAATTTTAATTGAAAAGAAGTAAAGCGTGACAATCATCGCATGGTTCAGGTAAGAGACCACAATGGATTGCCTTAGTATCAAATTCAGTTATGACAATTATTTTAAGTTTGGATGTGTTTCAATTAATTTTTCTATGTTCAATCAGATTGTTCATTTGCAATTATTGTCCATGGAATTAGAAGGAAAAAAACCTAACAAATCTTACCATCATTTATTTTGTCACTATAAATAACTTGTGGTTAGTTACTGCAATGCAAATTGCAGATGTTGCAAACTTGTGACAAAATACAGAGACAAATATACAGCAGATGTTGGAATCTTGAGTAAAAAGCAAAGTGCTGGGGCAACTTGACAAGTCAGGTAGCATCTGTGGAGGAAATGGTCAGATGACAAACACATGTTAGACAATAGACAATAGGTACAGGAGTAAGCCATTCGGCCCTTCGTGCCAGCACCGCCATTCACTGTGATCATGGCTGATCATCCACAATCAGTACCCCGTTCCTGCCTTCTCCCCATATCCCCTGACTCCGCTATGTATCTTCAGAGGGATGAGCACAAGATGTTTAAGCAGTGGTACCTGTTAAATTGTATTGTCATCAAAGCAAGGACCACACGTGGAAAAGGACAACAATTTTTAAAGATATATTCTGATGAGAAAATGAAGAAAATAACACATATTAAATAGTACCTTTCCATGAAAACGTTGTTATTAAAAGTAAAGATTAAGCTCTGTAGTTAACACCTTTTTTTAAGATCACAAAATGCAAATAAAACTGCATTTATTGGAAAGCAACAAGTAGGCTTCCGAAGGGTCCCGACCAGAAACATCACCTATTTATGTCCTCCAGAAATGCTGCCTGACAAGTTATTCCAGCACTTTGTTTTCAATGCTAATTCCAGAACTGCAGTTCCTTTTGTTTCCAAGTAGGCTTCTGAACTGAAGAAGGGAGATTCTTGTTTATGTGGAGAAAAAAGAGATGAATAGTGAATCTTAACAGGTGTGTTCAAACAGGTGAGCTATATAAATTACAATATAACCTCATGTTCTGACGTGTATTCCTGGAAATCACTTTGTCATTCAAAATCCCATTAACAAAGGCACAAATCTAATAGGAAACGTATGGACATTTGCAGAAAAAGAGGGTAAAGAGCTCCAGGATGGACCTCTGTGATGAGTATTTTGTTTTGTGGAGCTTTGTGTTATGAGGTGATACTGTGTAAAGATTTCAGACATGGGTCTGGCAACAAAATAATGAACATGAAATTATACTTTTTAAAATTCAGCTAACAGATGTGGCTGTGCAGCATCATTTGAGACCTATGGGTCACACAACATTTCTGCAGCAAAGAAAGAAAAACTGCTTTCAGATTCTGTTGAACATGCTCTGCATATGAACATTTGGTGAAATTAAAATTTTGATAATAGGCATGAAATTGCGCTGTAACAGCCTGTTTGAAAGAAGCTATCTGCAGATTAAAAGAAGCAAACTTTGACAGCTACTGCAAGACAGTTCAGAGTGTGAGAGCAGAGCAAGAGTTGAATATTAAAAAAAAAACAATCTGGCATTGCACAGATGGTCTCCCAATGAAATGTTTGCGGGAAGAGGTTGCTCGTGCATGGGAAAATCTGGTGTAGGACATGCTAGTGAGTGGTATGAATGCACAGAGGAAATATTGCCATTGTAGAAGAAAACTGCATTGAAGCCTTGCAAACAAAATTACCATGTATAAGGGAGGAAAGATAATGAATTATGAAATCCTTGCACAGATGCTTTCTGAGCACAAAGTACAAATGTTTGCAGCACAAAACCTGGTACTTCAAAGGTATTCAAAATGAAGGTACATTAGCATAGTACCAGCCCTATTCCTAAAATGTGAACAATCTCCCAGCACTGTGGCGCAGCGGTAGAGTTGCTGCCTTACAGCGAATGCAGCACCGGAGACCCGGGTTCGATCGCGACTATGGGTGCTGTCTGTACGGAGTTTGTACATTCTCCCCGTGACCTGCGTGGGTTTCCTCCCACACTCCAAAGATGTACAGGTTTGTAGGTTAATTGACTTGGTAAATGTAACATTTGTCCCGAGTGGGTGTAGGATAGTGTTAATGTGCGGGGATCGCTGGTCGGCGCAGACCCGGTGGGCCGAAGTGCCTGTTTCCCTGCTGTATCTCTAAACTAAACTAAACTAAACTGCTCTCATTTCATAATTACCTTCCGCTGTCAGTACTCACTATTATTTGTGAAGTGCAAACCTCTGGTGGAAGGTATGAGGAGGTTTGGGGATGATCAATAAAGGTGCACAAATGAACAGTCTCATCGATATGGCAAGGCAATCAGCAATGTAACTGCATCAAATGCAAAAAAAAGTGACAAAGTGCTGGAATAACTCATCCGGTCAGGCAGCATTTCAGGAGAACATGGACGTCACGTTTCGGTTCGGGACCCTTCTTCAGATGGATCTCGACCAAAAATGTCACCTATCCATGTTCTCCAGTGACGCTGCCTCACCGGTGAGATACTTTAGCACTTTGTATCTTTTTTTGTAAACCAGCATATGCAGTTCTTTGTTCTGAATCAGATGCTATATCAGAACTAATTTAATAAAATTAGAGAGAATGCAACAGCATTTAATTAACCAAGAAGTTTCCGGATTAAAAATAAGCTGCGATTGTTAAGGAACCACAGATATTCAGTCATTCTTATGGTAGTAAGGATGGGGGATGTGCTGCAGCAGTGGGATATTAAAATGGTCTAGCTACACTCATGAACAGCTTCTAACTCTTTGTTATTAGGCTTCTGAACAGTCCTTCCATAAGCTAGGGTACTATTTGATTCACCTCTATCCCATTGAGGACCTTGGACTTTGTCTAAGGAACTGATCCGCTACAATGCTGAGAACTATATTCTGCACTTTGCATCTCCCCCTTTGCTATATCTACGATGTTTGAGTTTGAACTGATTATATCTATGTATGGTATATCTGATCTGTTTGGACAGCATGCAAAACAAAATTTTTCACGGTTTCTCAGTACATGTGACAATAATAAATCTAAACCTAAAACAAAACAAACAAAATCAACATATTTTCTCAGTAGTGATGTTAATGCAATCTAACACGACCTGGACAGAAATTGTTGTGATCACTTTTGCACTATCTGCTGCCTTATTTCCCAGAGACAAGTTTCTGGTTTGTGGCTCACATGTTATGATGAACTTCTTATAGTTTTATATGAATGCAGTGGATCTTCCTGCTGGGCCATTGTCTAAAGGCATAGATAAATCCCACCTGCCCGAATTAAACTGACGTTACGTGAAGGCTGATCTTGCTACCTGGCAGCAGATGGTGAGATCTAGATGGCAATTAGGCCTCAGATTGTATACCTAGAACATTGAACATGGAGCAGTACAGCACAGTAACAGATCCTTTGGCCCACAATGTTTGTGATGAACATGATGCCAGTTAAATTAATCCATCTCTCTCCATTCACAGAGATCAGCATATGCAATGGGGTGGACATATGAGAATTTCTTTTTGATCACAGTGTCTCTGGGAGAATAGCTGGAGGAAGGCTGATTATCAGTGAACTAGCATATGTCCTCTAGTCTTAAATTACTCTCAAATAAAAACATAAAATGTTGGAAACACGCAGCAAGTCAGGCAGTGTATGTGAAACGAGAATTGTAGTAAATCTTTTAGGTCCAAGGCCCTTTGTTACAGCTGGGAAAGAAAGAAAACAAGTTGGTTATAAGATATAGAGATGGTGTGGAAGCAGGGGTCTGATGGAGGAGATCAAATGGTTTAATGCAACAGTTGCTATGTTTCTCTGTAATGTATTGTTATTAGGTTCATAGGAGCAGCATTTGCCCCTTCAAGTGTACTCCGCTATTCAATCATGGCTGATCTATATTTCCCTCTCAACCTAATTCTCCTGCTTCTCTAATATCAAGTCTGAGCGAGATATCCAACAAGCCAAACTATACTGAAGGAAAGCAAAAAGCTGTGCCAAATCATAATCAGATAACTGGTAGAAATGGTCAGTTCTGATATAGACAGGCAGAGCGAGTTATCTAAATTTGAAGAATTCAATACTGAATCCATTAAGCTGATCCTGGGGTGGAAGATTGCAAACTTCACATGGTCCGCCCTTTTTCGACTAATGCAATGAATGGAAGATCAAATAGAACAAGTTGTCCAACAACTTTAGGCTGTGCACGCCACACAAAAGAAGAAGAAGAAGCTGATCCTGGTTCTTGTTCTGGGCCTCACTGTAAAAGTGCAGGAGGACACCGAGAGGGAATGGGATTGACAATTATAGTGGGAAGCAGCAGGAAACTCAGAATCACTCTTGCAGATTGAATGCAGGTGCTTATCGGATTAATGCTGAATTCTGGTTGACTGCCAAATTTGTAAAAGACACAACACTGTGAATGCTAACTGGAGTACATGTGATGTAAGAAGTGAAAGTGAACGTTCTGATCCCTGGATGGTGAGAGAAGGTGAAAGGTCAAGTGTTGCATGTCCTGTGATTGCATAGGAAAGTGCTATAAGATATGGAGGGTTTTTGAAGATGGAAGAGTGGGCTAGGGTGTCAAGAAGGGAGAAAGGTGAAGGGAGGGGAAGATATGTCCGGTGGTGAAATCTATTTGGAACTGGCAGAAATGGTAAGGTATGGTTTGTTGAATGCAGAGGCAGATGGGGTTGAGGGTAAGGGATTGGGGAATTTGAGGTCTTGTTCTGTCCAGGGGAAGAGGAAATGACAGTGGAAAATAGAGGCGATGCGGTGAAAGGCTCTGCCTATTATGGTAGAGGGAAAGTTATAGTTCAGGAATTCTGAAAATATTTCAGAGGCATGGAATCAAGAACCAGAGGACATGGGTTTAAGGTGTGAAGGACAACTTTTTCACTAAGTGGGCGGTGGATAAGTGAAACGAGTTGCCAGAGAAGTTAGTTGAGGCAGGTACAATAACAACATTTAAAAGATATTTGGACAGATACATTGAGAGGCCCGGGGAGCCGTTGGTGCGAGAGGGTGGAGTTACCTGCGCTGTGAGTATAAATCTAGCGCGGGGCTTGCTTTTCACAGAGGCCCGGGGAGCCGTTGGTGCGAGAGGGTGGAGTTACCTGCGCTGTGAGTATAAATCTTCCATCTTCCAGAGAGGGAATCTGGTGGAAGCCTCTGATTGGTTGAAATGGACCAGAGGAAGCAGCTGATTGGGTGCAACCCGGGGTTTACATTTTTACATTTCATTAATACATTAACTGGGAGTTAAGGATTCTGGGAGTTAAGGGTTCAGTATTTAGTAGTAAAGTTTAAAGGATAAAGTTTTGTGTTTAATAAAAATCTGCGCTGTGCACGAAGCTGGGGGGCAGTGTTAGATGTGAGGAGGATGCTAGGAGGCTGCAGGATGACTTGGATAGAATGGGTGAGTGGGCAAATGCATGGCAGATGCAGTATAATGTGGATAGATGTGAGGTTATCCACTTTGGTGGCAAAAACAGGAAGGTAGACTATTATTTGAATGGTGACCGATTAGGAAAAGGGGAGATGCAGCGAGACCTGGGTGTCATGGTACACCAGTCATTGTAAGTAGGCATGCAGGTGCAGCAGGCAATGGAGAAAGCAAATGGTATGTTGGCATTCATAGCAAAAGGATTTGAGTACAAGAGCAGCGAGGTTCTAGTGCAGTTGTACAGGGTCTTGGTGAGGCCACACCTGGAGTATTGCGTACAGTTTTGGTCTCCTAATCTGAGGAAAGACATTCTTGCCATAGAGGGAGTACAGAGAAGGTTCACCAGACTGATTCCTGGGATGGCACGACTTCCATATGAAGAAAGACTGGATAGACTTGGCTTGTACTCGCTGGAATTTAGAAGATTGAGGGATGATCTCATAGGGACTTACAAAATTCTTAAGGGGTTGGACAGGCTAGATGCAGGAAGATTGTTCCCGATGTTGGGGAAGTCCAGGACAAGGGGTCACAGTTTAAGGATAAGGGGGAAGTCTTTTAGGACCGAGATGAGAAAATCGTTTTTCATAGTGGTGAATCTGTGGAATTCTCTTCCACAGAAGGTAGTTGAGGCCAGTTCGTTGGCCATATTTAAGAGGGAGTTGGATGTGGCCCTTGTGGCTGAAGGGATCAGGGGGTATGGAGAGAAGGCAGGTACAGGATACTGAGTTGGATGATCAGCCATGATCATATTGAATGGCGGTGCAGGCTCGAAGGGCCGAATGGCCTGCTCCTGCACCTAATTTCTATTTTTCTATGATAGGAAAGGTTTAGAGGGATATGGACCGAACATGGGCACGTGGGACTAGTGTAGATGGGGCATTTTGGTCGGCATGGCAAGTTGGGCCAAAGGGTCTGTTTCCATGCTGTATGACTATGAATCTATCTGTGCAGAAAATTGTATCATCAGAGCAGTAGCAACTGAGATATTGGCATGCAGACTATTGGTGTCAATAGGCACAGACTAATTGCACATTGCAATTCTGGGGACCATTTCAAGGGCTATCAAATTTAGCCTGTTGTGCATCCAGAGCCCAGATTTTAGCCCAGATAAAGGATTTAGTTAGCTGTCCATTTCCCTCTAAAGATGCTACTTGATCTGCTGAATTCTTCCAGCAGTTATTAGTTTGTTGCTTCAGAATCCAACATTTACAGTCTCTTGTGTCTCCTTTGATGATATTTTTTGATTATTGGTTTCTTTGTTTTGATATATTATCTAAACTCAAAATTTGGCAGCGATTTTTAGTTTCTGCAAAACCATCATAACTTACTGTGAATGTCTTGAGTGATGTTATTTTATTAAATTTGAATTAGAATGACCACATTATTACAGGGAGATTTTTTATAAAGTGAAATATGTTAGTACATGTTAGTACAATGGAAGTAAAAATGGAGAAATAAAGATATCAGCTTTATCAATTTTTAAAATTGCTATTCCCAGAGTGCAGAAAAATCCATATAACGTTTATTGACGTAAGAGACTGCAGGTGCTGGAGTCTTGCGCAAAGAACTGCAGGAGGAACTCAGTAGGTCGGGTTGCATCCGTGGAGGCAGAGGGATAGTTAATGTTTCCGGTTGCGACACTGCGTCTAAACGTTCTCATTGGAATAGAATAATATGGGCCGAGATACTTTACGCGGCTATGATGAGGTGGGAGGGAGATAAGGGGCGGCAGGGATAGAAGAGGGGGGGGGCATTATTTTGTTCAGGATGACTTCCTCAATAGCTCTATGGTCAGTCATGAGACTTACATTTACATGAAAGTGGACACAGTCCATAAGTCTAGCACTACACAACACAGTTTTTAATTACTGAGCGATGGTGGTATTTAGTTGTGCTCTTGTATACTTGTCAAATGGTCCTATTAATGGGCAAATGTTGTCATGCAATTTCTTCAAAACAATTTCTAGTCCTCTCCTTGGTCAGGGAAACAGAACTGATCTGGCACACAAGTATTTATCGATCTGCACTTTCATCTACAGAATCCATTTACGGCTAGTATTCAATTTGAAAACTTGGTTATTGAGAACTTGACCTTGACCAAAACAGTTCCATTTTAAATATGCTTCTATGTCATGTCAGTTTTATTGTTTACACTCACGCTGTAGGTTATGTCCCATTCAAATGTAGATTTTGGAGGTGAAATGTGAGCAAAGTTAAGAAATCACCCCCGTAAATATAGGTTAAGAAATATTTTGCTGGAGCATAAAATAGTATTTTCTGCTCCGGAATATTTTCTGAGAATCTCTGAAAATTCAAGGAAAGGAAGACATTCTGCAGGATTAGATTTATGAGTTTAGATGGTATTGTATTCTGAAGGTCAATATCTCGTATGTATAAATCATTAATAAATTCACAAATGCACAGTGTGTATTCTTTCAGTTCAGGTTTCTTTCTCTTTGGTCTGACATATTTTAATCTAAATTCCCTTCAACAAAGCTCCTTAATGTGGGTTTCTATATAAATATTAAATATTGCCAATATCATGTCATTAGTTGTGATGAAATATATATATTGATCTCTTGCTAATCCATAGATAACATTTATGACAAAGTAAAATGTATGCATATAATTATTGTAACTTGAATTTCAGAAATATAAATCCATTTATAAATGGATAAATATAAAAATATATTAATTCCCCTGAATGTGAATGAAGTGTTTTAGAGCGGGAAAATTCACATCACACTCAGAAATCCTATACTTTTGCATAAAGCAACAATATCCACCTGTTCATTAAATTGTCCCTCATTGCTTGTCTGTCCAATGGGAAATCTCATCTTCTATCATCTGTTTATTAACATTGTTTCATTGACCTTCTTGGGTAGCACCACATATTCCACTTGTGTTGCTTACAATCTTACGGCATGAACATTGAATTCTCCAATTTCAAGTGATACCCCCAACACCCCTTCCTCCCCCCTGTCCCTCCTACCCTAGTGCGCACATCTTTTTCTGACCATCTCCCACCAACCTATGCTCATCTCTCATCCCTGAGTCCCATATTTTCATCTATCCCCTTTTTCCCATCCCTCCCTGTCCACTTTCACCATAATCCCTTCATCCGACTTTACATTTTACTCCTTTTCTCTCCTTATCTAACATCCTTTTGTCTCCAATTCACCTCTAGGTTTTGTCACCTACTCCACCTATCTGCCAATCAAACCCCCTTCATTTGTATCCACCTATTACTTGCAAAATAGACACAAAATGCTGGAGTAACTCAGCTGGACAGGCAGCATCACTGGAGAGAACGAAAGTGTGACATTTCAGGTGATGACCCTTCTTCAGACTGTGAGTCAGGGGAGAGGGAAACTGAGGATATCGAAGGGTAAGGTGTGAAAATGATAGAGAAAAAGCCAACAATGATCAAGGAAACGTAGAATGGTTTGTTGTTAGCTGGAGGGAAGGTAACTACAAGGCACACAATCAGAAAAATCTAATTGCCTAATCATTTGCAATTCTTTATTCTGCCCCCACCACCGGGTGGTGCCAGCAATGGCTGCCTCGCCAACAGTCTGTCTGACCTTTCTTTCCTTTGTGTTTAATAGTATGTGTTAAATGTATGTTTTTAGTGTTCTTTAGCTTGTTTTATGTGGGGGGTCGGGGGGGAGTTGGGGGAAACTTTTTCTAATCTCTTACCTCAACGGAGATGCGATTTTTTTCTGTATCGTATCTCCGTCCGCACTGCGAACTAACATCAATGAGTTGGCTGCCTTTGCTGGAGACCGATTTTGAGCTCCAACCGTGAGTGCTTGCAGACTTTAACATCACGGAGCCCTTGGGCTCTGGTCTGAGACCGACTTTGGGGACTCCAAGCCGCGGGAGTTTTGACCGACCCGACGCGGGAGTTTCGATTGCCCTGAAGCGTGAGTTTCGATCGCCCCGAATTGGGGGCTTCGATCGGCAGGTGTGGGAGCTTCAATTGCCCCGACGGATGAATAAAGAGGAAGAAGTTTGGACATTTTTTGCCTTCCATCACAGTGAGGAATATGGGGAATCCACAGTGGTAGATGTTTATGTTAACTTTTATGTAATTGTGTGCCTTGTTGCTTTTTTTCCCATATGGCTGTATGGTAATTCGCATATCACTGTACCTTAATTGGAACTTGTGACAATAAAAGACCTTTGAAACCTCTCTTCAGGCTTTCACCTCCCACCACAATCTGTCTGTAGAAGGGTCCCGACCTGAAACGTCACCTATCCATGTTCTTCAGAGATGCTGCCCGACCCACTTGAGTTAATCCAGAACTTTGTGTCTCTTTTTATAAACCAGCATCTGTAGTTCCTTGTTCCTCCATTTTTTCTTTTTTATTGCATTCCTATGAAGGACGATTTTGCTAATACTTCTTAATGCAACATTTGCTGTTTATTACTACCAGTGTTATAAAGAGTTTTCGCTGCTGCTTCAATTTCCATTAAATTGAAGACCTAATCTGTGCCATATCATTTATAATGCTTGGGTAGGATCCCTGGCATGATCCACTCAAGCATTGGAAAGTTTAATCCATTCAAAATTCAATGTTATGTTTTGGCTGACATACTTAGAACTTGCCCGCAATATGTCCCAACTACACTAGTCCCTCCAAACTTGCCCTATCCATGTATCTAACTTTAAAGTGTTGGGATTGTCCCAGCCTCCACAACCTCCTCTGGCAGCTTGTTCCATACCCCCACCACCCTTTGTGTGGAAAAGGTACCCCTCAGATTCCTATTAAATCTTTTTCCCTTCACCTTAAACCTATGCCCTCTTGTCCTCAATTTGCCTATTCTGGGCAAGAGACTCTATGCATCTAACCAATCTATTCCTCTCATAATTTTACACACCTCAGAAGATAATCCCTCATCCCCCAAAGTCCTAGCCTGTTCAAACTATCCCTATAGCTCAGACCCTCTAGTCCTGGCAAAACCCTTGTAAATCTCTGTACCCTTTCCAGCTTGATAACATCCTTCCTATAACTTGGTGCCCAGAACTGAACGCAATGCTCTAAATGTGGCCTCACCAACGTCTTATATAACTGCAACATGACCTCCCAACTTTTATACTCAATACTCTGACTGATGAAGGCCAATGTGCCAAATGTCTTTTTGACCACCCTATCTACATGAAGGGCATGTTTCCACACTGTACCACTACATGACTCAATGCAATATGTTAAATCGAAGAATTGCTACATCACTTGGGTCCCTGGATGGTGGGAAGACTTGAAATAAAATAATGGGTACTGCGTCCCCTTTGAAACCTTTGGTTACTTGGGAAAATGCGGGGAGAAGGCAATTGGGTGGTGAATATGGAAGAGTGAAACAGGTAGCTGCAGAGCAAGCACATCCTTTAGAATGCTGAATGAGGTGAGAATGCACAGATGTGTCCAGTGCTGGAATCCTCTTGGAAGTGGTGGAATTTATGGAGAATGAATTTTAAACTAATCTCTTGGCTTTTGTACTTAATGCAGCCAAAATCTGAGGTCAGGATCCAACATACTGTAACAGAGTATGTTATAGTGTACTGTTTTGCCACTTCACGAAATCCATTCATAAATGGGCTTGTTCTTCTTGCAATCCACATTAACATTGTCCTATTTATTGAATGCTTTCTCTCTCCATTTTATGTATAGCACACTCTTTCTATATTGAGGTGTATTGCCTTGTACCCGCTCCATTCGAGCAGCTTCCCTTTATTGTAAATGCTCAGCAGGTCATCAACATTTACTTGGTTTCTAGCATCTAAGTTCATTTTTATACTTCTGTTTTCCACTTATTTCTTTCTCAGTATTTCCTACAGTTCCAAATGTTTTGTTAGATAGGGCTCTTAAAGATAGCGTAGTCAGGGGATATGGGGAGAAGGCAGGAACGGGGTACTGATTGGGGATGATCAGCCATAATCACATTGAATGGCGGTGCTGGCTCAAAGGGCCAAATAGCCTGCTGCACCTATTGTCTATTGTCTATTGCCAGTTTTGTTATTGTATCAGTATTGTAAAAACTTTATTTCTCGGCATATGAAATCTTATTGAGGTACAGCTAAAGTCTTTCCCCAGGATAGTGGAATCAAAAACTAGAGATACAGATTTAAGGTGAGAGGAGAAAGTTTTAAAAGGAACTTGAGTGATGAGTTGTTCATATCGTGGGTCATGAGTATATGGAATGAGCTGCTGGAGAATACGGTTGAGGCAGATACAGTAATAACAGTTAAAATACATTAGACAATAGACAATAGGTGCAGGAGTAGGCCATTCGGACCTTCAAGCCAGCATCGCCATTCAATGTGATCATCCCCAATCAGTACCCCGTTCCTGCCTTCTCCCCATATCCTCTGGCTCCGCTATTTTTAAGAGCAAACATCACTTCTCCACCATCAACAATAAAAATAGAGGAGGTGGAGAGGTTTTTCAGAGGGCAAAAAAGCCAGAAATCTCTAGGACCTGACAATGTTTCCCCCTCTACTCTTACGCTCTGTGCCAAACAGACATTTTTAACCACTTACTGTCCCTGCCTGCTTCAGTCTCCACTATGTCCCTGTACCCAAAAAGGCAAGGATTACTTGTCTTAATGACTACAGGCCTGTCGCACTGACCTCTGTAGTCATGAAGACGCTCGAAAGGCTTGTGCTGGCCAAGCTGAAAAATATCACAAACTCCCTGCTGAACCCTCTGCAGTTTGCATATCGGGCCAATAGATCTGTGGATGATGCAGTCAACCTGGGCCTGCACTTCATCCTACAGCACCTAGACCGCCAGGGGACCTATGCGAGGATCCTGTTTGTTGATTTTAGCTCTGCATTCAACACCATTGTGCTGGAGCTACTACACTCCAAACTTTCAGAGTTGACTGTGCCTGAACCCCTCTGTCGGTGGATCACCAGCTTCCTGACAGACAGGAAGCAGCATGTGAGGCTGGGAAAGTACATCTCGGACCCGCAAACCCTCAGCATAAGAGCACCGCAAGGCTACGTACTCTCTCCTCTCTACTCTCTCTACACCAACGACTGCACCTCCACAGGCACCTCTGTCAAGCTTCTCAAGTTTGCGGACGACACAACCCTGATTGGACTGATCTAGAATGGGGAGGAATCTGCCTAAGGACAGGAAGTGACACAGCTGGCGTCCTGGTGCAGTCGCCGCAACCCAGAACTCAATGCTCTTAAGACAGTGGAATTGATTGTAGACTTCAGGGGAGCTCCCCCTCCCCTCACCCCACTCACCATCAACAACACCACAGTCACATCTGTGGAGTCTTTTAAGTTCCTGGGAACCATCATCTCCAAGGACCTTAAGTGGGGGAGCTACCATCGACTCCACAGTCAAAAAGGCACAACAGAGGATGTACTTCCTACGGCAGCTGCAGAGATGCCAAGTGTCCCGGATTCGCCGTATTTTATCCCGGCGAAATAAACTTTTACGGTGTGTTCCGACAGCCAAACATGCTGTTTACGGAACACGGCCGCGCCGGTGTTCCTCCCGTGGTGAACACCGGCGCTATGTGTCCCCGGTTTGCCAGCCCGCGCGATCAGCGGCACTTTGCCGGGCCCTAGTGTCCGCGCCTGCGCAGTGGGGGAGGGTTGCCGGGCCCCAGTGGCCCGCGCGTGCGCAGTGGGGGAGGGTTGCCGGGCCTGGCGCCATTTCGAGCCACGCCACGCCCGGCCCAGAGCCCGGGCGGCGCCGGCCCGCGCGATCAGCGGCACTTTCTTGCCGCCAGCGGCCGCTCGCGGCAGCCCCATCACCGGGCCTCCCCCACCCCCACCCAGTGCGCAGGCGCAGACCCGCCGGCAACCTTGCCAAGTGCGCATGTGCCGCACCCGCCCGCCGGCAGCCCGCTGATCTGCACCAGTGCGCAGGCGCATAGCCGCCGGCAACAACCCCAGGTGAGTATGTTACGGAGAGAAATGCATTTAACCCCATTTGTTACGGACAAATGGGTTAAATGTTACTGTGAACTAAATTTAGGGTTGGCATCTCTGCAGCTGAGGAAGCACGATCTGCCACAGGCAATGATGGTCCAATTCTACACGGCCATCGTAGAATCTGTTCTCACCTTCTCCATCATGGTCTGATTTGGCTCAGTCACCAAGCACGACACCCGGAGGCTGCAGCGAATCATCCGATCAGCAGAGACGTTTATTGGCTGCAATCTTCCCTCCATTGATGAACTACACTGCAAGGGCCAGGAAGCAAGCGGGCAAGATCATCTCTGACCCCTCACCCTGGCCACAAACTCTTTGAATCACTGCCCTCTGGAAGGTGACTCTGGACTGTCAAAGCTGCCAGAGCCAGACATAAAAACAGTTTTTATCCATGAGTAGTTGCTCTACTAAACAGCCAAAAATCTGCAGCCTCCCTTTGATCTGGTATTTTGTTGGTTCATATGCCTGATCAATGGTGTTTTATCATTAATGTTTTATTATTATGAATGTTTAGTGTTTTCTGAGTCATTCGTAACTGTCACTGTATGTCATGTTGTTACTTGTGGGTGGAGCACCAAGGCAAATTCCTTGTATGTGAATACTTGGCCAATAAACATACTTACTTACTTACTTACTTACTTACTTACTTATCTAGCTCTCTCGTGAAAGCATCCAGAGAACCTGCCTCCACCACCTTCTGAGGCAGAGAATTCCACAGACTCACCACTCTCTGTGAGAAAAAATGTTCTAAATGGCTTACTCCTTATTCTTAAACTGTGGTCCCTGGTTCTGGACTCCCCCAGCATCGGGAACATGTATCCTGCCACTAGTGTGTCCAACCCCTTAACAATCTTATATGTTTCAATGGGATCTCCTCTCATCCTTCTAAACTCCAGTGTACAAGCCCAGCTGCTCCATTCTCTCAGCATATGACTGTCCTGCCATCCCGAGAATTAACCTTGTAAACTTACGCTGCACTCCCTCAATAGCAAGAATGTCCTTCCTCAAAATAGGGGACCAGAACTGCACACAATACTCCAGGTGTGGCCTCACTAGGGCTCTGTACAACTGCAAAAGGACCTCTGCTCCTATATTCGATTCCTCTTGTTATAAAGGCCAACATGCCAATCGCTTTCTTCACTGCCTGCTGTACCTGCATGCTTACTTTCATAGACTGATATACAAGGACCCCAAATCCCGTTGTACTTCTCCTTTTCCCAACTTGACGCCATTTAGATAGTAATCTGCCTTCCTGTTTTTGCTACCAAAGTGGATAACCTCACATTTATCTGCATCTGCCCACTCCCCCAACCTGTCCAAGCCACCCTGCATTCTCATAGCATCCTCCTCACAGTTCACACTGCCACCCAGCTTTGTGTCATCTGCAGATGTGCTAATGTTACTTTGAATCCCTTCATCTAAACCATTGATGTATATTGTAAATAGCTGCGGTCCCAGCACCGAGCCTTGCGGTACTAGTCACTGCATGCCATTCTGAAAGGAACCCGTTAAACCCTACTCTTTGTTTCCTGTCTGCCAACCACTTTTCTATCCATGTCAGCACTCTGCCCCCAATACCACGTGCCCTAATTTTTCCCACTAATCTCCTATGTGGGACCTTATTAAATGCTTTCTGAAAGTTCAGGGACACTATATCCACTGGCTCTCCCTTGTCCATTTTCCTAGTTACAAATTCAAAAAATTTCAGAAGATTAGTCAGGCATGATTTCCCCTTCATAAATCCATGCTGACTTGGACCGATCCTGTTACTGCTATCCAAATGTTCGGCTATCTCATCTTTTATAATTGACTCCAGCATCTTCCCCACCACCGATGTAGGGCTAACTGATCTATAATTCCCAGTTTTCTCTCTCCCGCCTTTCTGAAAAAGTGGGATAACATTAACTACCCTCCAATCCACATGAACGGATCCTGAGCCTATAGAACATTGGAAAATTATCACAAATGCATCCACGATTTCTAGAGCCACTTCCTTAAGTACTCTGTGATGCAAAACATCAGTCCTGGGGATTTATCAGCCTTCGGTCCCATCAGTCTATCCATCACCATTTCCTGCCTAATGTGGATTTCCTTCAGTTCCTCCATCACCCGAGATCCTCTGGCCACTATAAACCATATAACCATATAACAATTACAGCATGGAAAACAGGCCCTCTCGGCCCTTCCAGTCCGTGCCGACCATTTGTTTTCCCCCTAGTCCCATCTACCTGCACTCAGACCATACCCCTCCATTCCCTTCACGTCCATATACCTATCCACTTTACTCTTAAATGTTAAAATCGATCCTGCCTCCACCACTTCTGCTGGAAGCTCATTCCACACAGCCACCACCCTCTGAGTAAAGAAGTTCCCCCTCACGTTACCCCGAAACCTCTGTCCCTTAATTCTCATGTCATGCCCTCTTGTTTGAATCTTCCCTACCCTCAATGGGAAAAACTTATCCATGTCAACTCTGTCTATCCCTTTCATCATTTTAAAGACCTCAATCAAGTCCCCCCTTAACCTTCTGCGCTCCAAAGAATAAAGACCTAACTTGTTCAACCCTTCTCTGTAACATAGTTGCTGGAACCCTGGCAACATTCTAGTAAATCTCCTCTGTACTCTCTCTATTTTGTTGACATCCTTCCTATAACTAGGCGACCAAAATTGTACACCATACTCCAGAATTGGTCTTACCAATGCCTTGTACAATTTTAACATTACTTCCCTACTCCTATATTCAATGCTCTGATTTATAAAGGCCAGCACACCAAAGGCTTTCTTTACCACCCTATCGACATGCGATTCCACCTTCAGGGAACGATGCACAGTTATTCCAGATCCCTCTGTTCCACAGCATTCCTCAATTCCCTACCATTTACCATGTACGTCCTATTTTGATTTGTCCTGCCAAGATGTAGCACTTCACACTTATCAGCATTAAACTCCATCTGCCATCTTTCAGCCCACTTTTCCAAATGGCCCAAATCTCTCTGTAGACTTTGAAAATCTACTTCATTATCCACAACACCACCTATCTTAGTATCATCTGCATATTTACTTATCCAATTTTCCACCCCATCATCCAGATCATTGAATGTACATGACAAACAACACAGATCCCTGAGGCACCCCACTGGTCACCGGCTTCCAACCTGACAAACAGCCATCCACCATTACTCTCTGACATCTCCCATTCAGCCACTGTTGAATCCATCTTGCTACTCCGCCATTAACACCCAAAGATTGAACCTTCTTAACCAACCTTCCATGGGGAACCTTGTCAAAGGCCTTACTGAAATCCATATAGACAACATCCACTGCTTTACCCTCATCAATTTCCCTAGTTACCGCTTCAAAAAAATTCAAGAAGGTTTGTCAAACATGACCTTCCATGCACAAATCCATGTTGACTGTTCCTGATCAGACCTTGTTTATCCAGATGCTTATATATATTATCTCTAAGTATCCTTTCCATTAATTTGCCCACCACTGACGTCAAACTAATAGGTCTATAATTGCTAGGTTTATTCTTTGAACCCTTTTTAAACAATGGAACAACATGCGCAGTTCGCCAATCCTCCGGCACTATTCCCGTTTCTAATGACATTTGAAATATTTCTGTCATAGCTCCTGCTATTTCTACACTAACTTCCCTCAATGTCCTAGGGAATATCCTGTCAGGACCTGGAGACTTATCCACTTTTATATTTTTCAAAAGTGTCAGTACTTCCTCCTCTTTGAATCTCATAGTTTCCATAGCTACTCTACTTTTTCCCCTTAACTCACAGAGTTCAATATCCTTCTCCTTGGTGAATACCGAAGAAAAGAAATTGTTCAATATCTCCCCCATCTCTTTTGGCTCTGCAGATAGCTGTCCATTCTGGTTCTCTAATGGTCCAATTTTTATCCCTCGTTATCCTTTTGCTATTAATATAGCTGTAGAAACCCTTTGGGTTTACTTTCACCTTTCTTGCCAAAGCAGCCTCATATCTTCTTTTAGCCTTCCTAATTTCTTAAGATTCTTTTCACATTCTTTATACTCCTCTAGCACCTCATTTACTCCATGCCTCCTATAATTATTGTATAATCTCTCTTTTTTCAAAACAAGTGTTCAATTTTCCTTGGAAACCATGGCTCTTTCCAATTTTTACTATTTCCTTTCAACCTAGCAGGGACATAAAGATTCTGTACTCTTACAATTTCCCCTTTAAATGTCCTCCATTTCTCTTCTACATCCTTCCATGAAACAAAGTGTCCCAATTCACTCCTTTAAAATCCTTACGCATTCCCTCAAAGTTAGCCTTTCTCCAATCAAAAATCTCCACCCTAGGTCCAGTTCTGACTCTCTCCATAATTATATTGAAACTAATGGTATTGTGATCACTGGTCCCGAAGTGCTCATCAACGCATACCTCCGTCACCTGACCTGCCTCATTTCCTAACAGGAGGTCCAGCACTGCCCCTTCTCTGGTCGATACCTCTATGTACTGCTGCAAAAAAACTATCCTGCACACATTTTACAAACTCCAAACCATCCAGCCCATTTACAGAATGTGTTTCCCAGTCTATTTTTGGAAATTTGAAATCTCCCACAATCACTACCTTGTGCTTACTACTAATATCTGCTATCTCCTTACATATTTGCTCTTCCAATTCACGCTCCCCATTTGGCGGTCTATAATACACCCCTAAAGGTGTTGCTACACCGTTCCCACTTCTCAGTTCCACCCAAATAGCCTCCCTAGACGAGCCCTCTAATCTATCCTGTCAAAGCACTGCTGTAATATCTTCTCTGACAAGCAATGCAAACACCTCCCCCTCTGGTCCCTCCAATTCTATCACACCTGAAGCAACAAAATCCTGGAATATTTAGTTTCCAATCACAGCCCTCCTGCAACCATGTTTGACTGATTCCACAACATCATATTTCCAGGTGTCAATCCAGGCTCTAAGTTCGTCCACCTTACTTACAATGCTCCTAGCATTAAAATATACACATTTTAGAAACCCACCATCCCTTATTCTCTGTGTATTATCTTTTTCATCTTTCTCGCCTACATTTTGGATCCGAGTGCTTCCCTTCTCTGCCTCTTGCCCCACACCGCTGACCCCTAGCCCCCTCTACCCGAGTCCCTCCCCCCAGCCTTTCTAGTTTAATGTCACCCCAGTAGCCTTTGCAAAATCTCCCTGCCAGGATATTGGTCCCCCTCGGGCTCAAGTGCAACCCGTCCTTTATGTACAGATCATGCCTTCCCCAAAAGAGGTCCCAGTGATCAAGAAACTTGAATCCCTGCCCGCTGCACCAGTCCCTCAGCCACGCATTTATCCACCACCTCATTTTCATTCCTACTATCACTGTCACGCGGCACAGGCAGTAATCCTGAAATTGTTACCCTTTTGGTCCTTCTCCTTAACTTTCCCCCAACTCCCTAAATTCTCCCTTCAGGACCTCGTCGCTTTTTCTGCCTATGTCATTGGTACCTATGTGTACCACAACATCAGGCTCCTCTCCCTCCCTTATCAGAATCTTTTGGACACGTTCTGACACATGCGAGACCCTGGCACCAGGGAGGCAAACTACCATCCGGGTTTCCCGACTGCGTCCACAGAATCGCCTATCCGACCCCCCTAACTATAGAGTCCCCTATTACAATTGCCCTCCTCTTTTTGTTACCCTTCTGAGCATCAGGGCCGGTCTCTGTGCCGGAGGCCCGGCCGCTGTTGCTGCCCCAGCTAGGCTGTCCCCTCCAATCGTACTCAAACCCGAGTACCTATTTTCCAGGTGTACGGTCACAGGGGTACTCTCTAGCCCCTGCCTCTGCCCTTGCTCTTCCTAACTGTGACCCCACTTGTCTGCCTCCTGTGGTCTGGAGTGACTACCTCCCTGTAGCTCCTCTCCTCCTCACTCTCCCTGACCAGACGGAGGTCATCGAGCTGCTGCTCCAGGTTCCTAACACAGTCCTTTAGGAGCCCCATCTCAACACACCTGGTGCAGATGTGGATGTCTGGAGGGCTATCAGATTCCCTGACCTCCCACATCTGACATCCCGAAACATTACACTGCCCTGGCCTTCATACTGCCCCCCTTACACAGGATACAATATAAAGTACATAACAAACTGCTGGGATCTGACTGCCAATCAGCTGGTTACCCTAGTCCACTTCCCACCAATCAGCGGCTTCCTCAAAAAAAAAAACCCACTTCTCCAAATGGAATGTTATGGATGTCGGTAAGCCTCTGAAAAAACAAGCCCCGCGCTGGATTTTAAACCTTACCGGTCGGGTGTCGCTCCTCCCCCTCCTCCTCTTCCAACGGCTCCTGTGGGCCTACTACTACATCAGGAAGATTGTTTGTGTCCTCCTTAGTGAAGACAGATCCAAAGTACCTGTTCAACTCATCTACCATTTCCTTGCTCCCCATAATAAATTCACCTTTTTCGCTCTTCGAGGGTCCAACTTTGGTCTTAACTAATGTTTTCCTCTTCACATACCTAAAGAAGCTTTTACTATCCTGCTTTATATTCTTGGCAAGCTTACTTTCGTACCTCACCTTTTCTTTCCGTATTGTCTTTTTGGTTATCTTCTGTTGCTCATTAAGCATTACCCAATCCTCTTGCTTCCCACTCATCTTTGCTATGTTGTACTTCTTCACTTTAATTTTTTTAATTTGGAGGGGTACATGGATAGGACGTTTGGAGGGCTATGGGTTAAATGTGGGTCAATCGGATAAACTCTTGCTTATCTTTAACGTTCATCCCATTGGCCTGAATTCCATTCTTGAGCCTTGCACATGATACTTTGTTATTTTGAAAAGAGTTGAAGAGAATGTGTTTGCTTGGAAATTTGAGTTCATCCTCTTTTGATGTGTTGATCTGAGTATAATGATGGCCTGCCACTGATCTCCATAAACAAAAAAAAAATCACAAGATTGGGCAAAAGCACATTATTTGTTAAAATGGGACCTCTGCAGTTTGTGGCCTGAACTGAATGCAGAGCTCCCTTTGTAAATGCCATGTTGAGGGTTGGAAACTGAGTCAGCACTTAAAGAACTTTTCCTTTGGCCGCCACAAAACAGTGGCATAAAAACCACTGGAAGTAAGGGGAAATCTTACATGGAAGTAAGGAGAAATCTTGGAGACGGGAGCATGGTGCTCTCTTGCATGTCTAAGATTGTCCCTCTGTCTCATACTGTCCTAATCTGGTCCAATCAACTGAAATGTGAACTGCCCCTAATCACTAAGAGTCATGGACTAACCAATGGGTGATAGTAGTAAGCAGCTCAAGTCTGATTTTATTTAAAAAATAAGGCTTGTTCAGTGAATTATCTAAGATAATAACGCCCATTGAAAAAAATGTAGCTGGGGTAAACTGTGTGCAGACTCTACGATTATGCCTAATTCCTGAAGCATGTTTCACATGCTCCTTGATTTTTTTTTATGAGCGAAGTGCCAAAGCTCCAATTTCTCCGTCGTGGATGGAATGTGTGATGAAATGTGTGACAATATTATTAGCCCAGATAAGCGTTAGAATTGTCAAGATGAATTGCACACTTAAGTGCCCTGACCAATTTCTCAACTGTTGCTAATGAAGCCAGAATCCTGATCTGATGTGCATAACACAAATTTTATGTGCAATCTGTGCATAAGGACATGTGCAAATGGGAAATGGGTCCATATTCCTGCTTGCCACTTCTACACAGGTGATTTTATTGATGTATTGTAAATGTGGTGGATGCCTTGATGTTCAATGGCACTTTTCACCATAATGTGCCCATTGTTAGGACACAGAGAAATTTTTAAAAGAGCCAGCTACATCAAATTAATCCAACTTTGAACAGAAATTGTTTTGCTATTCAAACTGATAACATTGTTTTAAATTGAAGGCAGACCACAAAGCTGGAGAAACTCAGCGGGTGGGGCAGCTTCTATGGAGTGAAGAAATGCTGCCTCACCCGCGTAGAGTTTCTCCAGCTTTCATGTCTACCTTCTTAAACATTGTTTTAAATGTTTCTTTGTGGGTTATCACAGGTAATATATTCTTAAATGAACATTAAATATTGCTGGAGTTTTGGTAGGTTTTCTACAATCATAACAGGTCATTAGAGTTCTGAACAAGGGTGTTTATTATCATTCTAACACCAAAGAACTCGCATCAGCTGTTTATAACTTGTCTCCAAATCACAGATCTTTGAAGGGAATGTGTAAACATTTTTCATAATTTTAGTTGTTATAACTTTACACGGCTTTCCTCAGTCAGTTTGACTTCCCAATTGAGTACTGTCCTGTCCGAGGTACTGAGAAGCACAGAATTTCTTCATCTGACAATAGACTATAGACAATAGGTGCAGGAGTAGACCATTTGTCGCTTCAAGCCAGCACCGCCATTCAATGTGATCATGGCTGATCATTCATAATCAGTACCCCATTCCTGCCTTCTCCCCATATCCCCTGACACCGCTATCTGTAAGAGCCTTATCTAGCTCTCTCTTGAAAGTATCCAGAGAACCGGCCTCCAGTGTTTCCTCATCTCAGTTCTAAATGGCTTACCCCTCATTCTTAAACTGTGGCCCCTGGTTCCGGACCCCCCCCCCAACATCGGGAACATGTTTTCTGCCTCTAGCGGGTCCAAACCCTTAATGATCATATGTTTCAATAACTTACCCTCTCATCCTAAATTCCAGAGTATACAAGCCCAGCTGCTTCATTCTCTCAGCATATGACAGTTCCGCCATCTCGGGAATTAACCTTGTAAACCTACGCTGCACTCCCTCAATAGCAAGAATGTCCTTCCTCAAATTAGGGGATCAGTACTACACACAATAGTCCAGGTGTGGTCTCACTAGTGCCCTGTACTACTGCAGAACGACCTCTTTGCTCCTATACTCAACTCCTCTTGTTATGAAGGGCCACATGCCATTCGCTTTCTTCACTGCCTGCTGTACCTGCATGCTTACTTTCATTGACTGATGAACAGGGACCCCCCCAGATCCCGTTGTAGTTCCCCCTTTCCCAACTTGACACCATTTAGATAATAATTTGCCTTTTTGTTTTTGCTACCAAAGTGGATAACCTCACATGTATCCACATTAAACTCCATCTGCTTTGCATCTTCCCACTCACCCAACCTCCACTGCATTGTGACACGTGAATAGTTATTTATTGTGTCTCATTATATCTATCATGACTGTTTTAAAGGTATATTTCTTCATGAATATTTCAGACAATTTCCAGTATGAATTACTTTTGTGCTTCCAGAGTCCATCCTCTCCAAATTACCTGTTTTAGTATTACAATCCCAGTAGCAGATACTAGCAAATCCTGTTCTATATGCCGCACTATGACAATTAAACCGTCAAGTTTATATTAAGCAATTTATATGGCAATCTGGACAGAGCAGGGATGCTACCTGACCTATTGTTACTCTTTTGGACGGAGTACCTGTTTGAATATCATTTAATTTTTACTAATCAATTTTCTGTCTTGTTGTTAATCATTCTTTGCAGCTTATTACTGGTCAGTGTAGGAATTTATTATACTGTGGGAAGTTATTGTTTGTGACAGTACACGCTGGTACAGCATACTGGCACCTCTAAAAAATATTCATCCAGATTTTCAAATATTTATAATTTATAATTACAAAAACATTAAATTAAAAAATAAAATGTGTTAATTAAATTAGGTGGGCAAGCCCTTAAGGCCCACTCTCCTGGTGGCACTGAATCAATGATGTAGGGATCAGCCTAGTCCAATGTGATGCTCTCTGTTTCTTCACAGGCTGCACTCGATCTGCTCGCTGCCCCGGCTGTTGTAAGGCTTCCAACAGCTTTGTCTACTAACACCATGATCTGCAACCATGCTGTCTGTTGCCTCCCACAGCCGTACCTCCACATCTGGGCATGTGATCGCCGTGTCCCACTTCCTGAAACTGTAGGAGACTTTCCTAGGGCACGGGAGGTGAGCTCGCATACATTCAACATCACTAACATTCCCTTTCACCTTCTACCATTGCCATCCTAAATATGCAATTCAATCTGCCAGATTCCATTTCCTCAAATTTGTGATGTTGCACTTCATCACAATATGGAGCATGCCCTTTAGAACCTAAATCAGAAGTTTCATCACCCTGAATGGTGGTGAATCTATGAAATTCTCTATTATACGAGTCAGCAGAGGACAGCATTAAATATATTCAAACAGGTAGATAGATATATTTTAAAATGTTGTTCTTTAACTCTTTGGTGGGACTTTATCTTAACTTTCCTAAAAATCCTGTTGCTAGATCTCACCTATTTTATCCAAGCACAGGACAGTAGACAATAGACGAAAGAGTAGGCCATTCAGCCCTTCCCAGCACCACCATTCAATGTGATAGAAACATAGAAACATAGAAATTAGGTGCAGGAGCCTGCACCGCCATTCAATATGATCATGGCTGATCATCCAACTCAGTATCCCGTACCCTCTGATCCCCTTAGCCACAAGGGCCACATCTAACTCCCTCTTAAATATAGCCAATGAACTGGCCTCAACTACCCTCTGTGGCAGAGAGTTCCAGAGACTCACCACTCTCTGTGTGAAAAAGGTTTTTCTCATCTCGGTCTTAAAGGCTTTCCCCCTTATCCTTTAGCTGTGACCCCTTGTCCTGGACCTCCCCAACATCGGGAACAATGTTCCTGCATCTAGCCTGTCCAACCCCTTAAGAATTTTGTAAGTTTCTATAAGATCCCCTCTCAATCTCCTAAATTCTAGAGAGTATAAACCGAGTCTATCCAGTCTTTCTTCATAAGTCAGTCCTGACATCCCAGGAACCAGTCTGGTGAACTTTCTCTGCACTCCCTCTATGGCAATAATGTCCTTCCTCAGATTTGGAGACCAGAACTGTACGCAATACTCCAGGTGTGGTCTCACCAAGACCCTATACAACTGAACTAGAATCTCCCTGCTCCTATACTCAAATCCTTTTGCTATGATCATCCACAATCAGTACCCCTTTCCTGCCTTCTCCCCATATCGCCTGACTCCGCTATCTTCAAGACCTTAGCTCTCTCTTGAAAGTATCCAGAGAACCGGCCTCCACCGCCCTCTGAGGCAGAGAATTTCACAGACTCACAACTCTCTGTGGGAAAAAGTGTTTCCTCATCTCCGTTCTAAATGGCTTATCCCTTATTCTTAAACTGTGCCCTTGGTTCTGGACTCGCCCAACATCGGGAACATGTTTCCTGCCTCTAGTGTGTCCAAACCCTTAATAATTTTATATGTTTCATTAAGATCCCCTCTCATCCTTCTAAGTTCCAGAGTATGCAAGCCCAGCCGCTCCATTCTCTCAGCATTTGATAGTCCCGCCATCCCGGGAATTAACCTTGTAAACCTATACTACACTCCCTCAATAGCAAGAATGTCCTTTCTCAAATTAGGGTTGCAAAACTGCACACAATACTCCAGGTGTGGTCTCACTGGGGTCCTGTACAACTGCAGAAGGACCTCTTTGCTCCTATACTCAATTCCTCTTGTTATGAAGACCCAACATGCCATTCGCTTTCTTCACTGCCTGCTGTACCTGCATGTTTACTTTCAGTGGCTGATGAACAAGGACCCCCAGATCCCGTTGTACTTCCCCTTTTCCCAATTTGACACCATTCAGATAATAATCTGCCTGCCTGTTTTTGCAACCAAAGTGCATAATCTCACATTTATCCACATTAAACTGCATCTGCCATGCATCTTCCCACTAACCCAACCTATCCAAGTCACCCTGCATTTTCATAGCATCCTCCTCACAGTTCACACTGCCACCCAGCTTTGTGTCATCTGCAAATTTGTTAATGTTAGTTGTAATCCCTTCATCTAAATCATTAATATATATTGTAAATAGCTGCGGTCCCAGCAACGAGCCTTGCGGTACCCCACTAGTCACTGCCTGCCATTCTGAAAGGCTGATATTGTCCACAGTTGAACCTCTCCTGTGTCACAACTCCTGCAAGTAAAAAATTCATTGTTGTTGACGGTACATGACTATTAAACACTCTTGACATTTTCCTGTCAGCTGGAGCATTGGGTGACTGATTGAGGAATCTGTAAATTGTATTTAGCAGTTCGTAGAGACTGTCATCTACACTAATGGCACGCAGCAATTGTTTTACAGATGATTTAACATAAATAATATTCTGTGTACCCTTACATTACATCTATTTCTCCATTTTCAGCATGGTATAATATTTACCGAACTGTTAAAAGATCATAAATCTTGATCCTTTGAGCCAATTTCTATTAGTAAGCAAAATAAATGTGCTGTGTATGCTGATAACATTAATAAAATGTCATGAAATTATGGAAAATTCCATTGTTGTTGGTGAATTTTCTGACAGATAAGATCAGGAAATGTGTACAAATATTGAAAAATATGTCCAAGGTCACTTGGTGCTACTTAAAAAAATACTAATGGCTTTCTCTCATCCAATAGGGTCTCTATATCACACTTCAAGTCAATGATCTATCCTTAATTGCAAAGTGCCTTCCCAAGGCATTTAAAAAAAACAACCACATTGGTAGATTTAAAGACACTTAGGTCAGACTGGATAAGAGTGGCATTGTTCCTCCTAAAGGACAATTGTGGATATGGTTTTGATGACAACCCACTAGTTTTTGTTGTACTAAAGCTAATTGTCATCACATCCACACCCCAAATTACCTATGAATTGAATTTCATTGTCATGCTAAGATTTTTTCTCCTGTCTGTTGGCTTAGGATTGTCTGTAAAATAACCACAAACCACATGCCTATGCATGAGAGATCCCTTCCATGTCACCATATTAGGTCATTTTGATCCATTAAATCTATGCCAGCTCACAGAGCAATCCTATTCTCTCATATTACAATCAACTCATCCCATATGCTACCACTCACCTACACACAAGGGACAATATACCAAGATCAATTGCCCTATCAACCTGCATGCCTTTGGGATGCTGAGAAAACTGAAGCAGCCGAGGGAAACCCATGCAGTTGCAGGGCAAATGCGCAAACTCCACACAGCATCAGCGATCAGGATTGAACCTGGGAAACTGGAGCCATGAGGCAGCAAATCTATTAGCTGTGCTACGCTGTTAACTAACTCAAGCCAGATAAATTAAATCCTAAAATCAACTGGAGATCTTTTCTATTTAGACTGTAGTATCAAACTTATCAGCAACTCCTCTTTTTCTCTTTCCCATCCTTCCTAAATTCCTGGATACAGGAAAAGAATCAATCAAGAATCAAAAGAATCATTTCTGTTAATGCATTAAAATCCTCTGGTTCACCAACCCAACTAATTACACCACAGACACTGACAAGTATGTTGTATAATTCTTGCTTCAACACTTCAGCTTTTATTGTTATATATATCTATGTTGCCTTTGATTTAATGGTCTGCTGCTTCTAATTCAAATCCTTCCCAACAAAATAAGTTGGCCTCTCAATAACAATTTTGTAATAATCTTGGGGTTAACCATCATATTTTTTCCAATTGAAATCCTTCCCAACAAAATAAGTTGACTTCTCAACAATTTTGTCATGATCTTGAGGTTAATATCATCATATCATAACATAATATAATAACATTAGAGGACAACAATCTTCATTAATTTTACTATAATGTTTGCTCTCAAATTAAGAAAACATTGCCACTGACATGGCTAGCTTTAAACATATAAAATCGTATCATTACAAGAATTATTTAATATGAACAGAAAATACATATTAATTGAAATAACCTGATAAAATACATCTGGACACATCTTAATGTTTATTATAATAACATCTGTACATCTTCTGAAAAAGGTTTACCAATTTAGAAATGTTTTCCAAGCATTCTTCTTGATGACTGAAGTTTTCAACGGTTTATCAGTTCATGCAAAAGCTGTAGTAGAAGTCAGTCTTGATTGGCAATATGTCATGGTTTGTTGAAAGTTTACTTCGAGCAATAATTGCACAGCACAGAGTACTAAAGCAAAGCTCCTTTTGCTCGCCAATCACCTGAAAGGAATTCCTGGAGTTCCTCTTCCTCATCGGTATCAACTTTCTCATCACCTTGTGATTGTCTGTCTTGCAAAGTTGTCATCAGTTGTTTTACAGACTCTTGACGGTCTCTTAAATGTTCGACACGTCTGTAGCACATGCTGTAAAAAACACAGAAGATTGTGATAGATATGAAAATAATTAATGAAACAAAGCAGTATTCTAAGTGTTTAAATTATGCAAAGTAGTACATGACAAAATCGTCAAAACATTAACTTCACACAAACTAAATTGACTGGCAAAACAAACAAGGAAAATGTCGGGAAAAGAGCTAGTCTAGCATTGTTAATAACTATTTTGTTAAACGAGTGAAAGAAGGGAAATAAAAAAAGTTATTTTAATTGAAGATGACTGCTGAGCCCAATATTGCTACTTATACAAGTCCATATGTTGGCACATTGTTGAACAAAGAGCCCAAAAAGTAGAAAAATATGTGCAACTTAAAGCCAACTTATTTTCTCGCTTTCCCAGTTCTATAGATGGGTCTTCAACCTAAAATATTAATTCTGCTTCTTTTTCCACAAATCCTGTCTGATCTGAGTGTTTCCAGTATTTTCAGCCTTGCTGCATATTTAAAGTTTTTTGATTTTCACCTCTTGATACACCTGTCCACGCTCTCCTCCAGAGGTGACCCATTCCCTTTGAAATTTGGTAGACCATCTCTGATCTGTTTCCAATTTCCTTCTTTCATCCTAACACCCTGTGAGAAACATTTCCTCCAAAACTGCCTCAGAGAGAAGAGATCGTCATAAGTTCATAGGTTCTAGGAGCAGAATAATGCCATTCAGCCCATTAAGTCTACTCCGCCGCACCGGGCCCATCCAACATTGCCACCGCACTGGGCCCGCCGAATATCGTAGCCGCACCCAGCCCATCGAACATCGCCCGGTCCACGTACAGTAGGGAGCTGCCTTATCAACCTTTTCCTCTTAAAAGTTAAGGGCACCCACATTACTCTGGGGGAATACCATAGGGGAAGACCGCCGCGGGGGTACCGGTGAACTGGGTACAAGGGGGGTGAGGGCGTAGACTGACGCGGGGACTGGCGGGGTATGGCAGTTGCAGGCACTTTAAAGTTCAGCGGGGCAGCGTCAGGACCCTGGACGTCATTCCTTCACTGGAAGGATATGTTGACGGTTGCATCTATAGATGGTGCCGCCGACATCAACAAGGTAGGATTGTGGTTCTTTTGCGGGGCCAAGGATGAACCCCAATTTGGTATGTCCTTTGTTTGTCTGTAAACAAACCACTTGGCCTTGGATTAATAGCTTAAGTGGCTTGCTGGTTTTGTCGTAGGCACGTTTCTGCGTGTCTCGTTTGGATTGTACGTGCGTTTGAATTACAGCAGGGGGAGAACTTTAGGCTTTAGGTGATCCTCAACGCCAGGGTGGCCACCGAGGATCTCTTCGTAGTACTCCTTACATAGAGGAGGGGGGGTGACCATCTCATGGCCCTTTACAATCACTCCATCCTGTAGCACAAGCTCGTCACGTACCAGAAAGTAGGGTCTTAGTTCGGTGGGAGTGTTGGATTGTTTGTTTTGCCAGCTGCTTTTAATGACTGAAGTCAGCAGCTGGGATGTTTTATCCATGGCAGTGTGTTCGGGGAGGCGGCGAAGGTGGTCAGTTGGAACAAAGGAAACCTTTACAATGGAGAATTCCTCACGTTCATAAGGATATTGTTCGCTGGTGGCGCGTGGTGCCCGTGATAGAGTGTCTGTGATGTGCATGTCTTTACCTTTTTTGTAGACAATGCAGAAGTTGAACCTTTGAAGCTGCATCATCATGCGTTGAAGCCTTGCTGGGGCAGCGTGGATCGGCTTGCTCAGTATGGTAACCAGAGGTTGATGATCAGTCTCTACCGTGAAGGTTTTGCCAAAAATGAAGTCTTTGAATTTGGAGCAGGCAAAAACCACGGCAAGCAGCTCTTTTTCTATCTGGGCATAGCGCTGTTCGGTATCCGTTAGTGTTCTGGATGCATAGGATACTGGCAAAACATCGCCGTTGAAAGAGGTCTGCAGGCATGCAGCGCCTAGGCCATACTGGGATGCGCCACAGGTGATTGTAACCGGCAGGTTGAGGTTGATGTAGGACAGAGTCGGTGCACTAGCGAGCTGTAGCATTAATGTCTCGAATGCTCACTGGTAGTTTGGGTACCAGGACCACATGTTGTCCTCATGACGTAGGGGGGCTGAAAGTTCGCTGAGATTGGGGATGAACTTCCCCATGTAGTTAACCATGCCTAGAAATCGTTGTTGGCTGGTGACGTCAGTTGGTACGGGCAGCTCGTTGATTGTTGCAGTCTTCAATAGATCTGATTTTAGTCCGTTGCTAGTGAACACGTGACCAACGTAAGTGACTGCGGGAACCCTGAACTTGCATTTAAGTGGGTTCAGCTTTAAGTTGATATCTCTGGCACGGTCCAGTGCTTTACGTAGGTTTGCATCGTGCTCGGTGGCATCGCGGCCATAAACCAGAATGTCGTCAACTATGGAATGAATGGAACCAATGTTCTTGGGGGAGTGTTTGCTAGTGCTGTCGGGGAGGATTTAAACTAATGTGGCAGGGGGGATGGGTACAAGAGCAGAGAGCAGGAGGGTGTAAAATGAGGGTAGAAGCATTAGGTAGCAAGGTGAAAGGTAAAAGTGGCAGGCAGACAAAACCAGGGCTAAAATCAAAAAGGGCCACTTTTCAGCAAAATTGTATAAGGGGTAAATGCGTTGTTAAAGACAAGCTGAAGGCTTTGTGTCTCAATGCAAGGAGTATTCGTAATAAGGTGGACGAGTTGAACGTGCAGTAGATATTTAATGTTTATGATATAGTTGGGATCACGGAGACATGGCTCCAGGGTGACGTAGGCTGGGAGCTGAACATCCAGGGAAATTCAATATTCAGGAGGGATAGAGAGAAAGGAACAGGAGGTGGAGTAGCGTTGCTGGTTAGAGAGGAGATTAAAGCAATGAAAGGAAGGACATTAGCTTGAGAATGTGGAATCGGTATGGGTAGAGCTACAAAACACTAAGGGGCAGAAAACGCTGGTGGGTGTTGTGTACAGGCCACCTAACAGTAGCAGAGAAGTTGGGGATGGTATCAAAAACAGGAAAATTAGAAATGCGTGCGACAAAGGCAAAACAGTTATAATGGGTTGACTTCAATCTACATATAGATTGGGTTAATCAAATTGGCAGGGGTGCTGAGGAAGAGGATTTTTTGGAATGTATGCGGGATAGTTATCTTAATCAACATGTAGAGGAACCAACGAGAGAGCAGGCTATTTTAGACTGGGTTTTGAGTAATGAGGAAGGGGTAATTAGCCGTCTTGTTGTACGTGCCCCCTTGGGCAAGAGTGACCATAATATGGTTGAGTTCTCCATTAGGATGGAGAGTGACATTGTTAATTCAGAAACAATGGTTCTGAACTTAAAGAAAGGTAACTTTGAGGGTATGAGACGGTGAATTTGGCCAAGATTGACTGGCAATTAATTCTAAAAGGGTTGACGGTGGATATACAATGGAAGACATTTAAAGACTGCTATGGATGAACTACAAAAATTGTTCATCCCAGTTTGGCAAAAGAATAAATCGGGGAAGGTAGTGCCATCCGTGGATAACAAGGGAAATCAGGGATAGTATCAAAGCAAAGGATGATGCGTACAAAGTAGCCAGAAAAAGCAGCATACCAGAGGACTGGGAGAAATTCAGAGACCAGCAGAGGAGGACAAAGGGCTTAATTAGGAAAAGGAAAAATAGATTATGAAAGAGAACTGGCAGGGAACATAAAAACTGACTGCAAAAGTTTTTATAGATATGTGAAGAGAAAGAGGTTAGTTAAAACAAATGTAGGTCCCTTGCAGTCAGAAAAACAGGTGAGTTGATCATGGGGAACAAGGATATGGCGGACCAATTGAATAATACTTTGGTTCCGTCTTCACTAAGGAAGACATAAATAATCTGCCTGAAATAGCAGGGGACTGTGGGTCAAAGGAGGAATTGAGTGAAATCCAGGTCAGTCGGGCAGTGGTGTTGGGTAAATTGAATAGATTAAAGGCCGATAAATCCCAGGGCCAGATAGGCTGCATCCCAGAGTACTTAAGGAAGTAGCTCAGGAAATAGTGGATGCATTAGTGATAATCTTTCATAAACTCTTTAGATTCTGGAGTAGTTCCTGAGGATTGGCGGGGTAGCAAATGTAACCCCTCTTTTTAAGAAGGGAGGGAGAGAGAAAACGGGAATTACAGACCAGTTAGTCAACATCGGTAGTGGGGAAACTGCTAGAGTCAGTTATTAAAGATGGGATAGCAGCACATTTGGAAAGTGGTGAAATCATTGGACTAAAGTCAGCATGGATTTACAAAAGGTAAATCATGTCTGACGAATCTTGTGAATTTTTCGAGGATGTAACTAGTAGCGTGGATAAGGGAGAACGCAGTGGATGTGGTATATCTGGACTTCCAGAGGCTTTCGACAAGGTCCCACATAAGAGATTAGTATACAAACTTAAAGCATACGGTAATTAGGGGTTCAGTATTGATGTGGATAGAGAACTGGCTGGCAAACAGGAAGCAAAGAGTAGGAGTAAACGGGTCCTTTTCACAATGGCAGGCAGTAACTAGTGGGGTACCGCAGGGCTCAGTGCTGGGACCCCAGCTATTTACATATATATTAATGATTCTGGATGAGGGAATTGAAGGCAATATCTCCAAGTTTGCGGATGACACTAAGCTGGGGGGCAGTGTTTGCTGTGAGGAGGATGCTAGGAGACTGCAAGGTGACTTGGATAGGCTGGGTGAGTGGGCAAATGTTTGGCAGATTCAGTATAATGTGGGATAAATGTGAGGTTATCCACTTTGGTGGCAAAAACAGGAAAGCAGACTTATTATTTTAAATGGTGGCCGATTAGGAAAAGGGGAGATGCAGCGAGACCGGGTGTCATGGTACACCAGTCATTGAAAGTAGGCATGCAGGTGCAGCAGGCAGTGAAAAAAAGCGAATGGTATGTTAGCTTTCATAGCAAAAGGATTTGATACAGGAGCAGGGAGGTTCTACTACAGTTGTACAGGGTCTTGGTGAGACCACACCTGGAGTATTGCGTGCAGTTTTGGTCTCCAATCTGAGGAAGGACATTATTGCCATAGAGGGAGTGCAGAGACAGGTTCTCACCAGACGATTCCTGGGATGTCAGGACTGTCTTATGAAGAAAGACTGGATAGACTCGGTTTATACCTCTCGGAATTTAGGAGATTAAGAGGGGATCTTATAGAAAACTTACAAAATTCTTAAGGGGTTGGACAGGCTAGATGCAGGTGCGAGATTGTCCAGATGTTGGGGAAGTCCAGGACAAGGGGTCACAGCTTAAGGATAAGGGGGAATTCCTTTAAGGACCGAGATGAGAAAGACTTTCTACACACAGAGAGTGGTAGAGGGTCTCTGGAACTCTCTGCCACAGAGGGTAGTTGAGGCCAGTTCATTGGCTATATTTAAGAGTGAGTTGGATGTGGCCCTTGTGGCTAAGGGGATTCAGAGAGTATGGAGAGAAGGCAGGTACGGGATACTGAGTTGGATGATCAGCCATCATATTGAATGGCGGTGCAGGCTTCGAAGGGCTGAATGGCCTACTCCTGCACCTAATTTCTATGTTTCTATGTTTCTATGATAGCACTGGGGAATTCTGCAAACAGTTGTTCCATTGCACGCTGGAAGCTTCGCTGGCAAGTTTGATGCCAGAGTTGATTCTTAGGAATCGTCCGATCGGTGGTGGGCGAATGTTGCTAATGCCGATAAAGACGGGTTAACGGGATTTGCTAAACACACATCGATGCCTAGCAGGGTTTCAGAACTTGGCTGAACGATGTAAAACAGTCCTTGGTCTGTTCATTGATGGTACATTTGAGATCGGCTTTGCCCAGTGGGTGAAGAATTTCCCCTCCGTAAGCATGTAAAATAGAGGAGTCTTTTCTCATGTGCTCAATGTTTCTTATCTTGCTGAACACTTTGAGTGACATGATGTTCATGCGAGCACCATAGTAACATAGAAAATTGGTGCAGGAGGAGGCCATTCGCCCCTTCATGCCAGCACCGCCATTCATTGTGATCATGGCTGATCGTCCGCTATCAATAACCCGTGCCTGCCTTCTCCCCATATCCCTTCACTCCACTAGCCCCTAGAGCTCTATCCAACTCTCTCTTGAATCCATCCAGTGATTTGGCCTCCACTGCCCTCTGTGGCAGGGAATTCCATAAATTCACAACTCTCTGGGTAAAAAAGTTTTTTCTCACCTCAGTCTTAAAATGACCTCTCCTTTATTCTAGATGTGGCCCCTGGTTCTGGACTTACCCACCATTGGGAACATTTCTCCTGCATCTAGCTTGTCCAGTCCTTTTATAATTTTATATGTTTCTATAAGATCCCCCTCATCCTTCTAAACTCCAGTGAATACAAGCCTAGTCTTTTCAATCGTTCCTTATATGACAGTCCCGCCATCCCAGGGATCAATCTCGTGAACCTACGCAGCACTGCCTCAATCACAAGGATGTCCTTCCTCAAATTAGAAGACCAAAACTGTACACAATACTCCAGATGTGGTCTCACCAGAGCCCTACACAACTGCAGAAGAACCTCTTTACGCCTGTACTGAAATCCTCTTGTTATGAAGGCCAACATTCCATTATCTTTCTTAGTATCGACCAGGGCGATCAGTGGTTTGTTGTTGACCATCATGGTCACAGCAGGATCAGTAACTTTGCCTGTGGTGTGCAGGTTTAGGGAAAGTACGACAGGCTCAATGTCTGAGCTATCAAAGTCGTTCCCGTGGGAAGATTCGTCTTGTTCATGAGAATCTGAATCTGACGGGTCTTGTTCAATCAGGTGCAGCTTTGACCTTGGAGCTGTACTCCCACTAGAACGACAACAATTAGCAAGGTGGTTTGGTTTTTTTGCAATTATGACATACTTTCCCATGAGCTATGCAAAATTGGCACCCCTTGGGGTGGAAATAGTTACAGTTTGTGCACCTCGTGTTAGGCATGTTCTGAACCTTGCTGGATGCATTCAGAAATCTTTGCGGAGAGTAACAAGCTATATTCACATTTAGTTGTTGATTAGCATTCGTACATTAGGCGGGGTTATAATTACTAAGCATTCTAATTGGCTACTATGCTATAGCCAATGCTACAGGGACCATCTACCATTGCCGCCGCACCGGGCCCATCCAACACTGCCGCCGCACCCGGCCCATCGAACATTGCCGCCGGACCAGGGCTCACTGAACATGGCAGCCTCACCGCGTCCTACTCACCTCACCGGGTAGGCTGATCCCCGCCGCCCCACCGGCCATCCGCTCATCGGGACCTTCCACGCATCGCCCGCCGACCCGCAATCCTTTACCCGCGGACTCCTACCATCGATTCCACCGATCCTCGCCACTCCAACGCCCTCCAGCAGCCGCCTTACCTGCAGCCTGGACTCAGCACCGGGCCTGAAGTTTCCACGCTGCAGATTCCCACTCCCTTGGGTTTGACTGTGCTTGGTCCTAGTGCCAGTCCCCATAATGCTGGTAACCTCAGTGGCTGTTCCACTGGGTCTTCCCCATCCCCCTCAAACCATGTGACCCCAGATCATCCCCACCCACACTACACTCACCACCCCCCCACCAGACATCGCCTCGGCCTCAGTCCACTCACCTGCCTTCCTCCGGCCCCAACCCCCATCCCTGCCGTGTGTTCACCATCCCCCCCGACCTCCCCCTCTCCGACACGAGCAGTCTGTCCTCAGCAGAGGGTTTACCTTTGCCCCCCTCCGTCCCCACCTCAATGAGTTCCGTGCCCGCCACGACTTGGAGCTCTTCTACCGTCGCCTCCGCCTCACAGCGTTCTTCCATGGGAAGGCGTCCTCGCCCCCTATTGATGATCCCTTTTCCCGTCTCCAATGGACCCCCTCCTCGTGGACCCCCCCTCATGGCCTTCCGGCTTTAGACCTTATTATTTAAAACTGCAGGCGGGACATCAACTGCCTCAACTTCTCCACTCCCCCGTCTCACTCCAATCTCCCCCCCCCTCTGAACATACAGCCCACTCCCATCCAGACTGGGTTATCAAACCCGCTGACAAGGGAGGTGCCGTGGTAGTCTGGTGCGTCGATCTCTATAAAGCTGAGGCCACGCGCCAACTCTCGGATACCTCCTCCTACTTACCCCTGGACCATTACCCCACAGACGAGCACCAGGCCACTATCTCTAGCACCATCACTGACTTCATCCACTCCGGCTCCCTACCCCTCCGAGCCTCCAACCTCATCGTTCCCCGGCCCGCACTGCCCGATTTTTCCTTCTCCCCAAAATCCACAAACCTGACTATCCTGGTAGACCCACTGTCTCTGCCTGTTCGTGCCCTACCGAACTTATTTCCACATACCTTGACTCCATCCTATCTCCCCGGTTAAATCCCTCCCTACCCACGTTCAACACACCTCAGACACTCTCCATCGTCTCCGGGCATTCCATTCTCCAGGCTCCCATCCCTTCATCTTCACCATGGACATCCAGTCACTCAACACCTCTATTCCCCAGCAGGAGGGTCTCAAAGCCCTCCGGTTCTTCTACGACCGGAGAACCAACCAATCCCGTCTACAGATATTTTCCACCGCCTAGCAGAGCTGGTCCTTACCCATAATAACTTCTCGTTTGACTCCTCCCATTTCCTCCAAACACAAGGCACGCACATGGGGCCCAGCTATGCCTGCCTCTTAGTAGGGTACGTCGAACAATCCTTGTTCGAGGCGTACCAGGGCCCCATCCCCGACCTCTACCTCCGCTACATCGACTATTGCATTGGTGCTACCTCCTGCACTCACACACAACTGACTGACTTCATCCGCTTCACCACTAACTTCCATCCGGCACTCAAATACATCTGGACCATTTCTGACACTTCCCTACCATTTCTTCATCTCACTATCTCCATTGCAGGTGATAGATTTCTGACCGACATCCACTATGAACCCACTGACTCCCATGGCTTTCTAGACTACACTTCTTCCCACTCTGCTTCCTGTAAGGACTCCATCCCCTACTCCCAATTCCCCCGTCTACACCAGGGCATCGGAAATGTCCTAATTCTTCAGGTAACGCGGGTTCCCCTCCCCTACTATAGATGAGGCTCTCACCAGGGTCTCTTCAATATCCCGTAACACTGCTCTCTCTCCCTATCCCCCCATTCGTAACAAGGGCAGAGTCCCCCTAGTCCTCACCTTTCACCCCACTAGCCGCCACATAAAACAAATAGTCCTCCGTCATTTTCGTCATCACCTACGTGACCCCACCACTCGCCACATCTTCCCATCTCCCCCGTCTGCTTTCCGCAAAGCCCGCTCCCTCTGTAACTCCCTGGTCAATTCTTCCCTTCCTCTCGCACCACCCCCTCCCTGGGCACTTTCCCTTGCAACCACATGAGATGCTACACTTGTCGTTTTACCTCCCCCCTCGACTCCATTCAAGAACCCAAGCAGTCGTTCCAGGTGCGATAGAGGTTCACCTGCATCTCCTCCAACCTCATCCGCTGCTCTAGATGTCAGCTGATCTACATCGGTGTGACCAAGCATAGGCTTGCCGATCGTTTCGCCGAACACCTCTGCTCGGTCCGCATTAACCAACCTGATCTCCCTGTGGCTCAGCACATCAACTCCCTCTCCCAATCCGAATCCGACCCTTCTGTCCTGGGCCTCCTCCATGGCCAGAGTGAGCACCACCGGAAATTGGAGGAGCAGCACCACATATTCCGCTTGGGCAGTTTGCACCCTAGCGGCATAAACATTGACTTCTCCAATTTCCGGTAGCCCTTGCTGACTCCTCCCCTTCTCAGCTCTCCCTCAGCCCTCGGGCTCCTCCTCTTCCTTTCTCCTTTCTTCTCCCCGTTCCCCCGCCCACAGCAGTTTGAAGAATGGTTTCGGCCCGAAACGCTGCCTATTTCCTTCGCTCCATAGATGCTGCTGCATCGGCTGAGTTTCTCCAGCACTTTTGTCTACCCTTTATCTGCCATTCAATCATGGCTGATCTACCTTACTCACCCCCATTCTCCTGCCTTCAGAGCCATCTGTAGCAATACATTTCATTGATTCACCACCCTCTGACTAAAGACATTCTACTCATCTTCTGTACATTATGGTGTAGTATAAATATTATTTAATGGTTGCACACTAAATTGCAAACCCAAGTAATCTGTAAGAAATGGTAATATTCCATCAGCAGATGAATTAACAAAGCTACAGAGCTACACATAGAAAGAACAAATGCAAGTTTAGGGATGGCCGTCTTACACCAACAAGAATAATTTACTAGTACAAAAATCAAGATTTCAAAAAAAAGCATAATATTCTGGTGTGTATTATGCAAGGTCCGAAGTAATTAGAAGCGTTGTATTAATGGAAGTATTCAAATCAGAGACCTAAACACATCACAGTAAACACTACAGTAAACCAGAATGATTACAATCAATTTAAAACAGCTTTATTCTGAATTACACATACATGAAATGTTGAAAGTTGGATTCAAGACGATCTATATATCTTGTGAAATCTGTGCAAGTGTGAAAGCTGCAGTTCCTAACAATGCATTCAGTCAATAGACTCAAACATTAAATCTTGGACTTTAAGCAGGTATTCTGAATATTAATTGCAAGAGTTCCACTTTCACCTTAAAATATGTAGTATGGTCAGCATTTGTAGTATGTACATAATGTAGTATAGTCAGCATTTTGCAAGGTCATCAAATCATCAAAAATATAAATAAATAAACTGCATCTTGCAAGAGAAAACACAAAATGCACTATGTTTCACAGTTTATAATGCAGATACAAGTCTTGGCTGAATTCCACGCTGTATTCCTCTGTCTAGCAGCCAGGTCTCTTTGTACTTCCCCTTTTCCTAACCTGGCACCATTCAGATAATAATCTTCCTTCCTGATCTTGCCACCAAAGTGGATAACCACATATTTTTCCACATTATACTGCATCTGCCATGCATCTGCCCACTCACCCAACCTGTCCGTCACCCTGCATTCTCATAGCAACCTCTTCACAGTTCACACGGCCACCCAGCTTTGTGCCATCGGCAAATTTGCTAATGTTACTTTATTCCTTCATCTAAATCATTAATGTATATTGTAAATAGCCACGGTCCCAGCGCTGAGCCTTGCGGCACCCTACTACTGCCTGCCATTCTGAAAGGGACCCGTTAGTCCCTACTCTTTCTTTCCTGTCTGTCAACCAATTTTCTATGCATGTCAATACCCTACCCCAATACCATGTGCTCTAATTTTGCCCACCAATCTACTGTGAGGGACCTCATCAAAGGCTTTCTGAAAGTCCTAGTACACTACATCCACTAGCTCTCCCTTGTCAAATTTTACTTGTTACAGCCTCAAAAAATGCCAGAAGATTTGCCAAGCATGATTTCCCCTTCGTAAATCCATGCTGACTTGGACCACTCCTGTTATTACTATCCAAATGCGCCGCTATCACATCTTCGATAATCGACGCCAGCATCTTCCCCACCACTGATGACAAGCTAACTGGTCTATAATTCCCTGCTTTCTTGAAATGTGGGATAACATTAGCTACCTTCCTGATCCAAATGGCCCGAATCCAGATGGCTCGATTAAATCATGTATTGTCCTTCCATTGACTGGATAGTACGCAAAAGTGTACACGTGACAATAAACTAAACTGGAAAAGATACAAACAAACTGTATTTTGACATGCTGCTTGGCAGTTTGGAATGACCCATTAATGTCAAAGCTGAAGAGCATTATTAATTTTACTTCAGAGTCACGTGAGTGACTAGGTGAAGAAGACCCCGCCTGGCGCATGCTCGGCATTACGTCGACGCATGTGAAGCTCCGACAGGGTGGAGAGCGCAGCTCCCGCCAGCGTAAGTTTAACCCGCAGGTAAGTCGCTGTTGAACTTTCTTGCTAGTGGGTTTAAACTCTATAAGTCTGCAGAGCCAGCTAGAGTGCTGATGTATTTTGAAAAATTTTAAAAACTCTAACTCTGGCTCGAAATACAGAGCCAGCTAGAATGAATGTATTTTTAAACTGCGGTAATTGAATAAGAACGCGCTGGAACCGCAGTTGCCGAATTAGATCGGATCGGGAGATAAGGGCTGCTTTAAAAGCGGGCTCCCGCTATTTAGATCGGGTTTGGAGATAACGGCTGCGCTAAATGCCGGCTCCAAATACCCAGTAATTGTAAAATAAAGTCTGCTCTGAGTATATGTTACCAGATACAGTTTTCTTTATGGAAATGTATATAACCCTGTGTGATACTGAGGTTAATACAAATATTCTGCAAGCAGAATGTGCCTGTCAGAATTACAATTTTAAACATATATGGTTTATGCACAAATACAAAACAGTAAAGTAGTAACTCTCCTCCAAGGAAGGACAAGAATGTGGGGGAGGCTGGAAATGGAGAAAATGCTCCACACTTGACTTAGTCAAGGGTTCTTGACCCAGGTATGTCTTCCTGTAAGGCAGGCTCCAAAGGAGTTTCCATACGCTGAGTATGGTGCCTATGAAAATGGGATTCTGATTCTCCAGTACCTTGGTTAGGTCTGGATGAGATCCCTAGAGCAAGATAAAATGCTCCAAATTCTAATCAGTCAAGGGTTCTAAAGACCCATGAGATTCTAAGGCAGGCTCCAAAGGAGTTTCCATACACTGAGTATGGTGCCTATAAAGAATGAGAATCTCATTCACCAGTGCCTTACATAGGTCTGGATGAAGTATTTAGAGCAAGATAAAATGCTCACAATTCTAAACAATTAAGGGTTTTAAGACCCATGAAATTCTAAGGCAGGCTCCGAAAGGAGTTTCCATACACCGAGTATGGTGCCTATGAAAAATGAGAATCTCATTCACCAGTGCCTTGTTTAGGTCTGGATGAAGTCTCCTAGAGCAAAGACTCGGGAATACCAGGGCAGGATGAAACTGACCCTGAAGCTGGTGTCCCTACTTATGTGTATACACCAGAGCACAATAGAAACGCTCCGGGTGTTCCCGATGAAGCACCAAGTTTTGCTATATCGGTATGGACTGGTGAGGCTATGGATGAACCTGGCGGCCAATATTATTTGGTTTCTCACCTACTCCAAGAAACTGTTATGACTGAAACAGTAAAAAATATATAAAACACCCGTCTATTGTGCCTCGCTGAGGGTGCCAACAGTAACTCAGTAATTGGGCACCCATGAGTGTAACGATGCGAGGACAGGAAATGTGTTCCAGCATGTCCTCTAGCTGATATTCAGTTGGCATCACTGCATTTGGGGAAAACATACATGGGTCGATAATGTCCAATACTTTTAAGACATGCTTGCGTTACTCTGCAATGCATATTCAAACCCAATTGTATGATGAAAATTGCCATTTGGCTAACATTATACCCAAAAAATGCAGGATTATGTGGGCAAGCTATAACCAGATTTATGATTGATGAAAAACTGCCCAAACAATTAAGGATATTTGCCTTATAAAACTTCTCATCCCTGCTTTGAGAAAACAAACAGGTTGAATACAAACCCCTATATTAAGAGAAGGAGATCTTCTGGTTCATTTACGGAAGTACAGAAACGTCATTCCATCACACATGGAATTTCTGGGAAACAACCTCTGGTTGGCTGTAAGATTACAATTGTTTTGTAATTCTGCATTAAATCTGATCGGCTTGGTGTTTGAATGTACCAGGAACTCGTCAGATAAAGATAATATATCCCAGACACAAGTATGGGGGTTGCAGAGTCATTCTGGGACTCACAAACTTAAATTTATAGTTCAGTATAGGCATTTAAAAAAAAGTACACTTCAACACTGTAACAAAGTTGTTATCACAAGGCTGCTATATGGCTATTATTAGACATAAAAAAGATGCCTTATTATTCAGGTACTTAAATTAATTGGATGGGTCAGCTGAAGGAATTACCTAATGGGTTAAATTCAGCCCTCAGATTGCTCACACAAATTATTGAAACCCAGCATTGGTGTTAATGGGGGCTCAGAATCACATTGTAATTACTTATCTAGAGGACAAGTTAATTGTAAATGGGAGACAGCTGAAGAACTGGGTTCAGCAACCATAAGCCTATTGAAAGGCTAAGGTTCTGTACATCCAAACAACATGTAAGTTACAGGCATCCCAAACAATTGATTATTTGGGGTTTGTCATTAATACAGTTGATATGTCAGTAACTTTACCAACAATTAAGGTTGGGGATGTTACAAATGCCTGTACTTGTCTTGGTAAAAAACATTATCCCACCATCCAAGAAGTAGCTACGGTTACTGGTAAAGTGATAGTGGTAAAGTAAAGTAATCAAAGCCTGCAAAGACCAGAGAATAAGCGTAAAAAGCGTGCAGGTCATTGATTAGGTCCATGCAGTTACCAATTAAAAAGGTTGAGCTGAATTGCAATGATGGATTCTCAATGTTGCACAAGTTACTAGAAGTAAAAATGTGCTTGTTCAGTAGTCTTCAGTGGTATTACAGACTGATGGGAGTGCTCTCGGATGTGGAGCCAAGGACAGCGACAGCCGTTGTGGTGGTCGATGGACTGTCCAAGACGATTTAATTCTCCAAATACATGGTATGAATTATTTGGAGTTATTGGGGGCATTTTATGCATTGATAGCTGTCTGTTCTACAATAAAGAACTTACGTGTTCAATTACGAGTAGACAATACCACAGCTGTGGGAGAAGACAATATTGTGGTAAGACAACAGATCACGAAAGTTCAATGACAATACAGAATGAATGTTAAAATTCAAAAAGTTTAAAAAAGATTGTCAGACAGTATGAGTACCAGATGTTGATCTGTTGTGTCTGGATTAAATCTTCAGTGGTCTAAATGTGTCTCATGGGAGGGAGCCAGACCCAGGAGCATTAGCGGTGGATGCATTCTCGCTACATTGGGGAAGTATAGTCTTTTATGTTTTCGCCATTTTGCCTGATTAGGCAATGTGTCACCAAAATAGAGCAAGTCTCCGCCGCAGGCGTTTGGTGGTTCCAAACTGGTACTGCTTCTTGGCCTTTTGGCTAAGATCAAGTGTAGTATATGTTCTTATCAGTTCAATATCTGATATGTCCCTTATCTAGGGACCATTACTACACAGCCATTGTTCCCATTGGTGCTCAGAATGATGATTCAGACATTCATGACAAATCCCGGGTGCAGTAATTGTTGGTACATCCAGTAATAGTCATCCATTACATGACCGTATTAATTGTTAATCTGCAGGTTCTGATGGAATGTCGGATAGGACCATGGATGTCATAACTGCAGCTTGGAGATATAGCACTAAGAAACAATATATGTTTCATATAAGGAATGGGAAATCTTTTGTATAGTCAGATATGTTTTATCATACTGCAAACATATCGGATATATTGGAGTTCCTTGCTATGTTGCACCTGAGATATAGTACCATTAATGGAACTCGGAGTGCTTTGTCCTCCTATTTAGGACAATTTTCAGAACGAGAATTTATCGGGTCTCATCCGCTAATATCCCGATTTATGAGAGGAATTTTAATAAAATCCTACCAAACCCAGATATACAGAAATCTGGGATGTCAGTATAGTTCTCACATTGCTTCGGCAATGGACTCCAATTACGTCACTGTCTTTTCAGAAGTTAATATTTAAAGTGGTTATGCTGATGACATTAATATCAGCACAATGAGTACAAACATTACAAATGTTACGGTTATATTGTATGCAGTTGTCTGTAGTTAAAATGATGTTTTATGTCAATGATCTAAGCAAGCAAAGCAAGCCAAGAAAGGCTGGAACCAATGTAATCTTTGAGACATACTCTGTCAACTAAACATTGTGTGTGGTTAAGCATCTGATTTAATATATATTGAATTAAGAGTCTCCGAGATTGTGAGACACCAATGTTCATTACCCGCAAGAAACATATAAAAAAGTGACAGTACAAACTATTTCTAGATGGATAAACAGGTTCTGGATTAACTGGAGTAGACACTGATGTGTTTAAATCTCACTCCACAAGGGCGGTATCAATGTCTGCGGCAAAGGTGCAGGACATGCCGCTCGACCAAATTCTGGAGACTGCAGGATGATCCAAAGAGGAACTTTTCTAGATTTTATGATAAACCTGTTGTCACAGTGCCAGGGTTGCACATGCTGTGTTGGGTTCTGTTCAAATTTTTTGCTCTGTTGCATATCATTTGTTGTAATTTACCCAGGGACAAAGGGGTTATTACTTTTCTTTTTATTATTATTATTATTAAAATATTAATTGCGTAATTTCAAGCAATATATATTTACTCACTACTGTGTAAACTCAAACAGTGTGTCGTATGGAATGATCTACGGCATGAAAATCACAGAGCTTCAAAATCTTCACGTAGTCACTCACGTGACTCCGAAGTAAAATAGTAAGATTAAACGAGAACTTACCAGTTTGAAGTTTGATCATTATTTTATGAGGAGTTACGATGAGGGATTACGTGCCCTCCACTCCCAACCCTCATAATATAAATGATCATCTGGTAGTTCTAGTCTATGTAAGCCTTACTACGGCTATTGGTCCTGTGTTTTTCACGCCGCTGCTTTGAAGTATGCCGAGCATGCGCCAGGCGGGGTCTTCTTCACGTAATCCCTCATCGTAACTCCTCATAAAATAACGATCAAACTTCAAACTGGTAAGTTCTCGTTTAATCTTGCTATTTTACTTCGGAGTCACGTGAGTGACTACGTGAAGACCCCGTCCAGCACGCATGCGAGACATTAGCGTTCATGCAGTGCACCCGCGACGAACGGGAGTTCAAGGCGCTCCCGCTACAAATTGAAAAGTCGGGCCGACAGGTAAGTTTTACCGTGGCCGTGTGTCTTTTTCTCTGTGGTCTGCTTGTTTTCCAGAAAGAATGAGCAAGACCAGAGGGAAGAAATCTGCAGCTCGCCCCCGTTCGTCCTCCGTTGAGGAATGTTCTTTGGAGGGGGGGCAAGAGGCGGCGGGAATAACTACCGCGCCGAGCCCAGCACCGCTCGTGCTGCCTGAGCAGCGGTCTGGAGGTACCTGCAGCCAGAACCGGGCGGTAGTATCCGACGATTCGGATGAAGATGCCACACCGCTCGAGAGCGGCACAGGCAGCCGCCTAAGCCGAATGGAACGGCTTATGGAGCAATTGCTCCAGCGAGATCTGCTGAGAGAGCAGCAGCAGACTCGCCAAGGGAGCTCAGGCACTCCCGCAGTGCCCTTTACGGCACTGGCCATTGCTTCACCTTCTTTTGAAGGCAGCATTGGCGACCAGGTCTGGGCTGGTCAAGAAGAGGGGTTGCTGGCTGAAGATGTCCGGAGTACGCAGGATGTACAGGATCAGGAAGAGCTGCTGGGTGTGGTCAACCGCTACGTGGCCATTCCACGAGCGGGTCGGCCGTTAGAGCCAAAACTTGCAGCCAGCATTGACCACCTGTCCTCAAAACCCCTACAAGAACAGGTGGTCAATGAGGCTCTTGAACAATATACAGCCCCAGAAAATTGTACATCATTGAATGTACCAGCTGTAAACAGCCAAATTTGGGGACATTTGGGGCAGAACATCAGGAACCTGGAGTTGAAGCTCCAGAAAATCCTTAAACTCCTGACTGCAGGAATAACATCATATGCTTGGTCCATTGATGGTGTGGGCATCTCCACAAATCAGCAAGACACATTAGCTCTGCTGTGCACCACTCAATATGAAATAAACAATTTACGTAAGGAAATCATCAAGCCTGCCCTCAACCCTAAATTTACGGGACTTTGCAAAACACCGGGTTCAGAACCTCTAATTCTGCTCTTTGGGAAGGACCTTCCGAAAAAGGTGAAAGACCTAGAGGAAGAATCCAAGACCTTTGGTCTCGTGAGGGCAGGTTTGGGACCGAGCAGACCTAACAAACCCAGGCGGCAGTACCCCACGGCGTCCACCAGTCGTCGACCACCATATGAGACTGGTGAAAGCTCGGGGTCCGCAACCATTCCCCGTAAGCCTTTTTTAGGCCAGGGCCCAGAGCGGACCCCATGGAAAATGCGCCACCCCCAACAACATCAACATCAACATCAACAGCAGCCCTCTACAGCCCAGCAGACGCCTCATCGTCCAGCGAAGAGGCAAAAGAAGCACCAGTAACCATGGAGGTAGGTGGGATCTGGTTCCTCTCAGCATATGAGCAGTAGGGGCTCTATACTAACAGGGGGGAGATTGCACTTGTTTTTGGATGCATGGGAATCCATCACTAATGACAAGTATATACTCAGCAGCATTCATGGCTATAAAATTGACTTTGTTCATGAAAACATTCCGCCAGTTCAGCATATACCCCAAAGGGTATTCACCCTCTCAGTCAAAGAGAAACAAGAGGGTCAAGCTGAACTGATGAGGCTACTAGCAAAAGGTGTCATTGAAAGAACAAAACATGAACCTTTGGAATTTGTGTCTAATATTTTCACTAAAATCAAAAAAGATGGTGGATGTCGCATCATCATTGACTTAACTACTTTAAACAAGTCTGTTAGGTATATATATTTCAAGATGGAAACTTTTGAGACTATTGGTTTCTAGAGGGTACTTTCTAGCAAGCATTGATTTAAAAGATGCCTACTACTCAGTATCCATACACAAGGAGCATCGTAAATACTTAAAGTTTATCTGGATGAAACAGCTATGGCAATTTAAAGCCTTACCAAATGGGCTAACCTCCGCTCCAAGGTTGTTCACTAAAATCTTAAAACCCGCCTTGGCATTATTGAGGAAACAAAAGCATATAGTCATGGCGTACTTGGACGACATTTTAATAGTAGGGAAAACCTTGGAGACAGCCATTTCGGCAGTAGCAGCCACCAAACGTTTGTTTGAAACTTTGGGGTTTGTCATACATCCAGATAAATCCAATTTTACACCGTCCACTACCATAGAGTTACAATGGTGGACAAGGAACGTTAGGCTCAGTTCCAGTCCCATAATAATCACCAACCCAGTATTAACCATTCAAACGGATGCCAGTGCTTTGGGCTGGGGAGCAACTAACATGCAATCCAGCACAGGGGGCAGATGGACTAATTTTGAATCATCTTGCCTACAGACACGGGGTATCAACTACTTAGAAATGTTGGGTGCGTTTTATGGTTTAAAAGCATATTCATCTAATACGCATCATGCACATGTCCGGTTGCAATTAGATAATACCACGGTGGTGGCTTATATCAACCACATGGGTGGTGTAAAGTCGATATCGTGTGACAATTTGGTCAACCTAATCTGGCAATGGTGTGTCGAAAGACATATTTGGTTATCAGCAACTTACCTACCAGTTAAGCAAAATACAGTGGCAGACACCAGGTCACGCAAATTCAATGATAACATCGTTTATTGACCCTGAAGAAGGGTCTCGACCCGAAACGTCGCCTATCTCCTTCGCTCCTTAGATGCTGCTGCACCCGCTGAGTTTCTCCAGCTTTTTGTGTACCCACGCAAATTCAATGATAACATCGAATGGATGTTAAATCCCAAAATATTTACTGAAATTACAAAGCAATATGGCACACCAGATATCGATCTATTTGCATCCAGGCTGAATCACCAGGTACCAACGTATGTCGCTTGGGAACCAGACCCTGAGGCAGCAGCAGTTGATGCATTCTCGCTGCATTGGGGGAAAATGTTCTTTTATGCTTTTCCTCCCTTCTGCCTCATCAGTCGGGTATTACGCAAGATTCAATTGGATTCCGCTTCAGGAATCTTGATAATACCCGACTGGCCTACACAGCCATGGTTCCCAGTGGCCCTCGACATGGCTGTTGAAACACCGTTGGAATTCCCCAGCAATCGAGAATTATTAATCCACCCAGTGTCAGGCATTAGTCACCCGTGCCATGACAGAGTCAATCTCCTGGCTTGCAGATACTAAAAAGACCTCTACTGGGCCTGGGACTGTCTGAGGACGCCATCAACATGATGACCGCATCCCGCCGGGAGTCCACCAGGAGACAATACCTGACCAACATAAGAAAATGGGAACGGTATTGCTCCAAAACAGGAACTACCTACACTACAGCTACAGCCACCAGTGTTGTGGAGTTTCTGGTTGGATTACATCGAGAAGGACTCAGCTACAGCGCCATTAATACAGCCAGGAGTGTGTTGTCAGCTTATTTGGTTCCAGCAGCAGGACAACTGGCTTTGGGGTCCCATCCACTAGTGGTCAAAATCATGAGGGGCATTTTTAACACCAATTCCCCCAGACCAAGGTACACTCAGATCTGGGATGTCAGCATTGTACTGACGTACCTTAGGGGATGGCCACCACCCAGGTCACTCACGCTGGAACAACTTACTCTGAAATCAGTCATGCTCATGGCACTAGTGTCAGCTCAAAGGGTAAACATAGAAACATAGAAATTAGGTGCAGGAGTAGGCCATTCAGCCCTTCGAGCCTGCACCGCCATTCAATATGATCATGGCTGATCATCCAACTCAGTATCCCGTACCTGCCTTCTCTCCATACCCCTCTGATCCCCTTAGCCACAAGGGCCACATCCAACTCACTCTTAAATATAGCCAATGAACTGGCCTCAACTACCCTCTGTGGCAGAGAGTTCAGAGACTCACCACTCTCTGTGTGAAGAAAAGTCATCTCGGTCTTAAAGGATTTCCCCCTTATCCTTAAGATAAGGTACATCCCTCCACCTTCTGAGGCTGGACAGCATGACAGAGTCATTGGACTGTTTCACATTTCATATCAGGGACTGGTCAAACAAACTAGACCAGGTACCACGCCTCCAGTCATGGAGTTCCGGGCATATTCATCTGACCCACGGCTGTGTGCCAAGACCCATCTCGCCAATTACATAGACACAACATACAACTTAAGAGGGAGAGAAAAAGCCTTATGGATAAGCCACAAGAAGACTCATGGTCAAGTGACGAGCCAAACCATTTCAAGGTGGCTCAAGCAGGTGCTTAAGTCCGCGGGAGTCAATACTAATGTTTACAAATCTCACTCCACCAGGGCTGCATCTACGTCGGCGGCTAGGCGAGTGGACGTGCCTATGGACCATATTCTGGCCAGAGCAGGATGGTCCTCGGAAAGAACTTTCCAAAGGTTTTATAATAAGCCGCTGGCGGAACCTGCTACATTTGCAGACAGAATTTTAGAGTCTGCAGCTAATATTTAATTTAAGCCGGGGGAGCTCTCTGTTTTTTGTTGTCATTAATAAACCTTTATTGTTCACAAACAGGTTATTGTTGATTGTAATACCATACTTCCTCCCTCTAAGGTCTTCAGACAGTGAGTGAAGCATGAGCTGGTACACGGTTCGGATTCACAGAGCTTTGAAGTCTTCACGTAGTCACTCACGTGACCGAAGTAAAATAGTAAGATTAAATGAGAACTTACCAGTTCGAAGTTTGATCTGTATTTTATGAGGAGTTACGATGAGGGATTACGTGCCCTCCGCTCCCACCCTCTATTATACAGATCAACTGGTAATTAAGTTCTTATTTTTTCTTTACTATATTTATTTCAATTGTTGTGTTTTTCCTGTGAATCCACACCGCTGCTTTGAAGAAATGTCGCGCATGCGTGCTGGACGGGGTCTTCACGTAATCCCTCATCGTAACTCCTCATAAAATACAGATCAAACTTCGAACTGGTAAGTTCTCATTTAATCTTACTATTTTATTATACAGCACAAAATGGGTTTACGAAGGTTTATCTTGAGACAATTTCTGCTGAGCACATAAATGAACTCAGGCAAACAAATCAGCAAATGAATAGTTACTATGGAAATACTATTCATAAATAAAGGTCATAAGCTGCTGAGAAATATATGGCTTTCTGGTGAAGCAATTCCTTCAAAGTTGGGAGTTTTATTGTTCATCAGAATCTGTACACTTTGCCTGATTATAAATAGATAATCATACAGGTGTGAATTTATGTGAGACTGGAACAAATTGCTGAAGTTAGATCTGAGGAATAAAATGGCAACAAGACTCTAACATTAGTGACAGAAAACTGAAATGTTGCAAGATGGGACCATCAATATTAAAAAAATAAATAACATTTTAGATTTGATATAAATTACAAATGGAAAAAATGAATCAATCAGATCATGTTTTCAGCAGTGCTGAAGATAGTAGGGAAAACAAAACCAAACAAAATATCATTTGAAAAGAATTATTTAAAAAACTCCTACATTTTCTATTCAAAATCACACATCTAAAATGCTTCACGGTAAATTCCTATTTTTGAATGTATGGACAGCCACATGCTGAATGGATGATGTTCACCATTATAGAAGGTTGACCCCAGCTAATCCGATATCACATCATAACAAGTAGTGACTGCAAAAAGACTGGATACAGCAAAGGCGTCGGACTTAACAGAGTCCTTGTTGTGGCACTCAAAGGAGTATAAATTAAAGATGTGGCAGCTAAAATATTAGTACAAAATCTGAATGAAATATTTTATTATGTGGAAAGTGAGCCGATGACGGAGAATTTCTAATGTGCATTAGGTCTGCTAATTACAGATCAACAATGTACTGAGCTGAGGTGAGATCACAATTGATGAGATTTCATAGATTGAATTTACTAGTGACAAAAAGAGGGTCAAATTCAGCATCCATTGAGACAAAGATGAATAAAAGTATATATTTAAATATTAAATATTAAATAATTGCATTCAATTTACATTGTGATCACCAATATTCATGTATAAACAAATGTTCCAAAGGCTCTGTATGGAAAAGAGGAAGGAGGAACTTGGGGCATTCAATGGAAGTGTCTTGAGAGCAGTCAGTGTTACCGTCGAAGAAGTACTGAAGATACGATTGTGTATGAAGGTAGATAAATCTCCAGGGCCTGATCAAATATATCCAAGGACATTGTGGGAAACTAGAGAGGAAATTGTGGGAGCCCTGGTAGAAATTTATGAGTCATCCTTAAATACAGGAGAGGTGCCGGAAGACTGGAAGGTGGCAAATGTTGTGCCTCTATTTAAGAAGGGCTGAAGGGAAAATGCTGGGAACTATAGGCCGGTGAGCTTAAGAATAAGGGGTAAGCCATTTAGAATGGAGACGAGGAAACGCTTTTTCTTACAGAGGAGTTGTGAGTGTGGAATTCTCTGCCTCAGAGGGCGGTGGAGGCCGGTTCTCTAGATACTTTCAAGAGAGAGCTCTAGATAGGGCTCTTAAAGATAGCGGAGTCAGGGGATTTGGGGAGAAGGCAGGAACGGGGTACTGATTGAGGATGATCAGCCATGATCACATTGAATGGCGGTGCTGGCTGGAAGGGGCGAATGGCATACTGCACCTATTGTCTATTGAGTTAAACATCTGTAGTTGGAAAGTTACTGGAGAGTATTCTGAGGGATAGGTTATACAGGCATTTGGATGGACAGGGCTGATTAGGGAGTGTCAGCATGGTTTTGTACATGGGAGGTTGTGTCTCACAAATCTGATTGAATTTTTTGAAGACGTGACCAAAAAGGTCAATGAGGGCAGAACTGTAGAAGTTGTATACATGGATGTCAGTAAGGCATTTGGCATGGTAGAGTGCTCTGGAAGGTTAGATCGCATGGGATCCAAGGAGAGATAGCTGAATGGATAGCAAATTAGCTTCATGGAAGGAAGCAGAGGATGATGGTGGAAGGTTGCTTCTTTGACTGGAGGCCTGTGACTAGTGGTGTGCATCAGGGTTCGGTGCTGGGCCCCATTACTATTTGTTATCTACATCGATGATTTGGATGAGAACATACAGGGCAAGATTAGCAAGTTTGCTGATGATACAAAAGTGGGTAGTTTTGCAGATAGTGAAGATGGTTGTGAATAAATTACAGCGGGATCTTGATTGAATGGCAAGGTGGGCAAAGGAATGGTGGATGGAATTTAATAGAGAGAAATGTGAGGAGTTGCATTTTGGGACGTCTGACGAGGGCAGGACCTACACAGTGAATGGTAGGCCTCTGGGGAGTGTTGTAGAGCAGAGGGATCTAGGAATGCAGGTGCATGGTCCCATGAAGGTCGAGTCGCAGGTAGATAAGGTGGTCAAAAAGGCTTTTGGCACATTGGCCTTCATCAGTCAGAGTATTGAGTATAGTAGTTGGGAGACGTTGTACTGTATAAGATGTTGGTGAGACCACATTTAGAGTATTGTGTTCAGTTCTGGGCACCATGTTATAGGAAAGATTTTGTCACGCTTGAAAAGGTTCACAGAAGATTTATGAGGATGTTGCCAGGACTAGATCTGAGCTGCAGACAGAGGTTGAGTAGATTGGGATTCTATTCCTTGGAGCGCAGGAGCAGGAGGAATAGATCGGGTAGATGCACAGAGACTCTTGCCCAGAGTAGGGGAATGGTGGACATAGGTTCAAGGTGGAGGGGAAAATATTTAATAAGAATCTGAGGGGTATCTTTTTCTACACAAAGGGTGGTGGGTGTCTGGAACAAGCTGCCAGAGGCGGTAGTTGAGGCTGGGATTATCCCAACGTTTAAGAAACAGTTAGACAGGTACATGAATAGGACAAGTTTGGAGGGATATGGACCAAACTCAGGCAGGTGGGACTAGTGTAGCTGGGACATGTTGGCCAGTGTGGGTAAGTTGGGCCGAAGGGCCTGTTTCCACACTGTATCACTCCGACTCTGTAAGGTGGGCAGAGGAGAAATGTGGAATTTTCTATAAGGCACAGCATAAATGTTGGTTTTGCGAAGGTTTTGGAATTACACTGCAAAGCAAAAAAATGCAAAAAAAATTGTGATAGAGACAACTAACTAAGTAATGACACTATATACAATCACCAAAGCAAGATAATGTACTAAAGGCTATTTACCTCATAAATCAACCAGTGGCACTTTCACTTTTTAAATTTCAATTCAAGATCGTAAATTTACAAAGTACTGCAAATATGATATATTTTCTTCCAATTTGATATTCAGTTATAACTACATTTTTCCCCACTGTTAAATTAAATCTGTTTCAACTCACATTTGTTCATCGATTTCTTCTATCTGTCTATCCAAACGAACTTCTTCATCATTTTCTGCTACAATTGCTTCAGAAACCTTTGGGTAATGGTAAATAAAGTTAGACAAATATTCATTATATGTTTAGTTTTAAACTAAAGAACGGTTTGTGAGTTTTTATCTGTATTTCTTAGCGTTTAGGAGAATCAGAGGAGCCTTTGTAAAAACACGCAAGGTCCTAAGTGTGCTTTGCAGCATAGATGTGTAGGAAGAAAATGCAGTTGCTGGTTTATACCAAAGATAGACACAAAATGCTGGAATAACTCAGCGGGTGAGGCAGTATCCCTGGAGAAAAGGAATAAGTGACGTTTCGGGTTGGAACCCTTCTTCAGACTGTGACATAGATGTTGAGTTATTTTCACAAGTCACAAACAAGAGAACATGACAAGATAATGACAAGGGTAAGTCTTAAAATTGTGGTGTGTATAATGTTTATATTTTAAAGGGCAGTGAATTTATTGAACTCTCTGCCCTGAAGATGGTGGAGGCCAGATCATTAGACTAATTTCAAGTGAAGATAGATTAATAGTTGAAAGATCAAGAAATTTAGCGTTTTGGGAAACAAGCAGCGAAGAGGAGTTGAGGCCAACATAGATCAATCGTTGGAGAGAAGGAATGGGTGACGTTTCTGGTCAAGACCCTTCTTCAGACTGAAGGATCTCGACTCGAAATGTCACTCATTCCTTCTCTCTAGAGATGCTGCCTGTTCCACTGAGTTATTCTAGCATCTTGCGTCTATCTACGGTTTAAACCAGCATCTGCAGTTCCTTCCTACACATAGATCAATCATTAACGCACCGAATGGCAGGGAAGAGAGTAGCACAAATACAATATAGGCAATCATCAATTTACTCTTTAATGCAAAGTGCTTTCAAGCAGAATTTATTTAGATTTTTTGTTACCTAGATGTTTTAATGTTATCTACATAATGGATAATGTCTTTAAATTAATAGAAGTGTTGTAATTTAATGAAACATTTTTACTTCAATTACATAAATGTCCTCTGGTTATGACTTTGCATGGTTGCTTTGACTAAAGTTTTGATATCGAATTGCCGAAGATCAAATTAGGAGTTACTCACTTTCTGAACTGAAACAAAAAGTCCAAGGTAAAAACTACCAAGCAGTAATCAAATGGCTTATTGTGAATGGCAGAGATTAGATCAGGGTTGTCGATCATCAGAGACCTCTGTCTCTTGGACTCAGGGTTGCGTTTTAGCTTGGCAGAAACGTAAGATTCATAAGACATGTTGCTTTAGGATATAGTCCAAATAAATTCGCTATCAATGTATGAGGAATATCTTTCACTGAAATAAGCCCAATTCTCAATCCACGGTTGAGGATATGGAAGACTCTACTAACTTGATGGATACAATGGCGACTCTTGTGTACTGCTTCAGTGTAATCTACTATTCTTGCTCTCTTGGACTGGAGTATGATTCTGACTATGTATATACAATTTTTACTGAACAATATTCCAAAAAAAACTGTGCATCGTACATGAGAATACAGTACCATTGAACACTGATTGCATTTTCTCCAAGTTAGCTGAACTGAGTTAGCAGAATTCTTATTAATAGCTGCTTTCATCTACCAAAATTTAAATTAATGCATTTGGCAAGGCAATTGACAATAGGTGCAGGAGTAGGCCATTCGGCCCTTCGAGCCAGCACCATTATTCAATATGATCATGGCTGATCATCCACAATCAGTACCCAAATCCTGCCTTCTCGCCATATCCTCTGACTCCACTATCTTTAAAAACTCTATCTAACTCACTCTTGAAAGCATCCAGAGAATTGGCCTCCTGAGGCAGAGAATTCCAGAGATTCACAACTCTCTGTGTGAAAAAGTTTTTTCTCACCTGCGTTCTAAATGGCTTACCCCTTATTCTTAAACTGTGGCCCCTGGATCTGGACTCCCCCAACATCAGGAACATATTTCCTGCATTTCCAAACCCTTAATAATCTTATGTGTTTCAATAAGATCCCCTCTCATCCTAAATTCCAGAGTATACAAGCCCAGCCGCTCCATTCTATCAACATATGACAGTCCCGTCATCCCAGGAATTAACCTCGTGAACCTACGCTGCACTCCCTCAATAGCACGAATGTCCTTTCTCAAATCTGGAGACCAAGCCTGCACACAATACTCCACGTGTGGTCTCACTAGGGCCCTGTACAACTGCAGAAGGTTCTCTTTGCTCCTATACTCAACTCCTCTTGTTATGAAGGCCAACATGCCATTCACTTTCACTTTCTTCACTGCCTGCTGTACCTGCATGTTTACTTTCAGTGACTGATGAACAAGGACTTCCAGATTTTGTTGTACTTCCCCTTTTCCTTACTTGACACCATTTAGATAATAATAATCTGCCTTCCTGTTTTTGCCACCAAAGTGGATAACCTCACATTTATCCACATTAAACTGCATCTGCCATGCACCTGCCCACTCACCCAACCTGTCCAAGTCACCTTGCATCCTCATAGCATCCTCCTCACAGTTCATACTGTCACCCAGCTTTGTGTCATCTGCAAATTTGCTAATGTTACTTTTAATCCCGCCATCTAGATCATTAATGTATACTGCAAATAGCTGCGGTCTCAGCACCGAGCCTCGTGGTACCTGCCTGCCTTTCAATTCTGAAAGGGACCTGTTTATCCCTACTCTTGGTTACTTGTCTGTCAACCAAGCCTGTCTCCCTTGGCGATTTTTTCGGCGACTGCCGGCGACCGTCATAGTCGTAACAGGCCGCCGAAAATCCGGCGACTGGACCCGCTACGACAATGTCTACAACAACCTATCACCTAGTTGACGTCAAGCTACCGACAAATTGGCCACCCATTAGGTCGTCCACCTATGACCACATCTATGACAACCTACATCCCGCGACAAGCTACGACAAGGTCGGCGACAACTGAAGACAACTTAAGACAATTCAGTCGCCGGTTCCTGTCGCCGGTTGACGTAGGTAGACGCCAATGGAATTCACCAGATGTGGTCTTACCAGAGCCCTATACAGTTGCACATGAACCTCTTTACTGCTGTATTGAAATCCTCTTGTTATGAACCTCTTGGTTGGCAGACAAGAAACCAAGAGTAGGGATAAACGGGTCCCTTTCAGTACCGGCGACAACCTACGTCATCCAGGCGACAACCTACGATAACACCTACGTCAGAGGAAGTCAAGCTACGTTCATTGGCGTCAAGCCAACTGTCGCCGAAAAGTTTTGAACATTTCAAAATCCAGTGGCGACCAGAAAAACCCTACGATTCTTTGGAGGCTACTCACGACTATACAGCCGACACCCCGGTGACCATGTCTCTGGTCGCCTAAAAAAAATTGCCTAAATACCCTGGGATGCAGCCCATCAGGCCCTGTGGATTTATCAGCCTTCAGTCCCATCAGTCTACTCAACACCATTTCCTGCCTAACGTGAATTTCCTTCAGTTCCTCCATCACCCTAGATCCTCTGGCCACTGGTACACCAGGGAGATTGGATCTGTCTTCACTAAGGAAGACACAAAGTACCTGTTCAACTCGTCTGCCATTTCCCCATAATAAATTCACCTGTTTCAATCTTCAAGGGTCCAACTTTGGTCTTAACTCATTTTTTCCTCTTCACATACCGAAAGAATCTTTTACTATCATCCTTTATATTCTTGCCAAGTTTACCTTCGTATCTCATCTTTTCTCCCCGTATTGCCTTTTTAGTTATCTTCTGTTGCTCTTTAAAAGTTTCCCAATCCTTTGGCTTCCCACTCATCTTTGCTATGTTATACTTCTCTTTTATTTTTATATTGTCCTTGACTTCCCTTGTCAGCCACAGTCACCCCATACTCCCCTTGGAATCTTTCTTCCTCTTTGGAATTAACTGATCCTGCACCTTCTGTATTAGTCCCAGAAATACCTGCCATTGTTGTTCCACTGTCATCCCTGATAGGGTATCTTTCCAGTCAACTTTGGCCAGCTACTACCTCATGGCTCCGTAGTCCTCTTTGTTCAACTGTAATACTGACACCTCCAATTTTCCCTTCTCCCTCTCAAATTGTAGATTAAAACTTATCATATTATGGTCACTACCTCCTAATGGCTCCTTTACCGCGAGTTCCCTTATCAAAACCGGATTATTGCACAATACTAAATCCAGAATTGCCTTCTCCCTGCTATGCTCCAGTACAAGCTGCTCTAAGAATCCATCGCGGAGGCACCCCACAAATTCCCTTTCTTGGGGTCCAGTACCAACCTGATTTTCCCAGTCTACCTGCATGTTGAAATCTCCCATATACCTTTGCGACATGCCAATCTTAACTCTTGATTCAACTTGCACCCTATATCCAGGCTAGTGTTTTGCAAACAAGATAACAGAATATATAATAAATTGTAGGATTGTTCGCCACACCGAGAAACACGTGCACAGTCTGCAACCATGTTAGAAGAAAGATATAACAGCAATAAAGCAGGTGCATAGATTAATAGAATATTGCCATGGCTACAAACCTATTAAGGTAGTTTTGATGAATATTTTTTATTAATTGTAAATACATATTAATAGAAAATACTTCTTACATACATTCGTAATATTATTAATATTAACATTTAAGACTTATTTATATTTCTATACTTTCTTTTTATAAGTAAGAAAAGATAGAGAAAAATAATATAGAGATAAGAAATCAAAAATAAAGAAGTGAATGGAGTATTAAAATGTTATCCATTGTTGGAGATATATCCATGATTTGTTATACGTATTTCTTCATCTATTCCATTATTCAGGTTTCAGTCAGGCTCTCGCACCGAGCCATTTTGACCCTTTAGATATTCAATGTATGGAGACCATATTCCTCTGAAAAGATCCAACCTGTCCATTAGGACAAGCCTCGATCTTTCCAGATGGAGTGTCTCCAACATTCCTGTAATCCACATTTTGATTGTGGGGGATGTAGGACCTTTCCAGAATTTTAATATTCGTTTTTTCCCAATTATTAAACTATAATCAATAAAAATTCTTTGATTTGTTGTTATTAATTGATCTGTTTCCAGTATTCCCAGTATTATTAACTTTGAGTCAGGAGTCAGATTCATATTAACAACATTCGAAATTATCCTAAATATTTCTATCCAAAATTTGGTAATTTTTACACAATTTGTAAATGAGTGTGTCAAGTTAACTTCTAAGTGCTGACATTTATCACATATGGCAGATACATTTGAAAAAATGTTATGTAGTTTGGATTTTGAGTAATGTAGTCTATGTAATATTTTAAATTGTATAAGAGAGTGTCTAGCATTTAACGAACAGTGGTGTATATGTTGTGAACTTTCATCCCATACTTCTGGTCTAATAATTTGACCTAATTCGTTTTCCCATGTTTGTCTATATATTTCTGTCAATGGGACATCATTTTCCAATAGAATATTATAAATATGTGATATCAATTTTTCTGTGTTCGGATGTTTATTTAGACATTCATCTAAAATTTCTGTCTTTCTATTTCTAATTTCCTGTGTGTTTGCTTTTACATAGTCTCTAATTTGTAGGTATCTAAAATAATCTTTTGAATGTAATCCATAAATTTGTTGTAATTCTTGAAATGAAAGGAAATAATTTTCCCTGTAGAGATCTCCCGTCTTATTAATTCCCTTATTTTTCCATTGTAACAAGCCTTTATCCATCATTGAGGGTTTAATTTACAATGGTATTATTAAGGTAGTTTTGCAAGCAACAAAGGTGACTGGGAAGATGCCCAAAATAATGAGAAGCCTAGATATCATGAACAGATAGAATCAATCATCCTTAGCCGATATGTTTAAGAATAAAATGGTGTTTGGGGAACTTCAACCCAGTGGTTTGAATACTGATTTTTCCAATTTCATGTAATTCATCTAATCCCACCCCCCCCCCCCCCCTTCTTTACTTCCTTCCCTCACCGTAGTCGTTCTATCAGCTCCACTGTTCACATCCTTGTATTGCTCGTTATCACTCCTTCCCCAGCCAACAATGGGCCATTATGGACGCCACCCTTCCCAAGGTTATTTGTGCCGGCTCTGCTTTGTTCTGGCATTTTCTCGTCTCCAGTTTGCCCCCCCCCTTATCTTTCAATCTGAAGAAGGGTTCAGACCTGAAACGTCACCCATTCCTTTTCTCCAGAGATGCTGCCTGAGCCACTGAGTTATTCCAGCATTTTGTGCCTATACATCTTTCATGTTCCTTGTATTTCTCATTCCCACCCATGTTCCTTGGACTGTTTTCCCTGTATGTCCTTTCCAGGTATGGACATCCACATTCCCACTATAATTTATACTATGTATTCTACTATATTAGCTCCCTCTCGCTCTTTTTCCAATTTTCTCTGTGTTCTCTCATTCTTTAGCTTGTTTGTGCATTCCCCTTTTCTTTTATAATTAATAGTTTTTTATTGGAGGAAAAAAAAAATTCACAGTACATCTGATGTATGGCATTACATTTTCCTCCATTTTGTTTTTTATAAATAATAATAATAATAATATAAACAAAATAACCCTAACCCACCCTCCCTAAATGCCCCTTGGCAGCTTATTTTTTCACAATCCAAATATATCACAAAATCAAATGCACTTTTTAACTATAATAAAATAACAAAACAGAATAAAGGCAGATCCCTACTTAATGTCAAGTGCCCTCAGTCAACACGTAGTTCCTTTAGACCCTCAAAGTATGATAAAAAAGGGTTCCCATTTCAAATAAAACTTTTTCACAGACCCCCTCAATGTGAATTTAATCTTTTCTAACCTTAAAAAAAACATGATGTCTTCCAGCCAAGCAGCGGCAGATGGAGGAGTGTTAGGTTTCCAGACCAGCAAGATTCTCCTACGGGCCAAAAGTGATGTAAATGTAATGGTATCAAACAGGGTTGTATTTAAACCCAAGGTTTTATCTGCTACACCAAATACAGCTGCAAGCGGGCAAGGTCTCACCGTCATCCCAAGGACTTCGCTGATGGTTTTAAAAACCACTGCCCAGTAGTTAACAAGTTTGGGGCAAGACCAGGATGCATGAGCTAGATTGGCTGGAGAGAACGAGCACCTGTCACAGCCAGCGTCCGGCCCTGGATATATGTTAGCAAGCCTGGCTTTACTTAAATGAACCCTGTGTAAAACTTTAAATTGTATGAGCCCCAATCTAGCACATGATGACGAGGAATGGACTTTTTTCAGCGCTTCTGTCCAGCATTCCTCAGACAGATTCATACCAGGTCATCCTCCCACCTAGCTTTAATTTTGTTCAGGTTTTGATCTCCTAAATACATCAATCGAGAATATACTGCAGAGATCAGTCCTTTATTTGCAAAGGTAAGAGCGAGTTTATCCAACACTGTGACAGGAGGGAGATCAGGAAAAGAAGGAAATTGTTTCATGACAAAGTGGCGAACCTGAAGATATTTAAAGAAATGATTATGTGGGAGGCCATGTTTTTTGTGTAGGTAGTCGAAACTATCAAATATGTTGTTAGTGTATAAATCCTTAATGGAAATAAGACCATTCAAACCCCACTGTCGAAAGGTTGAGTCAAGTGTAGAGGGGGGAATAAATGGTTACTGTGAATGGGACCCAGAACTGAAGCTGATGTAAGCTCATAATGGCAACAAAATTGGTTAAAAATTTTGATGGTTGATGGTACGACAGGGTTGGATGTAAATCTAGAGGGTTTCAATGGCAGGGAGGAATATACTATAGCTGGGAGAGACGAAAAGTAACAGGATTGTGATTCAAGCAGACGCCAGTCTGTATCTGGTTGGTGGAGCCAGAGTAATATCTTTTGGATATTGGATGCCCAATAATAATTAATAAAGCTAGGAAGGCCCAGTCCACCTACTTCACAATCTCTTTGGAGAGTACACTTATTGACCCTTGGAACCTTGTTACCCCATATAAAGGTGGTTATAGATTGGTTAACTGAGTTAAAAAATGACTTGGGTAGGAAAACCGGCAAACATTGGAACAAGTAAAGAAATCTGGGAAGTACAGTCATCTTCACTGACTGCACTCTCCCTAGCCATAGTGAGTGGCAGACTACGCCATCTCTCAAAGTCAGCCTTCATTTGGCTAACTTGAGGCATGTAGTTAGCTGCAAACAGGGCTGTGAAAAAGCGGGTGATGTGTATTCCTAAATATACAAACCCTTCTTGAGATATGGGAAAGGGCAGGGTTTCCTGTTGGATCTGTAGGGCTCAGTTGATGGGAAAGCATTTGCTTTTTTGGAGGTTTCGTTTATAGCCAGAAAAAGTCCGAAACTGATCCAACAAGGACACAATTGCAGGGCTACTGGCTATAGGATCGCTCACATAAAGAAGGAGGTCATCAGCATATAGAGACACACGATGTTCCCTGTTTCCTCTCCTAATGCCCTGGAATAATGTAGTTGACCTAAGTGTGATAGAGAGAGGCTTAATTGCAATGGCAAAAAGAAGCGGAGACAGTGGGCAGCCTTGACGAGTGCCACGTGTTAATTGAAAATAATCAGATCGCAAATATTTTGTCTGTTTACATGCTAAGGGTGAATGATATAATAGCTTAACCCAGGCTACAAATATTTTGCCAAATCCAAATCTCTCCATGACTCTGAACAAATATGCCCACTCCACTCGATCAAATGCCTTCTCCGCGTCCAAAGAGATAACAGCCTCTGGGCGCGGAGAAGCACTGGGCGAATAGACCACGCTGGCCAATCGACGGATATTAGAAAAGGAATGACGATTTTTAATGAAACCTGTTTGATCTTCTGAGATTATTTTGTGAAGTTGGCATTCTAAACGGCAAGCCAGCGCCTTCGCCAAATTTTTTACATCTACATTCAAAAGTGAGATGGGGCGGTATGATCCACATTGAGTCGGATCCTTGACTTTTTTAAGAAGAAATGAAATAGAAGCCTGTGAAAGAGTGGGGGGTAATGAACCTTTTTCCAAAGATTCTTCAAACATTTCTAAAATAACAGGTGTGAGCTTATCCTTAAATTTCTTATAAAATTCTAATGGGTAGCCGTCGGGGCTAGGGGTTTTACCACTCTGCATTGCCATAATGGCATTATTAATCTCTTCCTGCCCAAGGGGCTGGTCTAGATTTTCTACGTCTTCTAATTCCAGAGTGGGTATTTCCAAATCGTCTAAGAAAGTTTCCATATTCATAGTATTCAAGGGGAATTCTGAGGTGTAAAGAGAAGAATAAAAGGCTGTGAAAGTATTGTTTATTTCTTTTGGATTGCTTGTTATGTCTTGGTGTATGTCTCTTATCTGAGGAATAAGCCGTGACGCGGATTGACGTTTCAGCTGGTGAGCCATAAGCCGGCTCAACTTATCACCATATTCATAATAAAGACCACGAGTCCGGAGAATTAGTTCTGTTTGATTAGTAGATAAAAGATTGAATTTCATTTGTAAATCAGCCCGGCTTTTGTATAATTGGGTGGTGGGTGCATCAGAATATTGCCTATCCAGGGTCAAGATGGATTTTAACAGGGTTTCCATTTCCTTCTTACGTTCTTTATTGGCGTATGAAGTATAAGACATGATTTGACCTCTTAAGTAGGCTTTTAAAGTTTCCCAAATTAAAGAACAGGATACGGACTCAGTTTTATTAATTTCAAGGAATGTGTCTATGTTAGCCGACACAAAACTGCAAAATTTTTCATTGGAAAGCAAAAGGGGGTTGAGTTTCCAAAGAGATCGTTCTTTAATATTTAAAGGAAAGCCTAGGTCCAGTATCACAGGTGAGTGATCTGATATTACTATAGCAGTATATTCAATTTTCTTAACCCTGGGAATGAAGGGGCTATCTATAAAAAAAGTCTATTCTGGAAAAAGAATGGTGAACATGAGAAAAAAAAGAGAATTGTCTAACAGTTGGATTCAGAAATTTCCAGGGGTCCACATAACATTTTGTTGCATAAACAGTGAGAAGGTCTTTGCCATACCAGAAGGTGTCCCCTTAGAACTAGACCTATCAAGCAGTGGATTAATAGCACAGTTCAGGTCTCCCGAAAAAATTAACTGGTGCATGTTCAGATCGGGTATTAATGACAGAACCTTATTTGCAAAGTGAACATCATCCCAATTAGGGGCATAAACATTCACTAAAATGACAGGTTTTTGAAAAAACACCCGGAAACTATAATAAACCGACCATTAGGGTCACTGACTACGTCAGACGGTGTAAACTGTATTCTTTTGTTGATTAATATTGCCATACCCCAGGACCTACTATTACATCTGGAGTGAAAAATCTGACTAACCCACGTTTTACGCAGTCTGTTATGATCTTGCAGTCTTAAGTGAGTCTCTTGTAAAAGTAGTATATCTGTTTTTAGTTGTTTTAGGTGAGAAGAAACTTTAGCTCTTTTAACTGGACCATTAAGCCCCTTTACATTCTTTACAAGCAACAAAAAAAAAATCGAGTGCATTTGTAACAATCAAAGAATAAGCTGCCATTACCCCAATACCTTTGCCTCATCCCCTTATAATAACAACAACAACAAAAAAAATTAACCCCCAAAAACCTAGATCTTCTTCCCCGACTGAGGATGATTGCAGGCATTACAAAACAAAAAACTTCCAAAGTGTTCCCTAACTAAAATTTTGATCCAATTGAGGGTGGCTCCCTTCTTTAAAAGTTGTACAGTCATGTATTCTACTTTTAAGATATATAGGCTAAAGATAACCCCAAACCAGCAAAGCATTACGGGAAAGAAGGAAGTGAAAGTTATATCCCAAAGAGTAATCATAGACATTTACATTTTGCTGGCTAAAAGTCCTCGACTCACTACCCCAAATATGTAGCATTGCAGTTCAACTCGGTCAAATTCCACAAATTGAACTGAAGAATAAACAAATCTTCCAAAGATCCCCGCCGCAGGAGGCCGTGCCAATACCGCATGGATATCCTTAAAGGTCATTGTTCTTCACGCTGTCACCTCCCCAGCGCGAGTAGGAAAACTTTTTGGCAGTCTCTGGTGTATTGAAATAGTACTTTTTACCTTCATGAGTGACCTGGAGCCGGGCAGGATACTGGAGACCAAACTGAACCCCTTTATTGTAAAGCAGGGATTTTATTTCCCTAAAAGTTGCACGTTTTCTCCCCAGCTCCACGCTGAAGTCCTCATAGAAAAACACCCGGTGCCCTCGGAAGAACAGCTCCTGCCTCCGTTTGGTGATGATACGATATTTATCCTGGAAGTAATGAAAGAGAACACTCTTGGCTTAGATGGCTTGATATTCGGGACGTCTGTTGATGTAGGTCCAATTCGGTGGGCACGCAAAAGCGTAAGAGGTCTTGGGAAGAAATCCGCCCCCAGCACTTCTTCAAAAAACTCAGTTATAAATTTAACAGGGTCCGAGCCTTCCATCTTTTCAGGAATCCAGACCACCCTTAGGTTGGATCTCCGCGATTGGTTCTCGAGGTCCTCTAACTTCATTTTCAGGAGTGTGTTTTCACTCTGTAATGCAGCTATAGCAGTTTCGGCGCTCACCAGTCTGTCACTGTGGTCATTCCGGCCATCTTCAACCTCGCGAATGCGTACATCATGCAATTCACAATAACGTGCTCCAGACTAGTGTGCACCGGCGACAAAGCCACTTCAAGTTCTCTTTTTAGGACAGAGTTAATTGCTTGTGTCATATCCGCAAGGAGTGCTGAACGAAGCCTCTCCAAATTCTCTGGTAGTTCAAGGCCAGCTTCTGGGAACGGTGCCAAAGCTGCAGTACTCTTGCTTGAGATTTCACTGTCTTTTCCCCAAGTTTTAGTTCGATGGCTCATTTTACTTACAGTTTCAGATGCTTAATACTGCTTTGAGTCCTTCATAGCGTTTAATAGCAGGTTATCTCAGAAATATAGCAAAGATAAATTTGTAAACTTGAGCAGTAATCGGGAGCCACGCTCACACACAGCTGTTCAACCCATGTTCAACCTGGAAGTCACATTCCCCTTTTCTTTTGATACAATTTCAGTTTTCAACTTGCACTCTTCAATTTCTCTCCATTGCTCGCAGCTGTTTGGTCTGTGCTTTAATTATATCATTTATTCGTATTTAGTTCATGTACAGTTGATAATCAGGAAACAGAGGACTAATGTAATAAAGATGAACTGCAGATGGGTGGTTTATACCAAAGATGGACATAAAATGCTTGAGTAACTCAGCGGGTCTCTGGAGAAAATTGATAGCTGACTTTTTGGGTCAGGTCCCTTCTTCAGTCTGAAAAAGGCTCCTGATACGAAACCTCGCCTGTCCATTTTCTCCAGAGATGCTGCCCAACCCGCTGAGATACTCCAGCATTTTGTATTTGACAGAGGGCTAATATTAGCAACAGGGTATCTCTTTCATGATTTTAAAAATGTATAGATTTATTTTTTCCTCTGCGCCGCGCCTCTTCCGATTTCTCCCTCGATTTCTACAGGGCAGGTCTGACATAAAAGAGTGTAGAAAGGAACTGCAGATCCTGGTATATACTGGATATAGACACAAAGTGCTGTAGTAGCTCAGCAGGTCAGGAAGCATCTCTGGAGAAAAAGGGCAGATGACCTTTCAGGTGGGGCCCATCTTCAGACCTAGGTGCTGAAGTCTGAAGAAGGGTCCCAACACGAAACGTCACCCACCCTTTTGCGCCAGAGATGCAGAGTGACCTGTTGAGTTACTCCTGCACGTTGTGTCTATCTTCTATAGGAAAAGAGAGTCCAGAAAAGCTGACTCCAGGATTATAGGTTCTGGGATTGTAGGAGCAGATCAAATCTTTGTGCCATCTGGTTCCAGACACTAACGTACAGCCTGGTTTTAAACCCCATCACAGCCTTGGTCCAAACAGCTGAATTCTAGCCGTGAGATGGGTGCCCTAGTAAAACTGAAGTCAATGGGTACTAAAGTGAAACCATCCCTGTGACTGGAGTCATACCTTGCTTAAAGAAAGATTGTTGTGGTTGTTGGATGTCAATTACTCCAACTGCAGAACTTCACTGCAAGTTCCTCAGGGGGACCACCGTCAGGTGCTTGACCATCTTCCAAAACCACAAATTCTACCTCCTAGAAGTACAAGGGCAGCAGACACATAGGAACTCTGCCACTTACAGATTTCTATCAAATTAAAGTGCCATCCTCATGAGTAGATATGCTGATGATCCTTTATTAATTTTTGTTTTGTCAAAGAGTTTGAAACATTAACTCACCGTATTAACCTGCCTGATTTCTTTCTGAAATTCTTCCCACTCTTTATCCATTTGATCTTTTGGCGGGTCAACCTTCCGCACCTGTATAGTGAGTGAGGTGATAAATATATGCAGGCTCTGAAATAGTCAGTTGTCAGAAGCATAACAGGTTTGTGTTGCCCTCTATAGATTATCAAAAACAGAGACTGAATTGAGACATTTATATAAAAACTAGACTAAGTAGGACCCATTGGGGCCCAGTCACACAGAAGGTCTAGTCTCCCCCAACGCAATATTCCACCACTCACCTTTTCTCCCAACGCAACCCGTTCCACCACTCTGGGGAAGCAACCCGTTCCACCACTCTGGGGATGGGACTGTTTGGGAGGGGACTGTAGGGGAGGGGAAGGGACTGTGGGGGAGGGGAAGGGACTGTGGGGGAGGGGAGCTGTGGGGGAGGGGGAACCTTCAAAACCTTCATAACTTTTGTACTATTTCACCGATCGGAACAAAACTTATTTGACTTGCAGCAGAGCTGAATGGTGAGTAAGGTGGCGATAATTCGTAGCGCTATAGGGGATCGTTTGTGCACAAATTTAATTACAATGCAGACAGGAAGTGGTCAAGATGAGAGTTTTAGTAATATATAGATATAGATGTGAGAGCTTTAGAGAATGATGTACATTCTAGTGTACTTGCCCTTGCATCTTTTACTGGATCATCAAAGAATCCTTCTGGCAAAGCTTCAGCTGTGTTTTCTTTCCTGAAGCAACAAGATAATTCTGATCACTTTTTGAAATTAATTACCAGCAGTTTAATTCATGTTGTTTAAACATGACATGCCCTCTACAGTCAATTAGATTGAATATAATATTCTATCATAAAAAAAGTAATTTAGCTTTCTAAATGTTAATATTTTAATCCGTGTGAACATGATTTCCTTTTTCATACTTTTTTTTAGCTTTCACAAAACTATACCACTAGATTTGCAACAATTCGGGTGAAATCATACAACCTGCTACTCAACAGCTGAGCAATAAATGCAAAATCTTTCAATTACAACCACATTTTGAGAATAGAAACATAGAAAACATAGAAAATAGGTGCAGGAGGAAGGCCATTCGGCCCTTCGAGCCTGCACCGCCATTCAATGTGATCATGGCTGACCATATGCATTTATGCATTTTTTAAATATGAATGCATTTCTTCATAATATTGAGTTAATTAAAATTAGTAATTTTCCTGTTTTATTCATTTTTTGGCAATATATTGTAACATAAAATGCTAATAATAATCTGGAGCGCCAAAGACTGAGTGGGGACCAGATAGAAGTTCAGTAAACCCTTGTTATAAATGAGGGGGGGCGGGGGGGGGGAAATTGGTGTCCGTTATTGCTGATTGTCCGCTGTAACAAGAATAGGGTATTATCACTATATAGTTAAAGCAAAGAACTGCAGATGTTAGTTAACACACAAAAGGACACAGTGCTTGAGTAACTCAGCGGGTTCAGCTATATCTCTGGAGAACATGTAGAGGTAATGCCACGAGCATTCTTCACACTGATTCAGGCTGCTGAGTTATTCCAACACATTGTGTCGTTTCACCTTAAAACTAGGTGCCGATGCCACTGGTCTGCACCAACGAGCCCTTCACCAGCTGCTGCACGGTCCATTTGACGCGACTCATGTAGTAGCCCCGGGCCGGCAGTGCAATCTTCAGGTCGCTACACTGACAGGACGCACTCGGTCACTGTGGGGCTGCCTTCCCTCTCACCAGCTTTGAGTTTAGTTTATTGTCACGTCTTCTTCTTCTTGCGTATGACGTGCACAGCCTAAAGTTGTAGATCAAACGTAGATATCCAGGCCATGACAGCATCAGCTACTGGGTGGATGGTTTTGATGCCACGAGGGAAAAGCCTCAGTGAGCATATGTGGGATGGTCTGGTCTGGATGTCCTCAGTCGCAAGCAGGGCTGTCTGTCATCCCCCACTTATGCAGGTGGTGGGCTGTTCTTGCATGGAGGGTGCGGATTCTGTTCAGGGTTAGCCATGGCTTGTGATGGAGGTGAAAGCCCGGTGGTTTTACTGTGGGGTCTGTGATGACCTCTCCATTGTTGGTGTTGGCAACTTTCCAGGCTCTGCGCCACTCAGTCTTGGAGTCAAAGTCTTCCAGGGATGTAACGGAAGAACAGAAGGGTTTGCGGGTCTTCGGGCTCTTGTTGGGCAGATTGTTCATGTCAGCATGGATGGGAAGGTCAGGGTTAGCCTGGAAGGTGCCAATCTTTCAACATCCTCTCCCTTCTGTGTATGCTGGGTGGGATGATATGAGAGAGGACAAGAGCCACTGCAAAGGTGCTGACTTAAGCGTGTCTTTGATGACCCGCATTGCAGAGTTAAGGAGAGTGTCACTCGTTTGGTGTGGCAGCTACTAGCCCAAGCTGTTGTCACATGTACTGAGGTACAGTGAAAAGCTTTTGATGTGCGCTAACCAGTCAGCAGAAAGACAATACATGATTACAATTCTTGCTGATCATGATTCTTCCTGTTGGCTGTCACATTGTCCGTTCCCAGCTTCCAAGGTGGAGTATGTCGGAGACTAAGGGAGAAGGTCCATACCAAACTTGATGGGAGGAGGGGACACAGCAATGGAATGGGGAGAGACCAAGCGGACAAAGCGATGGGCCGACAGAGGAGATGCAGTAGCTAGTGATAGGGGAGGGAATCCCACAGAGACCAAGCAAATCATGTTGGCAACGGCCCGAAGAAAGCACTGTCTCCAGGGACTACAACGTGAGCCGCAATGGCAGTCGCGTCAACCGTACCATGCTCTGAGCGATGAACGGCTCGCAGGTGCACCTTGCGAGCTAGGAGTGGGGCGACAGGACCGTCTGCTACAGACAGAACCTTTTTCCCAGGTTATCAATGATTAGAGAGCATAGCTTTAAGATGGGAGAGGCAAAGTTTAAGGGAGGTGTGCAGGGCAAGTTTTTTTTATTTACTACAATGGCAGGTGCCAGAGGTGATAACAGAGGCAGATAAGATAGCAGCATTTAAGAGGCTTTTAGATGGGATCAGGGATATGCAAGGAATGGAGGGATATGGATCACATGCAAGCAGAGATTGGTTTAACCTGACATCAAGTTTGGTACAGACATTGTTTGCCGAAGAGCTTGCTACTCTGCTGTATTTTTCTATGTTTTATTCAGAAAATATTTATAAGATAGAGATACCTTGGCCTAAAATTATAAGCTTATAAAAATATAATTAAAACAGAAATGTAATGAACTTATTTTTCAGAAATTGAGTAGTATTTTAAATCATGAGCACTAATTATAAGTGGCGCAATTACTAAACTTTTGGTAATTATGAACTAATGACAGAGCATCAGAATTTCACCTTTCCACAGTCTTGTCTGGTCGTTCTGGCTTTTGGATAGATCCAGAATGAGAAACTGCAGATTTTTGGCCGCTATCAAAGAAATCTGGAGAGAATATAGGAAAGAAAAGTCAAGAATCAAAAATGTGGAATTTAAAATCGGGGCAAATTCATTTTTTCCTTCTTTCAAAATATTTTAAAAGTTCTTCACTCACACATTAGAATGGTTTTAGCTAATACAATCTACGTGTTTAAGTCTCCTTCAGCACCATTATTTCGCTGCACAAAATAAATTCACTTTGTGAATAATCAGCTTTCCGAGGGGGGAAATAGAACAGAAACTCAGATGTATCACAACATACATGCGTTGTGAAGTGAAGGAGAGCCAAGACTTGTAGCAGTATCTAGGAATTTGAGAGGAGGTTTGAGGGACATGGATGCAAACATCTGTATTTAGGATCAGTTGGTTTCAAATTCTTTCTGACAAAACAAGAACATACATGCAGAGTCATTGAGTCGTACAACACAGAAACAGGCCGTTTGATGCAACTTATCCATGCCAACAAAGATGCCCCATCCAAGCAAGTCCCATTTGCCCATACCCCTCTAAACCTTTCCTATCCATGTAACAGTCCAAATATCTTTTCAATATTATTGTACCTCAGTAGTGGAGAAGATGCTCGAGTTGATTATTAAATATGTAATAGCAGCGCATTTGGAAAGCAGTGACAGGATCGGTCAAAGTCAGCATGGATTTATGACGGGGAAATCATGTTTCACTAATCTTCTGGAATTTTTTGAGCATGTAACAAGTAGAATGGATAAGGGAGAGCCAGTGGATGTGGTATATCTGTACTTTTAAAATACATAATAAATAAAAGAGATTAGTGTGGAACATTAGAGTGCATGGGATTGGGTGTAGGTATTGACATGGTATTGACATGTATTGAGAACTGGTTGGCAGACAGGATGTAGAATAAGAATTAACGGGTCCTTTTCAGAATGGTAGGCAGTGACTAGTGGGGTGCCGCAAGGCACAGTGCTTGGACCTCAGTTATTTACAAGATATATATAAACAATGTGGGAGAAGGGTGTGTCCCCTCCCATTGGTACGGAGCTTTTGCATTTTTCAGCTTGAAATTGTGCAATCTGGTGCACATTGTAGCGAGTCTTTTAACTTACACTTGAATGCAATATATATGCTTTAAATTGAATTAGCTATGAATAAGGTTAGACTAAATTACATTCCTAATTACATTCCACAGTAGAGCCCAGGCTCTGATTACATGTGCAGCACATGAATGATCTTAGCATATTCATGTATGGAAATCAGATTATAGTCAAACACTTGGCCCATGTTGACCAACCCGGGTCTCACTGCACACCTGGTACTATTCCTGACCCCGACTCCAGTTGCATACCTTCTCTCATTCCTGACTCTGAGCCAAGCCTTACACCTGGCCCCCTATTTTACCCTGATCATAGCTGCTTAACTGCTTAGGTTCCCAGTGCTGAACACTCCCATTGTCCCAGCTTTGACTGCACACCTTGTACTATTCCAGACCTTGACTCTGGATGCACACTTTGCCTTGCTCCTAGCCCCTCTGCTCTGACAATATATCTGGCCCACACATAAAGCCCCATATCTGACCCCCTGGACGTAACCTATTACGTTCAAGTCCACAGGTGCTTATCTAATGCGGTAATCTTTTATGGGACACTTCACAGACCAAATTATGTATAACAAAATTAGCTACATCCATTGCCTTCCTTTTTATCTAACATGCTAGTTACTTTGTCAAAGAAGTCATCAATTGGTTGAACACAATTTCTTATACATAAAATTATACTCACTCAGCTGTATAACTATTTTGTTACCATTTCTTTCATTTTCCTAACTTTCACACCTAATATTTTCAGTATTTTGCTGTCTTCCTCTCAGCTGGGACTTTTCCGAAATGCAAAGTCCAATAACTATATATTTAAGCAATATTATTCTATTAAATGTGATCTTGAGAGTACATAATATTTTCTGTGGTATTCATAACACAACAATGATAAACATATCTTTGTTTTGATTGCACCTACCAACATGCATACATTATTATATTAAAGTTAATATGTACAGAGGGTAAATTTTTGTGTGGGTAAATAATTGAAGTGATTGGAATCCAAGTGAAGTTTAAATGGCATCATAAAAGTAAAACCTCCTGAATGGATGATATTCATTACGTGGTTGGTTGGGGTCAGTATCAGCACAATTACTATATTAAACTTTGAATCTTCAGATGTCCTGGTTCAAGCTAAAACTAAAGACAAATAATAATCTCCTCACACATTCCCCTGCAAGTATCTCTGGCACTCCTTTAAAATATGCCCCTTCTTTGAACGCTCTTAAATATCGCATCTGAAAATCCATCTGATTACACTCCTTGAGGATGTTAATCTACGTGTTAAATTAATAAAATAACGAGATTGGGGACATTTCTATTAAACCTGTCAAAGGAATTGGGTGGAGGGGGGGGGGGGGTTAGATATAGTCAGTGAGGTAAACATAAATAATAGTGGCAAATGACAATAGTGCTACCTTCCCAATATTTAACTGAAGGAAATAATGGGTTATCGGGGCTGTATGTTGTGACAGACAGCCTGACACCTTGCATGTCATTTTAATATAACACATCCCATCCCCCTGGATATTCCGGATAAATAAATTAAGGTTTTAGTCAACTAATTACAGATCAGGCTAATTACAAATCAATAACATTAGCCAACTCCGAAACATGAAGCACTGAGCATTGGGCTCCAGACATCATGGACAACTGGTCTCAGTTCCCAGCTCACATTTGGCAGTGTTCTCCGTCTGAACCAGGGGCCGTGGAGCGTTTTTGAAAGTGGGGAGGCTGAGTGATCACAGATCACCGGCCTTGGGGGTATCCAGCGAGGGAGTGGAACAACCGAGTGGGGGGAGGGTGTGGGAGAGGGGTGTCCCCCCATCCCACGGTAGGGACTTTGTGAAATTTGATGTATTAAAATCATGTTTTAGTGCATTGTAGAATTATGATTTCCATCTTATTTGTATGAAGTATTTTTAAGAGGTAACTTTTTACGGGGTAAGTTTTTCCACACAAAGAGTGGTGGATGTATGGAATAAGCTGCCAGAGGAGTAGATGAGGCAGGGACCATCCCATCATTTAGGAAACAGTTAGACCGATACATGGATAGGACAGGTTTGGAGGTATGGACCAAAAGCAGGTAGCGTAGCTGGGACATGTTGGCCGGTGTGGGCAAGTTGCGCCGAAGGGCCTGTTTTCACACTGTATCTCTCTATGACTACATTATACCTCCACCATGCATGAATGCTTGAAAATCAAGTGATCGAATTTTATTGCCATATACTCAAGCATAGAAACATAGAAAATAGATGCAGGAATACGCCATTCGGCCCTTCGAGCCAGCACTGCCATTCAATATGATCATGGCTGTTCATCTGAAATCAGTACCTCTTTTCTGTTTTTTTCCCCATATCCCTTGATTTTGTTAACCCCAAGAACTAAATGTAACTCTCTCTTGAAAACATCCAGTGATTTGGCCTGCACTGCCTTCTGTGGCAGAGAATTCCAAAGATTTACAACTCTCTGCGTGTTGAAAGTCTGTCCGCATCTCAGTCCTAACTGTCCTACCCTTTATTCTTAAACTGTGACCCCTGATTCTGGACTCCCATAACATCGGAAACATTTTTCCTGCAGTTACAGTAAGTGAAAATCTAGCTGGCAAGCAGGATGCTTTCACCAACCACTCCCATCTGAAGTCCACTATCTTGCACCGTTTCTACCCAGTGCTTGGTACTTACTTCCAGCAGCCACTGGTTGTCCACCAGGATGCACCGAGCCGCAGCCTGATCCATGCTGGTCATCTGGGCGAATTTGGCACAGAGACTCTCATGGCAGCGGTGCAATGCTTCCCACACCTCCAACAGCCCAGGACTCTTGCACTGAGGCTGCTCCATGGCCGGAGCTGCAGTGAGCGACTCACCAGCCCGGCAAACACTCACCAGCACCCCGTCTGCATCTGTCCACGCCGCTGCTTCTGCTTCCAACACCCGTGACCCATGCAGTTAATATGAGTTTTGACATTTTCGTTGATCACAGAATTTCTCACGTGAGAAATGTGTGATCAGCGTGAGAATTTGGCGAAATGCGTGTTGCAACTCGCAATGCATGAGAGTTGGCAGCCCTGCCTCTCTATCCCCCTCTCTCTCTCCCCCTCCCTTCCTCCCCACCATTCTCTCCCCCTTTCTCCCCCTGTCTCTCTCTCTCTCTCTCCTCCCTGTCTCGCCCCTCTCTCTCCCCTTCCCTCTCTTCTCTCCCGTCCTCTCTCTCTCCCTCCCTCCCACCTCTCTCCCCTTCTCTCCTCCCAGGCCTCTCTCCCCCTCCTCTTTCTTCTCTCTCTCCATCTCCCCCTCTCTCTCCCGTTCCCTCACCACCCTCTTCTCTCACCCTCTCTCCTATCACCTCCCCCCTCTCTCTCCACTTGCTCTCTCTACCCTCTCTCCTTCTCTGTCTCTATCTCCTCTTTCTCTTTGCCTCCACTCTCTCTCCCCCTCACTCTCCCTCCCCCTCCCTTCTCTCCCCCCCCTCTCTCGTCTGTCACCTCTCCCCCCTCCTCCCTCTCCCCGCCCTACCTCTCTCTCTCTCTCTCTCTGCTCTCTTACTTCTCTCTCCCCCTCTTTCACGCTCAAAGCATGAGGGTTGGCTGCCCTGAATAAGGGGTAGGCCATTTAGGACCGAGGTGAGGAAAAACCTTTTCACTCAGTTGTGAATCTGTGGAATTCTCTACCACAGAAGGCAGTGGAGGGCAATTCACTGGATGTTTTCAAGAGACAGTTAAATATGGCTCTTAGGGCTAAGAATCAAGGGATATGGGGAGATATAGGAATAGGGTACTGATTTTGAATGACCAGCCCTGATTATATTGAATGGGGTGCTAGCTTGAAGGGCCGAATGGCCTACTCCTGCACCTATTTTCTATGTTTCTACGTTTCTGTCAACCTGCCTCAAATACTCCTTACATCCACCACCCTTCTGCTGTTGTCCCTCAGATTTCTATTATTTTTTTCCCCCACTCAAGAGTCATACAGCATGAAAATGGGCCCTTCATTAAACTTGCCCATGCTGAATCTGTGGAAGAGAGTTGTGAGTCTGTGGAATTCTCTGCCGCAGAGGGCGGTGGAGGCCGGTTCTCTGGATACTTTCAAAAGAGAGCTAGGTAGGGCTCTTAAAGATAGCGAGTCAGGAGATATGGGGAGAAGGCAGGAACGGGGTACTAGTTGGGGATGATCAGCCATGATTACATTGAATGGCAGTGCTGGCTTGAAGGGCCGTATGGCCTACTCCTGAACCTATTGTCTATTGACTGAGATGCTTTTTATAATGCTGTTGCGGTATCACCTTCAACTAACTCATCTGGCAGCTTGTTCCATATATCCGCCACCTTGAGAACTATATGCTGCATCTTCCCATTTTTTCTTTCTATTGTACTCAAGTTTGAATTGATTGTATCTATTAAGGTTAATCTGATCTGTTTGAATAGTATACAAAAGTGTTTTCGTTATCTTATTCTGTATTTAACTCTAAAGTTAAATGTCTTTTTAAAACAAAGTTACTCTGACTGGTCACTCTGAATTTTTTTTAAATCACTTCACCAATTCTTTATTTTATGTTTACTGTATTTAGGATTCACCTGTTCTGCAACATTAAATTATAGTTTTATTTCAACCTGACCAAAAGTGTTATAGGTGATACTGATTCTTTTAACCATCCACTCTTGTTCATATTGTTTTTTCCCCATAAGATCTGTTTATTTTTTTAAAGGTGTGTTCATGCCACATTGTTATAACAGCTATCTGGTTTTGCAAGTTTGACCAGTTTCCTCAATAAAAACACTTCCTGCTCTTGACAAATTATCAGGTGGTAAAGGGCCTGTCCCACGAGCACACGACCTGCATGCGGCAAGCGCGACCAAACTGGAAGCGGGGGCCGTGCGGAGGTCGAGTGATCCCCGTACAGGGCCGGTCCCACCAGCATGCGCCTGCATGCGGCGAGCGCGACCAAACCGGAAGCGGGGGCCGCGCGGAGGTCGGGTGAGTGGTGCGAACTTGGAGCGAAGTCTGCGGTAAGTTCGCAAGGAAAGAGAGGGACAGAGAGAGAGAGACACGGAGGCACATAGAGGGCCACGGAGGCACACAGAGAGAGGGTCACGGAGGCACACAGAGAGGGTCATGGAGGCACGACGTCGAGGTGGTGGGTAATGAGTCGAGGTGGCTGCGGGCGACAGGCCGTTGCCGCGCGGAATTTTTGAACATGGTCAGATTTTCGGAGCCCCGCGCGATGTCGGGACCAGCTCCGCACAACTTCATACGGCTCCGGCGATCGAAGTGGGACCAGCCCCGCGAGGCCGTACGGCTCAAGCGACCACATTAGGTCGCGCTCACCGCATGGAGTCACATGCTGGTGGGACAGGCCCTTAAGAGAAGACCATTGCATCACAACACAGGTTTGTAGGTTAATTGGCTTCTGTAAATTGACATTGTATATGGGCAGAACTAGAGTACGGATGATCATTGGTCATCACGGGCTTGGGGGATCGAAAAACCTGTTATCATGCTGTGTCTTTAAATTAAACCTCGGTAGATAACAGTATTTTGTAGCTTCACACTAATGCATGTGATAATGCAAATGTTGTCCATCTTAGATTAGTTATTAAGCTACAGAACCAGCAACCAGTCCTAAAGTACTGATCCACAAAATATGAGTTGAATCCTACTGTGGCAGGATTGGAAATTGAAGTATTTAAATAAATCTGGAATTTCAAACAGCTGGTAACCGAGGATTTAGACAAAGGCAATCAAGAAAAAGATCAGTGGGTGCATTTTGTTTTATATACTGACTTGTGGCCAGTCTGAAATGATGGTGAATTGATTAATAACTTTCAAGAGATTTTGATAAATAATTGAACAGGAGCATCGAAGGGTACAAGACTGGGATTTTTTTTATCCCTCTTGCAAAATGCCAGCACAATTTTATAGAGAATCTTTAAACAAATGTTAAATGTTACTTGTGGAATACATTGGAATGCTTTCCTTCCAGATCAAAATATTTTAGGGTGATTGGAACATTGTATATCAACACAGATGCGAAAAAAAAATTACAACCTAATGCCTCCATGAATATTGGCACATTAAATATCAACAGAAAATATTAGAGACTCATCAAAAACGTGCAGCATCTGAGGTGAGAATGTTCATAAAAACTGCCTAACGAGCAGAATATCCCCATTTTTCCTTTTTGATATTAAAACCACCTTTAGTTTTAGCTGGAATACATCACAAAGAGACCACACATGTACACAATGGCCAGAAATACTAGTAGCGTGCAAACTGCACACACCAATTTCCAGAATACCTATTTTTCTGCCTTATCGTGTCAGCCAAGTCAATCACAAATTTATTTTTCTTGGTACAAAACAACTGGCAATAAATTTAATCACGTTCACTATAACTAGGAACTCTTTACCCAAATATGATAATGTGGAATGCAGTGCTGCAAAGAACATTGTAGCATATAGCACTCATATATTTAAAAGATGTTGGATAATCATATTAGGAAGGAGCAAAATGATAAACTGGTTGAGTGATGGGAAGTCATTCTCTAAAACAAAATATTGACATAATCAAATGGGTAGAATGGACCTGATTCTGACCTGAAAATTAACTTTAAAATAAAACGTTACAAATTAGAACATAGAAAGGCATTGCACAGGAACAAGCTTTTCAGCTCACAATAGCCATGCAGAACATGCAAAATTAAACTAATCTCCTGCATGTGGTACATAAACCCTCCATTTCCAGCATATCCTCTATAAAACATAACTTCCTGATTCTTATTCTCAATAACATGACTGAAGAATGCAAGCATACCATAAGCTTTCTTTATCACTTTATCTATTTGTGTGGCCACTGTCATGGAGTCATCGACATGGACCCCAAGATCACACACTGTGCATCAATGCTATTAAGTCTAGCCGTTGACATTCCCCTTACATTTGACCTCCAAATGTGCAACATCTTACACTTGCTCAGATTTAACTCTATCTGCCATGTCTTTGCTCAATTGTATGTATATCCCGCTGATATACATCCCACTGTATGCTTTGACAGCCTTCCTCACTGTTCCCAACTCCACCAATTATGGGGTCTGCAAACTTAAGGGCTTGTCCCACTTGGGCGTCATTTGTGCGTCATTTACACGACAGGCCGGCAGTGGCTGTAGCGCGAAAATCGTCCAGCTGTACGATTGAGGGCCCTCCTCTTTTGGGAGCCATTGCGATGTCGTTCCTACTGTACTGTTAATTTAGTCCGATCTCTGTGCAAGGATTTATACCTGGGTGATCACGTGGTGCAGTGCTTAAATGACCCGCAGATGGCACGCCGACGCATGGTTACAGACGTTGATGCACGGTGACGCATAATAAATTAGCATAGGCAATGTTCATGCATCACTGTGTGTAACCATGCATCACCACACGCTACACATACGCCATCAGTACGTCAGCGTGCGCAAGGGATACGTCACGCAGGTGGCGCGCAAGGATTTTGAACATTCCAAAATCCCGAGGCGATAGGGAAGCACCGCGCATTACTCGCTAGAATTTAGAAGATTGAGAGGGGATCTTATAGAAACTTAGACAGTTCTTAAGGGGTTGGACAGGCTAGATGCAGGAAGATTGTTCCCGATGTTGGGGAGGTCCAGAACAAGGGGTCACAGCTTAAGGATAAGGGGAATTCCTTTAGGACGGAGATGAGGAAAAGAGAGTGGTGAGTCTCTGGAATTCTCTGCCACAGAAGGTAGTCGAGGCCAGTTCATTGGCTATATTTAAGAGGGAGTTAGATGTGGCCCTTGTGGCTAAAGGGATCAGGGGGTATGGAGAGAAGGCAGGTACAGGATACTGAGTTGAATGATCAGCCATGATCATATTGAATGGCGGTGCAGGCTCGAAGGGCCAAATGGCCTACTCCTGCACCTATTTTCTATGTTTCTATGTTTATTGCGCGTCACTGCATACGCCACCACGCGCAAACCAATTTTTAGGATGTCGCGCAAATGACGCCCAAGTGGGACAGGCCCTTTACTAACCAATCCATCTACATTTACCATATATTTTAATTAGCATTATAGATGCAGATTCATTCCATCCTAATCCAACCAATGAGATCCTACAATCCATCCATTCTAATGTTTAATTGATTCTTAAATTATCCAAATAATACCCGTCTCAAGAAAGCATAATAATAATAATAATAATAATATTTCTCATCAGTTTGAATTCCAAAAATGTGCCCTCACAGAATTCACATATTTACTACCCAAAAATATGAGATGCAGAATAAAATGTACTCCCATGGAATTGATGAATTAATACAAAAATCAATTAATTTCAATTCTAGTGTTTTGAGGCATACGCGGATGATGCAGTTTTATGTTATAGAAAATCGTCACTGACTTATTCCTAAGAAGGCAGGGGTCAACTGCATTTTGAAGAGGTCACTGCACTCTTCAAATCTATCATTTAAAAAAAAGTTACGTGATAGATGTAGGTGAAGGTTCAGGGATTTGAAAGTGACAACATTCTACATTTGGTGTTTCCTTGATTGCAACAATTCAGGATGAGTCAGAAAATTGAAGGTTTATGCTTAACTCCTAAACTCCCACATATCAATAGACAATAGGTGCAGGAGTATGCCATTCGGCCCTTTGAGCCAGCACCGCCATTTAACGTGATCATGGCTGATCATCCACAATCAGTACCCTGTTCCTGCCCTCTCACCAAATCCCCATGACTCCGCTATCTTTAAGAGCCCTAGAACACCTGGCGGTGAAGTGCTGCCCCTTCTACCTACTGAGGGAATTCACCTCCATCATCCTGACCATGGTCTACATCCCACCTCAGGCAAACGTCCGTCTGGCACTGGAGGGGCTGCACGCCGTGGACAATAAGCACCAGAGGTGTTTACCACCATAGCCGGGGTCCTCAATGCCAACCTGAAGAATTCGCTCCCTAACTTCCACCAACGTGTCTCCTGTAGCACCAGAGGATCAAACACCCTTGACCACTGCTACACGACCATCAAAGATGCCTATTGCTCTATCCCTTGTCATCACTTTGGAGAATCCGACCATTCAGCGGTGCTGCTTCTTCCTGCATACTGGCAGCAACTGAAGAAAGCACCCCCAGAGGTGAGGACTGTGCAGAGCTGGTCAGGGGAGGCAGAGGAATAACTCAAGGACTGCTTGGAGTCTGTAGACTCGGCACTGTTCAAGGACTCGGCAACGGACCTGAATGAATACGCCACAGTGGTTACAGACTTCATAAGGAAATGTGTGGAGGACTGCATTCCAACAAAAGCCTTCCGAGTGTTTCCTAGCCAGAAGGCTTGGATGAACCATGAGATCCGCATTCTTCTGAAGACCAGATCCCGGGCATTCAGGTCTGCCAATGCAGAGGTCTATAAGAAGTCCAGATAGGGCTAATGTAAGACCATCACAAAGGCCAAAAGGGACTTCTGCTCTAAGCTGGAGGATGAGACAGATGTTCGGCAACTGCGGCAGGGCTTAAATGCCATCACTTCCCTCAAGGCAAAATCGGGAGGCAGCTCAAACGACAGTGAAGCATCACTCCATGACGAGCTCAATGCGTTCTATGCACGGTTCGATAAGGAGAACAGTGATGTGCCTTCCCAAGCCCTCATTCGCCCTGTAGGTATTACAGTCAGTCACAGTCACAGAGGCCGACGTCAGAAGATCCTTCAGGAGGGTGAACCCTCGGAAAGCGGCTGATAGTATACCCGGTCAAGTTCTCAAGACCTGTGCAGACCAGCTGGCGGGATTTCTGCGGACATTTTCAACCTCTCACTTCTGACGTCTGAGGTTCCCACCTGCTTTAAGAGGGCATCAATAACACCGGTGCCCAAGAGGAGTAAGGTGACGTGCCTCAATGACTATTGATCAGTGGCACCAACGTCTGTGGTGATGAAGTGCTTTGAGAGGTTGGTTATGGTGCACATCAACTCTAACCTTGACAAGAAAATCAACCCACTAGAGTTCCCATACCGACACAACAGGTCAACGAAGAATGCAATTTCACTGGCTACTCCACTCCGCATTGGACCACTTGGACAATAAAAACACTTACGTCAGGCTGTTGTTTATAGACTAACTCCATCATCAAGTTCGAACTCCATCATCAAGTTCACTGATGACACCACTGTTGTTGGACGAATCACAGATGGGGACGAGTTAGAGCAGGGGTGGGCAACCTTGCACAGGGGCTGGGGCGCATGTCTGTGAGCCACATCTATCACATGGATCCCGCTCCCATCCCACCCCGGATGGCAGGCATCAAATCACTTGTTCACATAAATCCCACCCCTTCGAGGATGCCACCCGGAGCACTGGCCCCTAGTTACAGGCAAAGATGGTTATGGGCGCTCACGAACATGGCGTACCTACGGACCATTGCCTTGGCTCTGTCCTGAAGGCGGTGGCTCAAATACTCATACTCACTCATCCCCGGCCTATTGACAACTCCGATCCCGACAGTGTTTTTAAGAAAGAACTGCAGATAAAAAAGGTAGATAAAAAAGCTGGAGAAACTCAACGGGTGAGACAGCAAGGAAGAGAAGGAATGGAGCGAAGGGATAGGTGACGTTTCGGTCGAGATCCTTCTTCAGACTGGTCTCAGTGCAGCGTCAGGCGCTTCTGAAGAAGGGTCTCGACCTGAAACATTGCCTATTCCTTCGCTCCATAGATGATGCCTCACCCGCTGAGTTTCCCAGCTTTGTCTACCTCCAATCCTGACAGTGAAGCCCAGACACAGACGGTTTGGCAAGTTCGACTATTTCCGGCTCTTGACTAATCACACAGGAGTAAGAGGAGACCAATGTACCACAACTCAGTATTTAAAGCTACCCACATCTCAGCAAACCCAAGAATACAATGTTTACACATTTCTCCGTAACGCTGTGGCCTCGGGCCCCGGAGATGGAGGAAGTAGGTGGGCCGGATAAATGCGGGGGGGAAAAAAAAGCCTGCGGGCCGGTTGATTTTGGGTTGCGGGCCGCTGGTTGCCGACCCGAGTTAGAATATAGAAGTGAGATCGACCGACTGACCAAATGAGCCAGCACAACAATCTGGCTCTCAACATCAGTAAGACCAAGGAACTGATTGTGGACTTTGGTAGGGGAGGGTTGAGGACCCACAATCCTGTTCACATCAATGGGACGATGGTGGAGACGGTCAAAAACTTCAAATTCCTGGGCGTGCATATTTCCGAAGATCTTTCCTGGACACCAATGCAATTATAAAGGCGGCACATCAGCGACTCTATTTCCCGAGAGGATTACGGAGATTCAGAATGTCAAAGAGGATTCTCCTAAACTTCTACTGGTGCAAGGTAGAGAGCATTCTGACTGGTTGCATCGTGGCCTGGTTTGGCAACTTGAACGTCCAGGAGCGGAAAAGACTACAAAAAGTTGTGACCACTGTCCTGTCCATCATTGGCAGCCAAAATTGTCAAAGACCCACACCATCCTGGCCACACACTCATTTCACCATTGCGATCAGGTAAGAAGGTACAGGAGCCTGAAAACTGTAACGTCCAGGTTCAGCTTCTAGGCTATCAAACACAACAATGAATAAGCTCTGAACTGCAAAAGACTATATTATTATTGCACTATATTTGTTATTTATTGAACTTTTTCTATTTTTTCTCTTCCCCAGTTATGTACTATGTTTACATATTCATATGTTCTGTCGTGCTTCAGCAAGTAAGAATTTCATTGTCCCATCCAGGACATATGAAAATAAAACACTCTTGACTCCCGCATCCTGGGAATTAACCTGGTGAACCTATGCTGCACTCCTTCAATCGCAAGAATGTCCTTCCTCAAATTTGGAGACCAAAGCTGCACACAATACTCTAGGTGTGGTCTCACTTGGGCCCTGCACAACTGCAGAAGGACCTCTTTGCTCCTATACTCAACTCCTCTTGTTATGAAGGCCAACATGCCATTCACTTTCACTTTCTTCACTGCCTGCTGTACCTGCATGTTTACTTTCAATGACTGATGAACAAGGACTTCCAGATCTTGTTGTACTTCCCCTTTTCCTTACTTGACACCATTTAGATAATAATAATCTGCCTTCCTGTTTTTGCCACCAAAGTGGATAACCTCACATTTATCCACATTAAACTGCATCTGCCCACTCACCCAACCTGTCCAAGTCACCTTGCATCCTCATAGCATCCTCCTCACAGTTCATACTGTCACCCAGCTTTGTGTCATCTGCAAATTTGCTAATGTTACTTTTAATCCCGCCATCTAGATCATTAATGTATAGTGCAAATAGCTGCGGTCTCAGCACCGAGCCTCGTGGTACCTGCCTGCCATTCTGAAAGGGACCTGTTTATCCCTACTCTTGGTTACTTGTCTGTCAACCAAGCCCGTTTCCCTTGGCGATTTTTTCGGCGACTGCCGGCGACCGTCATAGTCGTAACAGGTCGCCGAAAATCCGGCGACTGGACCCGCTACGACAATGTCTACAACAACCTATCACCTAGTTGACGTCAAGCTACGCAAGCTACTGACAAATTGGCCACCCATTAGGTCGTCCACCTATGACCACGTCTATGACAACCTACATCCCGCGACAAGCTACGACAAGGCACGACCCTGTCGGCGACAACTGTAGACAACTTAAGACAATTCAGTCGCCGGTTCCTGTCGCCGGTTGACGTAGGTAGACGCCAATGGAATTCACCAGATGTGGTCTTACCAGAGCCCTATACAATTGCACAAGAACCTCTTTACTGCTGTATTGAAATCCTCTTGTTATGAACCTCTTGGTTGGCAGACAAGAAACCAAGAGTAGGGATAAACGGGTCCCTTTCAGCACCGGCGACAACCTACGTCATCCAGGCGACAACCTACGACAACACCTACGTCAGAAGAAGTCAAGCTACGCTCATTGGCGTCAAGCCAACTGTCGCCGAAAAGTTTTGAACGTTTCAAAATACAGCGGCGACCAGAAAAACCCTATGATTCTTTGGAGGCTACTCACGACTATACAGCCTCTCCAGTTCTTGGGCTTCCATATTTGACTAAACTCTTCTACTTCTACCGTGATAATGAGGATAATTTACAGCATTAGCAGTACAAAAGTATGGAGATAGATGCTATAGATAGATAATGGGAACAGACAGGAGACAGGACTTTTACTTCCATATGTAGAGTATTCAATATGTTGGACATTCACGAGTCTGCCCCAGAGGAAGAAAATTCGTAGTAGGAACAACAGAGTCCAGGAGAACAATTGTGCATCACAAAAGAAGAGCTAATAGTTAAAATTGACCCAGAAAGGGCGATTCTTCAGTCTTGATGGTTGAGACCAGTGTGATCGGAGTAGGCAAAACATGTTCCCTAGTGGACATAAAGGGTGAGGTTTACATATTCATATGTTCTGTCGTGCTGCAGCAAGTAAGAATTTCATTGTCCCATCCGGGACATATGAAAACAAAACAATCTTGACACCCGCATCCCGGGAATTAACCTGGTGAACCTATGCTGTACTCCTTCAATCGCAAGAATGTCCTTCCTCAAATTTGGAGACCAAAGCTGCACACAATACTCTAGGTGTGGTCTCACTAGGGCCCTGCACAACTGCAGAAGGACCTCTTTGCTCCTATACTCAACTCCTCTTGTTATGAAGGCCAACATGCCATTAGCTTTCTTCACTACCTGTTGAACCTGCATGCTTACTTTCAGTGACTGATGAACAAGGACACCCAGATCTCGTTGTACTTCCCTTTTCCTAACTTGACACGATTAAGATAATAATCTGCCTTCCTGTTCTTGGCAGCAAAGTGCCATTTATCCACGTTAAACTGCATCTGCCATGCATCTTCCCACTCACCCAACCTGTCCAAGTCACCCAGCTTTGTGTCATCTGCAAATTTGCTAGTATTACTTTTAATCCCTTCATCTAAATCATTAATTCTGCAGTCCCAGCACCGAGCTTTACAGTACCCCATTTGTCACTTGGGCAGAGATGCCAACCCTAAATTTAGTTCACAGTAACATTCAACCCATTTGTCCGTAACAAATGGGGTTAAATGCATTTCTCTCCGTAACATACTCACTTGGGGTTGTTGCCGGCGGCTATGCGCCTGCGCACTGGTGCAGATCAGCGGGCTGCCGGCGGGCGGGTGCGGCACATGCGCACTTGGCAAGGTTGCCGGCGGCTATGCGCCTGCGCACTGGTGCAGATCAGCGGGCTGCCGGCGGGCGGGTGCGGCACATGCGCACTTGGCAAGGTTGCCGGCGGATCTGCGCCTGCGCACTGGGTAAGGGTGGGGGAGAGGCCCGGTGATGGGGCTGCCGCGAGCGGCCGGCTGGCGGCAAGAAACGTCGCCGTCGCTGATCGCGCGGGCCGGCGCCGCCCGGGGTCTGGGCCGGGCGTGGCTGCGAGCTGCCGGGCTGGCAAACCGGGGCACATGGCGCCGGCGTTCACCACGGGAGGAACACCGGCGCGGCGGTGTTCCGTAACAGCATGTTTAGCTGCGGGAACACCGTAATATGGTTATTTCGCCGGGATAAAATACGGCGAATCCGGGACACTTGGCATCTCTGCTTGGGGTGGGAGATTGCAACCTTCACGTTGTCCGCCCTGTTTCGACAAATGCAATCAACCCGGTGTGCACAATCAAATAAGATCAAATAGAACAAGTTGTCCTACAACTTTAGGCTGTGCACGCCATACGCAAGAAGAAGACTAGTCACTTTTTCACTACAGCGAGAAGAAGAAACTAACGGAGGATCTATTTGAAAGTTCAAGTGGCAGTTGGTATTTATATGTATAGGAAACCATTCAGCCAACTGTGCATGTTTATGCTGGCTCTTTGAATAAGTAACTGCATCTATACTGCTCTTCTTTAAGAAGATAATGTGAGGGAGATTAGGTTACAGAGAAATGTGTAAAAATTGTATTCTTGGGATTGCTGAGATGTGGGTAGAGGGGGGGGGGATGGTGGAGAGAGGTGGGTATGCGAGGACAGGGGAGGGGTATTCATTAAGGTTTTAGGTTATAAATATTTTATTTGCCTATCACATGCATTTTTAGCATGACATTACAAAGACGCTTTAAATACCGAGTTGTGGTACATTGGTCTCCTCTTATTCATGTGTGATTTGTCAAGAGCCGGAAACCAGCTGAGGAGTGACTTTGTCTTATAAGAAGTGCACAACACGAGATAAAAAAAACAAGGAGCTTGGAGAACAACACACCATTCTATAGACCATGCTATGACGTAGAGCCAAGGGACATCAGGTTTGATACATTCTATCAAGGAATTCCACCAAATCACTGGGTCTGCCCGGAAGAGATAATAAATGTAATAAATGTGTTGGAAGGAACAGCAGATGCTGGTTTACATGGAAGATAGACACAAAATGACAGGGTAACTCAGCATGCCAAGCAGTATCTCTTGAAAGAAAGAATGGGTCGAGACCCTTCTTTAGATTGAAAGTCACGGAGACGGAAGCAGAGATATGGGAAGGGGGAGTGGAAATGTTTAGCAACCGGGGATCGGGTAGGCCTAGGCTGAGCTTGGCAAGGCAATCGTTTTGCTGAACACTGCTCTGTCTGCCTAGGCCTACCCAATCTCCCGGTTGCTAAACACTTTAGCTCCCCCTCCCATTCCTACACTGTCCTTTGTCCTGGGCTTCCCCCACTGTCAGAGTGAGGCCCAACACAAATTGGACGAACAACACCATATATTTCACTTGGGCAGCTTACAACCCAGCTGTATGAATATTGATTTCTCTAACTTCAAGTAACTCTTGCTTTCCCTCCCTCTCCGTCCTTCCCCATCCTAGTTCTCCGACTAGTTCCACTGTCCACCTGATTAAATATTACTGATTGTATGCCTCGTTGTCACCTTCATCGCAACTAACAATGTACCATTCTACATTTCCTTGGTCATGGCCCCCTTTGATCTGTGTTTTCACACCTTACTCTTCCATATCTCTATGTCTCCCTCTCCCCTGACTCTGTCTGAAGAAGGGTCTCGACCCAAAACGTCACCCATTTCTTCGCTCTTGAGATGCTGCTTGTTTTGTTGAGTTACTCCAGCATTTTGTGTCTATCATGATGCTAATGCTTCCTTAGCCAAACCAGAAGTGTTCCATTAACCAATGTTAACATTCTATCTTCAACAAATACATTCAACATTCTTCCTTTCACAGATCATGCAGAAAACAACCTAGAGAAAGGCTGGATGCCACTAAGGGAATAATTTATGGAAAATACCCCATTCATATAGTCTAGTTTGAGAAAAGCTCAATGTAAGCAGGTCAAGTTTGTACCAGCTAATCATTACTGAAATGAGCGTAAGTACTGACAACACTTTCAGAACTGCTTGTAGTTTCACACTCCAGAAAATAAACAATTTGATAGCAATACTTCCTGAATACATTGGTCTCCTCTTACTCATGTGTGATTTGTCAAGAGCCGGAAATAGTGATTATTATTGCATGAATTAGTCGAACTTGCGAAACCAGCCAGCTATTGTACCAATGTCGCATGTGACATGATCGTGCCTTAAAAATATGGAAAAGTACAAAATAAACAGGAGTGGGTGGTAAACAGGCATTACTGATACTAAGGTGTGTGGTTCTCACAGTGAACATAGTGTTTAATTTTATTGCATAAGTGGCTGAATCATCTTCCTAATTTCCAACCACTTCCTCCCCCTGCACAGTTCTTCCTCCTTACCTTTGAATATTGTGAAACTCTGACAAACTCTGACAAATATTGTGAAACTCTGATTTATGCTAGCTCTTTGAATAAGTAACTGCATCTATGCTGCTCTTCTTTAAGAAGATATTGTGAGGGAGATTGGGTTACGGAGAAATGTGTAAAAATTGTATTCTTGGGATTGCTGAGATGTGGGGAGAGGTGGGGGGGGGGGGTGGTGGAGAGAGGTGGGCCATGCGAGGATAGGGGAGGGGTATTCATTAAAGTTTTAGGTTATAAATATTTTATTTGCCTATCATATGCATTTTTAGCATGACATTACAAAGACGTTTTAAATATCGAGTTGTGGTACATTGGTCTCCTCTTACTCCTGTGAGATTTGTCAAGAGCCAGAAATAGTGATTATTATTGCGTGGACTAGTCAAACATGCCAAACCAGCCAGCTAATGTACCAATGTCACATGTGACATGATAATGCCTTAACAATATGGAAAAATACATAATGAACAAGAGTGGATGGTAAACAGGCATTATTGATACTAAGGTATGTGGTTCTCACAGCGAACATAGTGTTCAATTTTAAAGATAAAAAAGCACGAAGTGAGTGAATGCACAGGCTGTTACTTATTTGTTAAATCTGTATCGGGAGAATGTTGAATTCATCCTATTGTTCAGATAAGAGTGGCACAGTGATAGAGTTGCTGCCTTACAGCACCAGAGACTCAGGCTCGATCCTGACTATGGGTGCTTATCTATACGGAGTTTGTACTTTCTCCCTGTGACCTGCGTGGATCTTCTCTGGGATCCCCGGATAAATTCAACACTCCAAAGACGTACAGGTTAGAAGGTTAATTGGCTTGGTATAATTGTAAATTGTCCCTAGTAGTGAAAGTGTTAATGTGTGGAGATTGCTGGTTGGCACAGACTCGGTGGTCCAAAACTCGCAGCATGGTCGACACATGGTTCTAGGAGGTCCTATCAGGTCACTGGTACTCTCCTTCATGCTCGAGGGAAGTTCCCGCATACTCGCCGCCTCAGTTTGGTTGAGGAAAATTTTTCAGCATTTAAAAAATTGGTTGTAATCCTTTCTTCCTTTCAACATTCTTCCTTTCACAGATCATGCAGAAAACAACCTAGAGAAAGACTGGATGCCACTAAGGGAATAATTTATGGAAAATACCCCATTCATATAGTCTAGTTTGAGAAAAGCTCAATGTAAGCAGGTCAAGTTTGTACCAGCTAATCATTACTGAAATGAGCAGTGTAAGTACTGACAACACTTTCAGAACTGCTTGTAGTTTCACACTCCAGAAAATAAACAATTAGTTAGTTAATATGAGAGTCTTTCCTCATACTCAGCTGTACATCGATGGCAAATCTATCCTGAGGCTGGAAGTGTGAACGGAGACATGGATTATCTTCAATTACATCTACAAGCACCAGAATGAAAAGAACCAAGCCAACAATACAAAGTTATTCAGAGACAACAATAAACTATATTCATGTTGTTGTTTGCCTTACATTTGTTCATGGACACAAGATATGTATAAGAGAGCTAGCTAGAAAATGTTTGTTAGAATGATTGGGTCATACAACTTGGAAACAGGAGCTTCGACCAATCTTGTTTATGCTGCCCAATATGCCCCACCTACACTATTCCCACCTGCCTGCGTCTGACCCATATCTCAATAAACATATCCTATCCATACACCCATCTTAATGTTTCTAAAATGTTGTCTCTTAATCTGCCTCAACTACATCCTACATCAGCTCGTTCCATATGCCTACTACCCTTTGAGTGAAATCTCAGGTTCCTATTAAATTCTTTCCCTTCATAAACCTATGTGCTCTGGCTCTTGATTCCCCTACCCTGGGTAAATGACGCTGCACATTTACCCTATCTATTCCTCTCATAATTCCCGAGAAAGTTAGATATAACTCTTGGGGCTAATGGAATCAAGGGATATGGGGGAAAAAGCAGGAACTGGGTCCTAATTTTGGATGATATGATTCATGATCATATTGAGTGACAGTGTTGGCTTGAAGGGCCAAATGGCCTACTCCAGCACCTTGTTTCTACGTTACTACGATCTTGCACACCTCAATGTTTAAGAAAGAACTCCAGATGCTGGAAAAATCAAAGGTAGACAAATATGCTAGAGAAACACAGCGGGTGAGGCAACATCTATGGAGCGAAGGAATAGGTGACGTTTCGGGTCGAGGCCCTTCTTCAGACTGAAGAAACCTATCCTATCCATAGCGAAGGAATAGATGACCTTTCAGGTCGAGGCCCTTCTTCAGACTGAAGAAGGGTCTCGACCCGAAACGTCACCTCTTCCTTCACTATATAGATGCTGCCTCACCCGCTGAGTTTCTCCAGCATTTTTGTCTACCTTTGTGGACCTCTACATCACCCCTTGTCTTCCTGCGCTCCAACGAATAAAGTCCTAGCCTGCTCAACCTCTCCCTTTAGCTCAGGCCCCGAGTCCTGCCAACATCCTCATAAATCTTTACTGTGCCCTTTTCAGCTTCACAACACCTTCCCTAAAACAAAGTGACCAAAACTGATCACAATACACTAAATGTGGCCTACCCAATATATTGTACAACTGTAACATGATTTCCCAACTTCCATACTCGATACTCTGACTGATGAAGGCCAATGTGCCGAATGCCTTCTTGACCACTCTATCTATTTGTGACAACACTTTCAAGGAACCTGCATTCCTAGATCCCTCTGCTCTACAACAGTCCCCAGAGCCTTGCCATTCACTGTATAGGTCTTGCTCTGGTTTAACTTCTCGAGATATAACACCTCACACTTCTCTGCATTAAATTCCATCAACCATTCCTCAGTCCACCTGCCCATCTGATCAAGACCCTGCTGCAATTGTTGACAACCATCTTTCCTATCTGCAATACCACCCACTTTATTATCATCTGCAAACTTACCAATCAGAATGTTATTTCACAATTCAATGAGAATAAATGATTTGGTACACAAAAAAAGCAGCCCAAGACTAAAATTGTTCCGGGCTATTATTCCAAGACAAGCCGTGACTTGTTCAGTGAAGTAGATTATGTCATTAGGATTTATTGGCGTTTTAACTAGAATAATTCCCAGGATCAACAAATGTTCCGATTCCTTTAACTACACAGATCTTTTACTTGCATTCACAATGGAAGGCATAATCACTGGAATTACTTAACTGAATCTCCTGAGTGACATAGCACAACAAAACTTGGGTTTCACTTGCAAGAGATATATTTTACATATTTAAAAGCCATAATCCGGGCAGAGGTTAAATTACTAATAACCCAGTTAATTTACATTTGGTAAATTATTGCCAATCATGCAAATCAGTACATAAATATTATCGAGGTAAAAGAGCAAAATGCTGGAGGAACTCAATGGGTCAGGCAGGATAAATGGAGGGAAATGGACAAATGGCATTTTAGGTCTAGACCTTTCCTCTGGACTGAAAGAGTGGATCGCTAGTATTAAGAAGTGAGCGCGGTGAGGCAAGAGCTTGCATACAATAGGTGGATCGAGGCGAGGCAAGGTGGGGTAGCGAAACAAGACGGTTCCGGGTGGGGGGGGGGGGGGGGGGGGGGGGGGGGGGGGGGAAGAAGGGTGGAGAAAGAAAGAGAGTTGGAGATAGCAACTGTTCCAATTGTCTGTACCCAACCCACATCCCTCCAAACCTCTCCGATCCATACATCTGTCTAAATATCTTTTAAACATTGCCATTGTAACTGCCTCAACTAATTCAACTGGCAGCGCGATCCATGCACACAACTCCTGGAAGAAATTAGCCCCCAGGTTTCTTTTAACCCTTTTCATGATTTTGTCTAACTCCATAAGGTCAAACCTCAGCCTCCTGCACTCCTTATAGCTTAAGTCCTCCAGACCCGGTAACATAATGAAAAATCTTTTTTAGACCCTTTTCACTACTACAAATGTGGGCGTACTAATGTTTAATACAGTTGTAACAATGTCCCAACTCCTGTATTCAATAACAGGAGGGTATTACAGTAATGCCAAATAAATGTATGAGAATGTTGCCAGGGCTTGACGGTTCAGGATGGGGTTGGGCAGTTCCTTGACACATAGGAAAATGGGGGGGGGGGGGGGGGGGGGGGGGGGGGGGGGGGTAGGAGGGGGTTGTACAAAATCATGAGGGACATAGAGACTTTTACCCAGGAGAGGGAATCAAAAACTAGAGGGTAATGATATATGGTGAGAAGACAAAAAATTATAAAGCAGCCATGGGTGTGAGAGCTCTTATACCTGCATTAAGGAGGCAATAAAACACACCTGAGCAATTACAAACACCTGTGAAGCAATGTGTCACAAATATTATGGTGCCCTGAAATGGGGGGTCTATGTATAAACACTGCTGCAATTTCTAGAGTGTTGGATGCCTGGAATGCGCTGTTAGTGGGGTACTGGAAGCAGATATAATAGTCTGTGCTTGAGAGGGTTTTAGAAAGGCACGTGGATATGCAGGAACTGGAGGGATATGGATCACATGCATAAAGAGGAGTTTAGTTTAATTTGGCACAGATATTGTGGACCATGGGGCCTGTTACTATGTGGGGCTATTTTATGTTTAAAAAAAATGTTGCCATTTGTTTTCCTGCAAAGTTGAATTAAAAAAACTTTTAAAAGGTATTAGTGCCAACAATGATGTTTAATGAAAGCCTGTCACTGAAATCCATACCTGCCGGAAGTATATTCTCAGTTTGGTTCTGCACTGGTGCTGGAAGAGCAGCATTTTTCTGTAAAACAGCCACTCCTATAGGTGTTACAGGATCAACATTGTTCTCAGCCTTTTCCACCATGTCATCATCACTGCCAATTACCAAGCTTTGGATGGAGTGCTGCACAGATGTCTCATTAATAGGATCGATAAAATCAGCCGGTAACCTGCGAGGATTGATGGTTATAAATTAGAGTGTTAAATTCAAATTGGGAACTATTAAATACTAAAATCTATGGTTATTTCTGCTTAGTAATGAATATGTGTATTTAATAGCCGTTAAGTATATATAGTAAAAGATAAAAAGCAGAATAGCATACTGAAATGATGAACATTTGGAATAAGTATTTGGAAAGGTACAGAGAATTAGGTACATTTTTTGTGACATAATTAAATAGTTTAAGAAGGGCATGGAAATTCCTTTATACAGCTTTGAAAATGGTATGTTACACTGGAAATGGACAACCCAAATTATAGCAATATTAAGAACATAAGGTAACTTAGCAAACGCCACTCAAACCATCCCTTTCCAGGTACCAACCACAGGAAATGCAATAATACCTGTCCCTACACCTCCTCCCTCGACTCTGTCCAGGGACCCCGACAGTCCCGACAATAAATTGGAGGAACAGCACTTCATATTTCTCTTGGGCAGCTTACAACCCAGCGATATGAATACTGATTTACCTAACTTAAAGTACCCCTTGTATCCGCTCTCTCAGTCCCTCCCACACCCTAGTCATCATGCTAGTTTTACTGCCGTCCTGTTGAGTTTCACTATCTGTATAAATTGTTACCACCTATCCCACAGCCAACAATAGACCATTGTGGGCACCACATTTCCTTGATTATCGTTGCTTTCTGCATATCTTCCATTTGTTTGTCTTAAGTAGTGTCCATATCTATCATTTCCCTTTCCCAACTCTCAGTCTGAAGAAGGGCGTCAACCCAAAACACCACCTATTCCTTTTCTCCAAAAATGCTGCCTGACCCACCGAGTTACTTCAGCTTTTCGTGTCTGACTTCAGATTAACCAGCATCTCCAGTTCCTCCTTGCACATGGATAGGAGATGTTTCAGGTTGGGACCCTTGCTCAGACCTAAAACGGCACCCATCCATGTTTTCCAGAGATGCTACCAGGCCTGTTGAATTCCCCCAGCACCTTGTGTCTTGATTTCTTCCATGTATGGTTTCAAAGCATGGAATTGTCTACTAAGGAATCGAAAGAGGGGAGAAATTAGTGATCAAATGAGTTGTATGCTGTAAAACTACAAATTTAATTTAAGGAAATATTTCAATACAAGACTGTGTCTTTGGTCTGATCTGCTTTATTAATGTGGCGCTTGGCACACTTGTGTCTGCTATGCTTAATGCATGTGTTTTACATCTGGCACATCAATTGAATGTTGATTATAAAGCTTTTTTCTCCTGACGAATGAAGTAGGAATCATTTTAAAATTAAACATATTTCACAGAAGAATAAACAGTTAACTTTTCTGAAAATGTACTCACTCAGTACTTGTAGATGTTCTGGTATCACAAGAAGCTGCAAAATATGAAGCATATAGTTTCAAAGGAGTGTTTGCTGGCAATGACAGAAAAAGTAATTACATTTTGGTAATGTTCATGATTTGTTTATATTTGGCATATACTTTCAATTAAATTCATCTGAAAATAGACTTTTAAATTAATTTAAACAATTAAAAATCTAATTAAAATAAATGTCTAATTGAGAAATTAAAAAATGTGCTTGCCATTGATAATTTATATCAATATCCTGGTGTGGAAAATATTTGATTATTTTTTTGATTATCATTTTAAAATAATTACTGCATGACATTCAGAGAAAAAATAATTTGTTTGAAAATATAACATAACGTGCCACATGTCGTTGTTTTTGGAGAATATATTATTAAAAAATATATAATGAACACAACAAGAGGATGGCTTTTGCATAAAGGCCAAGATAATTTTAAACATAAATGAAAAAAAAATTTTTGCAATCATTTGAATGGTTAACTGCAAATTTATGAGGAAAATGTGAATTGATGTCCTTAATTATTATGAAATATTTAGTAAATGTTGATAATTTATTTCAGTTTATGAGAATGATAATCCAGGCTTCAGACAGGAAGGGGGTAGTAGTTACAAGCAGCAGCACTGGTGCTATCTTTCACACTAATTACTTAGTTTGATTTAGAAATTGACCACTATGTGAGAGGCATTTCTTAATGGTTCAACCATTTCTCAGAGAACTGAAGAGGGTTGTTTAACCAGTTTTCTGATTTGTAAGAACCAAGCCCTATTTCCTGATATAAAAGATGCCAATTTGCTATTGTCCTGAGGCCTTCAAATTCTATTTGACACCTTTAAAGAATCATGAAAAACGACACAAAGGTCCCAACACCACCTATCACCGGTCTGAAGAAGGGTTTCGGCCCGAAACGTTGCCTATCTACTTCGCTCCTTAGATGCTGCTGCACCCGCTGAGTTTCTCCAGCCTTTTGTGTACCCACCACCTATCTATGTTCTCCCAGTTTCTTCCCAGCTGTTATAATGCAACTAAATCATCCTACCACAATCTGAGAGCAGTCCTAAACTACTATCTACCTCATTGGTGACCCTTGAACTATCGTTGATCGGACTTTGCTGGCTTTACCTTGCACTGAACGTTATTCACTTATGTATCTATACACTGCAATTGGCTCAATTGTAATCATGTATTGTCTTTTCTCCGACTGGATGGCACGCAACAAAAGCTTTCACTGTACCTCAGTACACGTGACAATAAACTAAACTAAACTTCTCCCGAGATGCTTCCTGACTCGCTGATTTAATCAAGCACTTTGTGTCTTGTGTATTAACCAGCACCTGCAGTTCTTTGTTGCAACTACCGTACATACAATGATAATACCTTACTCTGGTAATACAATCTGCAATAACGGACACCATTCCTCCCTTATGGTTTGTTATAATGAGGGTTTACTATACATGGTATAGCTTTGTCTGAATTATGAGACAATAGCTTGCAAATATAAGTTAATTCAAGCAGTCTTCAACATCTAACATTTTTAGATTTTCTAAATCAATTTTATTCCATCACTACTACTTCATAATTAATCTTCTAACATTGCAAGCACTTCCAGTTCCACACGGAAGTCCTAGTGTTTGAACAAATTTGTTGCCAAGGTCAGTACAAAAGTGGGCATCATTAGTGCACCTTTCCACTGACTTCAAACCAGAAGGACAGAAACAATGCTTATTTGGAGAGGGAGGTAAGAGAGAATTAAACTTATGGGCCTATCCCACTTACGCAACTTTTTCGGCGACTGCCGGCACCTGTCATAGGTTGTTGCAGGTCCCCGAAAACTTGCAACATGTTGAAAATCCAGTGGCGACCAGAACAAGGTACGACTCTTTGAGCGACTCCTCACGACCCGCGACATGTCGCCAGGGTGTCGTCTGTATGGTTGTGAGTCGTCTCCTCAGTAGCCCAAAGAGTAATAGCGTCTTTCTGGTCGCTGCTGGATTTTCAACATGTTGAAAGTTTCCGGCGACCTGCAACGACCTATGACGGGTGCCGGCTGTCGCTGAAAAAGTCGCGTAAGTAGGACAAGCCCATTAAAATCTAATATTTCTGGTTCTTGCTTCCTCTTTTATTCTAATATTTAAAAAATATTGTTATTTGTCATCCACATCAACAATTTTTATGAGAATGTACAGGGTAAGGTTAGTATATTTACACATTACTTAAAATAGGAGGCATTGTAGATAGTGAAGAAGGCTATCAATAATTACAGCAAAGTGAAAGGGGAGTCACAGGTAGATATGCTGGTGAAGAAGGCATTTTGACTTTCATTAGTCTGGATATTCAGTATAGAAGTTAAGATATTATGTTACTGTTGTACAAGACATTGGTGAAAACACTGGAGTATTGTGTTCAGTTTTGGTCATCCTGCTATCAGAAAAGTGTTTAGGAAGGAGCTGCGGATGCTGGTTTACAGAGCATTTTGGAGCATTACTCCAGCATTTTGTGTCTATCAGAAAAATGTTGTTAAGCTGGAAAGAGTTCAGAGAAGAGGATGCTGCCAGGACTAGATAACTTGAGCTACAGGGAGAGGTTGGACAGGATAAGACTATTTCTTGGAGCACAGGAGGATGCGTGGTGATCTTATGGAGGTGTACAAGATCCTGAGGGGAATAAAAAGAATATGACAATAGACAATAGGTGCAGGAGTAATCCATACTGCCCTTCAAGCCAGCACCGCCATTCAATGTGATCATGGCTGATCGTCCTCAATCAGTACCCTGTTCCTGCCTTCTAAACATGGGCAGGTACGACTAGCGTAGATGGGGCAACTTGGTCGGCATGGGCAAGTCAAAGTCAAATTTATTCGTCACATGCACCAACCAAGGTACAGTGAAATGAATTTGCCATGCAGTGATAGTTGAAAAAAACACACAATACACAATAAAATCCAACACAAACATCCACCACAGCATTCACTGTGGTGGAAGGCAATAAAGTTCACAGCCCTCCTCCCTTGTTCATCCGTGGTCGGGCCCATAAATCCTCTGTAGTCGCCACTACGGATGGCCGGATGTACAGGCCTTCTCGTCGGGATAATTGAAACTCCGACATAGGGACAGTCCAACACACTCCGCTGCTTGGAGTGCCTTTTTCCTACTGGAGACCGCATCTTCAGGATGTTACAGGCCGCAGGCCGACGGTCGGAGCTCTTCTCCGGCGATCCCCGGCAAGGGATCCCAGACTCCGGATGGTAAGTCCATGCCACACCCGCAGCTAGAAGATCTGCAGATCACAGCCCCAAGATGTCAAAGTCACCAGGCCAGCGATCAGAGCACTCCTTTCTGGCGACCCCCGGCAAGGGTTTGCTCCCGCTCCACGATGGAAAAGTCCACGCTGCGCCCACTGTTGAAGCTCTGGGCCCGACTCCGGGAAAGGCCGTTCCAATCCAAGCTGTTAGGCCGCAAGAGGGGAGGCGGAGAAGCGATATGGAAAAAGTTGCCTCTCCGTCGAGGAAGTGACAGAAAAACGGTTTCCCCTTTTCCCCCCTACCACCCTCCACATAACACACACCGAGACCACAAAAACCCCCAAAAAAGTCGAAAACAACGAACACGCTGCTGGAAGGGCAGCCTACTCGCAGCGCCCCCAATCGACCAAGTTGGGTCGAAGGATCAGTTTCCATGCCATATAACTCGAACAGGAGGCCCAACTCATTGCGATTCTAGCAGGAAACACGTCAACACCTCACCATAAAACAATTTAAAACATAGAAGGATAAAGGGCTATAAATTGTATGATGCCCCAAAAAAATGTGTTCAAGTGATGATGCCGCAGGGCATGTTCCAGTTTAGTGCATCATGTCTGGTAATGTTTGGTTTCCTCTACATAATTCTAAAGTATGTTTCAGCCCTCTGCATAAAGCCATCACCTTTTTGTGAAGCATACGATGAAAAACATAGAAAATAGGTGCAGAAGGAGGCCATTTGGCCCTTCGAGCCAGCACCACCATTCACCTCAGTGTTAAATGGACTCCCATTTATTCTAAGACTGTGTCCCTTGATTCTGGACTCGCCCAACATTGGGAACATTTTTCCTGCATCTAGCTTGTCCAGTCCTTTTATAATTTTATATGTTTCTATAAGAGCCCCCCTCATCCTTCTAAACTCCAGTGAATACAAGCCTAGTCTTTTTAATCTTTCCTCATATGACAGTCTTGCCATCCCAGGGATCAATCTCGTGAACCTACACTGCACTGCCTCAATCACAAGGATGTCCTTCCTCAAATTAAGAGACCAAAACTGTACGTAATACTCCAGATGTGGTCTTACCTGAGCTCTATACAACTGCAGAAGAACCTCTCTACTCCTATACTGAAATCCTCTTGTTATGAAGGCCAACATTCCATTAGCTTTCTTCACTTCCGGAAGTGGCGGCGCTGCCTGCAGTCTGTCTGTTTTTTTCTTTTTTTTTTGTTTTCTTTGTCTGTTTTAGTTTAGTTTAGTTTATTAAGTTGTGTAAGCATGGGGGGGGGGGGGGGGGGGCGGGGTGGGAGAAACATGGTTTTAGTCTCTTCTTTCGGGGGGTAGCGACTTTTCTTGCCCTGTCGGAGCTGGCGGCCTCGTGGCTGCGGCGGTGTTCTGGCAGCGGCCCAACTTTGGAGCTGTGGATGCGCTCCGGCGGCGGCAGAGGCCCGACTTGGAGCTGTGGCGGCGTTCCGGTGGCACAGCTTCGGGGCAGTGACGCTGTTCTGGCATTGGCGGCGGCCCGATTTCGGAGGCCCGGCCGCGGGCCCAGTGGATGACATCGTCGGGAACTCGTGGATCACAGGTTGGTGACCTGTTTTTCCGGAGCTCCCGCAACAACAGCTTCGTCCGGCAGCTTCGGCAGCTTCGACCGCCCCGGGCCGCGGAGTTTGAATCGGCCCGTTCGCAGAGCCGGATTCAGCCGCAGGACTAACTTACTATTCATCACCGGCGGGGTCACAACATCGGAGGCCTGGATCGCCTCAGCGCAGAGGGAGAACAAGGAGGGAAGAGACAACGACTTTAAGACTTTTGCCTTCCATCACAGTGAGGAGGTGCCTGGTGAACTCACTGTGGTGGATGTTAAATTTGTGTCCATTGTGTGTTTTTGTTATTTTTATTATATATATGACTGCAGGCACAACATTTCGTTCAGACCGAAAGGTCTGAATGACAATAAAGGTAGCATTTCAGCATTTCATCACTGCCTGCTGTACCTGCACACCAGCTTTCCGTGACCGGTGTACAGGGACACCCAAGTCTCGCTGTACCTCCCCCTTACCTAACCTAACCCAATTGAGATATTAATCTGCCCCCTTGTTTTTGCCACCAAAGTGGATAACCTCACATTTATCTATATTATACTGCATCTGCCACGCATGTGCCCACTCACTCAACCTGTCCAGGTTACCCTGCAACCTCCTAACATCCTCTTCACAGTTCACACTGCCACCCAGCTTTGTGTCATCCGCAAACTTGCTAGTGTTGCTCCGAATTCCCTCTTCCAAATCATTAATATATATGGTAAACAGTTGCGGCCCCATCACCGAGCCCTGCGGCACTCCACTCGCCTCTGCCTGTCATTCTGAAAAGGACTCGTTCAATCCTACTCTTTGATTCCTGTCTGCCAACCAATTTTCTATCCACCCTACACCCTATCCCCAATACCATGTGCTCTAATTTTAGTCACCAGTCTCCCGAGCTGGACCTTATCAAAGGCTTTCTGACAGTCTAGACTCCAGCATCTTTCCCATCACTGAAGTCAGGATAACTGGTCTGTAATTCCCCGTTTTCTCTCTCGCTCCTTTCTTGAAAAGTGGGATAACGTTAGCTATCCTCCAAACCAAAGGAACTGATCCTGAATCTATTGAACATTGGAAAATGATCATTAATGCGTCCTCTATTTCTATAGCCACCTCCCTGAGGACCCTGGGATGCAGACCATCAGGCCCAGGGGATTTATCATCCTTCAGTCCCATTAGCCTACCCAATACTACTTCTTGCATAATGAAAATTTCTTTCAGTTCCTCGACCCCCTTAGATCCTCTGTCCTCCAGTACTTCTGGGAGATTGTTTGTCTTCCTTAGTGAAGGCAGATCCGAAGTACCTGTTCAACTCTTCTGCAATTTCCTTGTTCCCCATAATAATTTCACCCATGTCTGCCTTCAAGGGACCCACATTTGACATTGCTATTCTTTTTCCCTTAACATATCTAAAGAAGCTTTTACAGTCCTTCTTTACATTCCTGGCCAGATTCCCTTCGTACTTCATCTTTTCAGCCCGTATTGCCCATTTTGTTTCCTTCTGTTGTCCTATGAAAGTTTCCCAATCCTCTGGCTTCCAGGTTCTCTTTGCTGTGTTATACATCTTTTATTTTAGTTTTATTCTATCCCTAACTTCTCTTGTCAGCCACAGTTGCCTCCTACTCCCCTTAGAATCTTTCTTCCTTTTTGGAATGAAATGATCCTGCGTCTTCCGGATTATGCCCAGAAATTCCTCCCATTGCTGTTCCACCGTCATTCCTGCTACTATCCCTTTCCAGTCTACCTCAACCAGCTCCTCTCTCATGCCTTCATAGTCCCCTTTGTTCAACTGCATCAGTGACACTGCCAAAAAACATGCAGGAAACATGTTCCCGATGTTGGGGGATTCCAGAACCAGGGGCCACATTTTAAGAATATAGGGTAAGCCATTTAGAACAGAGATGAGGAAACACTTTTTCTCACAGAGAGCTGTGAGTGCGTGGAATTCTCTGCCTCAGTGGAGGCAGGTTCTCTGGATGCTTTCAAGAGAGAACTGGATAGGGCTCTTAAAGATAGCGGAGTCAGGGGATATGGGGAAAAGGCAGGAACGGCGTACTGATTGGGGATGATCAGCCATGATCACATTGAATGGCGGTGCTGGCTCGAAGGGCCGAATGGCCTACTGCACCTATTGTCTAAAACTAATCATATTATGATCACTACCTCCAAGCGGTTGTTTTACCTCGAGTTATTTTTATCAAATCTGGAATTGCATTTTCTCTGGTCGGCTCCATTGCAAGCTGCTCTAAGAATCCATCTCGGTGGCACTCTACAAACTCTCTTTCTTGGGGTCCTGAACCAACCTGATTTTCCCAGTCTACCTGCACTTTGAAGTCCCCCATCACCGCAGCGGCATTACCTTTGTTACATGCCAGTTTTAATTCCTGCTACAACTTACACCCTACATCCGGGCTACTATCTGGGGGTCTGTAGATAACACCAATTAGTGTCTTCTTGCCTTTGCAATTCCTCAACTCAATCCACAGTGACTCTATCTCGTCAGTCCCTATGTCTTAATAGAAACATAGAAGCATAGAAAATAGGTGCAGGAGGAGGCCAATCGGCCCTTCGAGCCAGCACCGCCATTCATTGTGATCATGGCTGATCGGCCGCTAACAATAACCCGTGCCTTCCTTCTCCCAATAGCCCTTGACCACTAGCCCCTAGAGCTCTATCCAAATCTCTCTTAAATCCATCCAGTGATTTGGCCTCCACTGCCTACTGTGACAGGGAATTCCATAAATTCAAAACTCTCTGGGTAAAAAAGTTTTTTCTCAGCTCAGTCTTAAATGACCTCCCCTTTATTCTAAGACTGTGGCCCCTAGTTCTGGACTCACCCAACATTGGGAACATTTTTCCTGCAACTAGCTTGTCCAGTCCTTTTATAATTTTATATGTTTCTATAAGATTCCCCCTCATCCTTCTAAACTCACAAGGGACTGAATTCCATCCTTCACCAGAAGAGCTACCCCCCCCCCCCCCCCCCCCCCCCCCCCTTGCCCACCTCTATAGGATGTATAACCCTGAATGTTAAGTTCCCAGGCCCGATCCTCAAGCTCATCTACTTTACTTATTTTACTTCGAGCATTCAAATACAATACTTTTAATTCCTTACGCAACTGTGAACACACATTTCACTGTGCCAACTGGCACGTGATAAATAAATGTATCTTGATCTTGATCTTCAACTCACATGATGTTGTTTGAGTGATATTACAATTCTATTAATGTCATTGTACCTGCCTGGCAGCTTCCACGTTTGCATGCATCACATGTAGGGCGGCACAGACCAAGTTTCAGCACATTAAATGACTGCCTTTCTACACTGGATTTCTGCCAAAATTCCATTAAGCTGCTGCACAACAGAATTTCAATGCCACGATCCGTGTTAATTCTTATAATATTTAAAAGAAGTTTACCTTTGACTTTTTTTGCAGCTTTGGTTTCTGTATCTATACCCTTTCTCTTTACTAGAGGAACTGCTGGTGTGTTAATTATTGATGCTCCAGTTGTTTGATTTGTATTTCGTCGTTTCTCCAGGTTCTGCAAGAAATTACATGACAATTGTGCTTAAATAAAAAATAATTTGCCCTGAAAACATACTTTTAACAACATTTTCCAATACATAATTTCTGTTAAGATATTTCCTGGTACAGGAAATGGAAGTGTACGAAACATGGACAGAATAAGCGAGTTCGGTATTTCAACTGCACATGCCCAGATCATAGGTCATTCGCCATAAACATTCTCGCCTGCTGAGCCGCTGCGTGTATACAGACCTGCGTTTCATCCGCATATTCCAGTTTTGTTTCTTCGAGGTAAGAAAATACCGCTTTCAACTAAGTGTATTTATAGTTCATTGCACAAAACTACAATAATTTTGTTGGATTTATTGCTTTATGCTTTGGTGTTTTATTGCTTTATGCTTCGGAAAATATAACTGCTATACCGGTGTCTCAAACTAACTGCTATCTTCAGTAGACATAATATATATTATGTCAGTTAGTTTGAGATATTGGTATAACAGTTATACGATCATTACAGTTATTGGTGTGCCTGGTAAGAATTTTGGCAAACTAACTTTTAGTTTTCTGTGATATATTTGGATTTGTTCACTCCTTGCGGTATAGTAATGTAACTTTAACAATGGCAGTAATGAGGACATCGGTAGTAAGTGCGGTGATCATTCAGGTCACTTTGTTTTATTTTTTTAGCTCGGTTGAAAATAAACATACTGTTGAAACACTCTCGCCCCTCACTACTGCCATAGAATGGTCCTTTCGTTCGTTAATCCTGCCCGCAGTCTCTGATGGGGCCGGTTTTCAGACATAACCGTGACTGGCTGCATTTAACCAGGGCTCTGGGAGATTGGCATCTGATGGGGACGAGGAGGGTTCCAGAGGGAAGGCAGGGACAACTTAGAATCCGGCAGCAGAATGGTTCTGTTAATGGATTCATTCCACAGTGAGTTCAGTTCGGAAAGAACACACAGCGGTAGATCCGCAGCCACTGGTTCAGGAGATCGATCCAATTATTGACCAACAGGCGGTGGAATCCATCTGTGACAGAATGCACAGTGAGATGTGTTCACAGGTGCGGGTGTTCACTCATCACACAGGCATAATGAATTCCACAAAGTAAAACTATCCCGGAGAGCTGCCTTGCCCGAGCACTGGGACAACTTTGGGCAAAGTCCCACTGAAGTCAAGAACAACATTCTAGTCACTAAAAAAATATGCCTGCGGGCTGGATAACTTTGGGTTACCGGCCGGATCTGGCCCGTGGGCCGTAGGTTGCCGACCCCTGCCTTAGCAGTACATTCACACCACCTGTAGGTAAAGCATCAGCCCACAACATACCGATACAGTCGCTGCCTGCCTTTAAATTAAATATATTTGTTACACATAAATTATGAAGATAAGAAAATGTTTCATTCAGTAATATTTTCTTATTCCAGTAGCAAACACATTAAGGATTAAATGAAAATATTAAATTCTTTATCTTTTTCAATATCTCATAATTGCAGATTAATGAACTGAACTAGAACTAGGACTGTGTAAGTAGTTTGTGAACAGAACAAGAAAGGAAGCTATTGAGTTGACAGAATTCTAGATTAATTCATTGGTATACATGATTACAATTGATTAGAATTCTAGATTAATTCATTGGTATACATGATTACAATCAAGCCATTTGCAGTGTATAGATACATGATCACCAAAAACATTTTGTGCAAAACCAAGCCAGTAAAGTCTGATCAAAGATAGTCCAAGGGTCACCAATGAGGTAGATAGTAGTTCAGGACTGCTCTCTAGTTGTGTTAGGATGATTCAGATAACAGCTGGGAAGAAAGTGTCCTTGAATCTGGAAGTGTGCGTTTTCACACTTCTCTACCATTTGCCCAATAGGAGAGGGGAGAAGAGGGAGTGGCCAGAGTGCAACTCTGATTATGATTAGGCTGCTGACCTTGCCAAGGCAGTGTGAGTTATCAATGGAGTTAATGGAAGGGAGGTTGGTTTGTGTGATGATCTGGGCTGCGTCCACAATTTGCTGCAATTTCTTGCGGTCTTGGATAGAGCTGTTCCCAAACCAAGCTGTAATCCATCCCGATAAAATGCTTTCTATGGTACATCTGTAGTAGTTGCAACTGAAGGGGACATTTTTTCAAGAGGTTGATGGCTATGTAGAACATACTGCTAGAGGAAGTAGTTGAGGTAGGTACAAGAAAAACATTTAAAAGACATTTGGACAGGTAGATGGATGGGAAAGGGATCAAATGCAGGAAAATAGGACTAGCTTAGATGGGGCATGTTGGTCAGTATTGTCGTGTCGGGTTGAAGGCCCCTGTTCTGTGCTCTATGACTATGACATGGTCATTAGTAGTGATATAGTAGTGGCCTTATATAGTAGTGGCCAGAGGATCTGGGGTGACGGAGGAACTGAAGGAAATCCACATTAGGCAGGAAATGGTGTTGGATAGACTGATGGGACTGAAGGCTGATGAATCCGCAGGGCCTGATGGTCTGCATCCCAGGGTACGTAAGGAAGTGGCTCTAGAAATCGTAGATGCATTGGTGATAATTTTCCAATGTTCTATAGGCTCCGGATTAGTTCTTGTGGATTGGAGCGTAGCTAATGTTATCCCACTTTTTAAGAAAGGCGGGAGAGAGAAAACAGGGAATTATAGACCAGTTAGCCTGACATCAGTGGTGGGGAAGTTGCTGGTCAATTATAAAAGATGAAATAGCGGCAGATTTGGATAGCAGTAACAGGATCGGTTCAAGTCAGCATGGATTTACGAAGGAGAAATCATGCTTGACTAATCTTCTGGAATCTTTTGAAGATATAACTAGGAAAATGGACAAGAGAGAGCCAGTGGATGTAGTGTACCTGGACTTTCAGAAAGCATTTGATAAGGTCCCACATAGGAGATTAGTGGGCAAAATTAGGGCATGTGGTATTGGGGGTAGATTGCTGACGTGGATAGAGAATTGGTTGGCAGACAGGAAACAAAGAGTAGGGATTAATGGATCTCTTTCAGAATGGGGTACCGCAAGGTTCGGTGCTGGGACCGCAACTATTAATAATATACATCAATAATTTGGATGAAGGGATTCAAAGTAACATTAGCAAATTTGCAGCTGGGTGGCAGTGTGAACTGTGAGGAGGATGCTATGAGAATGCAGGGTGACTTGGATAGGTTGGGGGAGTGGGCAGATGCACGGCAGATGAAATTTAATGCAGATAAATGTAAGGTTATCCACTTTGGTAGCAAAAACAGGAAGGCAGATTATTATCTAAATGGCTTCAAGTTGGGAAAAGGGGAAGTACAACGGGATCTGGGGGTCCTTGTACATCAGTCTATGAAGTAAGCATGCAGGTACAGCAGGCATGTTGGCCTTTATAACAAGAGGAATCGAATATAGGAGCAAAGAGGTCCTTCTGCAGTTGTACAGAGCCTTAGTGAGACCACACCTGGAGTATTGTCTGCAGTTTTGGTCCCCTAATTTGAGGAAGATCATTCTTGCTATTGAGGGAGTGTAGTGTAGGTTTACAGGATAATTCCCAGGATGGCAGGACTGTCATATGCTGAGAGAATGGAGCAGCTGGGCTTGTATACTCTGGAGTTTAGAAGGATGAGAGGGATTCTCATTGAAACATATAAGATTGTTAAGGGTTTTGACACACTAGATGCAGGGAGCATGTTCCCGATGTTGGGGGGAGTCCAGAACCAGGGGCCACAGTTTAATAATAAGGAGTAAGCCATTTAGAACGGAGACGAGGAAACACTTTTTCTCACAGAGAGTGGTGAGTCTGTGGAATTCTCTGCCTCAGAGGGCGGTGGAGGCGGGTTCTCTGGATGCTTTCAATAGAGAGCTAGATAGGGGTCTCAAAAATAGCGGAGTCAGGGGATATGGGGAGAAGGCTGTAACGGGATACTGATTGGGGATGATCAGCCACGATCACATTGAATTGCGGTGCTGGCTCGAAAGGCCGAATGGACTACTACTGCACCTATTGTCTATTAGAGTTTTCACCTGCAACAAGTAATTCAGGACAGCATTGTGCAAGCCTCAGTCTACAGTGACCCTCTCTCCAAAAGTGAATTCCTAACCAGTTTCAGCATCATTACTCCCTATAACCTAGACACTAAAGATGTTGAAAAAACTAAACATAGAACAGACTCACAACTCTCTATGTGAGAAAATATTTCCTCCTAAATGGCTTATTCTGTAATCTTAAACTGTGGCCCCTGGTTCTGGACTCCCCCAACATCGGGAACATGTTTCCTGCCTCCAGCATGTCCAAACCCTTAATAATCTTATGTGTTTCAATAAGATCCCCTCTCATCCCCTCTATGCCGCTCCATTCTCTCAGCATATGACAGTCCTGCCATCCCGAGAATTAACCTTGTAAACCTACGCTGCACCCCCTCAATAGCAAGAATGTCGTTCCTCAAATTAGGGGACCCAAAACTGCACACAATACTCCAGGTGTGGTCTCACTAGGGCCCTGTATAACTGCAGAAGGACCTCTTTGCTCTTATACTCACTCAACTCCTCTTGTTATGAAGGCCAACATGCCATTCACTTTCTTCACTGCCTACTGTACCTGCATGCTTACATTCATTGACTGATGAACAAGGGCCCTCAGATCCCATTGTACTTCCCCTGTTCCCAACTTGACACCATTTAGATAATAATCTACCTTCCTGTTTTTGCTACTAAAGTGGATAACCTTACATTTACAAACATTAAACTACATCTGCCATACATACGCCCACTCACCCAACCTGTCCAGGTCACCTTACATTTTCATAGCATCCTCCTCACAGTTCACACTGCCACCCAGCTTTGTGTGAACTGCAAATTTGCTAATGTTACTTTGAATCCCTGCTTCTAAATTATTGATGAATATTGTAAATTGCTGCGGTCCCAGCACCGAACCTTGCGGTACCACACCAGTCAGTGCCTGCCATTCTGAAAGGGACCTGTTAATCCCTACTCTGTTTCCTGTCTGCCAACCAATTTTCTATCCATGTCAGCACTCTACCCCCAATACCATGTGCCATCATTTTGCCCACTAATCTCCTAAGTGGGACCTTATCAAATGCTTTCTGAAAGTCCAGGTACACTACATCCACTAGCTCTCCCTTGTCCATTTTCCTAGTTACATTCTCAAATAATTCCAGAAGATTAGTCAAGCATGATTTCCCCTTCGTAAATCCATGTTGACTCAGACCGATCCTGTTACGGCTATCCAAATGCACCGCTATTTCATCATTTATGATTGACTCCAGAATCTTCCCCACCGCCGATGTCAGGCTAACTGGTCTATTATTCCCTGTTTTCTCCCTCCCACATTTCTTAAAAAGGTGGATAACATTAGCTACCCTGCAATCCACAGGAACTGATCCTGAATCTAATCATGAATCTATAGAATGTTGGAAAATGATCACCAATGCGTCCACGATTTCTCGAGCCACTTCTTTAACTACCTTGGGATGCAGACCATCCGCCACAGGGGATTTTTCAGCTTTCAGTCTACCCAATACCATTTCCTGCCTAATGTGGATTTCCTTCAGTTCCTCTGTCACCCCAGATCCTCTGACCACTAGTACATCAGGAAGATTGTTTGTGTCCTCCTTAGTGAAGATTGATCCAAAGTACCTGTTCAACTCATCTGCCATTTCCTTGTTTCCCATAATAAATTCACCTTTTTCAGTCTTCAAGGGTTCAACTTTGGTCTTAATTATTTTTTTCCTCTTCACATACCGTAAGAAGCTTTTACTATCTTCCTTTATATTCTTGGCTAACTTACCTTCGTACCTCATCTTTTCTCCCCATATTGCCTCTTTAGTTATCTTTTGTTGCTCTTTAAACATTACCCTATCCTCTTGCTTCCCGCTCATCTTTGCTAAGTTGTACTTCTCTTTTATTTTTATACTGTCCCAGACGTCTCGTCAGCCACAGTCGCCCCTTACTTCCCTTGGAATCTATCTTCCTCTTTGGAATGAACTGATCCTGCATCTTCTATATTATTCCTAGTGAGTGGATGAGAAAGTGTAATAACGTAGAATAAATGGGAACGGATGATTGATGTTCAAAGGGCCTGTTTCCATGCTGTATTTTGCAATCCAATAATTTGATATACTTCTGTCAGGTTTCCCCTCACCTCCGTGATCCAGAGAAAACAATTCAAATCTGTCCAATTTCTCCCCATAGCTAATAACCTTTAATCTAGGCGTCAGTCTGCTAAATTGCTTCTTCAACTTTTCCAATGCCTCTACATTGGCAAAATTGCCAATGCAAAAATAACATAGTTGATGTCATATTTTGTGGAATTGATGCAAAATGACTATATTCTTACCTCTTTATGTTGTTTCCCCAGAATGTGTGTCTGCCACAGCAATTCACTTTTTATTGGAATACTGCAAACCACACAGCTTAGATGACCCAAACTATTATATGTTCAAATTGGTTAAGGTAAAGCAAATTAGAAGTATGTTCAAGCATATAACAAATAACAGGTTGTGCGAAAATATGCCAAAGGTTTAAGGAGTAAAGGAAAAGAAACTCTGAACCAGTTCTTCTGCTTAAAAGCTGCCTGAAACATTCAGGTCTCCTACGAATACAAGCAGAACCTCAGGACTCACAAGCACATGCTGAAATCACGTCTTCCTCTTCGCAGTCCTAGAGGAAAGCTTAATCATGAGAGCTGGTGACAGAGACAGATAAACTGCAAGGGGGACACTGATTTTCTGTCTGCTACCCCCCCCCCCTCCCCTCCCCTCCCCCCCCCCCCCCCCTCCCCTCCCCTCCCCCCCCCCCCCCCTCCCCCCCCCCCCCCCCCCCCACATCTGCAGATAGATGAGATTGGTGGTGCTCTGCTGGGACTCCTTTTTTTCGTCCAAAGCCTCATGACTCTCAGGCCTTGGACCTGCACATTACTCTTACGCTGGTATCAACTTTGGACAGCTAGCTTTATAGGATACAGCTCATAACAAAGTGTTTGCACCTGCTGGATATGTACTACAGATCTCTCATTGGCTGATGTGAACACCAATTATATTTTCCATAAGAATTATTTGACTTGCATGCCTCTTGTTGTGGTAGCTTTACAACATCTGGAGTCAGGGAAGTTGAAGACAATTCCTATTTCTCAGGAACATAAAACAATACAGCACTCGAACAGGCCTTTCAGCCCACAATGTCTGTACATACCAACATGGCCATTTAAATTCCACATCAGCCTGCACATGATCTATATCCCTCCAATCCTTGTTCATCTGCCTGTCTAAATGCCTCTAAAACATTGGGGGGTGGGACATGTTGGTCACACGGACAAGTTGGACTGAAGGGCCTGTTTCCAAGCTGTATGACAAAAAAAAATTCCTGTGGCCTTAATCTCCTCCATTGCTTTCCATATAATTTGAGGATACACCTGGTCAGAACCGGTGGATTTATTCAGCTTATTGCATTTAGAGCCTCCAACACCTCCCATTGTAATGCTCCAAAATATCACTCTTCTGCCCCGCCAGTTAAAATGACTGGCAGTTCATTCTGACCCAGTAAGACCCACATGTGCTTCCTGAAAATTTCCATCACGAAAATCTACAGATGGTCCAAAAATCACTTGTACATTCAGAAAGTTTCTGTCGAAAATTTTCTGGGGATTAATTGGAGCTCTAACAAACACAGGAGTAGTCAATGAGACAATAAATGTAACTTGAACTTGAATGATGCAGTTGTTCAAAACTGGCAAGTCCCAGTTGGATAAACCATCTGCTCTTAATTGAAATTAAGGTAGATGGTATCTCTACATGACTAAAGCAAGTTGTAAGATGTGGCAGAGATCTGATGTAGCAACTGAAGCAAACTTTATATGGAATGTGACCTTAAGCTCGAGGAAGAGAGCAGTCCTGGCATGACAACATGGACAAATGTCTATCCACAGTTTTATACATCCTAGTCATAACAACCTCAGAAAACTGGAGCTGTGAAAATATTATTCACTAGAGGGGTCCAATTAAGATGTATTGTCTCTGAAGACCAACTCTTTATAAAATCTTTGCTTCCAGTTCCAAAATTCCTGGCCCACCTTTCTTATCCAGTCACTGCAACAACTCCAGTAATAGATTATTGCCAAAGATGCATCAACTGAATAATGTCAACTAAAAGCAGTGGACAAAGCACAATGTGTCAATTTAGCCAGGTATTTACACAGCATCGAGACAAATATGAAGCTGTTCAGTCTAGTCAATGAACACCAGCAGTGTCCCATTCAATAATGGAAAACGCCACAAAGGAGTGCAAAGACTTGCAATCAAAGGTGAATTATGTTGGTAAGGATTGAAATAAGAGCTGCCAGAATAGTAACATCATAAGATGCATGTTTAACACCAGAAACTCATCAGACATACCAAATAGTGTCCAGGCCAATTTCCCACAGATGCCACAAATGAAGTAATCTACTCTTGATCAACTGGACACCTACCCCCTAAACCATTTTCAGTTTCTCTCGGTACAAACGGCAATTCAATCTAACCAAACATTATCCTCATGTCTTGATCTTAAATGTTTTGCAGGTACATTTAAAATCATAATATGGGGATATTTTATAATGTGCATAACCACAACTTTTTGTGGGCAAAACACAAAGTGCTGGAGGAACTCTGCGGGTCAGGCGACGTTTCTGGTCAGGACCCTTCTTTTAGATTCCCCCCATCTGCAGTTCCTTGTGTCGCCAATTTGTGGGATTCTGCGAAGGTTTTGAATAAATGGCCAAAGGGAGTGAGACGCGTCATAAACTTTGACCTATATCTGAGAAGCGCATTATTTACAGTTTTAAACGAATCGTTGCACCGGCGCCACGGCTGTCACTGCAGACGCAGTCGTTTGTGTTGTTAATTCATAACATTAAAAATTAAAAACGAGGGCCAGCAACAGTAGAAGCAAGGAAGTGCAGATGTTGGGATACAACGTGCTGTAGTAACTCAGCGTGTCAGGTAGCATCTCTGGAGAGCATGGATAGGCGACGCTTCGGTATTCCCCAAAAGGATATTTAGCGAGTGGGGACTCGATCCTCCTGCTACCCGCGGCCGCGCGCTGCTTCTCCCTCATTAACCGCCGCAGCTCCTGCTGGTTGACAACTTTCTTCTTCGCCTTGGCCACGGCCGCCATCTTCACCCCCAGAATCACTTCCGACGCGGGCCAGGAAGTGCTTCCTGCTGGTGTGTGACGTTCACTGTGGCCCAGCGAGAGAGTGAGAGAGATGATGTGTCAGCCAGTCCCAGCATGCAGGGGGTTCGAGACATCAATGCAACCACGAACATCAACAAAAAGAGAACATATTGATTACATTCCTGAACTGACATTATAAACTGGAGGTAAAACAATGGAAAGATTTGTATTTCGACTTTTTTTTCTGACTACAAAGCATCTTAATCTACATTTCAGCCAATTAAGTAATGGTTTGGTAATGGTGACATGGAGGCACAAGGAACAGTAGCTGCTGGTTTACAAAAAGATACAAAGCGCTGGAGTATCTCCGTGGATCAGGCAGCATCTCTGGAGAATGTGGATAAGCGACATATTGGGGTTTTTTTTTGCCCTTCCAAATTTATGGCGAAACATTTTTTAACTCGCATTTCTTGAGGATACTTATTTTTTTATATTTTTACTGAACTCCTTACTTAATTTTGCAACTCAGTCTTTTCCCACAAAGTCTGCGAAGAACTTAAGAAGTCTGTAAGAAATAAACTAAAGACAATAGGTGCAGGAGTAGGCCATTCTGCCCTTTGAGCCAGCACCACCATTCAATGTGAATATGGCTGATCATCCCCAATCAGTACCTGCCTTCTCCCCATATACCGTGACTCCACTATCTTTAAGAGCCCTATCTAGCACTCTCTTGAAAGTATCCAGAGAACTGGCCTCAACCGACCTTTGAGGCACAGAATTCCAGAGTCACAACTCTGTGTGAAAAAATGAAGTCGCAGTGCAAGAATTCAGTGCAAGAATAGGCCACGGATCAAGATCGTGGCTGATCTTCAATTTCATCGCCATTTCCCGATACTATTTTCATATTCTTTCATTCCCTTAATATAATAAAACGATAATCTGACATATTGGGATTTGGATGGAACTCGAGTGGCAGATTTTCTGCACTGTTAAATGTTATTCTGATTAATATTCCAACACATTTTTTAATTCTCAAAAAATGTATCTTTATCTCAATCCAAATTATGATTCTGGTCATCCCATTACAGGCAGGGTGTGGAAGCTTTGGAGAGGATACATGAGAGTACACAGTAAAATAGTAAGCCTCTGGGGAGTGTTGTAGAGCAGGGGGATCTAGAAGTGCAGGTGCATGGTTCCTTGAAGGCCGAGTCACAGGTAGATAATGTGAGATAGGTTGTGCTCACAATCACTACTCAGAGACTAAATCATGGAAACAAGAAATGCTTTATTTGCGAGTCTACAGAGTTGGGTGCCTCTCCACGTTGAGACACACCAAAGTCAGGAAAGTAAAGCCCCTTTATACACACAATTCTACATTTAACCTCCACTTCTAGCCCTCTCCAATCAGAGCACTGAGGTGCACAGTCTATAGGTACATCCCCCCAGTACCTCCCACATCATACATCGCATGTTCATACATGTGCATGGTAATGAGCTGTTTCTTGACCAGGGGTGTGTTAGTAATATTCATTTATTTCATTAATCATGCTCAGTTGTAAATGACCTGCCCCAGTTTGCTCACCTCCAACTGACCTGTCTCAGTTCTCTTGTATCTGAATTAAAAGCAAGTCTCTACTGACAAGGGTCGCATCCATCACTACTCTACTGATAAGGGTTGCATCCATCACTCCCTTCTACCACTATACAATGCCATCAATCCTTACTCAAGGACAGTTCTGGTAACTTCATCCACAGCTGTGTCAGAATCCTCTCCCTGGCCTCTATCGGTTAGAACCCTCTCCTGAACCCTCACAATAGTGGGGTTTAATCACTTTATCCCTCACAATCAGGTGGTCTTTTTGCGTATGATGTGCACAGCCTAAAGTTGTAGGTCAACTTGTTCTATTTGATCTTGTTTGGGCACGGTCGGGTTGATTGCATTAGTCGAAACAGGGTGGACCACGTGAAGGTTGCAATCTCCCACCCCAATAAGGTGGTCAAAAAGGCTTTTGGCACATTGGCCTTCATCAGTCAGAGTATAGATGTTGGGAGGTCATGTGGCAGTTTTATAAGATGTTGTGAGACAGCATTTAAAATATTGTGTCCAGTTCTGGGCACCATGTTATAGGCAAGATATTGTCAAGCTTGAAAGGGTTCAGAGAAGATTTACGAGGATGTCGCCAGGACAAGAGAGTGTGAGCTATAGGGAAAGGATGAGTAGGCTGGGTCTCTATTCCTTGGAACACAGGAGGATGAGGGGTGATCTTTTCTAGGTGTACAAAATCATGAGAGGAATGGATCGGATTGATGCACAGAGTCTCTTGCCTAGAGTAGGGAAAACCAGAGGACATAGGTTCAAAGTGAAGGGGAAAAGATTTAATAAGAATCTGAGGGGTAACTTTTTCACACGAAGGTTGGTGGATGTATGAAACAAGCTGCCAGATGAGGTAGTTGAGGCTGGGACTATCCCAACATTTAAGAAACAGTTAGACGGGTACATGGATAGGACAGGTTTGGAGGGATATGGACCAAGCGCAGCAGGTGGGACCAGTGTAGTTGGGACATGTTTGCCGGTGTGGGCATGTTGGGCCGAAGGGCCTGTTTCCACAAATTATCACTCTATGACTATGTGATTCTGAGGTCTCTGGTGATGCTCTGCCAGGCCTGTATTGCAGCCATCTTTAGCTTATGCTTGTTTTGGGGGCTGGTCTCCTTCAGTTTCCACTTCAGCATATAAAAGTCATGGTCAATTGGGTTCAGATCGGGTGATTGATTTGGCCACTCAAGAATTAACCTTTGAAGTTTAGTTTGAAAAACTCCTTTGTTGCTTTAGCAATATGTTTGGGATCATTGTCTTGCAGTATAATGAACTGCCGGCCAATGAGTTTTGAGGCATTTGTTTGAACTTGACCAGATGGGATGTGTCTATACACTTCAGAATTGCATCTTGCAGTGTAGCCTCTGTATTTCTGTTCATGAAGTCTTCTGCGGACAGCGGTCATTGACAAGTCCACACCTGACTCCTGAAGGGTGTTTCTGATCTGTCGGACTGGTGTTAGGGGATTTTTATTTATTATAGAGATAATTCTTCTGTCATCGGCTGTGGATGTCTTCCTTGGCCTGCCAGTCACTTTGCGCTTAGTAAGCTCACCAGTTCTCTCTTTCTTCTTAATGATGTTCCAAACAGTTGATTTTGGTAAGCCTACGGTTTGGCTGATGTCTCTTAACAGTTTTATTCTTGTTTCTCAGACTCATAATGGCTTCTTTGAATTCCATTAGAAGGATGAGAGGGAATCTTATTGAAACAAGATTATTAAGGATTTGAACACTTTAGAGGCAGGAAACATGGTCCCGATGTTGACGGAGTCCAGAACCAGGGGCCACTGTTTAAGAATAAGTGGTAAGCCGTTTAGAACGGAGATGAGGAAACAATTTTTCACACAGAGTTGTGAGTCTGTGGAATTCTCTGCCTCAGAGGGCGGTGGAGGCCGGTTATCTGGAAACTTTCAAGAGAAAGCGAGATAGGGCTCTTGAAGATAGCGGAGTCAGGGGATGTGGGGAGAAGGCAGAAATGGGGTACTGATTGTGGATGATCAGCCATGATCACATTGAACAGCGGTGCTGGCATGAATGGCTGTATGGCCTACTCCTGCACCTATTGTCTATTGGCACAACTTCGGTGCTCATGTTGATAAACAGCAATAAAAGTTTCCAAATGTGATGGAAAGACTGGAGGAAAGACTAGATGCTGATACCTGCATTAAAGAGGCATTTAAACACACATGAGTAATTACAAACACCTGTGAAGCCATGTGTCCCAAACATTTTGGTGCCCTGAAATGTGGGGTCTTTGTATAAATACTGTTGCAATTTCTACATGGTGAAACCAAAATGTATAAAAATACCCTTTATTAAAATCTGACAATGTGCACTTTAACCACATATGATTTTTTTTTATATTACAAATCTCAAATTGTGGAGTACAGAGGCAATAAATAAATGATGGATCTTTGTCCCAAACATTATGGAGGCCATTGTATAAACACTGCTATAATTTCTACATGTGAAACCAAAATGTATAAAAATTGCCTTTATTAAAATCTGACAATGTGCACATTAACCACATGTGATTTTTTTTCTATTATAAATCTCAAATTATGCAGTACAGAGGCAAATAAATAAATGATGGATCTTTGTCCCAAACATTGTGGAGGACACTGTAAATCAACATGCACCCACTGATCGTTTTCTTGATTTATTGATAAATGCCAGATTTATTTAATTACTTTAATTTCCATTCCAGCCACAGTAGGATTCAACTCATATTTTGTGGATCAGTACTTTAGGACTCTGGTTGCTGGTCCTGTAGCTTAATAACTAATCTAAGATGGACAATATTTGCATTATCACATGCATTAGTGCGAAGCTACAAAATACTGTTAACTATCGAGGTTTAGTTTAGAGACACAGGCTTTTCGATACACCGAGCTCACGATGACCAATGATCATCCATACTCTAGTTCTAGCCCATTTGACATTTGTAAATTGACATTTATAATGTCAATTTACAGAAGCCAATTAACTTACAAACCTGTGTTCTGGTCTGCTCTTACCACTGGATAATTTGTCAAGAGCAGGAAGTGTGTTTTGTTTATTGAGGGATCTAGCCAAACTTGCAAAGCCAGATAGCTGTTTTCCCTGGAATGCTGAAAGTTGCAGTCAGACCTGATAGAAGTATACAAAATTATGAGAGGCAAAGGTAGGGTAGTCACTCAACCTTTTTCCCAGGATGGAAAGAAAATACTAGAGTGCATAGCTTTAAGGTGAGAGTCGCAAAGTTTAAATAAGATGTGTGGGTCAACTGTTTTACACAAAGGGTGGTGGGTGAATAGAACGTGCTGTTCGGGGTGGTCGTTGAGACAGATGTGATCTTGTGCATTTAAGAGGCAGCGAGCGTAAAGGCCCTGTCCCACTTTTCCGAGTTACTCACGAACTGTCGAGTTTTCCCCTTGTTTCGAACAAGGGGAATGTCTGGGAATGTCGGTAGCGAGCTCGTAGGAGTCCGTAGATGTTTCGTAACGACTCGTAATGCCTGCCATAGGATATCAGGGGAGTGGGCGGGACAGAGATAGAATGTAGAGGACGGGGCGGGACAAAGATAGAATATAGTCGGAGACAGTAAGACTTGTGGGAGAACTGGGAAGTGGGCGGGGATGGAGAGAGAGGGAAAGCAAGGGCTATTTGAATCAATCACAATTACAATAATACTTTATTAGCCAAGTATGTTTTGCAACATACGAGGAATTTCATTTGCCATGTCAGTCATACAAATAAAAAGCAACGGAACACACAAAATACCTTTTAACATAAACATCCACCACAGTGACTCCTTCACATTTCTCACTGTGATGGGAGGAGAAAAAAGGTTCAAATCTCTTCCCTTCTATGCTCTCCCGAGGTCGGGGCCTCGAGCCCTTCGTTGACGGGACGATCTTAACTCCCGTAGCCGGCAATGTTTGGGCCCTCTGCATCGGGGTGATCAGCTTCTGCATTGGGGGGATAACCATATAACCATATAACAATTACAGCACGGAGACAGGCCCTCTCGGCCCTTCCAGTCCGTGCCGACCATTTGTTTTCCCATAGTCCCATCTACCTGCACTCAGACCATACCCCTCCATTCCCTTCACGTCCATATACCTATCCACTTTACTTTTAAATGTTAAAATCGATCCTGCCTCCACCACCTCTGCCGGAAGCTCATTCCACACAGCCACCACCCTCTGAGTAAAGAAGTTCCCCCTCACGTTACCCCTAAACTTCTGTCCCTTAATTCTCATGTCATGCCCTCTTGTTTGAATCTTCCCTACCCTCAATGGGAAAAGCTTATCCACGTCAACTCTGTCTATCCCTTTCATCATTTTAAAGACCTCAATCAAGTCCCCCCTTAACCTTCTGCGCTCCAAAGAATAAAGACCTAACTTGTTCAACCTTTCTCAGTAACATAGTTGCTGGAACCCTGGCAACATTCTAGTAAATCTCCTCTGTACTCTCTCTATTTTGTTGACATCCTTCCTATAACTAGGCGACCAAAATTGTACACCATACTCCAGAATTGGTCTTACCAATGCCTTGTACAATTTTAACATTGCTTCCCTACTCCTATATTCAATGCTCTGATTTATAAAGGCCAGCACACCAAAGGCTTTCTTTACCACCCTATCTACATGCGATTCCACCTTCAGGGAACTATGCACAGTTATTCCTAGATCCCTCTGTTCCACAGCATTCCTCAATTCCCTACCATTTACCATGTATGTCCTATTTTGATTTGTCCTGCCAAGATGTAGCACTTTGGATGTCAGCTGGATGTCAGCTCCCCCGCGCTGGCGATCGGACCCCGGGTCGGGGTTGGTTGAGCCTCTGCTTCGTTCGAGCTTCCCGACTCGGCCACTCCCGAGACTGCGAGCTCTTGATGGTAAGTCCACAGGCTGCGGTTGGATCAGCTCCGATGTTAAGTCCACACCCTGCGGTGGGTCTCAAGTCAGTCCGAAGAGCCCCGTGGTGGGGCACAAGTCAGTCCGAAGAGCTCCATCGATGGTTGGCCGCAGAGCGACCGGAGGTGCGACCCGGAAAACAATCGCATCTCCGGCAAGGTAAGAAACTGGAAAAAAAAATCCCCGATCCCCTCCCCCTCCACCCGCATAAAACAAACCGGAGAACATTTACATAAACTTTATTAGCCAAGCATGTTTTGCAACATATACGAGGAATTTCATTTGCCATGTCAGTCATACAAATAAAAAGCAACTGAATTTTTTTTTTAAGACGAAAAAACAGACTGGTGGCAGGGCTGCCAATCGTGCGGCGCCCCTGGTGGTGATTCATACCACTGGGGTGTAAGCAACCCATGCGAAATATGAGGTGCTCTTCCTCCAATTTGCGCTGGTCCTCACTCTGACAATGGTGGAGGCCCAGGACAGAATTGTCAGATTGGAAATTGAAGGAGTTAAAGTGCTGAGCAACCGGGAGATCAGATTAGTTAAGGCAGACTGAGCCGAGGTGTTCAGCGAAATGATTGCCGTGCCTGTGCTTTGTCTCACCAATGTTCAGAAGTTGATACCTGGAACAGCGGATACAGTAGATGAGGTTGAAGGAGGTGTGAGTGAACCTCTGCCTCACCTGAAAAGACTGTTGGGGTCGAGGAGGGAGGTAAAGGGACAGGTGTTGCTTCTTGTGCAGTTGCAAGGAAAAGTACCTAGGGTGGGGGTGGTTTGGATAGGAAAGGACGAGTTGACCAGGGAGTTGCGGAGGAAACGGTCCCTGCGGAAAGCAGAGATGGGAAGATGTGGCCAGTGGTGGGATCCTGTTGGAGGTGGCAAAGGTGTTGGATGATTATATGCTGTATGCGACGGCTGATGCGGTGAAAGGTGAGGACAAGGGGGACTCTGTTCTTGTTGCGAATTGGGGGAGGGGGAGCAAGAGCGGAGCTGCGGGATATCGAGGAGACCCTAGTGAGAGCTTCATCTATAATGGAAGAGGGGGACCCACATTTCCGAAAGAATGAGGACATTTCCGATGATCTAGTATGGAAAACCTCATCCTGGGCGCAGATGTGGCATAGACGGAGGAATTCTGAGTAGGGGATAGAGTCTTTACAGGAAGCAGGGTGGGAAGAAGTGTAGTCTAGATAGCCATGGGAGTCAGTAGGTTTGTAGTAGATGTCAGTCAATGAGACGGTGAGATCAGAAACGGTAGGGAAATGTCGGAGATGGTCCAAGTGAATAATATTTTGATGTTGGTTCCAGAATTAAAACGAACTATAAATCGAATAAGATATTTGTATTGTTATGTAGAGCACTAAGTGTTCATTTGTCAGTAAACATTTTATTAGTCTCACAAAGTATATCTTGACTTCTGGTGGCTGCTATGAAGCAGTGAAGACAGCTGCACAGAGCTCTGCTCCTGACAAATCGTGTTTAAAGTCGGTTTCTAAGCAAGGATCGACTTAAAAACTCTTACCGGGATTGCTGAACGTCATCAGATGGTGCCGGTGAAATCGGGATTTAAAATGATTTTACCGGTAAAAATCTGATGAAAAAGGGAAGAGGTCAGAGAGGACCCAAGAAGACTACAATCAGTCTCCAGCTCCAAAACGCTCTGGATGAGCTTGAAATCAATCCTGAATCCACTTTTGAAAGTTTGGAAGAGGAGCTGGAGTCTCAACAACCAACAGTCGAAATGGCTGCAAGAGCTGAAACAAAATAGTTAAAAGAAAGGGAGAAAGAAATGAAAAGCTGGGAAGAAACGGTAAGAGTTTTACTAAACTAATATTACTAAAGACATTACTAAAGATCTTTAGAAGCAATTTGCTAAAATGAATTCTATAATGCAGAATAATTTTTCTACAATGTTGTGGAGAATTAAAGGAACTTTACGTGTCTCTGAACCAGCAGTTCAAAGATTTGGATTCGAGGACTGCTAAGGAATTTGAAAGAATGGAGAGAGATTATAACAATAAACATGACTCCCTGCTGAAGCAATTTAAAAAGGCGGAAAAATTGATGGAAGAGATGGAGGGTGAAATGCAGCAGATGGCCCAGGAAATAACAGGTTTGAAAAAAGAACACGACGCAAATTGGGAGCTAAGAAATAAACTGAATGAGAAAAGTCAGGATTTGGGAGCCAGGTCAAGGAGGCAGAATTTGAGAATAATAGGAGTTAAAGAGTGGGCAGAGTACGGCTCTCAAATTTGTGATTTTATCACTAATTTACTTAAAGATGTTTTCAAACTGCCAGAAAAACCAAAGATAGATGAGGCTCATTGTGTTGGTCGCTTCCAAAGAGGAGCGAATGCGCCACCACGTCAAGTTATCATAAAGTTCTTAGACATTTTAATTTTGGAAAATTTATTAAAGAAGATATCCTATGGAGAAAATCTTGCATTTGCTGGTAATATTGTTAGATTTTACAGAGACTACCCTCTGAAAAATACTGGCAAAAAGACGCCAGTTTAAAAGTGCAGGCAGTATCTTACAAGGACATTCGGAAGTTCGTTACGGTGTGATCTATCTAGCTAAAATGATAATTACGTACAGTGCTAAGCAACGTTCATTTACGGATCCGGATTCAGCTTGCAAATATGCCCAGGAGATTTTAAACAAAATTCAAGGAAAAACTGAATAATAAGACATTAAGCCTGCTGAACTTGTTTCTTTTGTTTCAAACAAGACACTAGAATTGTTCAGACGGTTCTCAGACAGACTTATCTGGCAAGAATGTGTTTTTTAATAACAGAATCCCAACTTCATCTTGAACTGAAAAACTGAAGCTCAGCAGATGGAATGTTCAAGGTCGCAGGCTCTGCGCCAAGTTTTTCAGCCCCGATAATTATTAGACTGTTCTTTTTTGAATTTAAAACAGTCTTGATGGTCTGTCTTTGTCTCAGTACTATATGATCTACTATTTACATATACAGCATATAACTAACTAACTAATTAACTATATATATGCAATAAACTTAATTAACGCTAAAGGTTTAATATGTATTATACTAACATGGCTAACTATATAGTAGGAAGGATGGGGGAGGTTAGACAGATATTCTAAATACTAATTATGAATTAACTAACATACAGGCTAATGAAAAGTGTGATTACTGACGAGGTACTTTAACCCATAATAACTATTTTATTTAATTTTGTAGCTTTTCTTCTATTTTATTTTATATTTTTTAGCTATTAATTGACCTGACATGATAATTCTGGTTATAAGTGGAGGAAACCGACTAACGTTGGATGATATTTTACTCGGGGGGCAAAGCTCAGTGCATAATTCCATCGACGGAGGTCAATTTAAAATTAATCTTAGCCACCATTGGTGGCTTTTTTGTAAGATATCGCTTTTTTGATAACTTACACTCACTTTTTTTGTTTATTCACTATTATGTATGATTTAATAATATTTATGAACACTTCATTTTATGTTTTTCTCATACCCTTAATGTTGTTTAATAGTGCCAGGAGATGTAAAACTAATGTAGAAATTATGAAGGGATTTCGAGGTACTTGGCTGCATCACATGATTCATATATTCTGGTAATAATAGCCAATGCAAGATAATAGTCGAATAAACAACGGAGGTCTCACTTTTTTTAGTTGGAACATTAGAGGTGCGAATGAGCCAATTAAGAGGGGTAAGATTCTGGCACAATTAAAATCATTAAACACGGATATTGCTTTCCTACAAGAAACGCATTTGAAACAATAAACTCAGATCAGATTAAGGGCAAACTGGATAGGTCAAACCTACTACTCCGCATTCACTTCTAAATCAAGAGGCATGGCCATTATAATTCGGAAAGGTATACCATTTAAATTAAAGAAGTCCATATCTGATAAAGAGGGAAGATACGTTATAGTCACGGGAGAAATTTATAATACACCATTAACTATGATAAATATTTATAACCCCCAATTTTTTAAGAAAATAGTAGATATAATTGCAGAGCATAATTATCAAAATATAATAATGGGGGGAGATTTTAATTGTGTTATAGACCTATATTTAGATAAATCAATACAAATACATATATTAAAAAAATAATAACATAACTGATGTTTGGAGAATAGCGAACCCAATTGGAAGGGACTATTCGTTGTACTCATTGGTTCTTAAAACGTATTCACAAATTGACTATTTCTTATTGGATACTAAAATAATCCCGTATACGACTACACCATCATACCATAATAGTATTATTTCCGATCAGTCGGCACTGACTTTTATACTTAAAATCGAGGGAATGCCGGGTATAAAACCTTTTTGGAGATTCAACGCACAAATATTAAATAACCCGCAGGGTTATGAGTATATAAAAGAACAAACAAAAATTTTTTTAGAGATAAATGAGACGCTGGGTATTTCTATATCTCTATTATGGGAAACCTTTAAGGCCTTCATTCGCGGTGCTATAATCTCTTATCAAAGTTTTCAAAATAAAGAAAATAAAAGAGTTCAGAGGATAGAACAGGAAATAAAATGACTAGAACGGGACAATGCAAGTGACCCAACCATAGATCAACATAATAAGATAACCTTATTGAAATATAAACTTAATAGAATATTATCGGCAAGTGTAATAAGACTATTCCAAATTACAAAACTAGCACACTTCGAATTTGGGGATAAGCCACATAAATTATTAGCGAGGCAACTGAAGAAACAAGAAAAGGAAAATACTATCACTAAAATTAAATATGATAAGGGTGAGCTTCTAACACTACCAAAGGATATTAATAAAAGGTTTGCCCAATTTTATCATAATTTATACACAACTAAAATAAATACAGATGATAGTAAAATTACAATTTTTTTAGATAATTGCAACCTCCTTTAATTGGATAGTTTAGAACAGGAGGAATTAGGAGCACGGATTACTAGTGAAGAAATGAAACAAATAATAAACTCATTGAAAAATGGGAAGACCCCAGGACCAGATGGTTTTAGCAATGAATTTTATAAACGATTTCAGGAGTCAATTGTATCAAGATTACTCAACTTATACACGCAGGCTTACACTGAAACTTTAGCAGAAGCAACAATAATGCTTATATCAAAAAAAGATAAAGATTTCGATGAACCGGGTTCTTACAGAGCTATATCACTTCTAAATACGGATCAGAAAATCTTAGCAAAGATTCTAGCAAGAAGACTGAATAATTATATTAACAAATTGGTAAACCTGGATCAAACGGGATTTATATCCAAAAGACAATCATTTAATAACTTGAAAAAGGCTTTTCAATATGAAGTACTCTCACAAAGAGGACATTGAAGATATTTCAGTCATTACGCTTGATGCAGAGAAGGCATTCGATCAGGTAGAATGGCAGTATTTATATAAGGTACTCCAGAAATTTAATACTGGAGAGAATTTTATTAGATGGGTTAAACTACTTTATGATAAACCTACGGCAAGAATATTAACTAATAATATGTTATCTCCAAAATTTTATTTATCAAGGGGTAATAGGCAGGGTTGTGCCTTATCACCATTGCTATTTGCCCTTATGATAGAACCGCTGGCTGAAAGGATTAGAAATCATCCGAATATTCACGGATATAACACTAAGGACTCAAAGAATAAAATTTCATTATATGCTGATGATATTCTTTTATATATTACTAATACACAAACGAGTATCCCCATCCTATTAACACTAATTGAGGAATTTGGTTATTTTTCAAGATATAAAATAAATTGGAATAAAAGCGAAATTATGTCTTTAAAACCACAGGATGCGAGACACTTATTAAAATTCCCATCAAAATTGCTACAGAAAAATTCAAGTATCTGGGTATTCAAATTACGAGAAGACACTTATCATTATTTAGTGCCAATTTTATGCCACTATTAAATAAACTGAATGTTATGATTAAATTTTGGAAAACGCTCCCGCTCTCATTGATAGGTAGAATTAACGCTATAAAAATCACTTTCTTACCACAATTAATATATTTGTTTCAAGCGATCCTAGTATATATTCCAAAATATTTTTTCAAAAACTAGATTCTAATATCACTAATTTTATATGGAATTATAGAGCACACAGAATTCAACAAAAGCATTTGTGTAAACCTAAAGAAGTTGGGGGTTTATCATTACCTAACAGTGCATATTAAGAACATAATGTACTGGTTGGATAGTTCCACTCACCAGTCAGAGTGGATAAGAATGGAGAAAGAGTGTTTCCCGTACGATATAGGAACAATCTTGTTCTCACCGATAAAATTCAATAGTATAATATATAAGAAGAACCCAATTATTCACAATACAATAAGAATTTGGAAACAAATAAAATTATCCTTGAAATTAAATAATCAATCAGTACTAACCCCAATATTGAACAATCCTGCATTCTCTTATCGACAAAACATATAAACAATGGGATAGACTGGGGATTTGGAAAGTAGGAGATATGCACGAACTGGGCAAATTGTTATCATTTCAACAATTAAAATCAAAATTTAAACTGAATGATAATCAATATTTTAAATATATACAGATATGTGACTTTATGAAGAAATATATACATAGATTTCAAACTATATTTTTAGACCCATTAGAAGAAGTAATGAATATTAAGGCTGATTCACAAAAATTAATATCATATTTTTATAATAGCATATTAAATAGATAATTACCCTCAACAGAGGCACTAAGAGAAGATTGGGAACATGAACTAATGATAAAGATCCCGAAAAATAGATGGGAAAAGTATCTGATGAACACACATAATTGTTCCATTAATGCAAGACATAATTTAATTCAATTTAAATGATTACATAGACTATATTATTCAAAAACGAGGTTGAATAAATTCTACCCAAACGTCTCTCCCAGATGCGATAAATGTTTGTTTCAAAATGCCAATATAACACATTCATTTGTAGGATTTACAAAGTTGAATAAATTTTGGAGCGATATATTTGATATATTTACAAAACTTTTCAAGTCAAGAATAGAACCTAATACGGAATTGATTATATTTGGAATAATAGTAGAAGATATCAATTTAAACAAAGACCAAAATGTTTTCTTTACTTATGGGTTAATAATTGGAAAGAAATTGATACTTAAATTTTGGAAAAATACAGCTATACCAACTATTAAAATGTGGATTAGGATTATGACGGACATAGCACACCTTGAAGAAATAAGACTCTACCTAATAGACAAATATTACCAATTCTTAAGGAGTTAGTCCCCTTTCATCGCCTTTTTGGAATCATGTGATGCAGCAGTACCATAAAGATTACTGATTTCAGGTCAGGTTGTCGATCGATTTACATCTCCGAACAAAGATTTGAAAACTTCTTTTTTAAGGGTCTTTTTCTCCTATTTCTACTTTTTACTTTTTCTTTTCCTATATACACACTTCACATTTTTCTATTTTCTACTATCTATTTTTCCCCTTTTTCCTCACACAACACAGTAATGAGCAAAATAACACATTTTTTCCCCCAAACATTGCCTCAAGTTATGTGATAAATTATTTCACATTATAAAAGAATAAAAGTAATGCCCTTTCTATTGAAAGGCAAGTTTATCACAAAATATCAATTGATATATATAATTTGATGGTATGAACAAAGCAACAATTATAGAGAACCCAACACTCCATGTCCCATCGTGACACAATGACTGATTTCATTTAATTTAATATTTATTTTACACCCTGCTGTGGCCTTGCATCTTTGCTCGAGTGACTCATCCTGTGCCATTCCTGTGAATGTATCTACCTCCTTAACAGAGTAATTTCCACATTTCAGTGTCTAGTTCCACTGAGTGTTATTCAATGTTTAAGCATCTAGAATACATTTCTCTAGAACCATCAGTTTTACTGAACATAATGTGGTTTTTTGTGTGTAATAAATGGTGCTGTCTCATTACCACAGAGACTCTTAGTTACTTTAACATATTTCATCAATGTTCACACACACACACAATTTAAGGCCGACAGGATATGCTTATAGGTTTACCTTGGTTCCAGCTCTTCTTGGTCTGCTTTGTTTGGTAAATTCATAAACATATATGATAATGTAATCTGTATCCACATATAATGATAACGTAATATTTACAATGTTTGCACTCTTATCTTGATACTAAAGTCATCAGCATTATTACTTTCAATGTTAACTTTTTTGAATCATTGATAGAACTGGAGTCCATTGCCTAAGGCAATTCAGGACTATATTGATCTCCAGACTTATGTATTGCAATTTTGGACAGATTATATATACACATATACATATATATACTTATATTTATATCTACATATATATCCCTTTTCATATCGGGATTTTACGAATGAACCTGATAACTTCTTGGTTAATATATTGTCCGTAAATAGGACGAAAACACTCTGAGCCCTATTATTGGCTCTATCAATTAGATACTCAGAAAAAATGCAATCCACAAGAACTCACATATATCTAATATGACAAATAATTTTACTGTATACACAGACTTCCAATTTCTTATAAAATTGTTTTGTTTTTTCTGCAAATTGCAGGTATAACACTTCTTTATACATAATTATTTTATTGTTATGTTGTTATATTAGTTAAACATTCATAGACTTCTTTGACCATTAAACTATTGTAATGGTCTGATCAACCTGCAGATAGTCAATTCATATTTTCATATTATGGATGCCTTTGTACAACAATAAATTACTGCAACTATGAATCATCACAAGTGGTTCAACATCACTCAATATTTATGAAAACCATGAAGGATCCGTTTTAGACCACCAAAATGCGTCTGGCAGTGTTTTGCTATATTTTCATCAGACAATGCCCTATCAGACAAAAATGAGGAACATAAAAACCCATTTTTCCTCATGTAATTCAGAGAAAAGCATCCACCTTTCCTGTTCTTGGTTTACCCACGAGAATATTTGAAAAATTGGTTATTTAATCTGTATACAACCAGATTAATTGTAAGTAATCCATATTAATGACAATGTATTTTCCCCCCTTAATGTGTAGTCTGTGATAACATTGTCTCTTTCTTAGAGATAAACAGCTGGACTAAACATTTTAGAATATGCCACATCTGTTTACTCAGATAATCACATGATTATTATTTTACTTATCTTATGTGATTTAATATACGCCACATCCGTGGTATTGTACACCTTGTTATGACCTGGACACTTCCATAATAGAACAATCGATATTTAATCCATAATTCTATAATTATAATTCAATAATTAATACAAATGTTTGGAGAATTTCTTAGGACAATTCATTTGCATTTACCTGGTATTATTGTCCGTAGTCCCAACAAAGAGACGTATCAATTATCTTTATAAGAATAGATAACATTTTTATCTTACCCAAATATTCACAGAAACTGTCCATCATCTGTTAATACTTGCTTCAGCTTGCAACAGCTGCTAAGCTTATAGTTGAAGCAACTTGTGAACCCCTTTTTTTTTAATTTTTTTAAATCCATTACTTTAATAATGATAATGTATCATTTGGTATTTGTATAAGCCTCTCACAAAGGCATACATATTCTTATAATCTTCTGTATTTCTTCTTTTGGAGCTTTATTACTCTTACCTAGGCTCCTTTTCTAATGGAGGGACAAAGTATGTCAACAAAACCATAAGACATATTTGTATCATGGAACAATTTTCCCCCCCTTATGGTGCTGAATTACTCCTAAATAGTAATTTATGAATATTTATGAATGCCTAAAACATAGGCTTTATGTGATGAGTCAAGTCTTTGCCTTTCAACAGACTTGTAATTGCAGCACTAATTTGCAGCTGACTCTAATTTAAATGTGATCAAGATAACCATGACCATGTCCTCATTAGTGCAAGTGCTGATCTTATCAGTGCAATTGTTCTTCCAGTATTCTGTTTAACAGCCTTAAACTGGATTTAATCCTTTAGACAATGTTTTAACTTGCGCTGCTTGACCCATTTTAATTAATTTCAAGCACCTGTAATATTTGATTAACACTTTGTTAATAACAACTGTATTTCAATGTTGAAGATGTTCCATTTTAATAAAATGTTCTTACACTGTGAAAGTGTATATAAAACAATGTTTTGTATGGTTTATACCATCACATCTGTACACTGAGGTAATTTATAATATATATATGTACGTACCCCTTGTTTATTGGAGTTACTTTTGGGTGCAAACCTAAAATCAAATTTTTACGTTTTCTTATAAAGGTGAACCAATCCTTTCTAATTTTTTGTAGTCCTTAGTTATAATAAATTAATGATCATAATACACCTGTAATCCCCCACAATCGGAGATTTCATGAATTTATTTTGTAACAGTTGTTTGCACCTCTTCCACGTACTTCAGGCCTTCTTTTCCCAATTATATGGGTTCGGATAAGGCTATGTTTGATTATGTTTATTTATCATACTTCTGCCTTAGTTTTGATCCATTATCAAATCTATATTGGATCATAATTTTTTCCTCCCAAAGTTTAAAGACCAATAGTCTGTTCTTTTGTAATCAATACTTTGATGAATCATAAGGCAGGTTTTATTCCATAATAATCAGGATTTTAACATAACCTGATTTGATCTGCAAATCTAGAGTGCAGATTTGGTCCCTAAATATTATATATTTCTTCCCAATGAGCTCCACAAACTGATGGCAATTAATTTTCCTTTAAATGTATTGGTTATTTTGCACAATATTTTATTTGTTTTCCATTGAATGGAAATGCCATGCACCAGTTTGAAATACTTTTAAAATCGTATTTCCTTATATCTCATCTAATTGAGACATGGATATCATAACCGGATTCACCGTTGATATCTTTATAACTTAAAAGTTTTATCATATTCTGCTGTTTCACTATAACAGCTTTGGTAATCATATAATCATATTTATTTTTCATGGTCACACTCATACATTCAGGAATCAAACCTAGTACACTTATATATATTTTTGTGCTGAAGTGTACTTAAAATAAAACATAAAAAGTTTTATTATTATTCTGCTGTTTTAATCATAACAGCTTTAGTGAGAGACCAATTAATTTTTGTTTTCCATGGTTAATTTCCATGGCCTCACTTCTTATTCAGGTGTTGTACTTACACATATATATATATATATATATTTTTTTTTTACTGGTGCTATGGTGGGTACTTCATGACCAGCCACCACTATCAGTGCATTTTTAGGGTCAGTTTTCCATTTTATTTTTACTGCCCTTATTACTCCTGAGTTTTTCCTCAAGGAGACTACCTTCAAATCTCTGAGGTAGATATTTCCACCATAATTCATATATATTAATATATGAAACCCCTTTAGGGTAGGTTAGGGAATGTTTTTGGGCCTTTTAACCCTTTTGGTTTGAATTCTTTATTTACTTTATTTTTGGAATCTTTTTTTGTTTTTTTTGTTTTCCATTATTTTTTCAAGCCATAACCTTTTTTAGTCTGAAGGCCTTTTATTGATTTTTTAAAATTATGGCCTTTCTGACTTTATAAAATTCCCCCCCCCCCCCCCCCCCCCCCCCCCCACCGTGCCAAAAGTTTGTGGAGCGACTAAAAAATCTTTCTAACGTAATTTTGACGGCCACCGGTATCGGAACCGGCTCCGTAATCTCCCGTTCCGATCGCTCCCCGTAGGACGTTCTTTTTTAAAACTCCGTTGTTTTTCAACTTATTTTTTACTTTTAAATTAGTTTTAAATTCTGGTATTCAGTACCAGCCACGGAGTTTTTTAGACCCCAAAAGTGTTTTTCCCCTGCACTTACCTGCGGGCCCGTACCTACCGCTGTCGAGGAGCTGCCTCTGCAGCTCTTGCTCTGCCGTCAGCGTCGACATAATGCCGTTCCAGCGCCAGGCGGGGCTTCTTCACGTAGTCACTCATGTGACTCCGAAGTAAAATGTGCATTTTAGTTTATTATTTATATGCTTGTAATTTGTCAGTGCTATTTTGCATTCACCTTTAGTGTCCATGTATAAATTTATCTATCTTACCTGTGCCGCTCATGATTTTAGAAACCTCTAAGGTCACTCAGCCTCCATGGGGGAAAATAAAAAGACGCAGTCTAATTCAGTAAAAGCAGTTTACAATCATTTACTCCTATTATGCCAGGCAGTGAATTAAATGTTGAATTTGAGACATCATCTGTGGGGATTTCAGCAAGACATTTGATATGTTCCGCATGGTGGGTTGCACTGGTAGATCGCATGGGATCCAGGGAGAGCTGGCCGACTAGATAGAGAATTAGCTTAGTGATAGGATGCAGAGAGTGGTGATGGATGGTTGTTTATCAGACAGAGGCCTGTGACTAGTTGGGTGCTTCGGGGGTCGGTGCCAGAGCGGTTGCTGCATGTAGTTTATCGCAATTATTTTGATGAAAATGTAGAAGGCATGATTAGAAGTTTGCAGATGGCACTAATGTGGGTAGGATTGCAGATAGTGAAGATGCTTATCAAAAATTACAACAGGATCGTGATCAGTTGGGCAAGTGGCCTGAGGAATGGTTAATGGAGTTTAATGCAGTTAAGTTTGAGGTGTTGCATTTAGGGAAGTCAAACCAGGGCAGTAAGTTCATAGTGAATGGCAGGGTTTAGAGAAGTGTGGAGCAGAGGGATCTAGGTGTGCAGGTACATAGTTCCTTGTAAGTGGCGTAACAAGTAGATAGGATGGTCAATAAGGCACATTTGACTTCATCAGTCAGGATATTGAGTATAGAATTTGGAATGTTATGTTACAATTGTACAAGATGTTGCTGTTATGACTCCCGAATGCAGGTACTTCATAGCCGTGTAACATAGTCAAAAACCAGGCTCAAGTTCAAGAAAATAGTTTTTTATTTAATTAAAACTCAAACCTGATTCAAACAACCCAGTCAAGGACAAGAATAAACTAATAAACAAAGATTACAGTTACCCAGCCAGCCTCGCAATGGGCCATCGAACTAGAGTCTCTAACCTGCCTAAATGGAAATAACCCTTAAACAGAACACACGAAAACCCTCAGGTCAGCCCTTATCCGTCCTAATTCAATATTAATTGACAAATTTAGCTAATAATACACACAGTTCTATGCCATGTGGCCAGGCCTCCTGCAGTTCAAACCACCATCTGTTCATGAGTCAGGGTCGATGAAGAGAGAGAGAATTCTGGGAGATTCTGGTATTTAAGCTTCCGATTAGTCACCCCTCACCTGACGCAGCTTGGCCAATCAGGTACAGGAGCCCTTAACCCCTTGATTCCTGACTCCCAGCCACGGGGCCTGCACTCAGGAGAGAAACAGAACAGTTAAGTACATAGAATTCACCAGGGGGGAGGAAGTACCTAACAGTTGCTGACGCGACATTTGGGGGATTGTTTTCAGTTTTGGTCACCCTGGTACAGGAAGGATGTTGTTTAGCTGGAAAGTATGCAGAGAATATTTATGATTTTCTGTTGCCACGACTTAGTGGACATAAGCTAGAGACATAGGTTGATCAGGCTACGACCTTATTCCTTCGAGCTCAGGAGGCTGAGGGGTGATCTTATAGAAGTGCATAGGATCACGAGGGGAATAGATAGGGTGAATAGAAACATAGAAAATAGGTGCAGGAGGAGGCCATTCGGCCCTTCGAGCCATCACCGCCATTCATTGCGATCATGGCTGATCGTCCCCAATCAATAACCCGTGCCTGCCTTCTCCCCATATCCCTTGATTCCACTAGTCCCTAGAGCTCTATCTAACTCTCTCTTAAATCCACCCAGTGATTTGGCCTCCACTGCCCTCTGTGGCAGTGAATTCCACAAATTCACAACTGTCTGGGCGAAAAAGTTTTTTCTCACCTCAGTCTTAAATGACCTCCCCTTTATTCTAAGACTGTGGCCCCTGGTTCTGGACTCGCCCAACATTGGGAACATTTTTCCTGCATCTAGTTTGTCCAGTCCTCTAATAATTTTATATGTTTCTATAGATCCCCCCTCATCCTTCTAAACTCCAGTGAATACAAGCCTAGTCATTTCAATCTTTCCTCATATGACAGTCCCGCCATCCCAGGGATCAATCTCGTGAACCTACGCTGCACTGCCTCAATCACAAGTATGTCCTTCCTCAAATTTGGAGACCAAAACTGTACGCAATACTCCAGATGTGGTCTTACCAGAGCCCTATACAACTTCAGAAGAACCTCTCTACTCCCATACTGTAATCTTCTTGTATGAAGGCCAACATTCCATTAGCTTTCTTCACTGCCTGCTGTACCTGTACACCAACTTTCAGTGACAGATGTACAAGGACACCCAAGTCTAGCTGTACCTCACCCTTACCTAACCTAACCCCATTGAGATATTAATCTGCCCCCTTATTTTTGCCACCTAAGTGGATAACCTCACATTTATCTATATTATACTGCATCTGCCACGCATCTGCCGACTCACTCAACCTGTCCAGGTCACCTGCAACCTCCTAACATCCTCTTCACATTTTTCACTGCCACCCAGCTTTGTGTCATCCGCAAACTTGCTAGTGTTGCTCCTAATTCCCTCTTCCAAATCATTAATATATATGGTAAACAGTTGCGGCCCCAACACCGAGCCATGTGGCACTCCATTCGCCACTGCCTGCCATTCTGAAAAGGACCCGTTCACTCCTACTCTTTGCTTCCTGTCTGCCAACCAATTTCCTATCCACTTCAACACCCTACCCCCAATACCATGTTTTCTAATTTTAGGCACCAGTCTCCCGTGCGGGACCTTATCAAAGGCTTTCTGAAAGTCTAGATACACTACATCCACTGGCTCCCCTTCAACCATTTTACTTGTCACATCCTCTAAAAATTCCAGAAGATTAATCAAGCATGATTTTCCTTTCATGTATATCAATGCTGACTTGGACTAATCCTTTTACTGCTATCCAAATGCCCCATTATTACCTCTTTAATAATTGACTCCAGCATATTTTCCACCACTGGTCAGGCTAACTTGTCTGAAATTCCCCGTTTTCTCTCTTGCTCCTTTCTTGAAAAGTGGGATAACATTAGCTATCCTCCAATCCAAAGGAACTGATCCTGAATCTATTGAACATTGGAAAATGATCACCAATGCGTCCACTATTTCTAGAGTCACCTCCATGAGGACCATGGGATGCAGTCCATCAGGCCTCGGGGATTTATCATCCTTTCATTAGCCTACCCAATGCTATTTCTCGCCTAATGAAAATGTATTTCAGTTCCTCTACCCCTTTAGATCCTCTGTCCTCCAGTACTTCTGGGAGATTGTTTGTGTCTTCCTTAGTGAAGACAGATCCAAAGTACCTGTTCAACTCTTCTGCCATTTCCTTGCTCCCCATAATAATTTCACCCGTGTCTGCCTCCAATGGATCCACATTTGACTTTGCTACTGTTTTTCCCTTAACATGTCTAAAGATGCTTTTACTGTCCTTCTTTATATTCCTGGCCAGCTTCCCTTCGTACTTCATCTTTTCAGCCCGTGTTGCCCGCTTTGTTTCCTTCTGTTGTCCTATGAAAGTTTCCCAATCCTCTGGCTTCCGGTTACTTTTTGCTGTGTAATACATCTTTTCTTTTAGTTTTATTCTATCCCTAACTTCTCTTGTCAGCCACGGTTGCCTCCTACTCCCCTTAGAATCTTTCTTCATTGGATAACTATAATTTGGATAACTATTTATTGTTGTGCGCAGCCACTCACAAAAAATATGTTGCAGGGAGCGTATTGGAAATTCACTGAAGTGGGATCAGGAGTTAAATAGCATGCATGGTTTCCATGAAGTTACCTTCTTTTTCCATTAATTAAAAAATATGAGGAGTGATCTATTGAGATCTTTAAAATTATAAATTCATTCAGCAGTTTGGACAGTGAATGTATTTTCTCCGATGGAAAATTTCCAAAGGCACTTCAAAAAACTCGGGATACAGAATTAATTGGAATAAGAGTGAGATTATGCCAATAATGGAACCTAATTTATATATATTGCAACAATCACCTTTTAAAATAGTGAATGAAAAATTTAAATACTTAGGAATTTATGTGACCAAGAAATATACTTCTTTATTTAAATCAAATTTCGTACCCTTTACTTAATAAATTGCATAAGAATATTCAATATTGGAAAACACTTCCCATTTCAATGCTCGGTAAAATTAATGCTATTAAAATGATTTTCCTTCCTCAACTTCTATACCTCTTTCAATCAATTCCGATATATCTCCCTAAAAATGTATTTAAAAAAGTCGACTCTATTGTAACAAGTTTTATTTGGGATTATAAGAATCACAGAATAAGTAAAAAACACTTATGTAAACCCAAGACGAATGGAGGATTAGTCTTACCAAATTTCTTATTTTATTTCTGGGCAGTCAATGTCAAAAACTTAAATTTCTGGTTGGAAAATATGGATCAACAACTAGACTGGTTAAAGATGGAAAAGGAGGATTGTCTGCCATTTGAAATTGGCCCGATTCTGTTAACTCCTACAAAATTGAATTAAAAAATCTATAGTGAAAACCCAATGATACATAGTGGTATTCGAATTTGGAAATAAATAAAAAAGACATTAAAATTGGATAATTTATCACTTTTGCTCCCTATTGCAAATAACCCTTCATTTAAGCCTTCGGTATTGGATAAAGGCTTTACACAATGGAACAATTATGGAATTAAAAAGATGGGACATCTTTATAGAAAAGGTGTGTTCCTCTCGTTTCAGGAGGTACCACAGAATTATGGATTACATTCAAATAATTTTTTTAGATATTTACAACTGAAAGATTATGTTAAATCACATACACAAGAATATAGAACTAGAGAGCCAGAGATTCTAGATGAATGTTTGAATAAACACCACAACACAGTCAAATTAATATCTTACATTTATAATATTCTTTTAGATAGTGAGAACCCGTCGACGGAATTACATAGACAAGCATGGGAAAATGAATTAGTTCAACCCATAACGAAAGATATTTGGGATGAGTCTACAACATATACATCAATGTTCGTTAAACGCCAGACATTCTTTAATACAATTTAAAATATTACATAGATTGCATTATTCTAAAACAAACTTAAATAGAAATTTTCTTAATATTTCTCCTATCTGCGATAAATGTCAATATTCTGAGGCTAATTTAACCCATACCTTTGTAAGTTGCATAAAAATAAAAATATTTTGGGTGGATATTTTTAAAATTATTTCCGTAGTGGTTAATACTCAACTGGAGCCCGATCCTAAATTAATAATATTGGGCATATCTGAACAATACCTAAAACTTAAAATAAACCAAAGAAATTTCCTTGATTATAGTATAATAACTGGGAAAAAATTAATATTAAAATTTCGGAAAAACCCTGCATCCCCCACAATCAAAATGTGGATTTCATTTCAGAGTCACGTGAGTGACTTCGTGAAGACCCTGACAGACACGCATGCGCGACATATCGTCACCTGCATGTGAGCGACAGGAAGTGAGGAGCGTTGCGTAGGAGCGTACTCAAAAGGATTTGAGTACAGGAGCAGGGAGGTTCTACTTCAGTTGTACAGGGTCTTGGTGAGACCACACCTGGAGTATTGCGTACAGTTTTGGTATCCAAATCTGAGGAAGGACATTATTGCCATAGAGGGAGTGCAGAGAAGGTTCACCAGACTGATTCCTGGGATGTCAGGACTGTCTTATGAAGAAAGACTGGATAGACTCGGTTTATACTCTCTGGAATTTAGGAGATTGAGAGGGGATCTTATAGAAACTTACAAAATTCTTAAGGGGTTGGACAGGCTAGATGCAGGAAGATTGTTTCCCGATGTTGGGGAAGTCCAGGACAAGGGGTCACAGCTTAAGGATAAGGGGGAAATCCTTTAAGACCGAGATGAGAAAGACTTTTTTCACACAGAGAGTGGTGAGTCTCTGGAACTCTCTGCCACAGAGGGTAGTTGAGGCCAGTTCATTGGCTATATTTAAGAGTGAGTTGGATGTGGCCCTTGTGGCTAAGGGGATCAGAGGGTATGGAGAGAAGGCAGGTACGGGATACTGAGTTGGATGATCAGCCATGATCATATTGAATGGCGGTGCAGGCTCGAAGGGCTGAATGGCCTACTCCTGCACCTAATTTCTATGTTTCTATGTTTCTACTGCAGGGACCTGCAGGTAAGAAAAAACTAACCTGCGGTCCTTTTTTCATTTTTAGGGACTCTGGTTTCAGAGTACCCCAGGCCGCTTCGGCACTGACTGCGGACCGCGGGATGCGGGCAGTCAGCAGCAGCACTAACAGACTGGAGTCGGGGAGAGCCCGTTGACCACACTCGCCGGTCGGAGGCAGAGGCAGCCCGACTCTACACCGCAGCCCGTAAGGACTCTGTGGGCTGACGGCTGTACTTCGCACCGGACCCGGGAGGGTCTGGGCTTATACGCCGTTCGCAGCTAGGGACGGCACAGCGACAGCCCGACTTCATTTTCTTCACCGGGCAGGTTGGGCAACTCGTTGACCCGGTAGGGTACGGGCTCACACTCACCGTTCGAGCAGCGACGGCCGAGCGGCAGCTGGATCTACACCGCAGACCGCAGGGTCACCATGGGCTGACGGTTACGCTACCCGGCAGTCGGGCAAGCCTGTGGACCAGGAGGGTCCGGGATCGGAGACTGCCATTCGCGGGCAGCAAAGGCAGAGATGGAGCTCCGACACAACGCCGCAGGCCGCAGGAATTCCGTGGACTAATGGCTATGCTACCCTATAGAGGTAGTAGACAGAACCGGGGGCCCGACTCATACACAGGCGGGGACCTTGCCATTAGCGGCAGTCTATGTCCCGCATGTAAGTCTGGTCAGCATTGGAGCTGGGGAGGGGGGGGGGGGGGGGCGAGAGTGCGCTCCTCCACTGGAAGCTCATAAAGACCCTCAGGTAAGATTCTAACCTTGAGTTGTTCAGCTTCAGTACTAGACTTTGCTTACAGAAACAATGATGGGAGACCAGAATGAAGGCATCGAAGTCTGCCTCCCAGGGCCATGGGACTTTGGATGGGAGTCAGCACCCACTATTCCCGGAGCTGCCGGCAGCGCCACTCTGTGGGCCGAGATTAGAATGTGGAAACCGGGGAGCCCTGCAGCAGTCAGGACCCGATTCTCCACCACGGCTGGCCGTGGAGCAGGAGAGTGGTAGGATTACCGGGCAGGAGCAGGGTAGGCAAGACCCTGACTCCCTACCACTGTCACCTAAGCATGGGGACAGTGGAGCAAAGGTGCGTAAACGTGTTATTCGCCTGGCGGCACGTTCTCTCTCCCCAACTATGCAGGTCACCCGAGAGAGGACCAGTGGAAGAATCGCACAACAGTCGGTGAAGCCTCGCTGTAGGAGCCGGGGTCGACTTTCCACCCCGCCAGTTTACGGACCGGTGAAGGATTGAGGCCTGGGTCTGCAAGCCCGCAGGCTCCCCCCCCCCCCAGACTCACCGCCGGGGGGGGAGCCTGCCAGATTGCAGACCGGTGTAGTCTCATCTCGGTCACCGCACCCTCCTTTAGCGGCAGGATGCGACCGAACGTTGGGACAGGCAGCAAGCCCACGCGGACGTCGGGGTACCACGCTTCGGCGGCCGGGACCGACTCATCACCGCTCATGTCTTATCAGACTAGCGGGCCGCCTCCGCCTGGAAGATGGCGGACCAGCGGCAAGTCCGTGCGGGAGTCGCTTAGCCACGCAGAAGCGGCAGGCAGCAACATCCTGTCTAGGCACCCTTGTTATCACCTCGACGAGGTGCGGGGCGATGACAGAAGCCTCAGGGATTCTCCAGAACCTGAGGAAGTCGACTTGTCATCCGCAGATGCGGTGGCGGTCGCATGGCTCTGGGATGTATCCTAGAGCACAATCTCTGCACCTGCTCCTCCAGTCCAGGAGACATGCGGCTGAGCCACCCAGCATGTCCACATCATCGGTGAGGATGCCACGGATCAGCAGCTGGCGGACGTAAGACGGGCTGGAGCAGGAACCTACAGTACCTGAGAAAACCCAGGAGGAACTGCTGAATGTGGTCTCCAAGTTCGTCCAGCCGAAGCACACAGGGGCCCAGCATAGACTACCTCACCACACACCAGCTGCAGGAACAGGTCCTTACCGAGGCGATCAACATATACCAAGCCCAAACAACTGCATATCGTTGAATGTACCGACAGTCAACATGCCCATCTGGGGCAACATCAGTCCGGGGATAGGGCACAGGAGCTGAAGTTCCTAAAACATCCTGAAATTGCTGACGTCGAGGATTACTGCCTTTGCCAGGACGGTTGACGGCATGGAAATGACGGCAGAACAGGAGGATGCTCTTGCAATGTTTAGTCATGAAGTTAACACTTCCCGGAGTATCGCCATCAAACCAACTCCAAACCCCATATTTGCGGGGTTGTACTAGACAACTGCAACGCCACCACCGAGACAGCTGTTCGGTGAGGACCTGCCCAAACAGGTCTAGGACCTGGATTAGGAGGCGAAGGCAGACGGGTTGATGAACCCACCTCCCTCCAGCAGGCCGGCAGTGCGCAGACAAACACCATATGCAAGACCTCGGGGGCCAACTGAAAGACCAGTAAGGACCTACACGCCGGCACCACCTCAACACAATTCAACGGAACACCAGGAACCAGAATGTCAGGCCCGCGGGTAACCATGGAGGTAAGGGGGTCTGGTTCTCTTTGAAGTGCTGCATGTTTAACCTCACAAGTAGGAGAGCGGTTATATTCACTCTGGGATGCAAGGGACATAATAGAGGCATGTAACAGCCTTGCTTGCGCCAGGAAACCGACTATTAGACATACTGCTAAAATAATTGCTAAACTTGTAGCTACATTCTAGCTACATAATTGGGCCGTTATATTATCTAAGCTTGCAAAGAGCAAAATCTCGGCATTAAAAGCGAATGCTGGACATTTTTATGGGCGTATGCAGCCGCCAATCAAGGCATAAATTGAACTACAATGTGGATTAGCTATGATTGTGATTGTTAAATCCCATCATTACATCAAACCCATTAGTCGTGTTACAAACCGACGCAAGCACCAAGGGCTGGGGAGCTACCGACACCACTTCCAGTTGGGGTGGTAGATGGGATTTGCATGAGTCTACTTTTCTTCAATCACAAGGTATAAACTGTTTAGAAATGCTAGGAGCATGTCACGGGATACGGGCTTAATGCACTAATCTGCAGCATACGCATGCCCGTCTTCAATAATACCACTAAGGTGGCGTATTTAAACCTTATGGGTGGTATCAAGTCAATATCTTGTGATGAATTGGAAAATTAATTTGGCTCTAGTGGATTGAAAGAAATATTTGGATATCAGCTACGTACCTTCCGGTTAAGCTCAATGCAGTGACGGACACCAGGTTACAAGTATTTAATAACGACATCAAGTGGATGTTGAACCTCCAAATATTTCTAAAACTATAGCCTAATATGGAACACCAGACATTGACCTCCTTGCGTCCAGGTTGAACCATTGGATACCAACATATGTCTCTTGAGAACAAGATCCAGGGGCAGTGGCTATGTACGAGTTCTTGCTACATTGGGGGGAAATGGGTTTCCATGCTTTCCCCCATTCTGCTTCATCAGATACGTGTTGCAGAAAACGAAAACGAGATCTGCAACAGAAAGGACCATGGACATCATACAGCAGCGTGCAGAGAGAGTCCACTATGAAGCAGTACCTTACCCACATAAGGATATGTGAGGTTTCCATAGTCGGACCTAGACCACCTACATATCTACTACGATCTCCAATGTGCTGGAATCCTCACGGGCCTGCATTATGATGAGTCCCTCAGTTACAGTGCCATATACAGTGCCAGGAGTGCACTATCATCCTATCTCAACATTGGAGTGGGATCTCACCAGCTGGTATCCACACTGAAGGGTATGTTCTATCCCTCCCCAACCTCGATATATTACCAGAGATATAGGGGGTGGTGTTGACTCTACTCATGAGCTGGCGCCTTTGGCGGATTTACCACAGGACTTATTCACATTCAAAGTGGTGATGGTAATGGCACTGAAGACAGCACAATAGGTCCAAACTCTACAGGAATTGTCTGGATAGAATGGTTTCGACCCACAATAAAGTGACTGCATTATAGAAGAGTTGCTTAAACTACACAGACCTGCGACTACAGGTCTGAAAATGGGCATCAGGAGATGGCTCAAGGTGGCATTCGGTGCAGCAGGTAAGACACTAACATTTTAAAATGTCATTCTACCAGGGCTGCATCTACATCAGCGGCGAGGACCATGGAGGTGTTCATGGATTATGTCCTCGCAATAGCGGGCTGGGCCAGTGAAACTACATTTCAGCGGGTTTATAACAGACCTGTTGCCGCTCCCGTGACGTTGGCGGATTCAGTTTTAAGTGCTGTTCCCTAAACGTTTGTCCCCGAGTTCAGGGGTTTTATTGTTGTATTAACAAATGTTGTTATTTTTCAGCTTGTTCAAGTCTGAAATACGTTAACATACTTCCTCCATCCGTATTACGGCAGTGTGTGAGCATGGACGTGATCCAGGGCATGTAATCACAGAGCTTTGAAATCTTCTCGAAGTCACTCACGTGACTCTGAAATGAAATAATAAGATTAAACGAGAACTTACCAGTTTGAAGTTTTATCTTTATTTTATGAGGAGTTGCGATGAGGGATTTCGTGCCCTCCGCTCCCAACCCTCTACTATAAGGTCAGCTGGTAAATAGAATCTCTTCAATCTTACTATATTAGTTCATTTCTGGGTAATTCTGTTATTCCACACCGCTGCTTTGAAGAATGTCGCACATGCGTGCCTGGCGGGGTCTTCACTAAATCCCTCATCGCAACTCCTCATAAAATAAAGATCAAACTTCAAACTGGTAAGCTCATTTAATCTTACTATTATGGAGATGTCGGAGACCTCAAATCTGGAAAAAATTAGATTTGTCTTAATTGACAAACCAGAATTATTTACTAGAATATGGTCTCCGTTCATAGATTATTTGAAGGGGTAGAATGGACCGGCGCTGATACCTGACGGAAGCTTGAACCCAGGACTAGATGAATAGTGGGTTACACAAAAGGCTGGAGAAACAAAAGGCGGGCAGTTCCTTCTTTAACACTAGATGAATAGTTATGCTTTCTTATCTACGGACCTATCTCCTAAGTTGTATTATGGATAGTTTATTCTATTTTTCTAATTTTCTTTTCTTTTTCTTTATTTTTTCTATCTATTAAAAACAAAATAATAATAATTAGAGTCAATGTTAATATATAACCGATAAATGAAGACCCCAGCTACATTGGTAGCGGAGTCCCTGGAATCCTGGATATTTAATATGTAATCGTTTAACAAAGTTTGTAGTGGTTCGGACTATGATATGTACATGCCTCTAATAAAATTTAACTTTAAAAAAAAACTTTAAAAAAACTAAGGGGTACAATGATTGTAATAATATATACGGGACGTACACTGGTGTAATTTACTGTACCTCTAATAAATAAAAATATATATTTTTTTTAAAGTTAAAAAAAAAGAAAAACAATTGAGTTATTACCTATACTAATGGAATCAGGAAGTATATTTTTACACAAAGGATTGTTGAAACATGAATCTCTCTTCTCCAAGTCAACATCAATTGTCTTAAAAAAATTGTGAAAGCTGTTTGTTAGGTAAGAGTATAAAAGGATATGAAAAAGTATAGGAAAATATGTTAAGTAGGTATGAATCAGCAACCAACTCGACCTCCCCGTGGCTCAGCACTTCAACTCCCCCTCCTATTCCCTATCCGACCTCTCTGTCCTGGGCCTCCTCCACGGCCCAAATTGGAGGAACAGCACCTCATATTCCGCTTGGGGAGTCTGCATCCTCTTGGCATGAACATCAAATTCTCTCAATTCTGTTAACCCTTGCTGTCTCCTCCCCTTCGTACCTCTCCCTCAACCCTCGGGCTCCTCCTCCTCGTTTTTCCTTTCTTCCCCCCGCCTCCCCCCACCCCCCATCAGACTGAAGAAGGGTTTCGGCCCAAAACGTTGCCTATCTCCCTCGCTCCATGGATGCTGTTGCACCCGCTGAGTTTCTCCAGCATTTTGTGTACCCTCGATTTTCCAGCAACTGCAGTTCCTTCTTTAACACTTTGTCTACTCCACTGCGAAATCTCCTAAATGGTATGCCTACTTTGAAGAAGTTCTCCTCCTCCCTCCAGAGACAGTTTCACAACCTCCTCTCTAACTGCTCCCCCTCTGTGATTCCCCCTTCCCTCCAACTCTACGACCACATCCTTACCCAGACTTGATACCACAGCCACATCTGCTTCCTCGGGGCTTGCCTGTTCCTCCATCTCATACCTCGTGGTTTCCAGCTCCAGTTCCCTACCTCCCAGTTCGGACCCGCCGGACTATCGGTACCGACTGGCTATCTGCCGCCACACTCAACAATTCTCCAACCGGGTACTGAGATCTACCCTGGTTGCGATGCACCGGCACCACCAGGACCTCACATTGGCTCTCCCGAAACTTCGGGCCTCACTCACCCAGACCTGCAACGGACCCCAACTATACTTCATCCTCCGGAAGATCCACCTCTTCAATCAACAATTCCTGGCCCACCTTAACTCCACCAAGGACCTGAAATTAGCCCGCCTCCAGGTTGCTCCTGCCACCGACACTCTGCGACTCGACCGCCTGCAGGCCCCGGGCCCCAACTCTGGCCCGAGCCGCCTGTCCGAGTCCCGCAACGCCACCTTGGCCACGAGGAGAGCCTCCAGTACTCACCAGGACGCCGCCTTCACCGACCTCCATGCCGATGCTGCCACCGACCTACACCTGCCTACCGATGACGCCCAGCCTCACTGCCTGCCCGGTAACTCTGCATATCTCCCCCTCCCCGATTCCTCCACCTATCGCCACCACAACACGACCGCCAAACCTTGCCGCCCTTCCAGAACCACCTAATTCCTCTGCGCACCAGGCCCATCTAACATCGTCGCCGCACTGGGACGGCCAATTATCATAGCCGCACTGGGCCCACCCAACATCGCCGTCGCACCAGGCACATCCAGAATCGCCGCCGGACCGGCCCACCCAACATCGCCGCCGGACCGGGCCTACAGAGCATCGCCGCTGGACCGAGCCTACCCGACATCGCCGCCGGACCGGGCCTACAGTGCATTGCCTTCCGCGAAGACCGCTCCCTCCGCAACTCCCTTGTCAATTCTTCCCTTCCCTCCCGCTCCATCTCTTCCCCGGGCACTTTCCCCTTGCAACCGCTTGTCGCTTTCCCTCCCCCCTCCACTCCATTCAAGGACCCAAGCAGTCATTCCAGGTCCGACAGAGGTTCACCTACACCTCCTCCAACCTCATCTATTGCATCCGCTGCTCTAGATGTCAGCTGATCTATATCGGTGAGACCAAGCGGAGGCTTGGCGATCGTTTCGCCGAACACCTCCGCTCGGTCCGCAATAACCAATCCGACCTCCCGGTGGCTCAGCACTTCAACTCCCCCTCCCATTCCATATCCGACCTCTCTGTCCTGGGCCTCCTCCACGGCCAGAGTGAGCAACACCGTAAATTGGAGGAACAGCACCTCATATTCCACTTGGGGAGTCTGCATCCTCTTGGCATGAACATCGAATTCTCTCAATTCTGTTGACCTTGCTGTCTCCTCCCCTTACTACCTCTCCCTCAGCCCTCAGGCTCCTCCTCCTCCTTTTTCTTTTCTTATCCCCACCTCCCCCCACCCCCCATCAGTCTGAAGAAGGGTTTTGGCCCGAAACGTTGCCTATCTCCCTCGCTCCATAGATGCTGCTGCACCTGCTGAGTTTCTCCAGTATTTTGTGTACCCATGAATCAGCAATGTTTTGCATTTAGACAAAATAGACTCTGGGTTGACTGACTATAATAAGTTCATGTCATTGTAATGGAATTAGGCTATTCAGCCTATCAAATCTATGCCTTTCAATCATAGCTGATCTATCTTTTCTTCCCAACTCTTCTCCTGTCTTCTCACCATAATCTATGACACTAATCAAGACCATGTCAATGTTCCAAAGATTTGGCATTCATAGCGTGTGTGGCAACAAATTCCACAGATTCACCACCTCTGACACCTTATCTCCTTTCTAAAGGTTATATTCAGAGGCTATGCCTTCTGGTCCTAGTCTCTCTAGTGAAATCATCCACTCTATTGAGGCTTTTCTCTATTCGATAAGTTTCAATTAGGTCCCCCCTCCATCCTTCTAAACTCCAGCCAGTACAGGCCCAGAGCTGTCAAATGCTCATCATATGTTAACCCAATCATCCCCAGAAACATTCTCGTAAACTTCCTCTGGACCCCCTCCGACGCCAACACATTCCTCCTCAGATATGGGGCCCAAAACTGCTTACAATACTTCAAAGTCTCCTCTAGTCCACCTGCCTGCATTTTGCCCATATCCCTCCAAACCTTTCCTATCCACGTACCTGTACAAATGCCTTCTGAAAATCCAAGTAAACTTGTGAACTAAACCATCCACTGACACTCATTTTTCTGTCCTACTATTTACTTCGTCAAAGATTCGTCAGGCAAGATCTCCACTTCACAAAATCACGCTAAATTTGGCCTATTTTATTAAGTACTTGGAAAACACATCCTTCATAATGCACTCTAAAATCTTACCAACCATTGAAGTCATGCTCACCAGCCTTTCATTTCTGTCTTTTGCCCCGCTCCCTATTTGAACCACAGTGTAACATTTGCAATTTTCTAGTCCTCTGGGACCACTCCTAATAATTCTTGAAAGATCACTACTAATGCCCCCACAATCTCTTAAGCTACCTCTTTTAGAACCTGGGGTGTAGTTCATCTTATCCAGGTGACTCATCCACCTGCGTACCTTTTAACTTCCCATTATATTTTTGTGCTTCATCACAATAGGAGACCATTTGGGCTATCAAGTTCTTCTGGCTCCCAGCAGAACAGTGAGAGAGTCATACAGCATGGAAACATGCCCTCTGGCCCACCTTGCTCATGCTGTCCGAGATGCCCATCACAACATCATGCCAAAATCATATTTGGCCCAAATATCACTAAACCTTTCCTATCCATATCCCTGTCCAATTAGCAAATATATTACTTGCCTTAATTACTTCGTTCCGCCATTCCAATGCCCCTCTTCCTTATCTCCCTGTAATGTTACAAAATATTCTCTCTTCCCTTCAAATCCAATCCCCTTTAAGGAGCTTTGAATCTTGAAGGATACAAGATGGCACCCTGCAAATGTGGCAATCCTTGTGTGCTTCCTCAGTGCAATCCACTATTCTATCATACTTGTACTTTGTGGGTGGGGGATAATAGGGTACACAACAGAAACATTTCTGATCAAAGGGAGACTGTGTACCAACTCCATGCAGACAACACCCAAAGTTGAGATCAAATCTGAGTCTCTCGCCTGTGAAGCATCAGCATTAACTGTTGTGCCATTACGCTGCAGCAAGTTGGAGAAAAGGACAATAGAAACATACAGCATAGATGGACATATTAGGCCGTTACCTTGGAAAGTTATTTGAAAGTGCTTAGAGTGGAAATCATTCATCTAGAAATTGGTCTGGCTGCTACGGTGGGAGTATTTTATGCACTGACTCACTTTCTGATGGTTTGCGCAAGAATCACATGATCTTGCAAGTTTAGTGAAGAGGTCCAAGCAGGAACCACTGAGGACTTTGAGGATTGCCACATTTTCAGGGTGCCATCTTGTATCCTTCAAGATTCAAACTGAGGGATCTGGGGGTCCTTGTACATCAGTCTATGAAAGTAAGCATGCAGGTACAGCAGGCAGTGAAGAAAGTGAATGGCATGTTTGCCTTTATAACAAAATGAATCGAATATAGGAGCAAAGAGGTCCCTCTGCAGTTGTACAGAGCCCTAGTGAGAGCACACCTAGAGTATTGTGTGCAGTTTTGGTCCCCTAATTTGAGGAAGAACATTCTTGCTATTGAGGGAGTGTAGCGTAGGTTTACAATGTTAGTCCCGGGATGGTGGGACTGTCATATCCTGAGAGAATGGAGCAGCTGGGCTTGTACACTCTGGAGTTTAGAAGGATGAGAGGGGATCTCATTGAAACATATAAGATTATTAAGGGCTTGGACATGCTAGAGGCAGAAAACCTGTTCCCGATGTTGGGGGAGTCCAGATCCAGGGGCCAGAATAAGCCATTTAGAACAGAGACGAGGAAACACTTTTTCTCACAGATAATGGTGAGTCTGTGGAAATCTCTGCCTCAGAGGGCAGTGGAGGCAGGTTCTCTGGATGCTTTCAAGAGAGAGCTAGATGGGGCTCAGTCTCAGGGGATATGGGGAGAAGGCAGGAACGGGGTACTGATTGGGGATGATCAGCCATGATCACATTGAATGGCTGTGCTGGCTCAAAGGGCCAAATGGCCTACTCCTGCACCTATTGTCTATTGTCCATTGTCTTGTTTTAGGGCAAGATATCCCACAACAGGTCACAAGTAGATGCTTTTGCACTTGCTCTCCATTTTGCCCTGAACCATCTGGATAACTGAAACACATTCACATTGACTACTGCTTGGCATCCAACACAATCACCTGCTCTAAAGTTTTAGCTAAGGTCCAAGATCTATACCTTTTTGCAACTGAATCCTTGACTTGCTCATTAGCAGATCAAAATCAATGCAGATCGGTGATATCATCCCCCTCACTGACATTAACACAGGTGTACCTCAAGGCTGCATGCTGAGACCTTTGCTCTACTCACTTTACACACATGACTGTGTGTCTAAGGAAGCTCGATGCCTAAACAAATTGAGCATACAGGAGAGGTATATGATTGAGCATACAGGAGAGATATAAGCATCTGGTTGAGCAACGCCTCAACAATTATCACACACACATCATCAAGACTGAAGAACTAAATATTGACTTAAAAAATTTGAAGTTAGAAGGCCATATGCAGTTTTCATTGGTGGGTGAGCAGCAGAGAGATATGGCAGCTTCATTGACATTAAAACCTCAGATGACCTGTCCTGGACCCAGCACAGATGTATTCACAAAGAAGACTACCATCAGACAGGAGGTACAGAAACATGTAGTCCCACACTGCCAAGTAGAAATACAACTACTTTCCTACAACCATCAGGTCCTTGAACTGACCAACACAATTCTAATCCTATTTCATCGACGGAGCACTGCAGATGACCTCTTCCCTGTTGTCTAATTGTGTTCAGCACCAATGTATTGTTTTTTACAATCCCTTTCTTTTTACTGTTTTGTAGAATTTACGTGAATTTACGTCAGACTGAGACAAAAACATTATATATAATTTATTGGTTAGTGTTTTTGTCTCAGTCTGATTGCCTGTGATGCTGCTGCAAACAAGATTTTCATTGTACAGTAATTGTGCATATGACAATAAATTCGACTTGATTTGAAATTTGTCCCAAATGGAACTAATTGAGTTTTATGGTGTCACCAAAGCATTTTTATTTTCTTGCCTATTTGTTGTTTATTTTGTTCAGAGGAGCAGCAATGGTTCTCAATCTCCGGCTGTGGTTTGAAATTTGGCCGCAAAGGATTGAAACGGTGCCATGAGAGATTAAAAAAAAAATTATGGAAAATCCCTACGAATGTTATCAAAATGGTTGACGCGCTGCCTGCAGCAGTTGAGCAAGTTTCAGCACGCAAAGGATCGGCGGGTAGATTTCAGTTTCAATTTAGTTTAATGTCACTTGTACCGATGTACAGTGAAAAGCTTTTGTTGCGTGGTAACCAGTCAACAGAAAGACAATACATGATTACAATTGAGCCATTTACAGTATATAGATACATGATAAGGGAATAATGTTTAGTGCAAGGTAAAGCCAGCTAAGTCCGATCAAGCAAAGTCCGACGGTCACCAAAGTGGTAGATAGTAGTTCAGCACTGCTCTCTGGTTGTGGTAGGATGATTCGGTTGCCTGATAACAGGTGGAAAGAAACTGTACCCGAATCTGGTGGGGTGCGTTTTCACACTTCTATACCTTTTGCCTGAATGGAGAGGGGAGAATAGGGAGTGGCCAGGGTTAGACTCGTCCTTGATACCGCTGCTCGCCTTGCCGAGGTAGCGTGAGGTATAAATGGAGTCAATAGAAGGGAGGTCGGTTTGTTTGATGGTCTGGGCTGCATTCACAATTAATTGCAATTTCTTGCGGTCTTGGATGGAGCTGTTCCCAAACCAAACTGTGATGCATCCTGATAAAATGCTTTCTGTAGACGTTTGTTGAGAGTTGTAGGGAAATGCAAAACTTCACAAGTCTTCTGAGGAAGTAGAGGCATTGGTGTGCTTTCTTGGTCGTTTTTTTTAATATGGGTTGTCCAGGAGTAGTTGTTGGTGATATTGAATCCTAGGAATCTGAAGTTTTCAACCATCTCTACTTCGGCACCACCAATGCAAACTAGGGTATGTGTACCGCTTGGCTTCCTGAAGTCGATCTCCTTGTCTTGCTGACATTGAGAGAAAGGTTGGTGTCTCGACACCAGGACACGAGGTTCTCAATCTCCTTCCTGTACTCTGTCTCATCATTATTTGATATCCGGCCCACAATGGTGGTGTCGATGGCGAATTTGAAAATTTGAAAAGATCAGTAGGAGCATTCGATGTAATCACAATATTTATCGCGAGTCTGTGAGTTACTGAGTGATTCAATTGATTCCGACCAGGTTTTACTTAAGCGGCTGTCCCACATGGGCGACCTAATCTGCGAGTTTCAAAGAGTTTTCCCTCGACTTAAACTCGCAGCATGGTCGACACGAGGCCCTTGGAAGTCCTATGAGGTCGCTGGAACTCTCCTTCATGTTCGAGGGAAGTATTTCAGCATATTGAAAATTTTCCCGCAAGTAAAATTTGTTCGGCATGAGGTAATTTTAACTCGTAGTGCAGTGGAGTCAGGTCACTATTTACTTACAGGCACTCGAGGGCAGCCGTAGGCAACCTCCTTCACTGACCGGGCATTTTGATTGGCTCATTTTGAGTTTCAGGACCAAGATAAAATGCCCACTAAACTTTATTAAACTTCTTAAAAGTGTCTCCACCCCCTACTAGCCTCCCCTTCTCCCCCCTTTCTCCCCACCTTCTCCCCCCCTTCTCACCCCCTTCTCCCCCCTTCCCCCCCCTTCTCTTCCCCCTTCTCTTCCCCCCCTTCTCCCCCTCCTTCTCCCCCCCTTTTCCCCCCCTTCTTCCCCCCTTCTGCCCCCCCATCCTCTCGCTACCATCTGCTTTTCCCTCTCTCCTCTCATGTTGCGTGAGTGTTCAAAATTTGCAGTATTTCAGGTATGACGATAATAATGGCACCAAAAAAAAATCATTTATAATACGAATTGATGGTAACATTTCAAAATGCTTGATCTGTTGTGTAACCTCTTACACAATGTTAATATTTGGGTTTTCCACCCGTACACTCTTACATACCATCTTTTCCAATTTGAGAGCATTTCAGTAGATACCATGGCATAAAAAAAGTTCAGAATATCCATGTTAAAATGATAACATGATACAATTTTATAAGTTCTTTAGGAAAGTCGATTAGCATGAGTTCCTTTTTCTGAGCGCTTGCAGAGGGTATTATGGTTATTGTTGACCTTTTACTCAGACTAAATTAGTTTTATGATAGTTATTTCATTGGATTTTCAGATGTGAGCCTATCACTATAGTTTACTGTTAATACACTAAATTTCTTAAATAACTGATGTGGCAGGTCCAGTACAAATTGCTGGTGATATTTATTCTTACAAACTTGAAGCTTTTGACCACCTCCACTTCGGTCCCATCGATGTAAACTAGGATGTGTGTATTGCTTCGCTTCCTGAAGTCAATCACAAGCTCCTTTGTCTTGCTGACATTGAGGGAGAGGTTGTTGGCTTTGCACCAAGTTACACAGTTCTTGATCTCTTTTTTGTACTCGGTCCAGTCATTATTCGATATCCGGCCCACTATGGTGGTGTTGTCTGCAAACTAGATTGAGTTAGATTGGTATTTGTTATATCTATACATAACTAAAGCTCTGATCTTGTGCTCTTCCAGTTTGCACGTTTTTTCTATGTGCGCAAAAACGGTTTGTGATAGTGCTACAATTTTCGGCAGTTCACTCACCGTTCTCCTGTGCTGCGAGTGCAACACGTTTCATTCTGATTGGTGGTATATTGTAAAATTGCGAGGTTTAAAAATAGTAAAAAACCACACGTGCGCAGATCAATCTCCTCTCCTGCCAGTCAGTGCGGCACGGATTGGTCTCTTCTTCTGTCACTCCGTGGGACAGTCCGCCTCTTCCTGTGCCATCACGTCTTTACTTGAGCTGAAGGAGGCTGTGGGTGGCTGGCGGATGTCTCCAACTCGACACAATTTTTGGAGGGACCAGAAACGGCGCGGCGATGTCGGAAAGTGGTGAATCTGATCCCAGTGGAGGAGAGTGTCCAGCACCCGCTGTGAGTCTCAAACGCACTGCCATCGCAACGTCCCACAACTCCAGCCCCTCCCCCTCTGGTCCACCTCACTGACTCCTGCACCCTTCCCCCGTGATACCCCTTCTTCCCATGGCTCTTCCCCCATCTTTTCTCCGAGCTCTCCCCCCCCACCCCCACACCTCCCTCCCGCCTATACGCCAGCTGCTGGTGCTTCCGAGCTGATCCGAGGCCTGGCTCTAAGGGCGCCGATGACTGATGCTCCTCCAGGGCACGCAAGAAGGGAGAGGTGCGGCAACCTCGAGATCCTGGGGAGGGAGATTGGGGGAGGAGAGGGGATACAGGGAGAGGAGGGGAGTAGGGAGGGGAGAGGTGTTTAGAAGGAGGCCGAGGGAGTGACTGAGAGTAGGGGAAAGAAGAGGTGAGGGAGAGATTGGGGAGGGTAGAAGGAGAGCGAAGTGCATAAACTCACAAGGCCTAGGAGCAGAATTAGGCTATTTGACCCATCGAGTTTACTCCGCTATTCAGTCGTAACTGAACTATCTTTCCTTCTCAACCCCATTCTTCTACCTATTCCCCATAACCTTGGACCCTCTTACTAATCAACAGTCTGTCAATCTCCACAACCATCTGTGACAATGAATATCACAGATTAAGCACCCGCTGACTAAATAATGTTTTCCTTTTCTCCTTTCTGAAGGTATGTACTTTTATTCTGAGGCTCTGCCCTATGGTCCCAGACTCTCTCACTGGTGAAAACATCCTCTCCACATCCACTCTATCCAGGCCTTTCACTATTCAGTAATTTTAATGAGGTCCCTCCTCATTCTTCTAAACTCCAGTGAGTACAGGCCTAGGGCTGTCAAACGATCATCATTGCTTAATCCAATCATCCCAAGGATCATTCTAGTAGATAGTCCTCCTCAATACCAGTACATCCCTCCACAGACATGGGGCCCAAAAATGCTCATAATACTCCAAATGCAGTGTGACCAGTGCCTTATAAAGCCTCAGCATTACATCGCAGTTTATATATTCTAGTTCTCTTGAATTGAATGCTAACATTGCATTTTATATCAAAGTCACGTGAGTGACTACGTGAAGAGCCTGCCAGCCTGCACGCGCGTCAATACGTCGACGCATGGTGCAAGGTTTGGTTGGGGATGAATGTCGGTCTCCCCAGTGGTAAGTTTAAAAACCAAACAGGTGAGTACAAATGTTAAACTAATTCCAACGTTGACCTAGGTTGTTGTTATGGAGAAGCCTAGGGCGAAATGGAAACGGGCTGCTGAGAAACCAGCAGCAGAGAACCGCGGCAGTGGGAAAAGCCGTCGGCCGTCCGTTTCCACTTCGGAGTCGCTGGCAGCTGCGATCTACACAGCAGATTCGGCTCCAATAGGGAGCAGCTTGGCAACCCCGAGTCAGGGCAAAGCCAAAGCTAAGTCTGTAAGGCAGGTCCAATTGGACGATTCTGGACAGGAGGACTCTAGAACATAGAAACATAGAAAATAGGTGCAGGAGGAGGCCATTTGGCCCTTCGAGCCAGCACCGCCATTCATTGTGATCATGGCTGATCGTCCGCAATCAATAAACCGTGCCTGCCTTTTCCCTATATCCCTTGACTCCACTAGCCCCTAAAGCTCTATCCAACTCCCTCTTAAATCCATCCAGTGATTTGACCTCCACTGCCCTCTGTGGCAGGGAATTCCATAAATTCACAACTCTCTGGGTAAAAAAGTATTTTCTCACCTCAGTCTTAAATGACCTCCCCTTTATTCTAAGACTGTGGCCCCTGGTTCTGGACTCACCCAACATTGGGAACATTTTTCCTGCATCTAGCTTGTCCAGTCCTTTTATAATCTGAAGAAAGGTTTCGGCCCGAAATGTTGCCTATCTCCTTCGCTCCATAGATGCTGCTGCACCCGCTGAGTTTCTACAGCAATTGTGTACCCTTTTATAATTGTATATGTTTCTATTAGATACCCCCTCATCCTTCTAAACTCCAGTGAATACAAGGCTAGTCTTTTCAATCTTTCCTAATATGACAGTCCCATCATCCCAGGGATCAATCTCGTGAACCTACATCTGTCCCAACATCTATGGAAGATGTGGTTTGCCATCTACCTAAACTGGAGCGGATAATGGAACAAATGGTAGCACTAAATATGCTCCGTGCTACGGAGACATTAACAGGCGGCTCCAGCCAAATGCCTGTGGCAACACCTGGTTTCAGAGTTGCAGTATTCCTCCCACTCTGATGAGGGAGTATTGGAGATTTTTACAGAGCTGACAGATTATGGGGATGATAACAGAATATCTGAATCCCATGATTTAATGCATGATCTGCATCATAATGAAGAGCTACCTGCTGCTGGCATGGTTAAACCCTATATGGGTAAGACTCTTCTACACCGGCGATATCACCCCTATGTGACATTACCCCTAAGTGATTGAGTGGTCAGTCCATGAGAAAGATGAATATATCTCCAACATATTCTCAAGGGAGAAGAAAAATGGAGGATGCCGTATCATTCTTATGTGCAGTATAAACATTTTAAAATGGAAAATTTCCACACCACAAAGCAGCTGATTACTGAGCATTGTTTTATGGCATCCATAGATCTTAAGGATGTATATTATTCAGTTCCTATTCATAGGAATCACTGGAAATATCTGAAGTTTAGCTGGTTTGGGCAGTTATTGCAATTTAAGGTTTTACATAATGGTTTGAGCTCAGCCCCTAGGCTATTTACCAAACTTCTTAAACTAGTGTTTGCCCTACTCAGAACTGAAGGGCATATTATTATTGGTTATATAGATGACATTCTTATAGTCGGGAAGACGTTACGTCTCGCAAAGCTAGCTATTTCAGCTGCCAAACTTATCTTTGAGAAATTGGGATTTCTCATTCATCCAGCTAAATCCAGGCTCATACTGACAAGATCTATCTCTTATTTAGGGTTTGTCATCAAATCGGCAGACATGTCTGTGACCCTGCCCATGGAGAAAAACAAAATTTGGTAGAGGCTTGTTCAAATCTACTGATTAATGAGAAGCCATCTATCCGCCAGGTGGCAAGGGTAATTGGCAAGATAATGGCTGCCTTCCCAGCCGCATGTTATGGGCCTATGCATTATCGAAATCTGGAGCGTGAAAAGGATCAGGCTCTAAGACTCCACAAAGGCCATTTTGACAGACCTATGCAGTTGTTGTCAGAATCAAAAGCTGATATACAACGGTGGATTGCAAATATTCATCGTTGTTCAGGCGGCTCTCTACCTAGTAAACCCACAACAACACTGCAGAGTGAAGCTAGTGAACTAGGATGGGGTGCAACTAACACCATCTCTAGTTGTGGTGGTAGATGGAACAAGGAGGAGTTGCGCCTTGGTCAAAAATATGGCTTCAATTATTTGGAAATGTTGGCAGCATTCCATGCCTTGAAAGCATATTGTGGAAAGGTACATGGTGTGCATATTAGACTACATTTGGGTAACTCGACAGCGGTGGCATATGTAAATCACATGGGTGGTTGTAGACCACTATCATGTGATGCTCTGGCAAAAGTTATTTGGGCTTGGTGTCTAGATAGGAGCATTTGGATTTCTGCTGCTCATTTGCCGGGCAGATTTAATATGGTAGCAGATGCTAGATCGTAGATGTTCAATGATCGAACTGAATGGATGTCGAATCAGGCAGTATTCAACAAGATAATAGCTCGTTATGGAACACCAGACATTGATTTGTTCGCTTCCAGGCTTAATAATCAATTGCCACGATATATAGCCTGGCAACCAGACCCAGGGGCAGACGCGGTAGATGCATTTTCTATAGACTGGGGGGGGGGGGGGGGGGTGGGATGTTGTTCTATTCCTACCCTCCATTCTGCCTTATTGGAAGATGCTTGCAAAAAATAATGCAAGACAACGCATCAGGTATTTTAGTAGTTCCTAATTGGCCTACACAACCATGGTTTCCATTATTAAAAAGGATTATTAAAGGAACCACCCATGGTTGTTCACAGGCATAAGCATATGTTAATTCAGCCTGTCGCTCGGGAGCCTCATCCTTTGCATGATCGCATCGACTTAATTAATTTGCAGAATTTAAGAAGGCCTTTCGTGGGGCTAGGATTATCCAACCGGACAGCTGACGTAATAACTGCAGCTTGGCGAGATGGCACAAGGAAGCAGTACTGCTCATACATCAAACAATGGGAGCAGTTTTGTAAGAAGGCACATGTAAATTATTTTACGGTGGATATAGCCGATGTGTTAGAGTTTCTTTCAACTTTATATTTTGAAAAAGAGTTAAGTTACAGTGCTATTAACACTGCTCGTAGTGCCTTATCATCATATTTAGTGCTCAGGTCTGGGCATTAAACTGCGGGCACTCACCCATTGGTATCTAAATTCATGAAAGGTGTTTTTAATAGAAACCCTCCAAAGCCTAGATATCATGAGGTATGGAATGTTAAGATAGTGTTAAGTCTGCTTCGCAATTTGGCACCAGCCGCATCGTTATCTTTGGCCCAGCTCACCCACAAACTGGTAATGCTTATGGCTCTCGTTTCTGCTCAACGAGTTCAATCTGCAGAAACAGCGACTGGATAACACGGTTACATCTGACAAAAAAGTGATCTTTTATATAGATGAATTAATAAAGCAGAGCAGGTCAGGTGCGTTGGGATACAACTTGGAGCTGTTGCCGTACCCACCAGATCGAAGATTGTGTGTGGTTACCTATGTTAAGAAATACATCGAGGTTACAAAAAACCTTCGAGGTAGCGAACAGGCTGTCTTCACAAGTTATAAAAAGCCACACAAAAAGGTAACGGTGCAAACCATTTCTAGGTGGATAAGATGCGTGTTAGCAGATGCGGGAGTGGATACCGATATTTTCAAATCTCACTCTACCAGGGCTGCAGCTACCTCGGCAGCAAATAAAATGAAGGTTCCGCTGGACCACATTCTTGCGACACCAGGATGGGCCGATGAGCGCACTTTTCAGAAGTTTTACAATAAACCAGTTAACAGGCCTGGTTTATTTGCTCATAGAATTGTACGTTGCGTTGATAAGACGAGTATTTATCCCTGATGTAAAGGGATTGCTTCTATTAAAGCATGTACATGTTTGTGAACTAACATCATGTTTCCATGAAGTATGTTTCTTTCAACCATGTATGGTTGATTGGTGCGGTGTGTCCACATATAGACTGGTTCACTGCATGAAACAGAGCTTTGAAAGCTTCATGTAGTCACTCACGTGACTTTGATATAAATAGAAAGATTAAACGAAAACTTACCGTTTGAAGTTTGATCTTTATTTTATGAGAAGTTGAAGTGAGAGATTACGTACCCTCCACTCCTAACCCTGATTCTCATAAAGACCATCCGGTAAGTCTAAGGTCATTAATCTTTCTATAGTTTAAGTTCTGCAACTAGTCTGTGGTTTCATACAGTTGCTCTGAAGATTGACGAGCATGTGGGCTGGCGGGCTCTTCATGTATTCCCTCTCTTCAACTTCTCATAAAATAAAGATTAAACTTCAAACGGTAGGTTTTCGTTTAATCTTTCTATTTGCCTTCCTTTCTATCAATTCAACTTGCAAATTAAATATTGGGAATCCTACACCAGCACTCCCAAGGCTCTTTGCACCTCCGATTTCTGAATCCTCTCTCTAATTTGAAAATAGTCTATGACTTTATTCCTACTACCGAAATGCATGACTCCACACTTTCCATCTGCCACTTCTTTATCCACTCTTTCAACCTGTCCAGTCCTTCTGCAGAGTCCTTGCTTTCTCTGCATTACCTACCCCTCCTCCTATCTTGGTATCATCCACACACTTGGCCACAAAACCTTCAATTCCCTCATCCAAATAATTGATATACAATTTGAAGAATTGCAGCCCAAACTCCATGAGTCACTAGCAGCCAACAAGAAAAAGCCCCCTTTATTTACACTCTTTGCCTTCTGCAATTCAGCCAACCTTCTATCCATGCTAGTATCTTCCCTCTAATATCAGCTTGTTTAGCAGCTTCTCGCGGGGCACCTTATCAAAGGCCTTCTGAAAATCCAGACAAACAACATCCACTGACTAAAGAAGGGGCTCGACCCAAAATGTCACCCATTCCTTCTCTCCATAGATGCTGCCTCACCTGCTGAGTTACTCCAGCATTTTGTGTCTACCTTCCACTGACTCTCCTTTGTCTATTTTGCTATTTACTTCCTCAAAGAATTCAAACAGATTTATCAGGCAAGATCTTCCTTTCACATAACCATGCTGATGATGGTCTATTTTATGATGTGCTTCTAAGTACTCAGAAACCTCATCCTTAACAATGGATTCTGAAATCACACAACCACTGGTCAGGCTATAGTTCCCCTCTTTTGCTATGCTCACTTCTTGAACAGTGGGGTGTCAGAACGTCCGGGTGCAGTACCTATCATTTAAATGAGGCCTAAAAACACTGTTGTTTACTGTAGCTTTTCCATAACCCAACATGCAGATAATCTTAACCTTCTAATCTTATCCCTTTTATGTGCAATAACATCGTTTTATTGTTTTGTAATTTTTGATTATTGGCTATTTTGTTGTCCTGTGTTGTATGGTTGTTCTGCTGTCTTTTTATTATGTTATTCTTTTGTTTCTTTTGTAAAGCACTATGAATTGCTGCTTGTACGAATGGTGCAATATAAATAAATTTGCCTTGCCTTGCCTACCTTTGGTCCAGGTGCAGCACCGGAAGGACCATGTTGGGGAACTGGAGAAGCAAGTGGATGACCTCAGATTCATCCGAGAGGCTGAGTCGTTCCTCGACGAGTCCTACAGCAAGATTGTTGCACCAAAGGTACTGGAAGAGGGAAGGTGGGTGACAGTGAGAAACGGAAGTAAACATGGAATGCACAGGTCCCTGGGTGTTGAACCTCTTGTGAACAGGTTCGCACTGGCTTGCGATGCAAAAAGTGCTGTTGAGCCAAAACCAAGGAGGCTGTCGTCAGGCAATGCAGTGGTGATTGGAGACTCCATTGTGAGAGGTACGGACAGGGGTTTCTGTGGCAACAGACGGGATTCGAGGATGATGTGCTGCCTCCCGGGTGCCAGGATCCAGGATGACACGGACAGAGTGCAGAAAATCCTCAAGGGCGAAGGTGAACAGCCGGAAGTTGTAGTGCATGTTGGCACAAACGATGTCGGAAAGAAGGGGATGAATATTCTGAAACGTGATTTTACAGAGCTCAGAAAGGTGCTGAAAAGCAGGACCTGGGTGGTTATCTCTGGTTTGCTTCCAGTTCCTTGTGCTGAACAAAGGGGATTATGAGAGGTTCTTCTGCAGTTGTATAGGGCTCTGGTAAGACCACATCTGGAGTATTGCGTACAGTTTTGGTCTCTTAATTTGAGGAAGGACATCCTTGTGATTGAGGCAGTGCAGTGTAGTTTCACAAGATTGATCCCTGGGATGGCGGGACTGTCATATGAGGAAAGATTGAAAAGTCTAGGCTTGTATTCACTGGAGTTTCGAAGGATGAGGGGGGATCTTAATAACCATATAACCATATAACAATTACAGCACGGAAACAGGCCCTCTCGGCCCTTCCAGTCCGTGCCGACCATTTGTTTTCCCCTAGTCCCATCTACCTGCACTCAGACCATACCCCTCCATTCCCTTCACGTCCATATACCTATCCACTTTACTCTTAAATGTTAAAATCGATCCTGCCTCCACCACTTCTGCTGGAAGCTCATTCCACACAGCCACCACCCTCTGAGTAAAGAAGTTCCCCCTCACGTTACCCCTAAACTTCTGTCCCTTAATTCTCATGTCATGCCCTCTTGTTTGAATCTTCCCTACCCTCAATGGGAAAAACGTATCCACATCAACTCTGTCTATCCCTTTCAATCATTTTAAAGACCTCAATCAAGTCCCCCCTTAACCTTCTGCGCTCCAAAGAATAAAGACCTAACTTGTTCAACCTTTCTCTGTAACATAGTTGGCTGGAACCCTGGCAACATTCTAGTAAATCTCCTCTGTACTCTCTCTATTTTGTTGACATCCTTCCTATAACTAGGCGACCAAAATTGTACACCATACTCCACAATTGGTCTTACCAATGCCTTGTACAATTTTAACATTACTTCCCTACTCCTATATTCAATGCTCTGATTTATAAAGGCCAGCACACCAAAGGCTTTCTTTACCACTCTATCTACATGTGATTCCACCTTCAGGGAACTATGCACAGTTATTCCTAGATCCCTCTGTTCCACAGCATTCCTCAATTCCCTACCATTTACCATGTACTTCCTATTTTGATTTGTCCTGCCAAGACGTAGCACTTCACACTTAACAGCATTAAACTCCATCTGCCATCTTTCAGCCCACTTTTCCAAATGGCCCAAATCTCTCTGTAGACTTTGAAAATCTACTTCATTATCCACAACACCACCTATCTTAGTATCATCTGCATACTTACTTATCCAATTTTCCACCCCATCATCCAGATCATTGATGTACATGACAAACAACAGTGGACCCAACACATATCCCTGAGGCACCCCACTGGTCACCGGCTTTCCAACCTGACAAACAGCCATCCACCATTACTCTCTGACATCTCCATTCAGCCACTGTTGAATCCATCTTGCTACTCCGCCATTAACACCCAAAGATTGAACCTTCTTAACCAACCTTCCATGGGGAACCTTGTCAAAGGCCTTACTGAAATCCATATAGACAACATCCACTGCTTTACCCTCATCAATTTCCCTAGTTACCGCTTCAAAAAATTCAAGAAGGTTTGTCAAACATGACCTTCCAGGCACAAATCCATGTTGACTGTTCCTGATCAGACCCTGTTTATCCAGATGCTTATATATATTATCTCTAAGTATCCTTTCCATTAATTTGCCCACCACTGACGTCAAACTAATAGGTCTATAATTGCTAGGTTTATTCTTTGAACCCTTTTTAAACAATGGGATTCAAGTTTCTTGATCACTGGGACCTCTTTTGGGGAAGGCATAATCTGTACACAAAGGACGGGTTGCACTTGAACCCGAGGGGGACCAATGTCCTGGCAGGGAGATTTGCAAAGGCTACTGGGGAGACTTTAAACTAGAAAGGCTGGGGGGAGGGACTCGGGTAGAGGGGGCTAGGGGTCAGGGTGTGGGGCAAGAGGCAGAGAAGGGAAGCACTCGGATCCAAAATGTAGGAAGATGAAAAAGATAATAGACAGAGAATAAGGGATGGTGGGTTTCTAAAATGTGTATATTTTAATGCTAGGAGCATTGTAAGTAAGGTGGATTAACTTAGAGCCTGGATTGACACCTGGAAATATGATGTTGTGGCAATCAGTGAAACATGGTTGCAGGAGGGCTGTGATTGGAAACTAAATATTCCAGGATTTCGTTGCTTTAGGTGTGATAGAATTGGAGGGTCCAGAGGGGGAGGTGTTGCATTGCTTGTCAGAGAAGATATTACAGCAGTGCTTTGGCAGGATAGATTAGAGGGCTCGTCTAGGGTGGCTATTTGGGTGGAACTGGGAAGTGGGAACGGTGTAGCAACACTTTTAGGGGTGTATTATAGACCGCCAAATGGGGAGCGAGAATTGGAAGAGCAAATATGTAAGGATGCTTATATGTGGTCACATGTAAATATGGTCACATGTAAATATGTACAGGATAGTTTTTTGCAGCAGTACATAGAGGTATCGACCAGAGAAGGGGCAGTGCTGGACCTCCTGTTAGGAAATGAGGCAGGTCAGGTGACGGAGGGATGCGTTGGTGAGCACTTCGGGACCAGTGATCACAATACCATTAGTTTCAATATAATTATGGAGAGAGTCAGAACTGGACCTAGGGTGGAGATTTTTGATTGGAGAAAGGCTAACTTTGAGGGAATGCGTAAGGATTTTAAAGGAGTGAATTGGGACACTTTGTTTCATGGGAAGGATGTAGAAGAGAAATGGAGGACATCTTATAGAAACATATTAAATTATTAAATGACGGGACAAGCTAGATGCAGGAAAAATGTTCCCAATGTTGGGTGAGTCCACAACCAGGGTCTACAGTCTTAGAATAAAGGGAAGGCCATTTAAGACTGAGGTGAGAAAAAACTTTTTCATCCAGAGAGTTGTGAATTTGTGGAATGCTCTGCACATTCATTGCGATCAGCCATGATCGCAATGAATGGCAGTGCTGGCTCGAAGGGGCGAATGGCCTCCTCCTGCACCTATTTTCTATGTTTCTATGTAATTGACAATTTATGAACAAAGACTTGCAGAAATTTGTTTTAAGAGTTGAAGAGGAGGTATGTATAGGAAAGAACTGCAGATGCTAGTTTAAATCAAAGGTAGACATAAAATGCTGGAGTAACTCAGCGGGTCAGGCAGCATCTCTGGAGAGAAAGAATGGGTGAAGTTACGGGTCGAGACCCTTCATCAGACTGATATCAGGGGAGTCGGTGGAACAAAGATCGAATGTAGTCAGAGGCAGTAAGACTGTGGGAGAACTGGGAAGGGGGAGGGGATGGAGAGAGAAAGCAAGGGCTATCTGATGTTAGCGAAGTCAATGTTCATACTGCTGGGGTGTAAACTACCCAAGCGAAATATGAGGGGCTGTACCTCCAAATCGCTCTGACAGTGGAGGAGGCTCAGGACAGAAAGGTCAGATTGGGAATGGGAGAGGGAGTTGCAGTGCCTATCCACCGGGAGATCAGGTAGGTTAAGACGGACTGAGCAGAGGTGTTCAGCTAAATGATCACCGTGCCTGTGCTTGGTCCCGCCAATGTAGAGAAGTCAATACCTGAAACAGCGGATACAGTAGGTGAGGTTGGAGGAGGTGCAAATGAACTGCCTCACCTGGAAAGACTGTTTGAGCCCTTGGGTGGAGTCGAGGGGGGATGTAAAGGGATAGGTGTTGTATCTCCTACGGTTGCAGGGGAAAGTACCTGGGGAGGAGGTGGTTTGGTGGGAAGGGACGAGTTGACCAGGGAGTTGCGGAGGGAATGGTCTCTGTGGAAAGCAGATAAGAGTGGAGATGGGAAGATGTGGACAGTAGTGGGATCCCGTTTGTGGTGATGAAAATGTTGGAGGATTATATGCTGTATGTGACAGCTGATGGGGTGGAAGGTGAGGACAAAGGGGACTCTGTCCTTGTTACAAATGGGGAGAGGGGGAGCAAGCCCAGAGCTCTGGGATATCGAGGAGACCCTAGTGAGAGCACCATCTATAATGGAAGAGGGGAACCCCTTTTCCTAAAGACCAGGACATCTCCGGTGCCCTGGTATGGAACACCTCATCCTGGGCGCAGATGCGGCATAGACGGAGGAATTGGGAGTAGGGGATAGGGTCTTTACAGGAAGCAGGGTGGGAAGAAGTGTAGTCCAGATAGCCATGAGAGTCAGTAGGTCTGTAATAAATGTCGGCCAATATGTCTGTTTCCTGTGATGGTGAGATGTAGATGCATTTCATTTGCTAGAGCTTTAGCGGGTTTGAAATCAACGTCCTGATCAGGTGGCATCTGTATTCCAGGGAATAGGAAGCTCTTTTTTAAATTTCGTTTTTGTCGCTATCGATACGCTTTGGACGGCAGTGATCAACGAGTTATTTTACGATTGCTTACTGAAACTTCTTTTATGTTACCCGCTGTCATTTGTAAGGAAACACCATTTGAGGAAATGAGCCTGTTGCCGTTTCGGAGATTGGGTAACCAGGCAACAGTAGCAGGTTAGAGCAGGTTCTTCTTCTTGACAGGTTATTGCAGTTTTGTCCCACTTGTTTGAGTGCGAACGAGGACTGCGGGTGCGGGATCGCTGCCGCCTCGCATTTTCACTGCGTTGACCTTGAGGAGATTAAATCTCAGCAAGTTTCTCACCAGCGGCAAAAAACAGCGAGTTCACGGATTGCACATCTTCAGGGGAATTAAAACTCGCCACCATGGCGAGATTTATTCGCCAATTCTGCGTGTTATTTTGGAAAAACTGGCTTACTCGTTTGCGTCAACCGGTAAGGCTTTCTTTTTCCATTATGGATGCGAAGAATGCGAACAAATGATTTAGTCCACAATTTATTTAGTTTGTTGGGGGAATTTGGGGAACTTAATTCATGTTGCATTCTTGCTTCAGGTGCTGTCCCTGTCAGAGATCATCTGGCCATGTCTCCTGTTTCTCATTCTGCTTGGAGTGAGATTTCAACATTCCCCTCTTCAACGAGATAATTGTAAGTGTATGTAAAGTAAAATAGTTAACGTGCGTGAAATTCCTGATTTTGACACCAGCAGCTTTACTAAAGACAATCGGCAGCTTCCATTACTGCGCTGGTGGAGAGTTTGTTTTGTATACTTTAATATCTGTGCCCTTATTGTTCTATGATGCCCTTGATCATTGTCTCGGGGCTAGTTATATATATATTTATAACTAGTTATATATAGTTATTAGAAATGGCAATCGGAGGAAATCTGATTAAACGAGATTAATCAGAATTAATCAACTTCAAGTGATATAGTGTCAATACAGGACAGTGGTGCAGAGGTAAACGTTCGGCCATGATGTTGTTGAATAACAGAGCAGGCACGAGGGGCCGAATGGCCCAGTCCGTCCATTTCTTATGTCGTGTGCCGCTAGCGTTGGATGAAAAACAAAGAAAAGTCGGGTTCTGAAATCACACAATTTCAAAACAAATGACACATAGGGATTTATCAGCGATCACATGGGGACGTTAGATTTTGTGTGGGGATTTGTTAATTTAAATATTAAATAACAATCTTTACGCAGTCTAGAAGATGCATTATTTATCTGGATCGAAAGAGGAAGTCAATTATATATAATCAAGATGACTTATTTGGACTTGAAAACTGTTGTTGAATAAATATGTTTAATTAACTAGAAGGGAACTCAACAGTACCAAGGGAAGAACCTATTATGGTCCATGTAGGAAAACAACGGGGTATTGAAGACTCAGGGGAAGGTTCCATCGCGAAGGGATGCTGTTGAACGCGGCTGAAGTCGAGACCCTACAGCTGGGAGAAATAGGAAAGCAGAAAAGATTTGAAACCGGTGTAAATAAAATGCTTGGGGATAATAGGAACATAAGGATAAGAAAGAAGTGTGAAAGCTAAGATTATTGGCATATAATATGGAAATGTAGGGGGACGTTGGTAAGTTAGTTGCGTTAATTAGAAATAGTCCAATTAATTCCATGGCAATACAACCGGGAATCTTATTTTAACACGACTTGTTGTGAATTCGAATGTACCAGCTGATAGGTATGCTAGAGAGAGATTTAATGGTAGCATTCAAAATATAATTAATTGGATTAATTCTAGAAGGGAGAAAAATATACATGAAAGGCGTGATTTTAACTTCCCAATTATTGAACGGAGCTGTCATAATTCAAATGGATTTGTTGGGGAGAGAATTTATTCAGTATGTTCAGGAGATATTTCTGAAGCAATATATACATAGCACTTAGAAAATGAGTGAAAGGCACCCTCATGTTAGGAAGTAAGGTAGGATAAGTGGCCGATTTGTAAGTTGGGAAGCCTTTGGGACTATATTTCTGTAAATTGTAAGATAACAATGGAAAAATATGACTGGTTCACGTTATGTCCTAAATTGCGGCAAGACCTTATTGCATTAGATAGAAATGTGCAAAGGTTGATTGGGAGAGGCTCATAAGACACAAAGGAATGTCTGACATGGGAAACTGAAAAATGAGAAGTGTTGGGTTGGGGTTGGGGTGGGGGAGTTCAGGATCAAACTAGTCAGAGTGAAGGGCAAGGTTGGCTTAGGGAATCTTGCTTGATGAGGGATACTATGGCTCTGTTCAGGAAAAGAAGTAGGCATTCTTCAGGTATAGGCAGTTGGGATCAATTAGGTCCCTCGAAAAGCATAAAGTAAGTGGGAGCACGCTTGAGGAGGAAATTATGTGGGCAAAAAGGTAGCCCTGACAGATAAGATAAGAGAGAATCCTAAAAGACCACTTATTAAGTATATTAAGAGTAAAAAGGTAACTAGAGAGAGAATAATTCCCCATTATAATCCATCTGTGGAGCCACGATAAATGGTCAAAATCTTAAATGCATAATTCTTCCCTGTACTTGCCATGAAAAATGAATGGAAGCGAGTAAGTTCAAGGAAGAGAACAGTGATATCCTGAGGCACATTAACATGAAGGAGGAGGTGAAGGTGGCCTTCAAGAGCATAAAGCTGAATAAATCCATGGGTCCAGACCAGATGTATCATAGGACATTGTGAGAAACAAGGGAGTAGATTGCTGGGGCCCTGCCAGAGATTTCTATAACTTTGTTAGCCTTGGGTGAATTGCCAAAAGATTAGAGGGTGTCTAATGTCTGGGCGGCTGGAGTTAATGTGTGCCTTCACCATTCTCTCGCAACACTTCATGATGGTGGATGTCTGACTCATTGGACGGTAGTCATTAATACATGTTACCTTACTTTTCTACAGCAAAGGGATGATAGTGGTCTTTTTGAAGCAGGTGGGAACCTCAGAATAGAATAGTGAGAGGTTAAAGATGCCCGTGAATACCTTTGCCAGCTGCTGCACAAAAGGTCCTGAGGACATAGTCAGGGACTCCATCTAGACCGGTTGCTTTCCACGGATTCACTCTCAGGAAGGCTGTCCTTATTTCTGCCACAGTAATCATTGGTACAGGCGCACCCAAGGTTGGCAGGGCGGGTGGCATTTCACCACTAACCTTCTATTCAAAGCAGGCGTACAATGATTGATTTCATAAGGGAGAGACCATTGTTGCCTGTGATAGCATGCAATCTAGCACAGGATAGCATGCAACAAAACTTTTCACTGTATCTCGGTATACCTGGCAATAAACTAAACTGAACTGATACTGCCCACCTGTGGCCCATTACGGCCCATTACAGCCCATTATAGCATGCAAGTCTTTCCACAATCTACGGATATCCATGTCATTGCCTCTGTACTCCAGCTTAGTCTGGATTGCTGTGTGATCATATCATATTATCCCAGGCCCTAACTCCTTTATTGTGCCATTTTCACATCCCTCTCAATTCTCCAATCTTTCAAAAATAAAATCTAATCCTTCTGTAAATATCGCCAGTGATTTAGATACCCACTGGGTAGATAATTCTAGAGATATATTACCCTTTGTAAGAATAAATTCCTGCTTGCCAGTTTTTAATGACTGTTGCTTATCTTTTGACTGTCAAAAGATAAGCTCCCCATGTCTGAGATTCACACAAATGGCAGCATTTCAAGATCTACCTTTTCATGTCCACCTTAGGGTATTCTTTATTTCAAGAAGATCACCCCTCATTCTTCCAAATACCAAAGAATGCATGTCAAATATTTGTTGTTGCATGTGATAGGGCAAGCCTCTCACCCAGATTACCCCTTCAATGTGGGGATCCAACTGTGCAGTCTACCAGGTGTGGTCTCACCAAAGCCCTGTACAATTGTAACAATCTTTTTTATTTTTAACTGTCTATTCCTCTGCAATAAAGATGAAAATGCAATTTGCCATTCTAACCACTAGCTGCATTGCCTGCTAAGTATATGTATTTAACTTATGTGCAGACTTTTCATTTAGAACATAGCCTTCATTTTAATTCCTCTAATCAAAGTTCATGACCTTACACTTTCCCATATTAAACTCCATTTGTCAAGTTTTGGTTCGCTACCTCAACACAACTACATCTTGTTTCAGAGTCCACCTATCCTTACCACAACATATTATCCTGCCTGCTTTTATACCATCAGCAAACCTGGATATCTTACACTCGGCTCCCTTCCTTAAAGTCATTAATTTATTTATTAAATAATTGAGGGGCAAAGACTGATCTCCATAAAGGGGCAGTCCCACTGCGGCGACCTAATTGGCGAGTTTAGGATAGTTTGAAAAAGTGTCATGTAGAAGACCTCCTTCGACTATGTAGAAGACCTCCTTCGACTATGTTGAAGACTAGCTTCCACTACCTTCGACCACCCTCGATTACCTACGAATAACATGCAGACCAACCACAACCTACTTCGATTAAACCTACGAGTAAAAAAAAGTATCCATTTATTTTCCATGGCGACCTTTTTTTACTCGTGGGCATTTTTCAGCATGTTAAAAAATACGCCGCGACCTAGCTGAAGCCTCGAGTATGTAGGGCCTACTCTCGAGCACGAAGAAGAGTTACAAAGACCTCCTAGGACCTCATGTCGACCATGTTGCGACTATGAGTCGAGGGCAAACTCTTCTAAACTCGCCAATTAGGTCGCCGCAGTGGGACAGCCCCTTAACATTCCACTAGTTACATCCTACCAGTCTAAAAAAGTTCTAGAAAACCTAAATGCACTGCATATACAGATTCCCCTCTTATCAGTCTTGTTATATTCTTGAAGAACTCTATCAAATTTGCAAACAAGATTTCCCGGACTTGTTTTGATGGCATTAAGCTTCTCTAAATAACTAGCTATTTTCTCATTATCCTATCCCTGCAATAGAAGTTATCTACAGTTTCCCATAATTTGTCACCCTCCCTTCTTTCACAATGGCATGATATTCATGTTTTTTCAATCTCCTGAACTCAGTGAGTTTTGGAAAAATGGAACCTATGGTTCAATTTTCTTTGCACCCACTGTTTTGTAAAACTATTGAATGCAGGCCATCAGGTTTCTGGGAGCTTTCTACTTTTATAAATATAGAAACATAGAAAATAGGTGCAGTAGTCGGCCATTTGGCCATTCGGGCCATCACCGCCATTCAACATGATCATGGCTGATCATCCAAAATCAATACCCCCATTCCTGCTTTTTCCCCATATCCTTTGATTCCATTAGCCCTAAGCTAAATCTAACTCTTTTGAAAACATCCAGTGAATTGACCTCCACTGCCTCCTGTGGCACAGAATTCCACAGATTCACAGCTCTCTGGGTGAAAACATTTTTTCTCATCTGTCCTAAATGGCCTACCCCTTATTCTTAAACTGTGACCCCTGGTTCTGGACATCCCCAACATGGGGAACATATTTCCTGCATCTAGCGTGTCCAATGTGGATTACTGTCATAATTTTTTTCCTCTTTATTATTTCCTTAATACTCCACTGCTGTTTTCCCCCAAATTTCCCAGTTCTACCATCTTTACCCCTTCTTTAAGTTATGGACACTTATTTTAGATCCAAGGAGCTCACCCTCAATTTTTTTCTGGAATTCTACCATGTTGTGGTCACCCTTAGTAGAGAATACTTATTAATTCAACCTAATCATACACGATCAAATCTGCCATAACCTGTTCTCGGGTGGGTTCCATAATGTACTTCTCTAAGGACCAATTCCCTTATGCACTCTGCAAATTCCTCTTCAATGTAACTCAGTTTGATTTGTAAATATGCAAATTAAAATCACCTTTGGTAAGTTTAGTTCTTACTTGTTGTCGATATTTTCCCTACAAGACCGCTGTACTTCTTACTCCTGCTATTCCTCATGTCACTTATGTTTGTTTTAATTTTCATTATTTTTTTAAAACTCAATCTAATCTCATGACTAGCATTGTTTGATAAATGACTAAGCACTGGAATTATTGTACAAGCACTTACACAATACAGTTATAAATATCAGAGATGAAACGATGATAAGAAATCCTGTATGATCATCTCCAGTTTGACAACTTATTGGTTAAAAAGTATTCTGTTAGTGATGGGAGTGGTGAATTTTTCAACATTGGTCGTCAGAAATGAATATTTATATGGCATGTGTATTATGTTAAAATGAAGGTTCCTCTCTCATGGTTCATAAAGTATCTTCACCTCCGAATCAGAACTGCTCTTTTTTGTGCAAACATAGCATTCTTATTTGGTCATGAACTATTTATTTCTGCATGTGATAGTCAATTATTAGCTATAGGTTTGTGCCACAGATGTAGGTCCATGAAGAATTTAATTGACCTATTTCAAACTAATGCCATCTGTGGCCTTTATTAACCATATAATAACCATATAACCATATAACAATTACAGCACGGAAACAGGCCCTCTCGGCCCTTCCAGTCCGTGCCGACCATTTGTTTTCCCCTAGTCCCATCTACCTGCACTCAGACCATACCCCTCCATTCCCTTCACGTCCATATACCTATCCACTTTACTCTTAAATGTTAAAATCGATCCTGCCTCCACCACTTCTGCTGGAAGCTGATTCCACACAGCCACCACCCTCTGAGTAAAGAAGTTCCCCCTCAGGTTACCCCGAAACCTCTGTCCCTTAATTCTCATGTCATGCCCTCTTGTTTGAATCTTCCCTACCCTCAATGGGAAAAACGTATCCACGTCAACTCTGTCTATCCCTTTCATCATTTTAAAGACCTCAATCAAGTCCCCCCTTAACCTTCTGCGCTCCAAAGAATAAAGACCTAACTTGTTCAACCTTTCTCTGTAACATAGTTGCTGGAACCCTGGCAACATTCTAGTAAATCTCCTCTGTACTCTCTCTATTTTGTTGACATCCTTCCTATAACTAGGCGACCAAAATTGTACACCATACTCCAGAATTGGTCTTACCAATGCCTTGTACAATTTTAACATTACTTCCCTACTCCTATATTCAATGCTCTGATTTATAAAGGCCAGCACACCAAAGGCTTTCTTTACCACCCTATCTACATGCGATTCCACCTTCAGGGAACTATGCACAGTTATTCCTAGATCCCTCTGTTCCACAGCATTCCTCAATTCCCTACCATTTACCATGTTACCCAGCTATTAAAGCAAAGGATGATTATCCACTCAACCACTTGTCTCTGAGAAAGACCAAAAACAAGAGTCCAAATGTTACATAATGGACTACTGCTCCATTTCATAATCCTCGTATGCCAATGATGCGGTAATATTATTTTGCTTAACTGCATTTTCATTTAATTTTGTTCTTTTAATTTGGCAATGATTTCCTTTGAATAATGAAACTAAACATGATCAAACCAAAATCCAAGGTAATAATTATTTTACAGCGTACACATTGAAAATTTGTGAACAAGGTGATTGACATATATTAATAGATTTACATTAAATACATAAATCATTTGATCCGATGTCCATTTTTCTCTTTTATTTTAGGTTATGTGGAGCCACGGACTTTGCCCAATGGTGGACTTTACCCCTTCATTCAAAGTATTTTTTGCGACATTGGTTCTAGCTGTCATAATGTATCATTCACAGAAGCAAGGGACGTTACTCAAAAATCCAGGTATAATCTTCCTTTACAGTAAATCCAGGAAAGCTAAAACTTGAAATAAGATAGACATCTTGATTATAATATAATTACATTAAGATATGTAAGATTGGATATTAAGAGGTGAAATAGGAATGGAATTTGGATTTGAATTAGAAAAAAAAAGTTCCATATAGTAGAGGCACATTGATACATTCTGAAATGTATACAGTTGAATAAGTGGGATAGATTTCCTAGGCGGAGTATAATGCATTGCCTCCATTCTGTTATGTGATTAATGCTACTGATACTCATACTCATACTTACTTTATTAACCAAGTATGTTTTGCAAGATTCGAGGAATTTGATTTGCTATACATTCATACTAATAAAAAGCAACAGAACACAAAAAAAAACATTTTAACATAAACATTCACCACAGAGACTCCTCCACATCCCTCACTGTGATGGAAGGTGAAAACAAGTTCAATCTCTTCCCTTCTTCTGATGGAGGATTAATGACTTGTCAATTATGATCAATTTCGAACTGTTTTATTTTGGTGGTGGTGGAAAGAGATTGTAGATGTGGACCTTATTGGAAATGCTAGCACCAATACTCATCCCAGAACCACTTCAATCCATGGTATTTGAGTTTGCCACTGTTTAGCCGCGACCCTTTGCAGGTGCTTTAAGTCTTCTTCACTACTCGCGTTTCCATCCAACTTTCTATGATCAGCAAACTTGGAAATATTTAATTTTTCCGTTTGATTGAGATATTACTGGCCCATCAGCGGCAGAAATTGTCAGCAACACTGCCAACTGTACTATTCCTTATCCTTGACAACTGCAGGGTTCATGTTTCTGGAGAGTCATTACATATTCTGGAGAGTCATTACATAAGGGACAGAAGTTTAGGGGTAACATGAGGGGGAACTTCTTTACTCAGAGGGTGGTGGCTGTGTGGAATGAGCTTCCAGCAGAAGTGGTGGAGGCAGGATCGATTTTAACATTTAAAAGTAAAGTGGATAGGTATATGGACGTGAAGGGAATGGAGGGGTATGGTCTGAGTGCAGGTAGATGGGACTAGGGGAAAACAAATGGTCGGCACGGACTGGAAGGGCCGCGAGGGCCTGTTTCCGTGTTGTAATTGTTATATGGTTATATGGTTATATCCTGGCACATAGTAAACCTCTAAGTTCCTTTCAATGTCTGGTATCCAAATTGATGGGTTGATTTGCCTGTATCGCCACTCAATTCACACTCACCTTTCATTATATGGCCAGGATGGAAATGCTGGCTGTGTGAAAGGAGAAAAGTACAATGATGAGGCAGGCACATGGGAATTGAGCAAGAGGTGTTATTCCATCAATGGCTGGTGTACAGAAGAGATTGGTGGAAGAGGTGAAAGTATAAGGTAAAAGCTTCTGCCCTGTTGTAAATTTCGTAATGCCTGCTCCAGTTATAGCAAATATATTTTAAGATTCAAGATTCAAGAGAGTTTATTGTCATGTGTCCCAGAGAGGACAATGACATTCCTGGTTTGCTTCAACACAACAGAATATAGTAGGCATAAATAAATACAGAACAGAACAAATCAGCGTGACCATATACCAATGAATATATATTCCTGAACTGAATGTTGCAGATTTCAGGCTCCTGTGCCTTCTACCTGAAGGCAGCGGGGAGATGAGTGAGTGGCCAGGATGATGTGGATCCTTGATAATGTTGGGAGCCTTTTCGAGGCATTGCTCTGTTAATAATTCAAACATGGTTGCTCCTTGCCAATTAATTGATGCTATCTCCATTTGTGTATCATACATTCCTCCAAGAAGGTGGAATGTGCATCTGTGAGTGTTGTGCAATGCATTTTGAGATGTATCATTTATGATCAAATAGTTTGCTTTGTGTGCATGTTGTGAGATGTGCGTGTGAAACCTTTGGAAATGATAGGCATGTGAGGTTGTGGAACCAATGCTAGATATCAATATTGCAATGGAGAGTTTGTCCCTTTGTAGTGATTGAACTGTGGCAAATTGAATAGTTTGAACTCCGTGGTATGCAAAATGCAATTATTGAGCTTACTTTTGAATTCATGAAACTGCTTCTTCAGACTAATGAAGGATCCCGACCCAAAACCTGTTCATTTTCTCTAGAGATGCTGTCTGATCCGCTGTGTTACTCCAGCATTTTGAGCCTATTTATCGCAGAATCACTTGATGGTCACAGCACATAATGAGGCCAGTCGAGACAGTACCTGTTCTACGCAAGAACACTGCAACTAGTTCATTCATTTTCCTTTCCTGTCTCGGTATCCCCACAATTTATTTCCTTTCAGGCACTTTTCAAACTCTCTTTTGAATATCATATTTTATTATGCCTGCATGATTACTCATGGTTGTACTTTCCAGTCCCCAACTGCTACTGCTTAATAAACATATTTTTCTTCTTGTTACTTTTGGTAAAAGCTTTGGTCCTTCGTGTATAGATCCTTAATGCTTAACTCTGAGCCACCTCTGTGCATTGCCACCTTGAATGTGTGTTCTGAGCGTATCTCTGTGCACACTTTGAGAAGAAGACATATTTTCTCCTGGGACAAGAACACCAGTGGAGTTAGGGTTAGCATCAAGTAGTACCTCCAAAATGTGCCTTGACCAAGTACCTTCCTGGTCCACATCGGTTCCAGAACACCTGCAGCATTTTGTGAAGTCATCTGATGCACCTATCTTTTAAAATACAGCTCCAAGAGGCTGAGATGAAGTTCTGCATACTGGTTTTAATAAGCCACTCATGAACGTAGACTTCCTATGAGATAATAAGCCAACAAGCATTATTTTTTAGTACACTGTTACATTAATAATCTGGATTTTGCAGGGAAAGCATGAAATATCTGAGTTGCCATGTGCAACACACAGCAGTTGCAAACTGAATGCAGATGCAATGCGGAGTTCCCAAAGCTGCTGTCAGCTGGGTGAAGTCAGGCTGCCATCTGTGCACCCAGGTCTGATTCCTCGTGTCAAGTCAAGACACTTTTATTTCTATAGTTTATTTCTGCAGTTTTTTTTCTAATTGAGGGAAAATGCTGTAAGAATGCTGCAACCACCTTTATCGATGTAAAAATACCTTTAAATTGACACTTACGGCCCTGTCTCACGGTGCGAGTCCACACACGAGTGACCCCGAGTGAAAGAAAAAAAACAGACTCGTGGTTGTGTATGAGATTCCAAGTTTATGTTCAAGAGTTTAACCGAGTTCCCACGGGTATGTCTAAGTTTGCCGTTTACTTCTCATTTTTGCGATGTTCCAAGTTCGTCTCCCGAATTACCAAGTTCCTCTCCCGAGTTACTCTTGAGCCAACAATGTCTACCGACGCGTGGAAAAATCATCACATGCAAAAAGTGATGTCATACAGTTTTTTTTTCACTATAAAAAGACCTAGCCTGAAGAATTATCTCGACCAAACTATCCTCTATTTCTTTTCTCCAGAGATGCTGACTGACCAGCTGAGTTAGTCCATCATTTTGTGTCTCTCTTTGGTTTAAACTAGTATCTGCAATTCCTTCCTTCAAACTATTAGAGCAGTTTGTTTCAAGAAACAATCCTTCCAAAATTACATTCACAATTCAATTTGAATTGCATTTGTTCAAGGTCTGGCATCAATCATAGGCTATTTTTTTTGCTGGGAGGAACTGCAGATGCTGGTTTACACCGAAGATAGACACAAAATGCTGGAGTAACTCAGCAGGACATGCAGCATTTCTGGAGAGAAGGAATGGGTGACGCTTCTGGTCGAGTCCCTTCTTCAGACTGAAAAAACATTTCGACCCTTCTCTCCAGAGATGCTGCCGGCTTGGCTGAGTTATTCCAACATTTTGTATCCAGTAAGATTGTTTTATTCCCTTAATTTATCTCTCATCAAAACGTTGGTAAACTTCTAACAAAAAGATTAGGTAAATTGAATGTTAATGTTATTTTTTCCCCCCGACAGCAAGGTCCGTAGACCAGAGGGATAACAGTGTGTGTCTCTCTACTCACCCAGTATGTCCGTCAGAGCAGCCGTCCCACCGTCGTGACTCAAATTGTATAAAAAGCAGCGGCTCAAAACATTGCTGATTGGGCAGATCTGACCAGAAACCACCCCTTTCAGACTCGCCCCAGCCCTGGGACACAAAGGTTTCAGAGCCCTACAGTCACCCCAGCCCGCCCGCGAACCTCTGAATAAAAGGCAAAGCTCAAATTCTGCACCGAGGTCAGGATTGAACCCGAGTCTCTGGAGCTGCCAGGATGATAAAAAATTATCAATTAAAAGAATTAAAAGCAAAAGCTACTGATAATAATTTTTTATCAGTTAATAATCAGCTAATGCAACTTGAGAACATTTAATTGATAAAAGATTTCCTGTCTGAATTGGTTTAAATCTGGAATTTTTACCCATCTTTGGTATTTGCATAATGAGGTGTGGAAGGGACAGCTCTGACCTTTAGTCGTTCTTGTTTTGCATTCAACATGCATGTCTATTTGGTAATTTTTTTATCTTTATCCTGAGATAGGAGAAATAAACAAAAAGATCGCTATTGACATGCTCTGAGTCGTCATCTATCCATGCAGAAATTTCCACGCGGTTAATATAATTGTTAGCGACAGCTTTTTAAATCCTTCTTCCCCATTTCGTCAGAATAACCATTTTAATTTTGCGCATTGTTATTCTTGTTGCCCTGGATAAAAGATTTTTATCCCATAAATAAGAACCTATAATAGTGAGGTGTTTGCTTCAGATTCTTCTGTTCCTCTGATTCTCTCTGTGTTTCTATCTCCTGTCCTCCTCTCTCTCTCCTCCCCTCCCTCTCTCCCCCTCCCTCTCTCCCCCTCCCTCTCTCCCCCTCCCTCTCTCCCCTCCTTCTCTCCCCCTCCCTCTATCCCCCTCCCTCTCTCCCCATGGGCAATCACTACCAAAGTGTCTGCCCACACAGTCAGTACACCTATCATACACCTGTCTACCGTACTAAGTCACCCCAACTTCCCCCCATTCCCCCCGATTCCCATCCCCCCCCCACCTTTCCCTCCCAACTCCAGTCCCGTCCCGACCCCCTGGGAAACTGAAGGGAGCGACAATCAATTGCCACGGATACAAATAATGTCAGACACAAGAAAGGGCAGATGCTAGTTGACAAAAAGTGACACACAGTGCTAGAGTTACACAAAGACGCAGCAGAATTTTGGAAATCTCATCCCGTCACCCATTCCTTCTCTCCAGAGATGCTGCTTGTCCCGCTGAGTTAAAGAGTGCCCACGGTAGACTCACGAATCATTAAGGTAAACTCACGGGCTACTACGTTCTTACAACGAGTTTAAATGTTTCAAATTTTAACTTCAAGAGTAAATTTGACTCGTGGAAAACTTTAAACATGTGAAAATTTTCAAGAGTTAACAAGTTTCACGGGTACCTGTCGTTAGCGCCACGAGTCGCTAAGTTTCTTTTGAATGCTTCTTTTAGACAAAATATCTCAAACATTTGGAGAGCACTGTTTTGACATCTCCAATTAAGATGACTCGGGCAGTTGAACTGAATAAACATTGATATGCAAGGTACTGTATTTTAGTGATATACTTTGAAAATCAAAAAACTTGTGGAAATTGCTAACAAAATCATTTATCCTCTGAGGGTTGCAAGGTTTGGAAAGTTTAAGAGCGCTTGCCAGCTGTTAGTGTTTTAGTTTAGTTTATTGTCTCGTGTACCGAGGTATACGAAAAGGCTTTTTTGTCGCGTGCAATCTAATCAGCGAAAAGATTATACATGATTACAATCAAACCGTCCACAGTGTATAGATTCAGGATAAAGGGAATAATGTTTACTGCAGGATAAAGTCTAGTAAAGTCTAATTAAAGATAGTCCAAAAGTCTCCAATGAGGTAGATGGTAGTTCAGGACCACTCTCCAGTTGGTGATACAATGGTGCAGTTGCCTGATAACAACCGGGAAGAAATCATGAATGCTGCCTGATGAAATTGGGTTTTTTTTTTCACCTTTGGAAAATCATGACCACTCCCAGGTAACCACATTTTCATGGTAACCCAGTCACATTAAAGGCTAGAACTCAACTGTCAATGTTTTTTCATTCCTTCAAAGGATGTGGGTTTTGCAGGCCAGCATATCATTATCCATGCTGAATTGCCCTTGAGTAGGTTGTGGCGAGCTATGTCCTTGAGTTGTAGGTATACCTACAAGGCTTTTGAAATTCAATTGTGAACACCTTGAGGTAAAGAACCGGTAATTTGATTATTCTCTGTACTTCCCTGTTAGTCTTTGCTGATCTGTGTACAAGGACACACAAAGTGATTTTTTTTTTGAAGAAACAGATACCTCAGGTCTGTGTTTCTAATCCTGCTAGAGTACAAGCCATACTTCAATGCAAATGTACAATGTTCTCACTAGCTTGATTTGCTTTGGTTCGTTATGATTGTCACATGTGCCATGATGCTATGAAAAAACGTTTTTTGCCTGTTCTCCAGGCACATCATATCACACACACGTACAGCAGATAGTGCAAAAGAAAAAAATAAACAGAGTGCAGAATATAGTGAAAGCTATATAGTCACAGAGAAAGTGTAACAAAAATAAAGTGCAACGGTTGCAATGAGGTAGATTGGAAGGTCAGGAAATTCATCTCTCGTATATGAGAGGTCAATTCAAGAGTATGAATCTGGTGGTGTATTGTTTCCAGCTTTTGTATCTTCATCCTAACCATAGATGAAAGAAGAGTGAGACCTGGATGTGAGTGGTTGATTATGTTGGCTGCATTCCTGAAGCAACATGAAGTATGGATGGAGTTGATTGAGGGAGACTGGTTACCTGCTGTTTCCAGCATTTTTCATTTTTACTTCAATAAAGTAATATTAGATTGGGCTTTATTCCTGTAACCCCCCCAGTGGAAATTAGCAATGTGTCATAGATTGCTATGGAATAATACATTATATAGCATGGAAAAGGGGTCCTTTGGCCCAACTTCTCCATGCCCACCGAAGTGCCATCCTGAAATATTCCATTTGCCTGTATTTAGGCCCATATTGCTACAAACATTTCCTATCCGTATACATGCCCAAATGTCATAAACTTTGTAATTGGATTTGCTTCCTGTGGCAGCTTGATAAAATATTCAACAGCCTTTGTATGATAAACTTGCCTCTTAGGCTTTGACTCTTTTCCTCTTAAACTTTGCCTCTGATTGTAGACTTTAGGAGAGCTCCCCCTCCCCTCACCCCACTCACCATCAACAACCCCACAGTCACATATGTGGAGTCTTTTAAGTTCCTGGGAACCATCATCTCCAAGGACCTTAAGTGGGGGGGTACCATCGACTCCACAGTCAAAAAGGCACAACAGAGGATGTACTTCCTGCGGCAGCTGAGGAAGCACAATTTGCTACAGGCAATAATGGTCCAATGCTACATGGCCATCGTAGAGTTTGTTCTCACCTTATCCATCATGGTCTGGTTTGGCTCAGCCACCAAGCAAGACACCGGGAGGCTGCAGCGAATCGTCCGTAGGCAGAGAAGATTATTGGCTGCAACCTTCCCTCCATTGATGAACTGTCCACTGCAAGGGCCAGGAAGCGAGCGGGCAAGATCATCTCTGACCCATCTCACCCTGGCCACAAACTCTTTGAATCACTTCCCTCTGGAAGGCGACTCCGGATTGTCAAAACTGCCACAGCCAGAGATAAAAACAGTTTTTATCCACGAGTAGTTGCACACCAAGGCAAATTCCTTGAATGTGAATACTTGGCCAATAAACTTACTTACTTACTTAGTTCTCCGTTAAATCCTTTCCTTTGAATGCAGATGGGAAATGCAAAGGAGACATTGGAATAATACATTTATAAACAATGTACCTACTCTGCCATGGGTTGAGTAGTAGCCATGAATATACAAATACTCACCTTTGTAAACTATCTTGCTATTTCTGATGCATCATCAGAAATAAATAAAAGCTCATTTTAGACTGAAGAGGTTTAAGAAAACAATTAATCTCAGATACATCAGTGGGGATGTCAGTGAGGTTCACAGTTTGTAAAATCACCACATAAAATCCCTTGTAATATGCAACAGATTTATTCTATACCTTATTTTTGCTATGTCCTGCAATCAATACACAATTGATGGTTTACCATAAACGTAATATTCGATGTTTGAATAGACTGATAGAATCGCTGCTGCTCAGAAGAAAGCTATTCATTCCTAACACACTAAGATTTAGATTTATGTTTCAAAACAAACATCTCAATCAATTTGTCACAGGTCATCACCGAGCCTTACAGAGGGTAGTGGGCCTGATCTGCTGTTAACAGTCGACGAACTTGGAAAGCAAATCAATGGAACCATACAACAAGCAGCCAACCTACAGAGCAAAATAAATGAATTGTTTGGACCAACAGGTAACATAACAATGGCATATAAACTTTCTGACCAACATACTTACCTTAGTGACTAACGCAATGGACTTTTTTACTTCTGTCGATATTTAGACAATTGCCATCCTAAATGATACCAGTAGTAATTAGAAGAAATACTCTGATCGGGTGTGCATAATTGATGTTTGGCTAGAGATTTTGTTTTGGAGCATTTCTATATTTTAGAAAATGACATGGTGGGATAAGGAGTAACTGGATAGCGTTCGTTTCTTCACAGGTAAGTGAAGAATTAGCCTGGAGCCTAGGCTGAACAAGTTAAGAAAAGGTATGATCAGGTCAGGCTGTATCAGACATGATAGGCTAAATGTTCAGTCTAAATGTTCATTAAACTCTGCATCACCAGAAGATAAAGACAAAGGGTATTGAAAAAAATTAGGAAGTGCGTCAGTATCTGTGGAGAGGATAATCAAGTGATTTTCAGATCAATAACCCTTTTCCAGATTTGTAATAGTGAGAAAAAAATTGTGTGTCAAAAATTGCAGAGAAAAGGAGGGGTAAAGATAACAAAGGGACTGCCTCTCAGTGTGTTGTTCAGTGTGTCGTTGTTCAGATAACACTATGCCTTTGATCCTATCCAGGATCTAGGGGCAGCTCTGTGGCGCAGCAGTAAAGTTGCTGTGTTACAGCACCAGAGACCTGAATTCGATCCTGACCTTGGGTGCTGTCTCTACAGAGTTTGTACATTCTCCCTGTGACCACGTAGGTTTTCTATGGGTGCTCTGGTTTCCTCTCACATTCCAAAAACGTGCAGGTTTATAGGTTATTGGCTTCCCTAAGGATAGAATTAGTCTATAGGTGATAGCTGGTCGGCTGGGACTCGGTGGGTCGAATGGCCTGTTTCCACGATGTATCTGTAAAACTAAAACTAACTAGTTAATAGATAAATGAAGGCAGTTAGAAAGAGAAACAAAACAATCGAAGAAGACTAGAAACTGTAGCTGCTGGAATCTTGAGCAAAACACGAATGGCTACATGAACCCTGTGGATCAGGGACCAACGGGAGAGGGAATGGACAGACGATATTATGGGACGGGACACTTCTTCAGACTGATTAGTGTAGACTAGTATTGACAAAGGCTAGAGGTGAACAGGAGATAAAGGATGTCAGAAAGTGAGAAGAGGGGTGAAATGTAAAGCTGGAGGGAGGGATATGGGTGGAATTGTTAAGCAGGGGAAAGAGGGGAGATAAAAGTGAAATGGGGTGCGGGGGATGGGAGATGAGTGCACGAGTCATGAGAAAGGAGCAGGGTGATTGGGAGATAATGGGTTAATGTGCACTCACTGAAGTGGCAGGGATTACAGGAAAGAGAGGGAGAATGGGGGTTGGTGGTATTACTTGAAACTGGATCATTCAATATTCATAGCATTGGGGTTGTTAGCAACCCAAAAGCAATTTGAGATGTTTGCGTGTGTTCTCACTATGGCAATGAATGAGAGAAAGGTTGGTTTAGGATTGGTATTTTTATAAATCAGAGCATTGAATATAGGAGTAGGGAAGTAATGTTAAAATTGTACAAGGCATTGGTAAGACCAATTCTGGAGTATGGTGTACAATTTTGGTCGCCTAGTTATAGGAAGGATGTCAACAAAATAGAGAGAGTACAGAGGAGATTTACTAGAATGTTGCCAGGGTTCCAGCAACTATGTTACAGAGAAAGGTTGAACAAGTTAGGTCTTTATTCTTTGGAGCGCAGAAGGTTAAGGGGGGACTTGATTGAGGTCTTTAAAATGATGAAAGGGATAGACAGAGTTAACGTGGATACGTTTTTCCCATTGAGGGTAGGGAAGATTCAAACAAGAGGGCATGACATGAGAATTAAGGGACAGAAGTTTCGGGGTAACGTGAGGGGGAACTTCTTTACTCAGAGGGTGGTGGCTGTGTGGAATGAGCTTTCAGCAGAAGTGGTGGAGGCAGGATCGATTTTAACATTTAAGAGTAAAGTGGATAGGTATATGGACGTGAAGGGAATGGAGGGGTATGGTCTGAGTGCAGGTAGATGGGACTAGGGGAAAACAAATGGTCGGCACGGACTGGAAGGGCCGAGAGGGCCTGTTTCCGTGCTGTAATTGTTATATGGTTATATAGTTATATGGTAGATAAAATGATTAGCAACTGGGAGATCCAGCAGAGCCTGATAGACAGAGCACCAATGTTTGGTGAAACAGTAATCTAGTCTATGCTTGGTCATGCTAAAGTGAAGGAGACCATTCAGGAACACCGAATACCATGGATAAAACCCAATCATCTCCCCTCAACCAACACTCTCCGTCTGGTGAACTTGTCCCCAACCTTAACAACTTCTCCTTTGAGTCGTCTCACATCAAGTCAAAGGTGTTGCTTGTGCCCCTGCTATGCCTGTCATTTTGTTGGTTAACCATATAACCATATAACCATATAACAATTACAGCACGGAAACAGGCCCTCTCGGCCCTTCCAGTCCGTGCCGACCATTTGTTTTCCCCTAGTCCCATCTACCTGCACTCAGACCATACCCCTCCATTCCCTTCACGTCCATATACCTATCCACTTTACTCTTAAATGTTAAAATCGATCCTGCCTCCACCACTTCTGCTGAAAGCTCATTCCACACAGCCACCACCCTCTGAGTAAAGAAGTTCCCCCTCACGTTACCCCGAAACTTCTGTCCCTTAATTCTCATGTCATGCCCTCTTGTTTGAATCTTCCCTACCCTCAATGGGAAAAACGTATCCACGTTAACTCTGTCTATCCCTTTCATCATTTTAAAGACCTCAATCAAGTCCCCCCTTAACCTTCTGCGCTCCAAAGAATAAAGACCTAACTTGTTCAACCTTTCTCTGTAACATAATTGCTGGAACCCTGGCAACATTCTAGTAAATCTCCTCTGTACTCTCTCTATTTTGTTGACATCCTTCCTATAACTAGGCGACCAAAATTGTACACCATACTCCAGAATTGGTCTTACCAATGCCTTGTACAATTTTAACAAGGTTCCCTACTCCTATATTCAATGCTCTGATTTATAAAGGCCAGCACACCAAAGGCTTTCTTTACCACCCTATCTACATGCGATTCCACCTTCAGGGAACTATGCACAGTTATTCCTAGATCCCTCTGTTCCATAGCATTCCTCAATTCCCTACCATTTACCATGTACGTCCTATTTTGATTTGTCCTGCCAAGATGTAGCACTTCACACTTAACAGCATTAAACTCCATCTGCCATCTTTCAGCCCACTTTTCCAAATGGCCCAAATCTCTCTGTAGACTTTTAAAATCTACTTCATTATCCACAACACCACCTATCTTAGTATCATCTGCATACTTACTTATCCAATTTTCCACCCCATCATCCAGATCATTGATGTATATGACAAACAACAGTGGACCCAACACAGATCCCTGAGGCACCCCACTGGTCACCAGCTTCCAACCTGACAAACAGCCATCCACCATTACTCTCTGACATCTCCCATTCAGCCACTGTTGAATCCATCTTGCTACTCCGCCATTAACACCCAAAGATTGAACCTTCTTAACCAACCTTCCATGGGGAACCTTGTCAAAGGCCTTACTGAAATCCATATAGACAACATCCACTGCTTTACCCTCATCAATTTCCCTAGTTACCGCTTCAAAAAATTCAAGAAGGTTTGTCAAACATGACCTTCCAGGCACAAATCCACGTTGACTGTTCCTGATCAGACCCTGTTTATCCAGATGCTTTTGTATATTATCTCTGGTTACATTGAACACTCCTGGTTCCAAATGTACCCAGCACTATTCCCCAACTCTTTCTTTCTGCTGCTAACCATTTTAACTCTCCTTTCCTTTCCCATATTGATATTTTCGTCCTTGGCCTCCTCCATTGCCAGAGTGAGGTTACACACAAACTGGAGGACAGGAAACCTAATATTGCACTTAGATAACTTACAACCCAATGGTATGAACATTGAATTCCTCAATTTCAAGAAATTTCCCCCTCTTCTCTTTCGTGTACCTCCCTCCCCATCCCAGTGGACACACATTCTCCCACCATCTCCCACGCCACCAGTCATCTGCTCCTCTCCCCTCCTTTATACATTCATCTCCCATCCCTGAATTCCATATTTTATTTTGTTCTCTCTTCTTTCCCTTCCACTTCCCCATGTCCCATGTCCTATCTTTCATCTGGATTTACATTTCACTCTTCCTCTTTGCACCTCTTTGTCTCCTTTCTACTTTCCAGCCTTTGTCATTTACTCCACCCATCTGCCAAACATACCCCACTCACCTGTATCCACCTATCACTTGCCAGGCTTTGTTCTGCCCCCGCCTCTCTTTTCCAGCTTTCTTGCCTCTACTCCAACCAGTCTGAAGAAGGATCTCCTCTGTACATTCCCTCCAAAGATGCTGCCTGACCTGCTGAGTTCTTCCAGCACTTTGCATTTTGATCAACCTGTTGGAACTGAGAGATGCAGAATACAACTGTTGCTTGAAATTTGAATCAAAAGAGAATGCTAGAAAGATTAAGCAAATTAATCAGCACCAGCAAAAAGCTGAGCATGTTATTTGTGGGTGACTAGTTTTGGAACATATGTGGAAGGTTCAGAAGAGGAGATGAGGCCTGGAACAGATTAGCCATGATCATATTGAATGGTAGGGTTGGCTTGAAGGGCCAAATGCCAAACTATATTTCCTGTGTTTTGTGATTATATTAAAAAAAAATTTAAGTCCCTTCTCCAGCTTCAAGCTAGACTGATTGACAGGCTCCAGGACTGTCTACAGCACAGGAGGTTTTATGGTTTTATGAACGCAGATTGAGGGATTCTATGCTACAATATCTCTTGTATAAAGTTCAGAACACGTATAGATTTATAGAATAGGATTTCTGTCCTTGATCTGAATTATATTGAGGTCCTATGGTATCATTCATATGTTTTCATGCCTATCTCTAAATGTTGTTTTGTGCCTTACAAAGATTGCATATGTTCTATATGAGCTGATGTGGACTGCAAAGCAGTGCTTGACATATCTTATTATCTTTGTCAGGTGCATCTGTGAATCTTGGATCATCCATGGTAAGTGATTAAATTAGAACATCACATTAAAAATCAGTTTAGAAGTGCTAAATCGTTTAAGAACCACAACAGAACCCATCGGTTGTGTGACCACTTGAGGAATGATTGGTTAATACTATATTGAGTGATTTACCTTTGTACAGCAATGCTGCAGTAGAGAGAAGGAAAACTGGTATTCCTGATAAGTGACTCCTTTAGAAGTTTGTGCATGTGGGACTTCTGGCGGCGCTATGGAGTAAGGCAGACGTGCCGTTTAGCTCCGGAAAATTTCTGTAAAAACGGGGGGGAAAATTGGGACTTACCTGCACGACAAAGCTACTGGTTGCTTGCAATAAGCCTGTGACGTCATCAGGCGTGAGACGATACCGACGGTATGTATACACAACATACCCCCCCAAACCGAGAAAAACCGGTAGGTCTAAAGAAGTAGGCCCGACTGAAGCCTCGGGCTCAGGTTTAACAGCGTCCCAAGAAGGAATCTCAAGGAAGAAAAAGACAGATGTGGAAAAGTTTCCTCGCTCTACAATTCTCAAACATAATGGAAGAATTGAAAAAACTGAAACATAACTTTACGGATGAGTTGAAAACTTTTAAAAAAGAAATTAAAGAAGATGTCATTGCTTCTGTACATGAAGTACTGGATTCTTGGAAGTTGGCCATGGAAGAATATCTAAATCAAAAGATTGAAGAGGTAAATGGTAAATTGAATTTGATGGAATCCAGATTTAATTCGAAGTTGGACTCCATCTCTCAGGCACTAGAACAACAACATAAAACTGTAATTGAATTAGAGGACATTGCTGAAACAAGCTCTCAAACTAAAAGCAAGCTTCTCTCCGAGAACAAGCGTTTATCAGACTTATTGCATAAAATAATTGAAAAATGTATTGATTTGGAGGGACGACAGAGACGCCAGAATCTAAGAATTATTGGTGTCCGGGAAGGCAGAGAGGGGGATCGTGACCCCCGTGAATTTGCTGCAAATCTATTGAAGAAAGTTTTAAATCTGGATCAAGCACCTTCACTTGCTCGGGCACATAGAGCATTGAGACGCCACCCAAGGGCGGACGCCCCCCCAAAGACAACTGATAGTGAAGGTGCAATATGATCATGTTTTGGATGATATGATGAAGAAAATCGTTCACAGCAGAAATCTCGAATTTGAAGGAGACAAGATCAGTATATTTCGACATTACCCAGTGGAGGTTGCCAAGAAAAGAGCATTGTTTACAGACACAAGAAGAATACTTAAGAATATAAAAAACCTGAGATGTACCCTGCAACATTGAGAATCACCTATGACAAGCAAGGATACTACTTCACCAAGCATACAGAGGCCCTTAAATTTGCTAAGAACATCAAGAACATTGAGAATACTGAGAACATCGAGAGCGAGAGTGACAGAGGATTAACACTTAACACTTAATATACACCTGATGATACTGTATATTGTCACTTTACTGTGAAGAAATTGAACTTTAAATTACTATACTCAAGGGCTGTCTTGAATTTAGAATGAAATTCAGTTATTGTTATATAATATTTTGTTATTGTTATATAATATTTTACATTTTAGTACTAATTATTACTAATTACTACTAATCATAATTACTAATTATTATTAATTATAGTTAACTGGATCAACTTAAATTAGCTAAAAGGACAAATTATAAGTAATGTGTGATTCAGGCAATTTATTAATTTAAAAAAAAAAGGTTTACTCCTTGATACTTGATACTTTTTGACTAACCATGGACTAATATTTTTGTTATATGAAACTAATATTTTACTTTGAGATTATTAATTATTCCACTACTGGAATTTAACCATTGTTTCCTCCCCCCCCCCCCCCCCCATATAATGTTTTTTATTGAAATGAAGCTTTTCTTTCAAGGAAAGTACAGAGCTAGTAACATTTTTTTTTCTTACCAAAAGCTTACCTTAGATGTCTAGCCACATTAGGGTGGCTATCAGTAACTGCACTAATTATAGATGTAGTTTTTCTTCTCTCTTTTACACTTTACTAATACAACACTCTCTTATTTTTTCTATTTTATATGATATAATAATCATTATAATCATTATTTTGAATGGAATTATAAGTATTATTTAAGGAAATATGACCGAGAAAAAAACCAACAAGATCTAAAATTCATCTATCTGAGGTTCGGGTGTAAGGTATGGTTTAACATGCTGAATCATCTGCTCTATTATAGACCACCTTAATCATAAGATGCAAGACGTAAACGTGAAAACTGGGGGTGAAGGAATTACATTCTGTAGTTGGAATGTTAAGGGAATTAATGAACCCATCAAGAGAGGCAAAGTATTAGCTCATTTAAAATCACTTAAAACAGATATAATATTCCTTCAGGAGACTCATCTTAAAAAGGAAGCGCAACATAGACTGAAAACAAAATGGATTGCTCAAACGTATCATTCTTCATTCACACATAAATCTAGAGGGGTTGCAATATTAATCCGTAAAGGTATACCTTTCAAACATATATCAACTATAGCGGATATTGATGGTAGATATATTGTAGTAGTAGGCGAGTTATACTCAAAAAAAGTGACTCTCATTAATGTATATGGACCAAATATTGATAGCCCATTGTTCTTCAAGAGAATACTTAATACTATTCCAGAATGCACACAAAATAATTTAATAATCAGTGGAGACTTACATTGTACACTAGATTCTTATTTAGACAGATCATCAACTCAAAGAAAATCAAAATCTCAGTCAAGTGAATTTTTAAACTCATATATTAACACTACCAACATTAAGGATGTCTGGAGAATTGAAAATCCATCTGGACGAGAATATTTATTTTACTCACCTTTGCATAAAACATATTCAAGGATAGACTATTTCTTAGTAGATTCTAAACTTATTCCATTTACCTACAATTCGCAATATCATAACATTATAATTTCGGACCATGCTCCATTAACGTTTATGATTAAACTAAACGGAATGGACAAGAAACTGACTCAATGGAGACTTAATCCTCAAATTTTAAATGAAAAGGTATGTTGTGAATATCTTGTAAAACAGATTAATATGTTTTTCAAGGTCAATGACGAGCCTGAAATTTCTGCCTCCCTTCTCTGGGAAACATTTAAAGCATTTATACGAGGGGCATTAATCTCCTCCCAGGCATTTCTTAATAAAGAGAATAGGGCTAAACAACAATCATTGGAAATGGAGATAAGGCAATTAGACATAGAAAATGCAGGAGCACCTTCATTTGCAAAACATAATAAAATTGCAGCACTGAAATATAAGTTAAATAAAATAAAGTCTGATCAAGTAATAAAACTATATCAACATACAAAACAATTAAATTTTGAATTTGGTGATAAACCACAAAAACTATTAGCACGTCAGCTTCGTAAATTGGATGGGGGAAAAAACGATTCATAAGATTAGATTAGATAAGGGAGAAATATTAACACTCCCTAAAGATATTAATGACAGATTTTCACAATACTATCAATATCTTTATTCAACTAAAGTGACGGAACAATCAACAAGAATGGAAGCATTTTTACAGAAATGTAACCTTAAAGGTTTAGATTTGCAAGAGCAAGATCTATTAGGTGCTGAAATAACGATAAAAGATATCGAAGAGTCAATTAGATTAAAAAAAAATGGAAAGGCCGCAGGCCCTGATGGCCTAAGCTTCGAATTTTATAAAAAATTTTATGATCTGATTTCTCCACGCTTACAAACATTGTATATACACGTTTATACTCAACAGAAACTCCCGGAAACTTTAAACAAATCTGCAATAATACTTATACCCAAAACTGATAAGGATCGGGAAGACCCGGCCTCATATAGAGCAATAGCTCTCTTAAATACTGATCAGAAAATATTAACTAAAATCCTATTTCATAGATTGAGCTTAGTGATTAACAAATTAATACATCCTGACCAAACAGGTTTTATCCCAAAACGTCACTCATTTTACAATCTGAGACGACTATTTAATATTATATACTCAAATAGAATTGCTAATGCAGATCTAGCAATTATTTCGCTAGATGCTGAAAAAGCCTTTGATCAGGTAGAATGGTCATATTTATTTTCGGTGATGGAAAAATTTCAATTGGAAGTACTGTACATGGGTTAAACTTTTATATTCCAACCCAACAGCTAGAATACTAACAAACCAAATGTTATCAACTAAATTTAATCTTTCTAGAGGTTGTAGACAAGGATGCCCGCTATTTCCATTATTATTCGCTATAGCAATTGAACCACTCACAGAAAGTATCAGAGCTCATCCAGAAATACATGGGTACAATACTAAAAATACAATGAATAAAATCTCTTTATATGCATATGATGTATAAATATATATTACAAAGCCAGAAATTAGTATTCCAAATTTATTATATCTAATAACTCAATTTGGTCAGTTTGCAGTATATAGAATTAATTGGAATAAAAGTGAAATCATGCCAATAGCTAAACTCAATTTACATACACTACAACAATCACCTTTTAAAATAGTTGAGGAAAGATTTAAATATTTAGGTATTTATGTAACTAAGATGTATACTTCTTTATTTAAATCAAATTTCCCACCTTTACTGAATAAACTAAACAAGAATATTCAATATTGGAAAATTTCAATGTTCGGTAGAATTAATGCTATAAAAATTATCTTTTTGCCGCAATTATTGTACTTATTTCAGTCATTCCCGATATATATTCCAAATTCTTTTATTTAAAAGGTAGACTCTACTGTTACAAGTTTCATCTGGGATTATAAGAATCACAGAATAAGTAAAAAACATTTATGTAAATCAAAGATTAATGGAGGTTTAGCTCTACCAAATTTTCTGGGGTTTTTTTAGGCAATCCATATTAAAAACATGAATATTTGGCTGGAAGAAATGGACCATCAACCAGACTGATTAAGGATGGAAAAGGAGGACTGTTTACCTTTTGAAGTCGATTATGTTTGCACCGACAAAATTGCACAAAAAAACCTATAGGGAAAACCCAATAATACATAGTGGTACACGAATCTGGAAACAATTAAAAAAAGGCTTTAAAATTTGACAATATACCACTCTATTCCCTATTGTAAACAATCCCTTATTCAAACCTTCCATGCTGGATAAAGGTTTCACACAATGGAAAAATTATGGAATTAAAAAGATAGAACATCTTTAAAAGAAAGTCACTTTTATTTTATTTCAGGAGTTACAACAGATTTATGGAATACACTCAAATATTTTTTTTCAATATCTACAACTCAGAGATTATGTTAAATCAAATACACAAGATTATAGGAATAGGGAACCAGAATGTTTGAATAAGCATCCTAATACAGAAAAACAAACAACTTACATTTATAATATCCTTTTAGACAGAGAGGTACCATCGATGAAATCACATAGACATACATGGGAAAATGAATTAAGCCAACCCATAACGAAAGATATTTGGGACAAATGTTTACAATATATACATCAATGCTCGTTAAATGTCAGACATGCTTTAATACAATTTAAAGTATTACACAGATTATATTACTCAAACGTTAAACTGAATAGAATCACCAGACTGAAGAAGGGTCTCGACCCGAAACGTTGCCTATCTCCTTCGCTCCTTAGATGCTGCTGCACCCGCTGAGTTTCTCCAGCCTTTTGTGTAACCCTCGATTCTCCAGCATCTGCAGTTCCTTCTTTAACACTTTGTCTACTCCACTGCGATATCTCCTCAAGGTATGCCAAGACCAGTCTGAAGAAGCGTCTCGACCCGAAACGTCGCCTATCTCCTTCGCTCCTTAGATGCTGCTGCACCCGCTGAGTTTCTCCAGCCTTTTGTGTAACCCTCGATTCTCCAGCATCTGCAGTTCCTTCTTTAACACAGAATCTTTCCACATGTCTCTCCTATCTGCAATAAATGTCAGCATCTAGAGGCTAACTTAACACATACTTTTGCAAATTGTATAAAAATTAAACATTTCTGGATTGAGATTTTTAGAATAACTTCTGAAGTTATTAATACTAAACTGGATCCGGACTCAAAACTAATAATACTTGGAATATCAGAACAAACTTTAACAATTACAACAAGCCAAAGAAATTTCCTAGATTACAGTATAATAGTCAGGAAGAAATTAATATTAACATTTTGGAAAGGCCCTATAATTAAAATGTGGATTATGGAAATGTCGGAGACCCTACACCTGGAAAGAATCAGATTTGCCTTAATGGACAAACAAGAACTCTTTGTTAGAATATGGTCTTCTTTCATCGATGACTTAAAAGGGTAGATTGGTTCGGCAGGGGGACCTAACTGGAACTTGGACTCAGGATCAGATGAAAAGTTATTCTCTATATTCCTTGATCTTATCTCTAATGATGTATTAATGGTAAATTATTCCATTCCTTATGATTTTTTTTTTGATATATATTTTTTTCTCTTTTCTCTCTCTTTTTTTATTACTCTTAATCTATTAAAAAAAACTATTAGAGGCAGAATGATTCAATTGATAATATTAATAATGTATGATTGATGTACACGAAATACTTATACCATAATATGTGTTTGCCAATTTATTGCTTACCTCTATTAAAAATAATTTAAAAAAAAGGTTTGTGCATGTGGGCATGCATGCATTGAAATTGCGTTTCATTTTCTGAAATGAGAGTGCCATAAAGTAACAGAGTAATTCAGCATAGAAACAGGCCCTTCTGCCCAATTTGTCATTGCTGACCAAGATGCCCCATCCAACTAGTCCTACTTGCCTGCATTTGGTCCATATACCTCAAAACCATCCATATCCATGTACCTGTCCAAATATCTTTTAAATGTTGTTATAGTATCTGCCTCAACTACCTCCTCCAGCAGCTTGTTCCATATACCCACCATCCTCTGTATGAGAAAGCTGCCCCTCGAGTTCTTATTAAATCTCTCCTGTCTTAAACCATTGTCCTCTGTTTCTTGATTCTCTGACTCTGGGTAAAATACTTTGTGTATTCACCTTGTCTATAAATACTTAATTTTCTTAATTTTGTTAGCTAAGGCATGTCTGAAATGGTTCCTTGATGGACAGTAATTACAAATGTGTATGCATTTTTCTGTCACTACTGACTCCAATGTTATATTTTCTTGCTTGTAGAAGTAAATCTCAGATGCAATTCATTTTTGACAAATCTAATTAGCTTGCATTATATTAATAGACGGCTCTGAATGAAATGGAGAAAATCACTTACGTAATAGAAAGAATTCACAATGAAACATATACCTGGGAAATTCTGTTTAATCTTCCAAACCTGTTGGATGTTCTGAGGAATGAAGACTTTTTAAGCAGAGGGATTGGCATCATGGCTGAAATGCTGATGAATCTAAAAAGGTAAGGACATCAGCTGTTATAATAATTTAATAAACCATATTATTTGCTCAATGTTCAGAATAATTTATAAATCATTAATTGTGGATTGCAATTTTATTTCACCTAAATTTTTAGGTTCTCAATTGATTGAGGAGTAGGAAAAATTAGAATGTAGAAACTGGTCAGAGAATCAACTACATGGAAACTAATGTGGATGACGCAGTGACCTTAAACTCAGTTTTTCCGGATTTCATTTAAAGATTTATGCAGTGGATGCATCCTATCCTTAAAGTTACTTATGCTAGGCAAGGTCAACAAAGCTGGATGATGATAAACTAAATCAATCTCATCTACCTTCAAATGATCCATATCACTCCCTTCCCTGCATATCCATGTGCCTATCCAAAAGCTTCTTAAATGTCACTGTGGAGGTTAGTGTAGAATATGACACTAAGGTTGCAAGAAAAATAGTTTAATTTTAGTCAGCAGGATTGTATTTAGGACGAGGAACTATAATGTGGCAGGAACTGAGCCTGCTCAATCGGGTTTGGATATTAAACAATCAGTCTGACAATTTAGATGCAGAAATAAGAGTTGAGGAAAGTGGTGGGGAGGGAAATCAGGGTGTGATTAGCATACATATAAATGCTGATTCCGTGGTATATTATGTTCAATCAAAGGGAGTAAGACAACCCTGTCAATTATAGGCCAATTTGTACAATATGTCATAAGTGGGGAAGCTATTAGAAGTAATAATTCAGGAGTAGACTAATATGTAGAAAAGTATTGACCAGTAGGAGAGCCAGCATTCATTTAACGATTTGAATGACTTTTGGGGTAACAGGATGAATGAGGTCCATGCTGTTTATATTTCTATGAATTTATAAAATACATTGAATGTATTTGGTAATTTAAAGCTTGAATTTAAGAGAATGGAAAATTGATTAAAGGATAAAATGCTGAGGGCTCTGATGTATAGTATGTAGTAGAGTTACCTAGATTTACAAGCATCACCCTTGATATACATTAATGACTTGAATTTGGACATGCCTTTCATAATGTGAAATTTGCAGATGATGGAAAACTTGGTAACTTCTTTGTTTGAGAGTGAGGAAAATAGTAAATTCTTTTAAGTGGCCACAGGCTAGAGTGACCACCCATCCCCATTAAATCAAGTAGTCCCAGCCTCCTAAACTCAATTCCTGGTCCTGTGACAAATGATTGATGGGCAGTGTTCAGTGGAGGTGGCAAAAGTGGCTATGGGCTTTTCAGCAGAGAAGCCAGCAGTTGGTCAAGGTTCATTACGTACTCTCCCACAGCTTGGGATGATTGGTTGCTTTGAATGCATGCCCTATACTTTTGTAACCAGATCTGGAACAAACATTCCTCCCACATCCCAAATATGTGCTGTTAGCTAATTAGTTTCAGTATATTATCCTCTTGTATAGGTAGGTGGCATAAAGAATAAAGCATAAAGGGGCATTGATAAGCATGCAATAATAAATTGCTGGACTACAAGGAAGCAAGAAGAGGCCTGATGGGATTGATTATTCTGCTGGACAACGAAAACCTATGCAATAGTGGGTAATTAATAATCACTGAATTTATTCAAATTTGACACAGGCAGAATTTTGAATTATACGGATTTCACGGGTGATGGAGAGCGGCAGGAAAGTTAAATTGAAGCCAAGATCAGATCACCCATAAGTCTATCTTATTGATTGATGGGGCAGGCTCATGACATGCCCCTACTATTATTTCTTATGTTTTCATGTTCTAGCCCAAGGTTCTTTTAGTGTTTCAGATCATTAAATAAAGCATATCTGCTTTTAAAGGCTGAAGGGTGGATCATCTGAAGGCCTGGATTTATGGTGTTTGGTAAAAGAGCTATAGAAGATTTTTGGACAATCTCCTTATGCCATGAACCTTGAGAAATGTGCTGCTTGTTAAGCTGGTAGATATATATTCAAAGTTCAATTTTCAAAGGGAAATTAGATGAACATTTGAAAGAGCAAAAATATGATGAAAGATAGGAGAGTGGGACGACCAAAAGTGTGCTGAATAGCCTACTACTGACCTGCATTATACAATAAGGTGAGGTGGGCAAAATAGGAAGATGTCATAGAATATGGAAACAGACCATTTGATTTAACACATCCACTCTGACCAAGATACCCCATCCAGGGTAGTCCCATTCACCCATGCCTGACCCATATCTCACTCTGCCTTTTCTACCCATGTATTAGCCCAAATATCTATTTAACTGCAGTTATGAAAGAATGAGATATACACAAAATTACTTGTTAATGGTGGCCACAATTCTGAGATGGCACTTTGCATAGTTGATGGGTGAATGGTACAGGTGATTATATTGTTGCAGGTGACCTTAGCTGGAATGAAAATGTCATCACTGGGACAAATTATACACAGAGCCAGGATGGCAACACACCCATAATAAGATTGTTTGACTTTGTGAGAACAACTTGCTTTTCCTGTTGTTGCATGCAAGATGCCACACCTTTTTATAGAATGAGTTTCAGTTTTTTGTTTTATTGTTTGAACTGAAATGTCAACCTACAAGGGAGGGAAGCCAAGTGAGCTACAGTAATCTTCACTGCACAGTTTAGTATGCAAACATCCTTATGATTAAGGGATTGATTGATTTGTGTGGATTCCATATTTTACTGTGTCTCACTTGAAAAAAGGTGTACAATTCTTCTTACTTATAAACAGTTCTCCTAGTTTTTTTGATTCATTGTACTTTTCATTTTTGACTTAGCTATATGGAGATAATTTAATGTCATAACAAAGATATATATTTTTTCTCATTTTTTAAGCATGGAGATTTTGAGGCAGGTTTCTACTTTGTTAAGATTTTGCAGTAGACATGGCACAATTTATTTAATGCTCAGGAAATAAAACGAGTAGCACTGAATGACAACTGAAAACTATACGAATTGGGATTATAGCATGCAAAGGAATTTAGTACTCATGGTGTTAATATTAATTCTGTGGATGATGAGCCACTTGTGGATGATAGGCCACAAAGGGTGTACCACTCGCCTTTATTCCAAATCGGGATATAGTAATTCACAATGTTAGATATTTCCTGAAATAAGCAGAAGTGAGTAGTTAGTCAGCTGGTTGGAGAGAGTGTGACCCTGCTGGCTAATTCTTCTTTCAAGATCGTATCTCCAGAGTAAGGTTAGCTTGCTTCCACGCCATTTCAACGGGTTCTCACAAGGTAGATGTGGGTTGGTTGATACTTGTTGTGGTGGACAGCTGATGTGATGTACTCTTTCCACTGGTAAAACCCTGTAAAATGTAGACCACTTCCCATACTTCTCTCGTCAATGAGGGAGTGCACCAATGCCTACAAGGTGCTAGCACAGTCTATGGTCGTTTAAGGAAAAATGTATTTGATGATCCAGACTCAGCCTTGGTACATGGTCTACCAGGCAGCAGTAACTTTGGGCCTCCCATGTACTTCTGAGACCTATGGTAGGAATCTCATGACACTGAAAAAATACCACCAACGATGTCTCTGCAAAATCTTTTTAAATCACGGGAATGACAAGCAAACCAAATCCGTTGTTTTCCACATTGATCTTATTAACCATTTCTGAAAGATTAGATTGCTGTTAGTAGTTTATATCAATGATTTGGATGAAAATATAGAAAGTATGATTTGTAAGTTTGCATATGACAATAAAGCAGGTGGTATCATAGATAGTGAAAATGGTTATCAAAAATTACAGCAGGATCTTGGTCAGTTGGGCTGAGGATTGGTTAATGAAGTTTAATGCAGAGAAGTGTGAGGTGTTGCATTTTGGAATATTAATCCAGGGCAGGACCTTCACACTGAATGACAAGGCTCTGGGTAGTGTTGTAGAGTAGAGGGATTTAGGAGTGCAGATGCTTAGTTCCTTGAAAGTAGATTCACAAGTACATAGGGTGGTCAAGGTGGCTTTCTGTGGATTGGCCTTGATCAGTTAGGGTACTAATAATCAAAGTTGGGATGTTATTTTTCAGTTGTACAAGACGTTTCTGATGCCACATTTCGGAATATTGTGTTCAGTTTTGGTCACCCTGCTAAAGGAGGGATGTTGTTAAGCTGGAAGATGAACGAGGATGTTGTCAGAACTTGAGGGCTTGAGTTATAGGGAGAGGTTGGACAGTCTAAGACTTTATTCCTTAGAGCACAGGAGGATGACGCTTGATTTTATAAATGTGTGTAAGATCAGCAGGGGGTACATCCAAAGTATTTACTCAGAGCATGGTAATCAAGAACCAGAAGACATGGGTTTAAGGTGAAAAATGTAATAGGAATCTGGAGGGGGGGGGGGGGGGGGGGGGCAACCTTTTTAATCAGAGAGTGGTGGGTATATGGAGCCAACTGGTAGAGGAGGCAATTGAGGCAGGTACTACAAAAGTATTGTAAAAAGATTTATACAGGTACGGGATAGGTAATATTTCGAGGGATATAGGCCAAATGTGAGCAGGTGGGACTAGTGTAGATGGAACATCTTGGTCAACATGGACAAGTTGGGCTGATGGATCTGTTTCTAAGTAGATTAATCTCATATTAGCTCACTGGCTACCAACCAACATATTAGCTCACTGGCTACCGATCCAATCTGGCATATTTCAGCTTTAATATACAGCCAGCTTAGTTTAATACAGCCAAGCCATTTCCAGCTATTTAAGAGCATTCAAGTAGCTTGGAGTGATTTTAACCACTGATATCAGTGCCCACTGGGTTCCACTTTATATTCCATGTAATAGTCTAGATATCAGGTATCCACAACTGATTTTAATACGGAAGCCATTTCCTCTTGACCGATAGTAACCCCATTGAATTGTTGAGTGTAATGTGAGCCATTCTAAAAGTGAAAACAAATCCAAAGGTTATAAAGCTGGGTGTGGCTGGATTATGGTTGCATAAGGTAAAATGCAAAACTATTTTGTAGACAAAGGCATGAGAAAAATGGCTTTATGCATTCAGCAAGCAAAAGATGCCAATGCTGGCAACTCAATCTATGGGGTTTCCATGACAAACCTCCTGTCTCTTGCATTTTCAACCTCTGCAGTCAATAATGGGACCATTGTGGCCTATTTAGTTCACTGCACATTAGAAAGGAAGTAACATCATTAGAGAGGGTGTGGTGGTCTTTTACCAGAAGGCCTCAGGGATGCTTGACTGATTACAGAGATAAATTAAAGATTCAGAGGAGATTTGATATATGTGTATATATCAATATCATGACGCATTTAGTATTAAAGGACAAACAGTTGTTCCCACTGGCAAAAACATCTGTGACTGGTGGGGACAACATTAAACCGATTCACAAAAAAGAGGAGTAGTGAAGAAATTTAGAAGATTATGGTGTTTATGATCTGGAATGTAATCTGATAGATGGGAAAACAGATTCAACAATTTCAAAACTACTGACCTTCCCAAAATAAATTGGAAAATGCCGGAAATAATTAGCAGATCAGTGAGCATCTATGGAGAGTCAAGCATATTTAATTGTCATATTCACTGGTAGTAAAACAATAGACAATAGGTGTAGGAGTAGGTCATTTGGCCCTTCGAGCCAGCACCGCCATTCAGTGTGATCATGGCTGATCGTCCCTAATCAGTACCCCGTTCCTGCCATGTCCCCATATCCCTTGACTCCGCTATCTTTAAGAGCTCTATCTAACTCTCTCTTAAAAGCATACAGAGAATTGGCCCTCACTGCCTTCTGAGGCAGAGAATTCCACAGATGCACAAGTCTCTGGGTGAAAAAGGTTTTCCTCATATCTGTTCTAAATGGCCTACCCCTTATTCTTAAACTGTGGCCCCTGGTTCTGCACTCCCCCAACATCGGGAACATGTTTCCTGCCTTAGCTTGTCCAATTCCTTAATAATCTTATGTTTCAATGAGATCCCCTCTCATCCTTCTAAATTCCAGTGTATACAAGCACAGGTTGCTCCATTCTTTCAACACATTCTTGCTATTGTCCAGCCATCCTGGAAATTAACCTCATGAACCTACACCGTACTCCCCCAATAGCAAGAATGTCCTTACTCAAATTTGGAGACCAAAACTGCACACAGTATTCCAGGTGTGGTCTCACCAGGGCCCTGTACAACTGCAGAAGGACCTCTTTGCTTCTATACTCAACTCCTCTTGTTGTGAAGGCCAACATGCCATTTGCTTTCTTCATTGCCTGCTGTAACTGCATGCTTACTTTCAGTGACTGATGTACAAGGACTCCCAGATCTCGTTGTACTTCCCCTTTTCCTAACTTGACACCATTCAGATAATAATCAGCCTTCCTGTTCTTGCCACCAAAGTGGATAACATCACATTTATCCACATTAAACTGAATTTGCCATGCACCTGCCCACTCACAGAACCTGTTCAAGTCACCCTGCATCCTCATAGCATCCCCCTCACAGTTCACACTGCCACCCAGCTTTGTGTCATCTGCAAATTTGCTAATGTAACTTTTAATGCCTTCATCTAAATCTTTTAAACAATCTAAATGTACAGTAAATCATAATTTGTACCCAGTAACCAGAACATAATCATACAAGCTGAAGTACATAGTTCATCCCTTATACAATGTCCACAATACCTCTATGATGCCGAGGTAGGATTGTGGTTAGTTAGGGTTGTGCAGTGTAGTTGAAGAGCCTAATGGTCAATGGGAAGTAGCTGTCCTTCAATCTACAGGGAACAGTTTTCATGCACCTGTACGTTCTTCCCAAAGGTAGCATGACAAGAGTGTGATCTGGGTGGTGTGGATCTTTGATAATATTAGCTGCCTTCTTGAGGCAGCATTCCTGCAGTGGTTGTGAAGTCAATTGCTATGATGGACAGAGACATGTCCACCACTAAATAGTCGGGGGGGAGGGATTGACAAATTGGGAGTATAAAGATGGAGTTGAAGGGGAAGTGGCTACAGGAAAAATTACAAAAGATTCTCAAATTAGAAGGAAATTATATCAATTAGAAGGATGTGGAAAACGTCGCCTCTCCGTGGTGGAGGCGACCAAAGCGGTTTCCCCCTTACCGCCCCACACAAGACACACAGAGGAACATTAAAAACATACATTTAAACACACAAAAAAAAAAAAGTAGAAAAAAGTGACACGCTGCTGGCAGGGCTGCCGGCTTCCAGCGCCCTCTCCAACTTGACCAAGTTGAATCAGGAGTTAAAATTGGCATGTAGTAAACGTAATGCTGTGGTTGTTATGGGAGATTTCAACATGCAGGTAGACTGGGAAAATCAGGTATTGTACTGGACCCCAAGAAAGGGACTTTGTAGAGTGCCTTCGTGATGGATTCTTTGAACAGGTTGTATTGGAGCCTACCAGGGAGAAGGTAATTCTAGATTTAGTGTAATGTAATGAACCGGATTTGATAAAGGACCTTGAGGTTAATTAGCCATTAGGAGGTAGTGACCATAATGCGGTCAGATTTAATCTACAATTGGAGAGGGAGAAGAGTAGATCGGAGGTGTCAGTGTTGCAGATGAATAAAGGGGATTATGGGGCCATGAGGGAGGAGCTGGCCGAACTTGACTGGAAAGATACACTAGCAGGAACAAAAATGGCAGGTGTTTTTAGGAATAATATGGAAGGTGCAGGATCAGTTCATTCCTAGGAGGAAGAAAGATTCCAAGGGGAGAAAGGGACGACCATGTCTGACAAGGGACATCAGGGACAGTATAAAAACTAAAGCGAAGAAGTAGAACGTAGCAAAGATGAGCGGGAAGCAAGAGGATTGGGTAATGTTTAAAGAACAACAGAAGATAACCAAAAAGACAATAGGGGGAGAAAAGATGAAGTACGAAGGTAAACTAGCCAAGAATATAAAGCAGGATAGTAAAAGCTTCTTTAGGTATGTGAAGAGGAAAAAATTGGTTAAGACCAAATTTGGACCCTTGAAGACCGAAAAAGGATGAGTTGAACAGGTACTTTGGACCTGTCTTCACTAAGGAGGACCAAACCAAGCTGTGATGTAATCAATCAATATGCTCTTCACCGTACACCTGTAGAAGTTTGAATGAGTAGTCAGCCGATGAAGTACCACTGCGTGCCACACGTAGGCAGGTGCTGCTTGGTTGATGGTGGCTAGTTTGGGAAGTGGTGAACTCTTGCCATTTACATCAAGATTCTGTGTGTTCCTGATAAATGGACTTAGTTGCCAACGCCATCCTATATACTCTTTTTTTTTCATTTTGTGTAGTTGAATTTTGTGCAGTCAGGGATTCACCTGTTAATGAGGATATTACATTTTATAAATTATTTTAGTCATTATCCCATCTCAGAGCTTAGGATAGAGGAATTGTTTCAGGAGTTGGACAGGTGAACAATATCTCCTGTCCATTGGAATCAATTGGGTCTAAATAGGAATTGAAATTAAAAAAAAAAAAACACTTCAAAAGCTGGCATAAGGTCATACGTGAGAGGAGTAAAATTAGGTCATTTGGCCCATCAAGTCTACTCTACTCAAGACACAAAATGCTGGAGTAACTCAGCGAGTCAGGCAGCATCTCTGGAGAGGAATGGGTGACGTTTTGGGTCGAGACCCTTCTTCAGTCTACTCCGCCATTCAATCATGATTGATCTATTTCTCCCTCCCAACCCCATTCTCCTGCCTTCTCCCCATAACCTCTGATACCTGTACTAATCAAGAATCTATCTATCTCTGCCTTAAAAATATCCACTAATTTGGCCTACACAGCCTGTGGCAATGAATTTCACAGATTCACCAACCTCTGACTAAAATAATTTCTCCATATCTCCTTCCTAAAATACCTGCCTATAATTATGAGGCTATGACCTCTGGTCATAGACTCTCCCACTAGTGGAAACATCCTCTCCACATTCACTCTATCCAAGCTTTTCACTATTCTGTATGTTTTAATAAGGTTCCCCCTCATTCTTCTAAACTCCAGCGAGTACAGGCCCAGTGATGACAAACGCTCATTGTAGGTTAACGTACTCATTCCTGGATTCATTCTTGTAAATCTCCTCTGGATCCTCTTCAGAGCCAGCACATCCTTCCTCCGATATGGTGCCCAGATTTGCTCACAATATTCCAAATGCGGCCTTACCAGTGTCATATAGATCCTCAGCATTACGTCCCTGTTTTTGTATACAAGCCCTCTTGAAATAAATACCAGCACTGAGTATGCTTTATAAATGTGAATTAAAAATAGAAAATACGCCAATACTCATCAGGTCAACCTAAACCTGTGAATGGACAGAATTAACCTTTCAGTTTAATGCCCCTTGGAAATCAACAGTTCTGGTGCAGGGTCACGACCTGAAATGCCTGAAATTCCAATCCTCCCAAAGATGCTGCTTGACCAGCTGAATTCATCCAACAGTTTGTTTTCTCATTAAAATTCAACAATTTAGGGTAACTTGATTTCTCTGTTTCTTTCAGAAATACCAGTTTTGCTGCATGTTATCCATCTGCAATATAACTCCGCTTGTCTCTGTTCACAAACATTGTCTGATATGCTGGGCATTTCCAGCATGGTTTAGTTTCAGTTCTCTTCCAGAGAGCCAATCTTGATTTCATCGATTTAACATATCCATTTTTCAATTCCCTTTCCCTTTCTAATTATTCTCATTGATCTAACAACCAATCAATTCCACAAACAGTGGAATTATGTTGGCATTCAGGTATTCAGAAAAAATCCCTTTGACCTATCTATTGCTCCGCTACCCTTATTGCAAGGGGAAACACCATGTTTTCAACAAGTGCACATGAGTGATCAGCTATGATTTTACTGAATGCCAGAGCAAGGGGCTGAATGATCTACTAATGCTCCTGCTTCCACATTACCCTGCAGTGTGTTTTCAACTTTTATAGTTTGTATTGATAATAAGAATACAGTCAGCATCAATCAGGTATCTGACACCACAATGGTCTATTCAGCCCTGTCATTCCCATAAAGTCCACCTCGCCTTTGTTTGACACCACTGAGTGACTTCAGTGGAACTACTGATGCACAGCTCCAGTGGCCAGGTTGAATCCTGACCTTAGGTGCTGCCTGCGTGGAGTTTGTACATTCTCCCTGTAACTTTTCACGTTTCTCTTGAATGTTCCAATTTCCCCCCACTTTCCCAAGATGTGCAGGAGGATGGCAAGAGAATTGTAGAAAATGGTGGTTGGGATGGAATAATAGGGATTTAGACCTTAAGACAAATGTTCACTCTGTCATTTGATCATAGCTGATCTATGTTTCCCTTTCAACCCCATTCTCCTACCTTCTCCCTGTAACTTGTTGCTGTCACTAAGCAAGAACCTATTAATATCCACGTTAAAAATACCTATTTTCTTGGCCTCCACAGCTGTCTGTGGCAATTAATTCCATTGATTCACCATCCTTTGGCTAAAGAAACTCCTCCTTATCTCCATTCTCAAAGTATGTCCTTTTATACATACTGTGCCCTCGAGTTCTAGATTCTCCCATTACTGGATAATTCCTTTCCATGTCCATTCTATCTAGACCTTTCATTATTCAGTAGGTTTGGATCAGATCCCCCCCCTAAACTCCAGCCAGTACAGACCCAGAGCCATTGAACGCTTCTCATACGTTAACCCAATCATTCCCAGGATCGTAAACCTCCTCTGGACCCCCTCCAAAGCCAGCACACCCTTCCTCAGATAAGGGGCAAAACTACTCACAATATTCCAAATGTGGCCTCAGCAATGTCTTCTAAAGCCTCAACATTACCTCATTGCTTTTATATTATAGTTCCCTTGAAATGAATGCAAACATTGCATTTGCTTCCTTTACCACTGACTCAACCTGCAAATTAACCTTTTGTGTATCCTGCACCAACATTTTCAAGTCCCTTTGAACCTCCAATTTCTCACTCCTCTTCACATTTAGAAAATAACCTATTCCTTTATTCTATTTACCAAAGTGCATGACCGTACATTTTGCTACAATGTATTCCATTGCCACTTCTCCGCTCACTCTTCCAACCTGTCAAAGTCCTGTGCAGGCTCCCGGCTTCCACAACACTACCTGCCCCTCTACTTATCTTTGTATGATCCACGAACTTGGCGACAAAGCCATCAATTCCATCATCCAGATCATTAACATATAACGTGAAAAGTAGCGGACCCACAACGACCCCTGTGGAACACCACTAGCACCACTGGCAACCAACTAGAAAAAGCCCACTTTGTTTCCATTTTTTGCCTTCTGCCAATGGCCAATCTTCTATCTATGCTAGTACCTTGCCACTAATACCACGGGCCCATTTGTTGTTCAGCAGCCTCACATGTGGCAGCTTATCAAAGGCCTTCTGAAAATCCAAGTAAACAACATCCACTGACTCTCCTTTACCTTGCCTCAAAATTTTTCAAACTTCCTCAAAAAATTACAACAAATGTATCAGGCAAATTTATCAGGCTTAGCAAAACGATGTTGATGTCGGCCTATTTTGGTATGTGCTTCCAACTACCCCAAATACCCACATTCTTAATAATGGACTCTAAAATTTTACCAATCACTGAAGTCAAACTAACTAGCTTATGAATTCCCTTCTTTTGCTCACTCCCTTCTTAAACCGTGGAGTTACATTTTACGATTTTCCAGTCGTCTGGTACTATTCCTGATTCTAGTGATTGATGAAAGTTCACTACTAACAATTCCACAATCTCAACAGCTACCTCTTTAGAAACCTGGGGTGCAGTCCATCTGGTCCAGGTGACATCCTCCTTCACACCTTTCAGATTCCCAAGCACCTTCTCCTCAGGCGACTGCACTCTCTTCTGCCCCTGACTGTCTTGAATTTCTGACACATTGCTGGTGTCTTCTACTGTGAAGACTGATGCAAAAAAACTGTGCAGTTCATTTTTTATTCCTCATTACTACTATGGGAGAGAATAGCTTAGAAGGAAATAAGTGTGGCAGTGAAACTGTTAGGATATGAGACGATATGACAGAGCTTTATTCATCCCTAGAGGGAAATTGGTCTGCAGCTCCCCGGGACACTCGTGCCACGTTGGGAATGGTTTAAAAGCTGGCATAGAAACATTGAACCAAATGGATTTTTCTATCTCATAAGAAAATCTGAGAAAATGAAGTAAAGCATAATACATCTGAGGATATGCTGAAATTTGTAAATATCAACCTGACATGGTTATACATATGGAAGCAATTGTTTAATCCATCCTCCTGATTCTTCATCACCATTCCTGAGTATGATGTGTCCTTAGGAAGAACACAGCCATCAGTCATGGCATAGCATTGTACAGTCAGCAGGCAATGATCCTGAGAGTTCTGAATATTTGCTGGATGATCAGTCATGATCACGTTGAACGGCGGCGCTGGCTCAAAGGGCCGAATGGTCTACTCGTGCACCTATTGTCTATTGCCTTTCAATGCCAAGAAGTCTCATGGTACCAGGCCAAAGAGAGCCAAGGGAAACATATGCTGATTCCAACCTATCACTCTATGTCAGATAAGGGATTAGTACTTCTCTCTGTAGAAGGAGCACCGATGCCTTATTTATTTTCACTTGTCTCCTACATAAATCATATGCAATGGATACCTATACATTTTTTTGTCAATATATAAGATTACCTTGTTATTAAACTGTGTCAAATTAAATGCTTGAGCCAACTTTTGAGACTGATATTAAACTTGACCAAACCCCAGAGTGTTCCAGGAAACAGAATGTCTTTACCACAGGAACAGGATTGCATGCTTTGTCAAATGAAAAGCCAAGCACAAGATTAGAAAGCCTCCTGTGAGTAACACGAGGAGATGTTCAATAGAGGTTTTATTGTCTATCTTTGTCAACTTATAATGGACGTTTTTGAAGAGTTACAGTTAGTCTTTCCCTTTGGTTCTCATTCATATATCATCACTTTTAACTTGAATTTCAAAAAGGAAATATGATACTTCACTATTCCAGGGAGAGTGTTAAGAAAGTAAAATACATTGTGCAATCATGTGCATAAAATGTTTATTTTAAGTGAGATAAAGAAACTTAAAACCTTTTATGTTTTAATTCCCTTGATATCAATGCTAGTTGGAAATAATATTTTTAAATACACAGCAAGCAAAGTATTTTACAGACAATAGGGGGCAAAGTTTGGATGATGAAATAACTGGCCAAATAGATTTAATATATTATTAATATAATAATAGTCAAAACTAGTTTTGCTCTAGCTAATACATGTTCATTAAAAGCCACAAATGATTGAATAGATGAATGTGTCTAGCAACACATGTAAGCCAAGAGACTCAGTAGGTTTGGGAAGTAAATCATGTTCAATATTAATATCACACTGTCCATCTTTATGTAGCTGTGATATATACACATCAGAGCTAAAAAGTTGCATTTTGCAGGCAAGCAAAGTAGAAACAATTTTGAAAATTAAGACAGTAAGACAATGGCTAAGATCGATTGTTTGTAGGATAAAATAGAGTTAAAAACATTGGGAGAGAGACAAGAATAAGATGAGTTTAAGAAACAAATGCATACTCAGATTTAAACAGTAGCATTGGAAGGAGAAGGAATCACATATATGGCAATATTCTTGAATCACAACATAAATAAAAACAACAGGAATTAGCAAAAAAAAGGTGTAAAATATATATCGGAAGCTTTGGACAAACATATGACAATCTTTCAGTTTGTGCTGCTGATTGCTTTAGTTAGTTTTAAAGATAGTAAGAGAGGGCAAATTAGATATTTTTTTATATATGACTTGAACCATATTTGTGAGAATCTTTTTGAATAATTGTTTAATTCTACCCACAAACATTGATCTTAGTAATGGGGGATGCAATCACAAATTGTGAAACCACGGCAGATAATTTCCATTCAGCCTGTGAGCATAATCCCAAACTTTCAGGCTGCCTATCAGATTAATTCTCCAATTGCCTCCTACACTGATCTCCCTGCCTTCAGCCCCCAATAATGTTTCAGTGAAATTCAATGCATGCCAGAGAAACAACTCATCTTCCAACTCAGCACATTTCAGCCTTTCAGACTGCACAATAAGTTCAGCAATTTTTGATAACTTGTCATTCTAGCTTTCAACAGTTACACTTTATTCTCCCAAACACTCACACTTAATTGTCCTCTTCTCTTTACACCTTCCCCAGAATCCATTGAATTCTGATTTTCGTCAAAATAATTTATTTCCTAATACTTCGTGTTTCTCAACCTTTGTCTGTTTTAAGAAACACCCTCCTTAAAACTTATCTCTTTTAGTAAACATTTAACTGTTCAAACAGTCTGGAATTTGTATCATTGATTATGCCAAGGTGCAAGATTATCATAAGATTTCAGAGTTTGCACACACCAAAGGATAAAATGTAATGTTTAGAGGCATCCTTGTCAAGAAACTGATTGAGCCCATTTAATTTGGTGCTAATCAGGTAAAATCTCTTGTATCTCCAAAATGCTACATTGTCTGAAGTAGATGGTGCTAGCCATCATTTTCAGGTGAAATTGCAGCAGTCACAAAGTTGAATATGTGTAATTCATGTTATTGCACTTGACATTTATCCTGGAGTTGACTCCACACTCCAATTGTCAGTCTTAATAGGACTAGGAAGGCATCACTATACTTTGTGGCTGCCTACTTCTAGCTGATTGATTAACTTCAGAATCAGCTGCAAGCTGCTCAAACACCTTCCAAATTCTGTGCTTCATAGGGAGTGTTTCTGATCACCCAATTAAATGGCGAGGGATTAAGGATTGGATTAAGCCTGCAGCAATTATTTAGTTAGTTTAGTTTAGAGATACAGCATGGAATTTAGTTAGTTTAGTTTAGAGATGCAGCATGGAAACAGGTCGTTTGGCCCACCGAGTGCACACCGACCAGCGGCCACCCATACACTAATTCTATCCTACGCACTAGGGACAATTTACAGAGGCCAATTAACCTACAAACCTGTAGGTCTTTAGAATGTGGAAGGAAACTGGCGCACCCGGAGAAAAACCCATGCGGTCACAGGGAGAACGTGCAAACTCCACACAGTACACGTGGTTAGGATCGAACCAGGGTCTCGGCCATTGTAAGGACGCAACTACTGCTCCACTGTGCCACCACTGTTTCTTGATATCAACCCATTTGATATATGAAATAGGCAAGAGCACTGAATACAATCTTTTTCCCAGAGTAGGGAAATCTTAAACGGAAGGGCGCTGAGGAAATTTTAAAGGGGTCCTGAGGAGGATGTTTTGCAGACAGAGTGTGCTGGGTGCATGGAATGAGCTATCAGAGGAATGGTAGAGTTTGGAACTATTGCAACATTTCATATTGATCAGGTACCTGGAAAGAAAAGGTTTCGAGGGATATCATAATCATAATCGTAATAATACTTTACTAGCCAAGTATGTTTTGCAACATACGAGGAATTTCATTTACCATTCAGTCATACCAATAAAAAGGAACGGAACACACAAAATACATTTAACATGAACATCCACCTGTTTCCTCCTCTGCTTCCTCACTGTGATGGAAGGCCATAAAATCTCTCCCTTCTTTGTCCTCCAGCAGTCAGGACCTTTAACCTTCTGTTGACGGTTAAAGTTCTTACTCCCGTAGCTGTCGGTGGGATTTCCTTGTTGAGGTGATCAAGCTCCTGCATCGGGGGGGAATCTCAGCTCCCCCGGGCAAGGTGATCTACCCCGGGTCAGGGCTAGTTGAACGTCGTGCAGCTTTTGGAGCTCCCAATGTCAGTCTCAACCCGAGACTGCGAGCTCCTTGATGTTAAAGTCCGTGTACCGCGGTTGGAGCGTCGATCCCAGGCAAGGGATCGGCTCCAGTGGTAAGACCACGTCCCCGTGGTGGGGCTCAATGTCAGTCCCAAGCAAGGTCTCCAGCTCCACAATGTTAGGCCGCAGAGTGAACGGAGATCGCATCTCCGGCAAAGTGAGATAGAAAAAAAAGATTCCCCCGACCTCCCCGCCCACCCCCCACATAAAACAAACAAGAGAACGTTAACACATACTTTTTAAACACATCAATTATAACAAAAAAAAAGACGAAAAGGACAGACAGACTGTAGGCGAGGCTGCCATAGAAGTGCCGCCCAGTGGTATCTGGCCAAACATCTGGCAAATTTGATCAGGTAAGCATGTTGGCCAGCGTGGGCAAGTTGGGCCAAATGCCTTGTTTTTGTGCTCTATAACTACAAGCCTCTAATAGCAAAGGCCATGAATTGAGAGTACCGTAGTACTAAACACCTGGTTAGCTGCAGTGAGTGTGTCAGTGCTTTCCAATCTTCACAATCCGTGGACTGCAGTGCATTTTTAAAAATAAATATATACAATACATTAACCTTGCGGAAAATCCATCTGACATTTTCGGGGGCTGTACAAATTGATGAATACAGTTTAGTCATTTCTTTTCCCCAAATTCCCACAAATCAGTCCCCCACTCGTGCCACTCATGTGGCACAATGGCGTGGGATACCTTCCCTTATATTGAGGGGCGTCTCCACCATACCGTACCCCCCATGTCCAGCAGCGGAAGGACCTTAGACTGTGGCCCTCCCCCACCGAGCCTTGGCGTTGGCTGCACCGAGCTTCAGTGCGTCCCTCAGCACGTACTCCTGCAGTCTGCAGCGGGCCAGTCGGCAACATTCCCTGACGGACATCTGGCTCTGCTGGGTGGTGAACAATGCTCGGGCAGACCAAAGGGCGTCTTTTACCGAGTTGATGACCCTCCAGCAGCACTCGATGTCAGCCTCTGAATGTGTCCCTGGGAATAGTCCGTAAATCACCGAGTCCTCTGTGACGGAGCTGTTCAGGATAAAGCGTACCATGGACTCTTGCATTTTTCTCCAGACTATTTTAGCAAACCCACACTGTAAAGAGGTGGGCAACCGTCTCCTCGCCATAGCAGCCGTCCCGAGGGCAGCGTGCGCTGGCAGTGAGGTTCCGACGGTGCAGGAAGGATCTGACTGGGAGGGCTCCCCTCACCGCCAGCCAAGCCAGGTCTTGGTGCATGTTGGTGAGTTCTGGCGATGAGGCATTTTGCCAGACAAGCTGGGCAGTCTGCTCAGGGAACCACGCCACCTGGTCCGTAGAGTCCTTTCCCTGCAGGATATTCTGTGTTGACCACTGCCCGATGGACATGTGGTCAAAGGTGTTGGTCCGGAAGAACCCTTCCACCGACCACAGATGGGGCGGCAATGTCCAGCTGACTGGCACATTGCGTGGCACCTGCGCCAGGCCCATCCTTCTCAACACCGGGGACAGGTAGAACCTCAGCAGGTAGTGACACTTGGTGCCCACGTGCCTTGGCTCTACACTCCGCCTGATGCAGCCACACACGAAGGTGGCCATCAGAATGAGGGCGACGTTGGGCACGCTTTTACCCCCGTTGTCTGCTGACTTGTACATTGTGGCCCGTCGCACCCGGTCCATCCTCGACCCCCAGATGAACTGGAAGATGGCCCGGGTGATCCCTGTGGCGTAGGAGGGAGGGACAGGCCACACTTGTGCCAAGTACAGCAGCCCCGAGAGCACCTCACACCTGATGACCAAATTCTTTCCCGTTATGGAGAGGGAGCGTTGCCTCCACAGCTCCAGCTTCCTCCCCACCCTGGCTATCCGCTCCAGCCAATTTTTGTTACATGCCTCAGCCCCCCCGAACCAGATCCCCAGCACCTTCAAGAAGTCAGGCTTGATGGTGAAGGGGACGGAAGATCTGTCGGGCCAGTTGCCAAAGAGCATGGTCTCGCTCTTCCTGCGGTTCACCCTGGCTCCCGTGGCCGACTCAAACTGGTCGCAGATACTAATCAGTCTGCGGACCAACCCTGGATCCGAGCAGAAGACAGCGACATCGTCCATGTACAGGGAGGTCTTTACTTGAATGCCCCCACTGCTAGGCAATGTCACTCCTCTTATGCTCGCATCCTTCCTGATGGATTCGGCAAAAGGTTCAATACAGCAGACAAACAAGACAGGAGAGAGGGGGCAACCCTGCCTAACTCCAGACCTTACAGGGAAACTGTCTGATTCCCACCCATTGATTTGGACTGCACTACGGATGTTGGTGTAGAGCAGTTTGATCCAATTTCTGATTCCCTCCCCAAAACCCATTTTGGAGAGCACGTCCCTCATGTACGTGTGCGAAATCCTGTCGAAGGCCTTCTCCTGGTCCAAGCTGACTAGGCAGGCATCCACCCCTCTGTCCTGCACGTAGGCGATGGTATCTCTCAGCAGCGCTAGGCTGTCTGAGATTTTCCTGCCAGGTACAGCACAGGTTTGGTCCGGGTGGATCACCTGTCCCAGAGCAGACTTGACCCGGTTGGCGATGGCCTTAGACAGGATCTTGTAGTCTACATTCAAGAGTGTTATGGGTCTCCAATTCTTTACGTCCTTCATCTCCCCCTTCTGCTTGTAGATTAGGGTGATGTTGCCCTTCCTCATGGAGTCTGACATGCTACCAGCTAGAAGCATGTCATTGTACACTTCTAGCAGGTCCGGGCCCACCCAATCCCACAGAGCCAAATACAACTCGGCCGGTAAGCCATCACTTCCAGGAGTTTTATTCGAGTCAAAGGAACGGAAGGAGCCAGTCAGCTCCTCTAGGGTCAGTGGTTGGTCCAGACCGTGGACTGCAGTGCAGTGTGATGCGTGCTGGAGATTAGATTTGCTGCATATGACTTCTCACTGCATCCTCAGCACTAAGTTTGGTGTGGGTCCTAATTGAACCAGGCTGAGGGGCCAGATATAACCCTCAGCTTTACATAAGCAATGGTAAGTAGCAATCTTAGTCATTTAGATAGGATTACTAATCTCCATTAAAAAAGATTGAGCTTTTCTTTATTGTAAATACATATTTTAAATTAATTCATGTGAATTTACATAAATCTATCATTTTCCATTTCAATAACAACTTTTTTAACTTGCTTAAGTAACTTAAAGATTTACTTAACTATTTCTAAATGTGACTAATTACCATTAACATTTAGAGACAGTGTGTACGTCCTATTGACATCAAAGATGGGAAAAGGCCAAGAGTACAACTTGAGGGCAGGTTGTTATTTTGCCTGAGGCTTAAATGTGGCATTTAGACCACTCCGTGTTGTGGGACAGCTATGGCAGCAAGATCTGCAGGGCATTGGGAGCTCTGTGGGCACAAATTAAGTCAAATGTAGGAATCCTGGCAACTATGAGGTGTCGCCAGCTTGGCCTGGTAAGGTTACAAATACAGTTTAGTTTTCTCACTCTGGGCCAACTCTGTAAAAAGTGTCCCTAGTGATCTTGGAACCAACTACTCTTTTGAAGAGAAAGTACACAGTTCAATCAGAAGCAATCTTTTATATGTATGGAAGCAAATTTAAATCTACTGTTTACGTACAATATTTTTCAGATTATTGGAATCAGTGAAAGATGTGATCAGTCCCTCTGATGAGAATATATATTTGGATATAGATGCCACGTTCAACCTGACTATCAGTGCAATGGACATTGTGCGAAATGTTTACACTCAAGGTTGGTTCTTGTTTTTGATTTCATACTCAATTTATAAGCAGTAATTTATAAATATCATCTAAATAGAAACACCATTTTTCTTGTTTGCTTTTATTTTCAAGACTCATTTTTATTTGTTACTTTTTTTCATTTCCATTTGTTGGAATTTAATGAATTCTGGCAACTGTGATCTGTTTCTTTGCATGAGAGTCAGTTGACAAAGTCCTGGGAACACTAAGTAGAGTTTGACCTTCACATACTTGCCAGCTCTTTCAGATGCACATTCCCACCAGAGCCATTGGCTGAACATCAAAATAGGAATCCAGACCAATTGTTTCAAACTATCTCTGGGTTATATGAGCACTAGAAGTCATACTATTATTCTGACTGAGATTTACCAGCCCACTTCAGGCTTGAATCTCAGGTTTGATTTTGATTTGACAATGAACATAATATATTGGGAACTGAGGAGATTACTTAAGAAGAAAATCAGGAGGGCAATAATTATGATGTAGTTAACTCTGGCAGATAATATTAAGGGAAATGCAAAGAGCTTTTATAAGCACATTAAAGGAAAGAGGGTGATTAGAGAGAGAAGATTGGAGGGTAGCTAATGTTGTGCCTCGATTCAAGAAGGGCTGAAAGGAAAAGTCTGGGATCTATAGATGAGTGAGCCTAACATCTGTGGTAGGCAAGTTACTGGAGAGTATTTTGTGGGATATGATATACATAGACTTGGATAGACAGGGGTTGATTAAGGAGAGTCAGCATGGTTTTGTACTGGAGTATCGTTTTTCACCAATCTGATTTAATTTTTTGAAGATGTAACCAAATAGGTTGATGAGGGCACATCAAATGCTAGAGGGCATAGCTTTGAGGTGAGAGGAGCAAAGTTGAAAAGATGTGTGTGACACATGATTTTATACAGAAGTCAGTGGGTGCCTGGAATGCGCTGCTCGGGGTAGTGGTTGAGGCACGTACAATAGTTAAAAGACTTTTGGATAGGCACATGGCAAAGTGAATGGAGGGTTATAGATTATATGCAGGCAGATAAGAGTCAGCCTTGGCATTATGTTTGGCACAGACATTGTGGCTTGAAATACCAATTCCTGTGCTGTGTTTTTTGTTCTATGTTCTGAGACACTAACCAGGGAGTGTAAATAGAGCCTCCCAGCACTATCTCTTTGAAAAGCAATGCTTCTAGACTTTTTCTGAAGGGGGGTGGTCACAGGATTTTGTGTTGTTTTATAAGAGGACTAACCATGCATCTGATAGGCTGCATTCTTCTGGCACTTTGGGCTCTTCAGAATCAGGACCTCTTGGTGGATCGGAATGGCTTGTAAATAACAAAGTCAGAGTTGATCATTAAAGGACTATTTTAATGGCCAATGCCAGGTATCTATGGTTCTCATGCTATTCCTTCACTCTACAAAAGTTCACTCTTATTGGAGATCCTATCTGCTTTTTTGAGTTTAGTTTAATTTAGTTTAGTTTATTATTGTCATGTGTACCGAGGTACATTGAGCAGCTGTTTGTTTGTGCTATCCAGTCAACGAAAGGACTATATGTGATTACAATCAACTGTCCTGTGCGGATACAGGATAAGGGATATAAAGTTTAGTGCAAAATAAAGCCCAGTGAAGTCCAATTAAAGATAGTTCAAAGGTCTCTAATGACATACAGTGGATGGCAGATCAGGACGGCTATCTAGTTGGTGAGCGGACAGAGGCCTTATAACAGCTGGGAAGAAACTGTCCCTGAATCTGGTGGTATGCATTTTCAAAGTTCTGCACCAGTTTAGACTTGGAGGCAGGCCCTTTAGCCCACTGAGTCCGCGCCGACCAGTGATCACGCCGTTCACTATCACTATCCTATACACTAGGGACAATTTACAATGTTACGTAAGCCAATTAATTTTCAATCCTGTGCATCTTTGAAATGTGAGAGGAAACTGCAGCACCTGCTGTAAGGTAGCAATTCTACTACTCTGCCACTGATGCACCCATCTTGCCTGATAGGGGAGGGGAGAAGAGGGAGTGACTGGGTAAGACTGATCCTTGATTATGCTGGCGGACTTGCCGAGGCAACGTGAAGTGTTGATGGAATCAATGGATGGGAGATTTGTTCGTGCGATGGTCTGGGCTACATCAACACACTGCAATTTCTTGCGGTCTTGGATTAAACTATTCCCAAACCATTCTATGATGCTTACCATTAACATGCTTTTTTTATGGTGCATCTTTCTCATATCATCCTTTCTCAAAAATGGAACTTTTTTACCCAGTACATTTTTTACCCAGCTATTTCTTTCCCCACCCTTTCTCATCTGGAGATGCCAACCATAAATGCAGAGTGGCTATTCCGTCCTCCATGCATTTGTCTGTGCTGTTTGATCATTTACCCTCCTTAATAGTTACCATTTCATGTGAGCATATTTAGCACAAAAATATCATAGATATTGTTGACAGATAATCTGAAGAAGAAGTCATTATGAATATGTTAGCAAAGTATTGTGCTGTTACTCAGTATGAATGTTTTATAATTATTATGTTCCAATGTATTGATGGAGACACTGACAATGTCAGCAGATCAGTTAATATGGGTAAAGAGGAAGGCAGGGTTATTGATTCAGATCAGTGACCATTCAAGAGAACTTATTGGAACAAATATTTACCTTTATTAAGATAAAATAATGGTATTATTAATGGATTGAATAATGGATTGAAATGTGGGGACCAATAACTGATGTTTCCCAAAGGATCCATCTGCCATAAGCTCTCCATGTTTAAGGAAGCCTTAGACTTGCCTGGATGCATCGCCAACCATAGTTTTGAGACATTTTTAGACTATCCACTTCATCACTGGACTCATGTTGACTCAGTAGCAGAGATTCTGTAATTTACAGGAATGTTAGAGGGAAATAACTTAGAAACGTTAGGAATATTAATGTTACTTGATTTCACTGGGGGAGTGCTTATTGGTTTCAGGGATATAAGTGAGATTTTCCTATGTGTGGGAACATTAATAATGTGTTTGTCATCCTACGTAAATCCCAGTAAACAAATAAACTCCATGAGCACAGTTTGTAAATCATAAGGGATGAAAAAAATCAAGCTTTGAAGGACTGCTTCAAAATGACCCAGAATCCGGGTTGCATTCTTGCTTCAACAGCGTTTGAACGGAATGGAACCCAAACCTTGTGAAACCGTCTTTTCTAAAAATAAACCTGTAATTTGATTTAAGTAACTGGAAGGGAGAGGTGGTGAGTAGGTAGCCCGTTAAGGCCAGCTGACGAGCCATCCTCACACCCATGGACCCCTCTCTGTCACCAAAGCCCAGGACTGGTGTGATGAATGTTTAGCAGGCAGCACTCTTATTCTTCCATCTGCCTTATTTCATTTTCTTATTCTTTAAGTCCTACTGAAAATATAACAGTCACAATCAGTGCTCAACCTTTAAAATTCCGATGGTATAGTTAACATATAATTCTTGAATTTGAAAATAGCAAAGCAGACGATATAAACAAGGGTGAACAATATATGTGCTCTGTTTTAATTAATAGTCATGAAACTGGATCTGAAATTGATGGATATTTTGCGGAATCGTGAAAAAATTAAGTCAATATTCATAAATGACTTTATGCTGGATCCCAATGATGTTGAGCTGCTGATGAATATGTCCATTAATATATTCGAGGTAAGGTCTTAATGATGTGATTATATTCTATATTTGTTAATGAAATATGCATCTGATTCTGGGCTAGGTTTGAAATCGGTGAGAGCTGTTTTTTCATGTAGAGGCTGATAGTATTCAGTAGATCTTGGCAATTTACCCAACAAAATCCACATTAAAATTAAAATTAATTCTCATTCCAAGCCTTTCCAAGTAGAAATTATTGTTGAATGAGTGCTCCGAATGTAAGGTGTGATTAAAATATTCCAAAAACATGTCTATTCAATATAGTTTGATCAGAATGGGGATATTTAGGACATCAAAGACTGCACAAGAAGATTTGAAAATAATTAATGATGAGGGTAATAAATATGTTAATCATGCAAAGCTTATTGTAATCTGATTTTTCCTTTCCAGAAGTCCCTCCAATGTTTTTTCCAAAGCCTCTGTTTTCTTTTTTGTTCTTCTCCCACTATCGTTCCAAATTATTTTGTCAATGCTACCATCTACTCCCATAATATCCTTATTAATGTTTGACTTCATTGCCCGTCTGCCTTAATTTCTCCAATCTCCAATTCTGGACTTATGTTGCAAAACCCTGATAGCCAGGTAGTTTCTCTCTCTGGCTAGTATATTACAAAACAAAGTCCAGAGGTGGTAATGAGGTCCTGTTGTTTTGTTCAGGCCATAAATAACCAAATATCAAAGCCAATTTCAACCCACCTCCACGTCTGATCCTATTTTGAAGAACTGCACAGTGGCGTAAGTAAGTAAGTTTATTGGCCAAGTATTCACATTCAAGGAATTTGCCTTGGTGCTCCATCCACAAGTAACAACATGACATACAGTGACAGTTGCGAATGACTCAGAAAACAATAATAATAATAAAACATTAATGATAAAACACCATTGATCAAGCATGTGAACCAACAAAATACCAGATCAAAGGGAGGCTACAGATTTTTGGCTGTTGAGTAGAGCAACTACTCGTGGATAAAAACTGTTTTTATGTCCGGCTGTGGCAGCTTTGACAGTCCGGAGTCGTAGTGGTAGAGTTGCCACCTTACAGCGCCAGAGGCCTGGGTTTGATCCTGTATGTACAGAGGGTGAGGCAGCATATATGGAACGAAGGAAATAGGCGATGTTTCATGTCGAGACCCTTCTTCAGACTGATGCGAGGGTGGGGGGTTAAGTGCTTTTAAAGTACTACAGGTAGATTTCTCAAAATGTCTTCATGAGCTCAAAATTTGTTACTTTGATGTGTCGGTCTCCTCTTACCTATCGATATTTTGCAGAAACCCTAAATGCGGAATTTAATAAATGAACAAAAAAACAAATGTCATATTCCCTTATAAAATACCTTTACAGAGTTTAAGAGATGACAGTAACCTTAATATGACAAATCGCACTGAAATACTCTTCCTTTCCTCTGTGGGATGGGCTGAATCTTATATATCCCAGAATCACCAAACTCATACAGCACTGAAAGGGTCCCTTTCAGTTCACCTTGTTAAATGCAAATTTGTATGTGTTTTTGTAGTAATATCACTTGCCTACATTAGACCTTTATCACTCTCTGCCTTTTTAAGGCCTTTCCAATGCCTTTTAGACATTGTAATTGTATCTGCCCCTGCCATCTTCTTTGGCAGCTCATTCCAGATATTCACCTCTGTGTGCAATACTTACCCCTCAGGTGTTTTTCAAATCTACCATCTCATCTTAAACCTGTTCCCCTCAAGTTTGAGACTGGTGTTTAAAGAGTTGATTCTGATTCTATCCTATCTGTGCCTCTCATAGTTTTATAAACCTCTATCAGTACACTTCTCAGCTTCCGATGTTCCATGAGAATAAACCCAGCCGATCTGATATCTCCTGTAACTACTGTTCTTAATTCTAGATAACAATCTGGTTAATTTCTTCTCAGTAGGGTGACGACCAGAACTGTATATAATACTCAAACCAACGTTCTGTAGAACTGCAACATGGGTTCAACAACTGCAACAAGAGTTGGGTTCTATAGAACCCAACTCTTTTGGTCAATGCGTTATATTAACAATTTAGTTATTGTTGGAAGGAACTGCAGATGCTGGTTTTCACCAATGACAGACACAAAGTACTGGAGTGTAGTGGCATGGATGAGGTCAGGAAAAGGCCAGATGCCAGGCAGGTTCAGAAGTCGTTTAATCAACCATGGCAGACACACAGAACACCCGCGAGCAGCCCTCGGAAAACCACGTGGCCAGACAATCGTCCCTGTACCTCAAGAGCCGAGGGAGATGACTCAAGGAGTGGCTTAACCCCCCCGGGACCGCTACAGGAGTAACTCGGTGGAACAGGCAGCATCTCTGGAGGGAAGGAATGGGTGATTTTTCGAGTCAAGTGTCTGAAGAAGGGTCTTGACCCCAAAACATCACCCATTCCTTTCTATCCAGAGATGCTGCCTGTCCCGCTGACTTACTCCATAATTTTGTGTCTATCTTTAATTATTGTTGGACATCTTTGTCTACCCTCATGGGCCATCTCTGGGATTGAGGTCTTGACAGCTTGTGTTTTAGTAATGATAATGAATGTTTTGCAGGTATAAGCTTACTGTTTCAGCTGATATTAATCCACCATTCAGTCCAAATCATTTTGAAGTTACATACAAAGCAACTTTGGGGACAAATTTCCTGCAGACTCTTACAAGATTGTGGTATTTTCAGGAACCATGTTTAATTTCCAAATGAAAAGTTTAATTGAAACTGAGCACACAAAAAATAACCTTATGTCTGAAGAATGTATTCTATTGAACTTACACTGAAAATATTTAACCAAGAACCAGTTAATGCCAAAGCCATTACTAGTGAACAAATGACCAACAGAATTGCAACTTTCCTGCTCAAAGTTTGTTAATTGTTTCTAATTTTAGTTTCCCATCCTGCAAAATATGAACGATTTCCGATCATATGTGGACATGAAGGTGGTCAAATTTCTAGGAATACCTCGCTATTTATCGAAGCGCGTCTCATATATTCTGTTCGTTTCCATTGACAAGTTGAAAATCATGAAACAGGTAAGAAAAATATACAACTGTGTAGCGGCACCTGCTGGTGCCCGCGGGTAATCGAACCCTGCGGTCGGTTGCTTTGGGCAAGTGACTGTGGGAGGGGTTGTGGTATTCGCGCGCTTTCTGGGTGACACCCATTCATTCATCTCTGGCCACCATTGTGGTTAGATCATTGTTGTTGGCTACCTTTTTGTACCATTGTTTTAGCCGCTTTAATAATAAAGCTCTTTTGAAACAACCCTCGACCCGCCAAAGTAGTCTATTATTCAAAAATGTCTTGGTTAATTCAGTATCGTCTTTACACAAATGTCCCAACTGAAAAAATATTCTGTAACCTAATAAGCATAAAATGGGCTGTAGTATTTTGGAAACCTTAGAAACATAGAAACATAGAAAAATAGGTGCAGGAGTAGGCCATTCGGCCCTCGAGCCTGCACCGCCATTCAATATGATCATGGCTGATCATCCAACTCAGTAGCCCATACCTGCCTTCTCTCCATACCCCCTGATCCCTTTAGCCACAAGAGCCACATCCAACTCCCTCTTGAATATAGCCAATGAACTGGCCTCAACGACCTTCTGTGGCAGAGAATTCCAGAGACTCACCACTCTCTGTGTAAAGAATGTTTTCCTCATCTCGGTCCTAAAGGAATTCCCCCTTATCCTTAGACTGTGACCCCTTGTTCTGGACACCCCCGACATCGGGAACAATCTTCCTGCATCTAGCTTGTCCAACCCCTTAAGAATTTTGTAAGTTTCTATAAGATCCCCCCTCAATCTTCTAAATTGCAGTGAGTACAAGCTGAATCTATCCAGTCTTTCTTCATATGAAAGTCCCGACATCCCAGGAATCAGTCTGGTGAACCTTCTTTGAACCCCCTCTATGGCAAGAATGTCTTTCCTCAGATTTGGAGACCAAAACTGTATGCAATACTCCAGGTGTGGTCTCACCAAAACCCTGTACAACTGCAGTAGAACCTCCCTGCTCCTATACTCAAATCATTTCGCTATGAATGCTAACATACCATTTGCTTTTTTCACTGCCTGCTGCACCTGCATGCCTACTTTCAATGACTGGTGTACCATGACACCCAGGTCTCGTTGCATCTCCCCTTTTTCTAATCTGCCACCATTCAGATAATAGTCTACCCTCATGTTTTTGCCACCAAAGTGGATAACCTCACATTTATCCACAGTTTACTGCATCTGCCATGCATCTGCCCATTCACTCAGCCTATCCAAATCACCCTGCAGCCTCCTAGCATCCTCCTCACACCTAACTATACCCCCCAGCTTGGTGTCATCTGCAAATTTGGAGATGTTGCATTCAATTCCCTCGTCCAAATCATTAATGTATATTGTAAATAGCTGGGGTCCCAGCACTGAGCCTTGCGGCACCCCACTACTCACTGCCTGCCATTCTGAAAAGGACTTGTTTACTCCTACCCTTTGCTTCCTGTCTGCCAGCCAGTTCTCTATCCACATCATTATTGAACCACCAGTACTGTGTGCTTTAAGTTTATATACTAATCTCTTATGTGGGACCTTGTCAAAAACCTTCTGCAAGTCCAGATATAATGCATCCACTGGTTCCCCCTTATCCACTCTACTACAACTCAACCGGTTCTTCCTTATCCACTCAACTACTTAACACAATCAAGGTCTAAATTAGGAACAAGGAACTGCAGATGTTAGTTTTACAGAAAATAATTGTCTGCTTGTCTTTAGCGAGAGAAGATTACAGAGGGTTGTGTGCATTTCCAGTAACTTCTACAATTCATTTTCCCCTCACCAATGCAATCCCTCATCCTGTCAACCCTCCAGTCTTGCACACTGATTTGATGCTACCATGAAATACTATTGATTATCAAATGTAAATTAAAAATTAAAGTATGTTGATTGTTCTTGATAATTTTTGATTATGAGAGATGCATTCATTATGGACGCAGATTTATATAATATGGTTTCCTAACTGTGGTTATGCATCATTGCATCAAATTCCTTAAACGCAATAAGAATAAGGGGCAAGCCATTTAGAACGGAGATGAGGAAACACTTTTTCACACAGAGAGTTGTGAGTCTGTGGAATTCTCTGCCTCAGAGGGCGGTGGAGGCCAGTTCTCTGGATACTTTCAAGAGAGAGCTAGATAGGGCTCTTAAAGATAGTGGAGTCAGGGGATATGGGGAGAAGGCAGGAACGGGGTACTGATTGGGGATGATCAGCCATGATGACATTGAATGGCGCTGCTGGCTCGAAGGGCTGGATGGCCTACTCCTGCACCTATTGTCTATTGTCTATGGTTTATTGCAATGCTTTTTTGTGAGACCAACATGTGCCAATAAGCATATCATTCCTTGTTGTTGTTATCCACGGCAAATTGTTGGCCGAGAAAATAATCAATTTTTATTTTTTAAACTCCAGTAATCCTTTTGCAACGTTAAAAATCCCCAAAATCAGAAAATCTAAATACTTAACATTTTACAGGTGCTGGTAGAGCATCATATAAAAAAACATTGCATTTATGTAATTGTTGCTTAAATTATTTGAAGGAGTGTAAACAATGTGCTCATTCTCATGATGTATGCTATTTTGTTATCTGGGGTGAGCTGGAGAGCAGAGTGGGTGGTCTGGACAGAGTCCACTGTTTGATAGTTCTTCCATTGTACATGTTCAAATAGTTAGTGTATTATAGATGTAGATAATAATATAGAGAGACAGCAACATACGCAGGGAGATCGAGATAACTTTGAGCAATGGGCTTGTAAAATAGATGATTTTAACATCTCTGATATTGATTGGCGTAGCTGTAATCCCAAGGGACTATGCAAATTAAGTGGGTCCAGGAAAACATCAAACAATATGTCGATGGCCCAACTAGAGAGGGAACTGCATTCAATTTTCTTTTAGGAAATGAGCACATGGTTGAAGTGTCATAGGGGGAGCACTTTGGGAACATTGACCATTATTATATTTATTTTTAAATAGGTGTGGAAAAAGAGAGAGGATTGGTCCATAAGTTAAAATCCTAGGTTGGGGCAAGGCTAATTTTGGTGGCATTAGCTAGGAGCTTGCAAAAGTTGATTGGGAGATGCTATGAGTAGCTAAAGGGGCTTTAAAAGTGAGATACGGAGGATTGAGTGCTAACACATTCCTGCTAAAATGAAGCAGGACTAGCAATCCTTGGCTGACGGGAGATATTGAAGCTCTGATCAAAAAAAAGTAGGCACATGTCATGTATAGGCAGTTGGGATCAAGTGAATATCTTGAGGAGTGTAAGTGTTGTAGGAGTATGTTTAAAGAAATCTGGAGGGGAAAATGAGGACATAAGATAACTCAGGAGAAAATGAGGATATAATATAAGGTAATGGAGAATGACTGATCAAGTGTATCCTAGCACATTGTGGGAAGCATGGGAAGAAATTGCTGAGGCCCTGAGATTTTTGTTACTTCCTTAACTACAGGTGAGATACTGGAAGACTGGAAAGTGGCTAATGTGTCTTTATTTAAGGAGGGTTGCAAGAAGAGGCCAGGAAACCACAGGCTGGTGAACCTAACATCAGTTTTGGGAAAGTTACTGAAGGAGATTCTGACACAGGATCTATTTGCGTTTGGAAAGCCAAAAACTGATTAGGGATTGTCAGCATGGCTTGGCGCATAGGAAACCATGTCTCACAAATGTAATTATGTTTCTGAAAATGAGAGGATTTATAATTATCTATGGAATTGATTGGTTAGCTTCAGTCATTTTAAATATTGGTTAGAATGGAGAAATTATAAAGATGAACTTTGTTTGAATATGAAGAATATTCATAAGGCAAGCTCCATCAAGGACCAACACACAAGTAAAATGCAAAATCTCTTTAGATTTCAACTTTGAACATGCAGATAAATATTAAATATAACCTTCAAATTGATCTAACAAAAATGAGGTTGTATTATTGAGGAGTAATGGGACACAGGCTGGTGAACCTAACGTCAGTTTTGGGAAGGTTACTGAAGGGGTTTCTGAGACATGATCTATTTGTATTTGGAAAGGCAAGGACTCATGTCTGTTTTGATACACCTTGTATTTTTTTTTTATCTTTTAAGATCTTTTACCATTTGGAAAGCAATGGAGTAGTTGATTTCTTGGTGACCAAGTTTGATGAAATGTTGACAGCATTAATAAGACCTTTGACATTCAACCAGGATTTAAACACAACTACTTCAATACAACAAACTATTTACCTAATCAGAAACATCACTCATCTCACCTGGGAGTTTAAAAACAATGCATCATCAGAAGAGTGAGTTATGAATTTTATTATTTGTGTTTGGTATTTACATCTGTTGACAAGAAAGTGATTTTTCTCGTGCTTAGGAAGAATTGGTTGATTTAGGAGACTGGGCATAGAAATTTCTACCTGAGCCAAATTAAAATTGAAATGTGTATCTGATTTTCTAAAGACCATATAACATATAACATATAACCATATAACAATTACAGCACGGAAAACAGGCCCTCTCGGCCCTTCCAGTCCGTGCCGACCATTTGTTTTCCCCTAGTCCCATCTACCTGCACTCAGACCATACCCCTCCATTCCCTTCACGTCCAGTAAATTCTAGTAAATCTCCTCTGTACTCTCTCTATTTTGTTGACATCCTTCCTATAACTAGGCGACCAAAATTGTACACCATACTCCAGAATTGGTCTTACCAATGCCTTGTACAATTTTAACATTACTTCCCTACTCCTATATTCAATGCTCTGATTTATAAAGGCCAGCACACCAAAGGCTTTCTTTACCACCCTATCTACATGCGATTCCACCTTCAGGGAACTATGCACAGTTATTCCTAGATCCCTCTGTTCCACCTGCCACCTGCAGAATTTTTCAGATGACTCTGCAATTGTGGGCTGCATCAGTAAGGGGAGGGAAGCTGAATACAGAAGTGTACAACAACTTTGTTGAGTGGTGTGGGCTGAATCACCCGCAGCTTAACACCGACCAGACTATTTAGTTGGTGGTGGACTTTAGGAGGAGAGGAACACCTCTGTCCTCTGTCTCCATCAATGGTGTGGATGCGCAGTTTACCAGGGAGTACAAATATCTTGGAATGTATCTGGACAGTAAATTGGACTGGACAAGGAACGCTGAGGCCCTGTACAACAAGGGACAGAGCCGGCTGTACTTTTTGAGAAGGCTCCGCTCCTTCAATGTCTGCAGTAAGATGCTGCAGTTGTTTTACCAATTGGCGGAAGCCAGTGCCATCTTCTTCGCTGCCGTGTGCTGAGGCAGCAGGACAAAGGGTGTGGACACCAATAGGATCAACAAACTCATTAGGAAGGCTGGCTCCGTCCTGGGGGCAGAGTTGGATTCATGGGAGGTGGTCTTGGAGGAGAAGATGCTCCTCAAACTGCAGGGCATCCTGGACAATACAGTTCACCCCTTCCATGACACACTTGTCAACCTGAGGAGTACCTTCAGCAACAGACTGGTTCCACCAAGATGCAGGACAGAACGCCACAGGAGATCCTTCTTCCCTGTGGCTATCAAACTTTAGTATTTCTCCCCTTCTGTCATGGGGGAGACTGAGATTGACCATCCTCACATCCCCTAAGCCTTTCCACTCGTCACTTTAATTTCATGTTTCATGTATTTTGGGTGTTTTTAATTGTTGGGAGGTCAATTTCCCTCCTGAGATAAAGTTCTATAATATCGTATCACATCATTATCGAAATTAGGGAATATGTATCGTGCAAATATGTCAGGGAACATGTTAGTCAATTGATCGGATGGGAGCTTTGACCTTTGAATCTCCCGATTATAGTTTTCCCTTTTTGTAGTGCAATATGGTATTGATGCCATTTGTGGTATTAATATATTTTTCCTGTGGATTACAAACATCCATCTTCTGCCTAAGCTGCGTCATCAACGTTAGAAGTGTTATCTATCCAGGACATTGCTGGGCAACTGGAAGCAGCTGGTTGCATAGCATTTTTAAAGGCTGGAAGCAGTCTGCAGAATCATATAGATAATTAACTGGTATGTATAAAGAAAATAGATACAGGATTGCAAAACAAGACAGAATAAAAAGATAAAATATTCCTGTAGAACATTGTATGTAACAAGAAAGTACCATTTGACCTTCTTCCCAAAGATGAAGGTCAAATTGATGACCAAAGAGATGAAGACCATTCAATGCTCTGAAGGAATTTGGCAGTGAATTTATTAGCTCCAAAGGTTATTTAAGTTATTTCTTTCAATTTGGCATCAGCCCACGTCTAAATTTGGTTTGCTGCAAGAGACCATTAATTATTTCCCCTTTAGCAGTACAGGAGGCATTGGGTTTGAAAATGTATAATGGGTGCTTTCTGGCATCAAGGCAACAGTGTCTGTCCAGCACTGATGATATTGGCAATGTTTTGTAACCGCTTAATATAAAATGAGGCAAGTATCCATCCTACAGTTTAGGGGAAATTTGGAAAACTAACACAAGTGTTATAAGAAAGAAACAATGGTGGATTTATTAGCTCACTGATTAGTAAACACCTTTCTGATGCTTTGTAAACTGTTGATAAAGTATAATTTATCAACATAATTTGTTATAATTTTTGATGATTTTGGTAATTTAGAAATATTTAAGTTATTTGGTCCTAACTGATAAAGATGGGAAGGATGAATCCTAATAGAAACAGAGGACACTATGTGAGCTTCAGTACATTGTAGAAGATCTTTTCACAAAGCTTCTTTATTGATGTAAGGTGCAGCATCAGCTAAACAGTTACAGTACATCCAAATCAGTTTTGTAAATACCACATGAGAATAACTTTATGTTGTATTTATATTTGCAGGTTACAAAAGTACCAAGACAATCTGGAGTCTATGCCGCAGTGGCCTTGGATCAAGAAAAGGCTCATATTAGACAAATTATTCAGGGACAATTATATTGAATACTTCAACTTCAAGAAAGGTAGGATGATTGGTGTTATTTTGAGACAGGTAGCTTTTACAAAGTTCTAGCTTTGTAATAAGTTCAGATGAATTGATTATCATGTACACCAGGATACAATTACATTCCTAGTTTACATGAAGTGCAAAATAAACTGTACACTTACAGTAATGATAAACATAACAATAAATACAACACTGAGTGCAAAACAGCAGAACAGTGCAAGGTTGGGGTGTAATTGGGTGTGAAAGAGATGATTGGTTTCAGGTGTCTGATAACAGCTCTTCTAGAGTCTGGACATCTGAGCTATCAAGCTCCTGCATTTTCTTCTAGAAGGTAGAAGGAATGGCAATGTGGCAGGCACATTGACTATACTTTCAACCTTTCTGATACAATGCACTGTGAAAAAGGACTGGATGGAAGGAAGTAATGAACCTCTGATGGACTGAGCAGTATTCACCAGTGTACAGGTGGAAAAAGACTTCAGCTTCCATGTCAGGCTGACTTGCATCCTGTCAGAATACTTTCTGACGTAACTATGCCAATGCACTTTCTTCAATGTGATGGGACCAGTTTAGGTTCATGGGGACGGTACCCAGATGCGGCGCCGACAGGCAAGAAGCCAAAGCAAAGAAGTCAAAGCCAAAGAACCGAATGGAAACGTCAATAAACCGAAAGAATCCGAAGACGAAATGCCTACTAACTGAAAGGATGGGACGCTTAAATGCAAACTAACCGAAAGGGCGGGACGCCTAAAAGCCAACAAACCGAAAAGCTGCGTTGCCTAAAAGCAAACTTACCGAATGGCCGCTCTGTCGAAACGCCACCTACCCGAAAGGCGGCGTCGCTTACAGGCCAAAGGACCGACTGCCACTTAACAGAAACGGCCAATAACGGACATGACGTTGCTGGGGGGCAGGACTTGTCAGCGATTGGTCCAGACCCCCGCGTCCATCACATCACTGTGAAGGCATGAACATTGTCCCAAACCTCCGCTCCACCCGACCCGCAGCCCACGGAGGGTGGCCGTGGGAGAGTGGGGGCTGTACACCTTTGGCCGCTTTCAACTTGATGCTTGGGTTCAGATTACCCAGTCACCTATGGCTTGTGTGGGAAAATGAACCCCATGCTCCCGCCTCCCCCTCTCTCTCCTCTTCTCTCTCTTCCCCCCTCTCTCTCCCTTCTCTCTCCTCTTCTCTCTCCTCTCTTCTCTCTCCCCTCTTCTCGCTCCCCTCTTCTCTTGCTCCTCCTCTCTCCCCCCTCTCTCTCTGAGAGAAGGGAGAGAGAAGGGGGAGAGAGAGAATGGGGAGATAGGGAAGGGAGAGAGAGAGAGGGGGGAGAGGAGGGGAAGAGAGAAGAGGGGAGAGAGAGGGAGAGGAGGAGAGAGAAGAGGGGAGAGAGAAGGGGGAGAGAGATGAGGGGAAAGAAGGGGGAGACGGGAGCATGGGGTTCATTTTTCAACACAAGCCATAGGTGACTGGGCAATCTGAATCCAAGCACCAAGTTGAAAGTGGCCGAATTGGACTTTTCTGTTGAGCGGCAGTCGGTCGTTTAGAGTGTAGGCAACGCCGCCTTTTGGGTAGGTGGCGTTTCGACAGAGTGGCCAATCAGTAAGTTTGCCCTTAGGCGATGCAGCTTTTCGGTTTGTTGGGTTTTAGGCATCCCGCCCTTTCGGTTAGTTTGTATTTAGGCGTCCCATCCTTTTGGTTAGTAGGTGTTTCGTCTTCGTGCTCTTTTGGTTTATTAGCGTTTCAGCCTCGTTTTCATTCGGTTCTTTGGCTTCGACTTCATTGCTCCGGCCTCTCATCTGTCGGCGCCGCGTCCGGGTACCGTTGATCCAGCTGACAACAATGGTATCCTCGGTGAACTTGAAGATCAATTTGGTTTGTACTTGACCACAGAGTCATAGGTGTACAGGGAGCAGTGCGTGAGCATACAACCCTAAGGAGCATTGGTATTGAAGTATGGATGAAAGGCTATGATCAGTTCTAAACGGTTAAAGCCCGCCAGTCAGAATGTCCAAATGGCAGTTGCAAATGGAGGCCCCAAGGCAAAGTCCAGAGGTTTAGGAATGTGTTTGTTGAAGGTTGAGCTCTAACTAATGAACAGTGTCCTGACATAAATGTTCTTTTTATTCAGAGCCAGAGCTGAATATAGAGCTGAGTAAGATGGCATCCTCCTGAGATTCATCTTTCCTGTATGCAAATTGAATGGGACTGGATTGTTTGTAGGAGTGATGCTGATGTGGCTCATTGCTAATCAATCAAAACACTTCTTTTTGATTGACATTAGAGCTACTGGGCGATAGTCATTGGGACAGGTTTTGTTTTATTTTTCTTGGGGTCTGGAATGATGAAAGTTTTTTTTAAGCAGATGGGGACAAAAGACTGTTGAAGTGAGAGATGGAATATATTGGAAAAGACTGTGGCCATTTGATTGGCACACAATTTCAGAAATCATCCAGGCCGGCTGCCTTTGAGAGTTTACCTTTGTTAAAGCACATTTCGCTGTGGAATTATTTGCTGCAGAAGGCTGTGGTGGCCAAGTCAATGGATATTTTTAAGGCAGAGGTAGATAGATTCTTGATTAGTGTGGGTGTCAGGGGTTATGGGGAGAAGGCTGGAGAATAATGTGAGGAAGGAGAGATAGATCAGCCATTTTTGAATGGCAGAGTAGACCTGATTGGCCGAATGGCCTAATTCTGCTCCCATCACTTATCACCTTATGACTTTTGCCACCCAGTTGTATGAGATGGAGTCAGCAGGGAATGGTGGGTGTTAGTGGGGGGTGCAGAATGCTTGCCTGTTTAACACAGACTTTAAAAGAATGGAGCTCATCCGGCAGACATGCGTGTTGCCAGAGATTGTCCCTGGTTTCAGCTTGTAGGACAATTCATCTAGTCTGGCTTAGCAGTTTGTCAAAACAATCATAGAAATGATGTTTCCAAAAACTTCTCATATTGAGTCGATTCAATAATATTCCATTAAAAACTCGTCAAACTGTGAAAATATGAATAAAAGTTAAGAAATTAGAAAAACATAAAGCATATGAACACTTAAAAAATAGTCAAATAAATAATTAAAACAATCCCAAAATACTAGGTTACTTTAACTCCTTGCAGCCATTACTACTTGCAAACAATTGCAGCACGTTGTTTGCCCATGAACCTACTGTTGCAAGTGGTGACTGTGCTTCAATTCCGTGTTTGTTGTGAGACCCTGCCAAACAATGGAGCAGAGATGGGAAAATGTTGGCAAGCATCTGTTCTCATTTTTTAGGTTTCTGCATTAGCTCGTACATGTCGAGAATTCCTAATGTTGCTGGTATTTATACTGGGGAACTTTCCTGGAAAATCTAACCTATTGTTATCTAAAATTGCTGCATGCGAGAGTGGTCTGGTGAGCATCAAAATATATGAACATTGAAAACCTTGTGTTGATTTTTTTGACCATTCCAGTTGGCTGACAAGCCTTTTGTCATCCTCGGCAACAGCAGTGTCAAAGGAAATCCAGAAGATGGCAGTATGTCAGTGATGTTTCAGATGGGGTGCAACAAAGGCATAAAAATACATCAGTGATCAAATGCTACGTTTTTATTTTGTGGAACACAGCCCCATAATAACATTATTGAATTTCAGATTTTAATGAGCTTCTAATAGTGAACTCAACACATGATTCAGGTATTGGAATTGAGGAAGAAATTTATCCACTGACACACGTGAACTAAATTTGTATCATGGTAGCAAACGGGTATTGTGCTCTGCATCCTGAATCCAATTCTTGATGAACGCTTGTATTGCCTCTGTTGCTGGAGATAGAGGCTGATTATTTCCCTTCTCTTTACGGCACATCCTAATGCAAAAAAACATAAAAGATTTGTTGGATAAATATTTTCTACCACCAGGACTTTTCATAAGTCCTAGTGGTAGAAGTAGGCAATTCAGCCCATTGAGTCTACTCCGCCATTCAATTATGACTGATCTAGCTTTCCCTCTTAACCCCATTCTCCGGCCTTCTTCCCACAACCCTTGACACCCTTACCAATCAAGTAACTGTCAATTTCTGCTTGAAAAATACCAAATGACTTGGCCTCCACAGCCCACTGTGGCAATAAATTCCAAAGATTTATCATGATCTGACTAAATAAATGTGTCCTCATCTTCTTTCTAAAGGTACATCCTTTTATTCTGAGGCTATGCCCTCTGGTCCCAGACTCTCATATTGGAAACATCCTCTCCACATCCACTCTATCCAGGTCTTTCACTATTTGGTAATTTCAATGAGGTCCCTCCTCATCCTTCTGAACTCCAGACAGTACAGGACCAGTGCTGTGAAACACTCATCATGTGTTAACACAAGTCAACCCTAGGATCATTCTCATATATCTCCTCTGGAGCCTCTCCAATGCTGGCACATTCTTCCTCAAACATGGGACCTGAAACTGCTTGCAATATTCAAAATGCTATCTGACCAGTGCCTCATAAAGCATCAACATTACATCCCTGTGTTATATTTTAGTCCTCTCGAAATAAACTAAAGGGTTTTGGGCAGTGTTCTAGACACAAAAAAACATAGTCAATTCTTATGCCATTTCTTTATAGCCCATTATCACTTCTCAAGTGCTGCTGCACCCGCTGAGTTTCTCCAGCCTTTTGTGTACCATCACTTCTCAAGTGTCATTTTCCACTTCTGGAACCAGTAAAAGTCTAGCTCAGGCTGATTAAAACCCTCCTGGCTGTGTGGCTATGTTGCGTGAATTAGGATGCTAAATCCAGCGTCTAGAGGCCTGCAGGACAAAGGTGAATAGGGAAGTAATTATCACTGCTACGCAGAAAGAAGGTTGACTTGAAAAGGTGTAATACTAGGGTAATATGAATGTGAACTAGATTCTAAGTATAAATTGTATCATTGAATGGAACATTGGGAAGCTTTATTTTCCGTTAAAAATGATGGAGTTGACCTGAGTACCCATTTGATATTGGGTACACATCACTTGCAGTACTTGTAATTTCTTACTTTGATAAACATTCTTAATATAAGCTTAAACAAAAAAGCATCACAATAACCCCGACTGTCCTGTTCCAGCAGACCATCCAGAGCATATTCAAATATTTACAAATATATCTGCAGATAGAGCTGCTGCCTCACAACGTCAGAGACCCAAGTTCGATCCTGACCTCGAATGCTCTCTTTATAGACAATAGGTGCTGGAGTAGTGTTAAAGAAGGAACTGCAGATGCTGGAGAATCGAGGGTACACAAAAGGCTGGAAAAACTCAACGGGTGCAGCAGCATCTAAGGAGCGAAGGAGATAGGCGACGTTTCGGGTCGAGACCCTTCTTCAGACTGCTGAGTACTGACAATAGGTGCTGGAGTAGGCCATTCGGCCCTTCGAGCCTGCACCGCCATTCAATGTGATGATGGTTGATCATCCCTAATCAGTACCCCGTTCCTGCCGTCTCCCCATGTCCCCTGACTCCGCTATCTTTAAGTGCCCTATCTAGCTCTTAAAGATAGCTCTTGAAAGTATCCAGAGAACCGGCCTCCACCGCCATCTGAGGCAGAGGATTTCACAGACTAACAACTCTCTGTGTGAAGAAGTGTCTCCGTTCTAAATGGCTTGCCCCTTATTCTTAAACTGTCGCCCCTGGTTCTGAACTCCCCCAACACTGGGAACATGTTTCCTGCCTCTAGCCTGTTCAAACCTTTAATATTCTTATATGTTTCAATAAGATCACCTCTCATCCTTCTAAACTCCAGAGTGTACAAGCCCAGCCGCTCCATTCTCTCAGCATATTACAGTCCCGCCATCCCGGGAATTACCCTTGTAAACTCACGCTGCACTCCCTCAATAGCAAGAATGTTCTTCCTCAAATTAGGGGACCAAAACTGCACACAATGCTCCAAGTGTGGTCTCACTAGGGCCCTATATGACTGCAGAAGGACTTCTTTGCTCCTATTCTCACAGTGTTATGAAGGCCAAAATGCCATTTGCTTTCTTCACTGTCTCCTGTACCTGCATGCTTACTTTCATAGATGAACAAGGACCCCCAGATCCCGTTGTACTTCCCCTTTTCCCAATTTGACGCCATTTAGATAATAATCTGCCTTCCTGTTTTTGCTACCATAATCTCACATTGATCCACATTAAACCGCATGCCATGCATCTGCCCCATCCTGTCCAGTTACCCTGCATTCTCATAGCATCCTCCTCACAGTTCACATTGCCACCCAGCTTTGCGTCATCTGCAAATTTGCTAATGTTACTTTGAATCCCTTCATCTAAATCATTGATGTATATTGTAAATAGCTGCGGTCCCAGCACCGAGCATTGTGGTACCCCACTTGTCTGCCATTCTTAAAGGGACCCCTTAATCCCTACTCTTTGTTTCCTGTCTGCCAACCAATTTTCTATCCATGTCAGCACTCTACCCCCAATACCATGTGCCCTAATTTTGACCACTAATCTGCGATGTGGGACCTTTATCAAATGCTTTCTGAAAGTCCAGCTACACTACTACCACTGGCTCGCCTTTGTCCATTTTCCTGGTTACATCCTCAAAAGATTCCAGAAGATTAGTCAAGCATGATTTCCCATTTGTAAATCCATGCTGACCCGGACCGATCCTGGTGCTGCTATCTAAATCTGACGCTATTTCAACGTTTAGAATTGACTACAGCATCTTCCCCACCACCGATGTCAGGCTAACTGGTCTATAATTCTCTGTTTTCTCTCTCCTGCCTTTCTTAAAAAGTGGGATAACATTAGCTACCCTCCAATCCTTTTTTCAGTCTCTCTTTGTATGCATGTTTTCCCCGTGACTCCGTGGGTTTCCTGAGGGCGCTCCAGTTTCCTCCCACGTCTCAAAGACATGCGGGTTTGTAGGTTAATTGGCCTCTGTAAAATTGCCAGTGGGTGAATGGGTGATTGATGTTCAGCGTGGACTTGATGGGCCGAAGAGCCTGTTTCTATTCAGTATCTGTTAAATCTCTTAGATAGAGTTTTGCTAATTGTTGCACACAGCATGAAAACAACCCAGTGAGTTCACGACCACCATCAACCATTCATTAATCACATTTATTTATTCCATTCCCCCCCAGCCACCCAATTCTCATCAACACCTTCAAATTCTGCTTCTCACCTACCCACAAAGGATAATTTACAGCGGGTAAAAAAACATACCAACTATCATCCCTGCGAGGAAAACTAACTTGTACTGTAAATCATGCATTTTGCAGATTTGTTAGCAAATATCATGGAAGAACAGAGTTGTTTTTGAAAGACAACCCGCAGTAGAAATGTTACGTGAAACGACATAATAGTTTCCTATGAATTCTGCATTCTCAAAAATACAATGTTATAGTCATTTGTACACTAATCTTGAGAAAGTGCAGGATATACAAATATAGATGAATGTAGAATTCTCTTAACGGTTTGTGAAGGAGTAACCTTTACTCCATACATTGGTCATAAAATATGAGAAATTCAATGGTCACATTCTTTAAAACTCCACTGAATATAAAGCAATCCTGATCAAACTCTCTTCATAGAATAATATTCTCATTCCAGAATCGAACTAGTGATCATCATTGCATGATCTCCATGCCAAATACATTATTGTTTAAGTAGAAATGTGCAAACTATGCGTTGGCCTCCAGGCTGACAAATGCATTAAAATCCAAGCCCCTGTTTCAGAAATTCTGGAAGGTATAGAATGAGTGTTCATCTTGGATGAAAATGACTGCAGGATGATTTGGCTTTATTGGCTGAGGCATAGAATTAAACAGCAGCAAGGTCATGCTTGATCTGTCTAAAGCTCTAGAGCATAATGTACAGATCTAGTCACGACTACAGGAAGAATGTGGTCACACATCATTATTTGCAAAGGAGATGTTGGCGGAACTGAAGAATTATTGGTCTTGTGAGGGGGCCACCATGAGAGAGGTGGAGGGGGGAGAATGAAGGAGGAGCCGGCCTGGGGGAACCGCCATGAGGGAGGGGGGAGTGCAAGGTGGACCTGCCGTGAGATACTTGGTAACTCTGCAAGTGCCCTTGATGTGGCGACTATTGCATGCCTTGGGAATGCGAGCAAAGAGTTTCACTGTGACTTGTCTCATGTAACAATAAAGTATTAGTTTGTTCATTCATTCATTCATTCATTCATTCATTCATTCATTCATTCATAGTTGTGACAAAGGAACTCCCTAGGCTGAGGTAATTTCCATGCAACAAAGGAGACTACGAGATTTATCTGGGGTGTATAAAATGATTTAAAACCTAATTTCATGGAGACAAGGCCTATTTCCCTAAGCAGAGAAACAGTAACTGGAAAGATTAACAGATAATATGGTATAACATAGAAACATAGAAACATAGAAATTAGGTGCAGGAGTAGGCCATTCAGCCCTTCGAGCCTGCACCGCCATTCAATATGATCATGGCTGATCATCCAACTCAGTATCCCGTACCTGCCTTCTCTCCATACCCTCTGATCCCCTTAGCCACAAGGGCCACATCCAACTCACTCTTAAATATAGCCAATGAACTGGCCTCAACTACCCTCTGTGGCAGAGAGTTCCAGAGACTCACCACTCTCTGTGTGAAAAAAGTCTTTCTCATCTCGGTCTTAAAGGATTTCCCCCTTATCCTTAAGCTGTGACCCCTTGTCCTGGACTTCCCCAACATCGGGAACAATCTTCCTGCATTTAGCCTGTCCAACCCCTTAAGAATTTTGTAAGTTTCTATAAGATCCCCTCTCAATCTCCTAAATTCCAGAGAGTATAAACCGAGTCTATCCAGTCTTTCTTCATAAGACAGTCCTGACATCCCAGGAATCAGTCTGGTGAACCTTCTCTGCACTCCCTCTATGGCAATAATGTCCTTCCTCAGATTTGGAGACCAAAACTGTACGCAATACTCCAGGTGTGGTCTCACCAAGACCCTGTACAACTGAAGTAGAACCTCCCTGCTCCTGTACTCAAATCCTTTTGCTATGAAAGCTAACATACCATTCGCTTTTTTCACTGCCTGCTGCACCTGCATGCCTACTTTCAATGACTGGTGTACCATGACACCCAGGTCTCGCTGCATCTCCCCTTTTCCTAATCGGCCACCATTTAAATAATAGTCTGCTTTCCTGTTTTTGCCACCAAAGTGGATAACCTCACATTTATCCACATTATACTGCATCTGCCAAACATTTGCCCACTCACCCAGCCTATCCAAGTCACCTTGCAGTCTCCTAGCATCCTCCTCACAGCGAACACTGCCCCCCAGCTTAGTGTCATCCGCAAACTTGGAGATATTGCCTTTAATTCCCTCATCCAGATCATTAATATATATTGTAAACAGCTGGGGTCCCAGCACTGAGCCCTGCGGTACCCCACTAGTTACTGCCTGCCATTGTGAAAAGGACCCGTTTACTCCTACTCTTTGCTTCCTGTTTGCCAGCCAGTTCTCTATCCACATCAATACTGAACCCCTAATACCGTATGCTTTAAGTTTGTATACTAATCTCTTATGTGGGACCTTGTCGAAAGCCTTCTGGAAGTCCAGATATACCACATCCACTGGTTCTCCCTTATCCACGCTACTAGTTACATCCTCGAAAAATTCCACAAGATTCGTCAGACATGATTTACCTTTTGTAAATCCATGCTGACTTTGTCCAATGATTTCACCACTTTCCAAATGTGCTGCTATCCCATCTTTAATAACTGACTCTAGCAGTTTCCCCACTACCGATGTTAGACTAACTGGTCTGTAATTCCCCGTTTTCTCTCTCCCTCCCTTCTTAAAAAGAATTGTAGATAATCAGTAGAAATATTAGGAGGAATTGAACAAAAAACATTTTGTTGATGGAGAACTGAAACCCGGTGCTTAAATGCTGCTGAACGTTGTTCAGTCATGAACAGAATGGGCTGGGAAGTTTCCTTCTGTGTCACAAATTTATTTGATCTTTAAATTCTGTTGAGTAGTCCCTGGATTTCAGACAATGGTATTTGAATCAGACTGACTATCCTGTCAGAAGATAAAGGGGAATGCAGTACTGTTCCTTTGGGATGCAGCAAGTTATGAATACAGTTACCATTTTGTGAACATAGCTGATTACCTGTAATAGTAGGTTCATGGCTTCTTGGCCTTTTGGCTAAGATCAAGTGCAATATACATCCACTTATATTTTTCATTTCCTTGCAGATATTCTTCTTCTAATGAAGAAAGTGTACTTCAGCGTGGGTGTAAATGATGTGAGCCAGATTATTATGGATGCCGACATTCTAATATCAGAAATGAAATTGGTAAATCAATGAAACTCCTGTTAAAATGCTAAAAATAGAATGTTTTGGAATGTATTTCTAGCTTCTTACTTTGGATAAATGGTGATAGAGTGATTTGTAATTTTTGGCATCCATGTTTGAGATGAGGACAATTCAATTTTCACATGTATTCAATTACAATTTTAAGCACTCCTGTTGCAGACATAGGACAGTAGCACCTAATGAAGATTTCACAAAACTCTTAAGAATTGAGCTGTCATGGTAGGTTTGCCATTCAGTCAGTTGAATCTGTAACTAGACTACACTCAGGTCACCAAATTTCAACAAAATTCCCTCTCACTTTAAATCTATGCCCTCTAGTTTTAGACTCTTCTATCCTGTAGAAGATAAAGAGAAGTAAAGACTGTGAACATTTACTTTATTTATTCCCCTCATGATTTTGTATATCCTTAATAAGCCTTCACCTTAACCTCCTACTGTCCATGGAAAAAAGCACCAGGTTATAGTCTCTCCTTTCAACTCAAGCACTCCAGTCCTGATAACATCCTTGTAAATCTTTTCTGCATCCTTTCCAGTTTAATGACATGCATTCTATAGAATGCCAATCACAATTACACACAATGCACCCTGCAAACTAATGGCACCATATTCATAACATGCCAGACCATGGGAGTTGCCAGACTGCATAATGCTGAACCAAGGAGTTTCAACTCAGATTATTTTTCTTTTATTTTCAATTACACATCCCTAATGTACCTGTAATGTTTTGAAGTTCATTCAATACTTTAGTTGTATATATATTTATTGGTTGAAAATATTTGCATGTATTGATATGCCAATTTGTGAATGAATTAGACAGAATCTTGATCAGTTGGACAGGTGGGCCGAGGAATGGTTGATGGAATTTAATACAGACAAATGTGAGGTGTTGTATTTTGGGAGCACTAACATGGGCAGAAGCTACACAGTAAATGGTAGGGCTTTGGGGAATGATTTAGAGCAGGGGGATCTAGGAGTACAGGTACATCGTTTGTTAAAAGTGGCATCTCAGGTAGATAGGGTGGTCAAAAAGGCTATTGGCACATTGGCTTTCATCGGTCAGATTATTGAGTGTAGAAGTTGGGAGGTCATGTTGCAGTTGTATAAGATATTGATGAGGCTGCATTTAGTTTTGGCCACCATGTTACAGGAAAGATGTTGTCAAGCTGGAACGGTTGTAGAGAAAATTTACGAGGATGTTGCCAGGACTCAAGGGCCTGAGCAACAGAGAGGTTTAGCAGGCTTGGACTCTATCCTTGGAGCACAGAAGGATGAGGGGTGATCTTAGAGAAGTGTACAAAATCATGAGACTCATAGCGTCTCTTGCCCAGAGTAGGGGAATTAAAAACCAGAGAACATAGGTTTAAGGTGAGGAGGAAAGATTTAATAGGAACCCAAGGGGTAGTTTTTTTCGCAATGGGTGGTCTGTGTATGGAACAAACTGGCAGAGGAATTAGTTGAGGCAGGTACTATCGCAATGTTTAAGAAACATTTAGACAAGGTACATGTATAGGAATCGGTTAGAGGGATATGGACCAAATGCAGGCAGGTGGAACTAATGTAGATGGGACATGTTGACCGGTGTGGGCAAGTTGGACCGATGGGCCACTTTCCACGCTGTAAGACTCTATGACTATGAATTAATAATAGCAGGGCACAGAAAATAGAGTGCTGAATAAATTTGGAGAGATTATAAGGAGGAGGTTCAGAACAGTAGGTAGATGTAAAAGTTCCAAGGGTAGATGAAATAAGATAGACACAAAATTCTGGAATAACTCGGCAGGACAGGCAGCATCTTTTTGCGGAAGGAATGGGTGACGTTTAGGGTTGAGACATTTCTTCAGACTGTGGTCAAAATATTGTAAAGCGTATGAGAGCAGGCAATTGCACAAACACACACAGGGAGACACACCATCAGCATGCATGGAAACTCGCCAATGTCTTCAGTAGATGCTGTAAATATCAGTGCTGCACAGTGAACGTTCAAGCTGAATTCTGAATTGCTGAGGGACAATGTGGGGAAAAAGAGCGGCAGGCCTCTTTTACCTTGAATAATAAATAACAAGCATGTGGTGAGTCAGAAGATGTGGTAGCAGTATAAAGGATACAGAGGAGATTCATTGGGATGTTGCCTGGAGTGGAGGATTGTAGATACAAGGAAAAACTGGGTAAATGGGGTTTATTCTCTCTGGAACATAAGAGGCTGAGGGAGGTTGCCCTTATATAGGTTTATAAAATGATGAGGGCCATAGATATGATAGATGGTTAGAATATTTTCTTACCCAGAGCAGGCGCGTATAGATCTTGCGGGTATTGGGTGTTTGAACCGTTCAATTGATGCCCCTCAATTAGTGTGTCAGAAATGCTTGATGAAGTTGAGAGAAATAATTTTATTGATATTGTAATGATAATTAGTTCCTTGAAATATCTGTGTTTCTGTCTTGTATTCTTTGTAGAACTGGACCAAAAATGTAACCATCACATGCAGTGAAATTGTCTTGAAGATGAAAGATGTTCTCAATCTTCCAGAGGAGTTATTTTTAAATAATACCTTAACATCTCTTGCCTGTGGGCAGGATCTGCTCGGTTTTCCCTGGAGAACAAATAACTTCCTTAAGGCTCAGAACACATGGATTGATACCGTAAGTTGTCATTTATGCAGATAATATTGAAAATAAGCAATTTATTATAGGAGTTTTTTGTAATTGCATTTGTGTGTACAACTATTCATTTTTGAACAGAGTATTCAAAAACACGAATTATATCTATTGGCCTGTACTGCAATATCTGATCATAGAATTATCCCACCTTGGCCCAGCTTGTCCCATTTGAGCCACCATATCAATTTGTCTTCCCATTTGTACTTGAGTTTGACTCAATTGTATTAAAGCATTTTTTCATCTGATCTGATTGGTAGGATGTAAACCAAAACTTTTCACTGTTCCTCGGTATATATGACAATAATACACCTAAATCTAAACCCAATACCACTAGCCTGCATGAAGCTAGTTTCTATCCACATCTTTTCTATTCAAGTATCTGTCCAAACTTTGTTTAAATGTTGTAATTGTATTGGCTTGCACTACCTCTTCTGGCAGCTCATTCCAGATAATCCACAACCTCTGGAAAAAAATATCCCTCTAAAAATCTGGAAAAAAACATCCTTTAAATCTCTCCTCTCTTACTTTAAACCAATGACCTCTATTTTAGACTCATCTGCTCTGAAAAAAAAAGGATTCTGACCATCTATCCTATCTAATTTTGGAAACCTATGCAAAGGTCACCCTCCCCAGCCTCTTACATTCCAGTGAGAATACACCCAGCATATCCAATCTCGTCTTATAACTACAAACCTCCATCCAGACAACATCCTGGTGAGTCTCTTGTGAATTATCTCTTTTGCTACCACACCTGCCCATTGGGTAGTAATCATTGTTGTAGTTTCACTCTTTTTTAATAATTTGCTGTACCTTCTTTCTTTCAAAATGGATAACCTCACATTTTCCCACAATATTTGCGCCAACCTCTTCCCGATTCACCGATCCATGGCCCATCCAAGCTATTTTTTTGTCCTTCTCAACTGCTGCTAATCAACCTATATTTGTACAATCAACAAATGTATCTCGAAGAAGATGGCCACAAAGCGTTGGAGTAACTCAGTGGGCATGCAGCATCTCTTCTGAAAAAGGATGTGTAACATTTTGGGCCGGAACCCTTCTTCTGACTCTTCCGTTCGTTCCGGCCCAAAATGTCACCCCCATCCTTTTTCTCCAGAGATGCTGCCTGACCCATTGAGTTACTCCAGCACTGTGCCTATCTTTGGTATAAACCAGCATCTGCAGCTCCTTCCAATGGAAATATGACTACAACATACTCAGTCTGTTTATCCAAACCATTGATAAGTAACTAAGGCCCAAGTGCCGAACGAGCAAGCATCCAATTACTTACTGATGCAGATTTAAAATGTAAAAACTAATGCATCATGCCATGGTCAAGAATTTCCTTTATCCACAAATCAGCAACTGGCTGCAGATATTATCTGAACTGTTTAAAATATTCTGAAATGTTGAGAAACGTTGAAAACTTCAAACATTAAAAAAAATGCTTAAATGTGATTAAGCACTTAACAAGCCATTAAAGTTTGTTTTAAATTTGTAAACATTGGTAGACCATTAACCAATAAACAAACTACAAGTCATGTATTGTCATTCTGCTGACTGGTTAGCACGCAACAGAAGCTTTTCACTGTACCTTGATACACGTGACAATAAACTAAACTCGAACTCAAAACTCTTCCAGTAGAATCTTGGCCCTTTACAGGAATGCGTTCCTGCTGTCTCATCTGATGATGTACAGAATCTTTGGGTGAATTGCTGGATATTTTCTCATCGCCTTGTCAATCCATGCTGATTTAAACATTGAAGCACTGCATCACATTCTTGTCAAATCTCAAATAACAACTTTGGATTTCTATGTTTTAGTAGATCACACAGGTTCAGGTTAAGATTTATTATTGTCATGTGTAGTGAGGTGCAGTGAAAAGCTTTGTTTTGCATGCTATCCAATCAGGTCAGATAATACTATATATATATATATATATATAGATAGAGATAGAGATAGATTCCGGTCAAACTCATGTACAATGGATAGAACAAAGTGCAAGATTATCCGTTGAAAGTAGATCTGTTTCTGAGATGAGCTGCCACACTCCAGCACAATCTTTGTTTTACATATGTAGAAATATCAAAGGTGCTGTCAGTTTTGTGGAGCATTGATATAAAAACTAGTAGTTTTGTCATTATTACTTTAGTAATTATTACTTTAGTCGTAAAGGAACCATTACTATTATGCAATAATTTTGCACCAATATTATGCACTAATAACTTGTCAATAATCTGTTTCTGGTTCTTTAGTTTCACTTTTTACAGATAACGAATGGTGTGCAACCGGAATTTCAAATCACAGTCGTAGATATGTACAAAGGATGGAAAGAAGTATATACAGCATATGACTCCTACTACAAATTCAAAGAAGATTTCATTTCTAGCTTTGCAGAAAATATGACAATAAATTCTGAGCTTTGGAAAAATTTTGAATTCAGCACTTTTCAGCAAAGTCTCTTGTGGAACCTGTAAGTCCAACTCAGGCATTCTTGAATTCAACCTCTGTTCTTTATGTCTTACTCTGTAGTTCCTACAGCAGACATTTTTACCAGGGATATTGAAAGACATTTGTTGGACCTCTCAAATTTCATTGTCAGCATTCTTTTAGCGATGGCTGACCTAACCATTTTTACGTGGAGTTCTTCCTTAGAGAGTCAAAAAATCATAGAGTGATACAGTGTGGAAACAGGCCCTTTGCCCAACTTACCTACACTGTCCAACTTGCCTGAGCTTGGTCCATATCCTTCCACACCTGTCCTATCCATGTAACTGTCTAACTGTTTCCTAAATGTTGGGATAGTTCCAGCCTCAACTACCTCCTCTGGCAGCTTGTCCCATACATCCACCACCCTTTGTGTGAAAAAGATACCTCTCAGATTCCCATTAAATCTTTTCCCCTTCACCTTGGACCCATGTCCTCTGGTCCTCGATTCTCCTACTCTGGGCTTTCTCCACCAATGATTCTCCCTTCTTGTATCCTTTCCCTGATCGTATTGATTCTTCAAAGTACATTTCTGTGGGTTTCTATCACCTTCAATTACATTATATGTAGCAGTCTTCCATATTTGATTCCAGGTTGTACATGCCAATGGATTGAGAGGATTCTAATTCTTCATTCGTCACATCATCAAATAATTTATTTACATTTGCATTGCATTTGAATGTAGTTTTACTCTCATGTATTAGCTAAGATTAGACGTCAGCAAAACTTAAAGTTGACCTTTTCCTAGGATAACAATTGACTGTGAATAAATTAAGAGAGATTAAATCACAAAAGAAAAATCCCCAAAAGGGAAGTCAGGATGTTATTCCCAAAAGGGAATAACATCTTCATTGAGTCTCTCCAATATGCTTACAGTTGGCCACCCACGTGCAGCATCAAAAAATGTTGGATGGCAATCGTTCTATTTGTAGAAGGTGTGTGGCTTGTTAAGACCTGCATGGATGAAAAAGTAATTTAATAGCTATATGAAACAGTGAGAAAAAATCAATGGTTTTACTATCAACATAATTGTATGTTCTTTCATTTCATGCAGTTAATGTATGCTCACCTTTTACTGTCAGTGGGATAGTCAGATCAAATAGGCTGTCAGATCTGTATGTGTGTGTGTATGCATGCATGTGTGTGCGAGTGTGAGTGCGTGTATGTGTTTTAAGGGTTCACCTGTGTCATTGGGGATTGAACAAGATTTGTCCACATGACAAAGTTGAATAGGGGTTTGTCTTTAACTGACCCTAAAAGTGAGCACTAATTATCAGAGTCAACCATGGCTGACAGCCATACTTGGAGTTACTAAAAAATAGCAGTAATTTTAGGTTTTATTTTCTTGACCTTTAATAATGATTCATTTTCTTCCAGGGTCTTTGATATGTTTGCTGCACATGGATCTGCAATGGAGAGCAGTGATTGCTGGCCAGGCATAGAAAAGTGTGTTAGAGCAATGTGCTGGGTGATAGAAAGCTCAAACCAACCACTTGAAGGAAATGGTAAGTAAGGAGAGAGCAGATTAAAAATGTGAGAGTCACATAGTTTGCTCAATTTAGTAAATTTCATAGATTAAAAAGGGGAAGTTTGAATAGAGGATGTGAGAAAAAGATGCATTAAACTAAAATGATTATCATCCTTCTGGAAAAAAAGTGTGCCTCTTTTAAGGAAAATATTTTATTTAACAGCAGGTGGACACCTATTCAATTCCAGTCTAAGTTAAACTAAGAAAGATTATATATATATATATATATATATATATATATATATATATATATAAATAAATTAGCATATGCTTCAGCAATTAAGAATAACTACCTTATTCGGAAAAAGTGATAATGCATAATGTATTATTCATTAGGAACAAAATGGAGATTACATTTTGCAGGTAGTTAAGGAATGAGAAAATTATGCTGCAAGGAAATTAATGTGATTGAAGTAATTCATTTACAGAAATGGCTGGAAAGGAGTTGGTGAGAAATACATTTCTTGGAAAAGTACAGGACCGAAAACAGGATCTTTGGTCCATGAGTTAAGATTCAAGTGTTAATTGTTATAGGTTCCTGCAATGGAACATTGACATTCTTACTTGCTTTAGAATTACAGCACCATTAACAGGATAACATTCAAATACACATATAATAATCAATAATACAATAAATTAATACAAGGCAACCACAATAGTGCAAAACTATGGTCTGCAGTGCCACCAAAGACATAGCTTGGAAAGCGTGAATCCTCCCTTATTGCAGAGGGAAGTCAGATGTCTTACCATTTGAATTGCTTCCGGTTTAATAGACATGGATTTTAAGCAATCATGCACATAGAAATTATTCTTCTCAGTGGTTATCACTCCTTCTGGACAGTGAGCTTTATTGTCCTCTGTGGTCTTCTTTAAAGCAAAGTTTGCACAACTTGGTGATGACACTGCTGCAAAGAGATGTACCTTCATCCGGTATTCAACAAGATCTTGTTGTGCATCCCCTTCAGGCCACCATAAGAATAGCAAGTAGTCAATGTGTTTTTCTGATACTTTGACTTGATGAAACATCATTCTGATATCATCCATCAAAGCAATTGGTTCTTGTCTGAATTTAACGAGAACTCCAATGGGTGAGTTGGTAAGGTCTGGACCTTGCAGTAGCTGACAGTTAAGTGATGTTCCTTTGAAGACTGCAGCACGGTCAAAGACCACCCTCAAGGTTCCTTTCTTCGAGTGATACACCCCATGGTGCGGAATGTACCAAAGCTCTCCATCACTTCAATTCAGTTGGTTTGTTGGTACCATTTCGGCATAATCATTGTCAATCATATCCTTTAGGAAAGACATATATTCTTCATGAAATTTCGTATTCCTACCAAACTTGTGTTTCAGATTCTGGGTGCATTGTTCTGCCATCTGACGATTATTCGGCAGACTAACACTTTCTTGTTTGATAGGTAATTCTAGACAATAGTGTCCGTCTATCATCTTTACTGAGTAGTTCATAATATCCAAGAACTTTCTCTTCTCTGGACATTTCTTCTGATTCCTTACTGGTACTTTCATTGAAGTCATGATTGTATTGCTTGATCAATAGCTTTTCTAATTTAGCAGTAGATATTTGATTAACAGCAGCAGCAGGGTAGTTCTTCTGGTTCCTACTCAAGGAGCCATAGATAACCCATCCTAGTAGGGTTTTCACAGCAAACGGTCCATTACCTTGGCTCCTCACAGTCTGTATAGGTTCCAATGCCTTCAAAGCATTCGTTCCGATAAGTAGGTCAATATCAGAATTTATTTTAGATATCTTGACATCCTTCAAGTAAGGCCATTGTTTCAAGTCCTCATGTCTGGGTATATTTTGATGACAAACAGGCATGGTCTCATGTGTATACACTTCAGATATTGGTATAAAATTGTCTCCATCCAGACTAGATATTTCCATACTTGACATGTAATGACTAACGCACTCCTTCTCTTCATTCATGGTATGCAATAGAATCTTAACATCTCCTCCTGTGATGTCCAGCCTTCTCATCAAGCTTACTGTACAAAAGGTAGCTGAACTTCCATGTTCCAAAAATGCATATATTTGCAACACTGTATTCGTCTTGTTATTCCTTACCTGAACTGGTAAGATAGAGAAGATACAGGTTTCTACCTTGGCCCCAATATAAACGGTTATCTGAGGTGAGGTGACAGCATCACTAGTAGCTGGCTTCTCCTTCTGTTCTATTTGCTCCGGCTTTTTCTGGTCCATGTGAAGTGCTTCAGGATGATCTTGCTTGCACTTATCACAAGTTATAGGACTCTCATAGTCTTTAACCATGTGTCCTTTTTTCAAACATCCAAAACCTATTGCCCTTGACTCATACTCGCAGCATGGTCAGACAAGCACCAATTGCTTTGATGGTTGATGACCTTACCAACTCTTTAAAAAATCCATCTTTTCTTTATATTCCTTCTTCTTGAATCTTCGACACCACCTTATGGTGTCACCAACTTCTTCACATAACAAACAAAATCCCTTTGGTTGATAGTAGATACATCTCCTTTCATATTAGAGCGGTAGCAAAACTACCTCCCTTATATCCTGATCTTCCTTTAGGTTTAGTAAAGGTAGAACCTTTGACAGTTACAATTGGTTTATGATCTTAAATACTCCTGTGGCATGGATCATAACATGAACCCTACTTCCCTTTCCAAGAAATCCGCCAGGTCTGGTAACATAGCTACTCGATTCTTCGTTGCCTTTTTCTGGCCTGCTTTATATCTCCACTTTTCTCTAAGTCTAAAGGGCAGTTTTAGAATGATGGCTCTAGTATTACTAACAAGATTCATCTCCTCCATGTGGTTAAGATATTTCATCAAGCTACAACAACCTATAAGAAATATCACAAACTCACTAAATGCATCTTCTGATTTGATATATTTCCAAGCATAGGCCTTCATGTATGCGTTAAGGGCCTGTCCCACTTTCACGACCTAATTCACGACCTCTGCCAAGTTTTCCCTTGACATACTCGCAGCATGGTCATCACGAGGTCGTAGCAGGCCGTGATGCTAGTCATAGATACTCGTGGCATCAAGTAGGTTGGGGCATTTTTTTCTAGCCTGATGAAAAATGTCCACGAGTAAAAAAAGTCGTGAATTAGGTTGTGACAGTGGGACAGGCCCTTCAGCAAGCATCTGTTCATTACCATAACGTTCTTTAAGTAACCTTCTTGCCTCCCAATAGCCCTGGCTTTCAGGCCTATTTTGACAACTTTCTACAAGTATCTTAGCATTTCCGCTTGTGTAATATGCCAGAAATCGTAAGCGCTCCTTTTCTTCAGTAATTTTCATTTCTACTACGTCGTGAAACGCCATTATGAAAGATTCATACCACAAAGGATCACAATCATATCTAGAAATTTCTATTGGTTTAGGGTGGAAGAGAGATTTTGTTGAGTTATGAGCTTGTTGAATTAAGCTTGATTCTTCGCCGATTAAAAGAATTTACCTTTAGATCCTTGGCTTGGCGCAAACAAACGATAGACAGGCCTCTGATAATCATAATGGCTTGCTTGAGCCTGTGTATCATGCCTCAGAAAAGGGTACTTAGTTGCTGGTTTGTCCCAAGCCTCAACAGACGCCCCATATGTGCTTCGGTCTAGCATCCAGTTGCTAAAGTTACGTTTTATCGGCCCGCCACTGTTCCAATGGGTGTTCAACGCCATGAAATCTGGGGGCCCTCGGTTGTAGAATTAATCCAACTGCTGTCTCACTTTGAGCAGTTCTTCCCCTCAAACAAGAGTTCTTCCCTTCAAATACTTTAGAGCCGCATCTTGAACCCTCACTTTCCATTATCTCCTTCTTCGATTTGACAACCGCCAACTTTGTGGCCAGTTCCAGCTGTTCTTTACGTTGCCTCAGCTGTTCTTCTTGTCGCCTCATCTCTTCTTTCAGCTGTTCTGGTCGCTCAATCTCATGTTTCTCCTCCAAGGCATCTGCTCCTTTTGAGAGAGCGACTAGATCAGCTTCAACTTCCATTCGAGCAGAGGCCCTTGACGCTGAACTGGCTATAGAACCAGATTTATGTCTTGATCTTCGTGAAGATACATTCAAGATATTATCATGTGGTGCAATCTCCTCTTCCATTTCAGCACCTTGTTGCATAGCATCTCCTTCTATAACACGCGTGGTCCTTTGTTCAACTTCAGCTAACCATCTCTTCGCATCTTCCATAGAATCATCAAGTAACTTCACCTTTCTTCGAACCACTGGGTGTATCTTTTGCGTTCTTCCTGAGGCGGCTGTGAATCCAGCAGTGCCTTTTGTTTATCTCCAACCTCTTTACTGAGGCTGAATAGTTGCCCCAGATTAGATTGCACTTTGTTCACATTCCCATCTGATTCCATTAGTTCCTCTAGATTTCAAATAACTTCACCATCTTCTTCCATAACCTGTTTCTCTTCTGCGTTTCTTTCAAAAATGCAACTCGGGCCTTTTCGGTGAGTTTAACCTGTCTCTTCTCATGTCATGGCCTCTATCCGCCACCTTGTGGCTCCTTTGACTCACCTGCTCTATCTTGCTCCATGAATTTAAACAGGTCTTGGCAGATTGCCAAATTTGCCAATTGGACAAACAGGGACTCTTCAGTTTGCTTCAGTCACTATTGATAAACATTCTACTGAGTGTTATGTAAACATCAGATAAGAAACCAAAACAAACTGGACTTTCAGAAAGTATAGAAGTGACCTCAGTTCAGAAAGAATTTGTCTTATCTCAACTTCAAAACAAACACCTCGATCCTACTCGCCCTTGGCTGCCTTCCAAAACTTAGTAGAACTTGCTTCTAATACTTTTTCCAGAATCTTTTAAAAAACACGACGTTAGTCAAACTTTCACAGCATCTTATTAAGAAGCTGTTCTAAATTAAATTGTTCCAGCTTTCAAATTCACAGCATAATACAATAGCTGTTCTACTCACCATTTCGTGGTGAAGTTTTCAAACCTCAGATAAGTCGTGTGGCTGTCCATTAACCTACTGGTCAGGTAGATTCTAAATCTCTAAGCAAATCTCTGGCTGAGATCTATTTTCTTTAGTTCCTCTTCCTCGGAACCAGTCCAGTTCCTCTTCTGGAACTAATTCTTTTGGCAGTAATCTCTCCCCAGAGATCCAGCCCAATCTTCTGTCCCTCTTCTATAGGACCAATTCTTCTACCTCCTAAGGTAGCTTTCGACTAGCCTTTAAACTAGAAAGGCTGGGGGGAGGGACTCGGGTAGAGGGGGCTAGGGGACAGGGTGTGGGGTAAGAGGCAGAGAAGGGAAGCACTCGGACCCAAAATGTAGGCGAGAAAGAGGAAAAAGATAATAGACAGAGAATAAGGGATGGTGGGTTTCTAAAATGTGTATATTTTAATGCTAGGAGCATTGTAAGAAAGGTGGATGAACTTAGAGCCTGGATTGACACCTGGAAATATGATGTTGTGGCAATCAGTGAAACATGGTTGCAGGACGGCTGTGATTCGAAACTAAATATTCCAGTATTTTGTTGCTTCAGGTATGATAGAATTGGAGGGACCAGAGGTGGAGGTGTTGCATTGCTTGTCAGAGAGGATATTACATCAGTGCTTTGGCAGGATAGATTAGAGGGCTCATCTAGGGAGGCTATTTGGGTGGAACTGAGAAGTGGGAACGGTGTAGCAACACTTTTAGGGGTGTATTATAGACCGCCAAATGAGGAGCGAGAATTGGAAGAGCAAATATGTAAGGAGATAGCAGATATTAGTAGTAAGCACAAGGTAGTGATTGTGGGATCAATTTTCCAAAAATAGACTGGGAAACACATTCTGTAAATGGGCTGGATGGTTTGGAGTTTGTAAAATGTGTGCAGGATAGTTTTTTGCAGCAGTACATAGAGGTATCGACCAGAGAAGGGGCAGTGCTGGACCTCCTGTTAGGAAATGAGGCAGGTCAGGTGACGGAGGTATGCGTAGGTGAGCACTTCGGGACCAGTGATCACAATACCATTAGTTTCAATATAATTATGGAGAGAGTCAGAACTGGACCGAGGGTGGAGATTTTTGATTGGAGAAAGGCTAACTTTGAGGGAATGCGTAAGATTTAAAAAGAGTTAATTGGGACACTCTGTTTTATGGGAAGGATGTAGAAGAGAAATGGAGGACATTTAAAGGAGAAAAAATTGTAAGAGTACAGAATCTTTATGTCCCTGTTAGGGTGAAAGGAAATAGTAAAAATTGGAAAGAGCCATGGTTTTCAAGGGAAATTGGACACTTGTTTCGAAAAAAGGGACACATCTACAATAATTATAGGAGGCATGGAGTAAATGAGGTGCTAGAGGAGTATAAAGAATGTAAAAAGAATCTTAAGAAAGAAATTAGGAAGGCTAAAAGAAGATATGAGGTTGCTTTGGCAAGAAAGGTGAAAGTAAATCCAAAGGGTTTCTACAGCTATATTAATAGCAAAAGGATAACGAGGGATAAAATTGGACCATTAGAGAGCCAGAATGGACAGCTATCTGCAGAGCCAAAAGAGATGGGGGAGATATTGAACAATTTCTTTTCTTCGGTATTCACCAAGGAGAAGGATATTGAACTCTGTGAGGTAAGGGAAAAAAGTAGAGTAGCTATGGAAACTATGAGATTCAAAGAGGAGGAAGTACTGACACTTTTGAAAAATATAAAAGTGGATAAGTCTCCAGGTCCTGACAGGATATTCCCTAGGACATTGAAGGGAAGGTAGTGTAGAAATAGCAGGAGCTATGACAGAAATATTTCAAATGTCATTAGAAACGGGAATAGTGCCGGAGGATTGGCGTACTGTGCCTGTTGTTCCATTGTTTAAAAAGGGTTCAAAGAATAAACCTAGCAATTATAGATCTGTTAGTTTGATGTCAGTGGTGGGTAAATTAATGGAAAGGATACTTAGAGATAATATATATATAAGCATCTGGATAAACAGGGTCTGATCAGGAACAGTCAACATGGATTTGTGCCTGGAAGGTCATGTTTGACAAACCTTCTTGAATTTTTTGAAGCGGTTACTAGGGAAATTGATGAGGGTACAGCAGTGGATGTTGTCTATATGGATTTCAGTCAGGCCTTTGACAAGGTTCCCCATGGAAGGTTGGTTAAGAAGGTTCAATCTTTGGGTGTTAATGGCGGAGTAGCAAGATGGATTCAACAGTGGCTGAATGGGAGATGTCAGAAAGTAATGGTGGATGGCTGTTTGTCAGGTTGGAAGCTGGTGACCAGTGGGGTGCCTCAGGGATCTCTGTTGGGTCCACTGTTGTTTGTCATGTACATCAATGATCTGGATGATGGGGTGGAAAATTGGATAAGTAAGTATGCAGATGATACTAAGATAGGTGGTGTTGTGGATAATGAAGTAGATTTTCAAAGTCTACAGAGAGATTTGGGCCATATGGAAAAGTGGGCTGAAAGATGGCGGATGGAGTTTAATGCTGATAAGTGTGAAGTGCTACATCTTGGCAGGACAAATCAAAATAGGACGTACATGGTAAATGGTAGGGAATTGAGGAATGCTGTGGAACAGAGAGATCTAGGAATAACTGTGCATAGTTCCCTGAAGGTGGAATCGCATGTAGATGGGGTGGTAAAGAAAGCCTTTGGAGTGCTGGTCTTTATAAATCAGAGCATTGAATATAGGAGTAAGGAAGTAATGTTAAAATTGTACAAGGCATTGGTAAGACCAATTCTGGAGTATGGTGTACAATTTTGGTCACCTAATTATAGGAAGGATGTCAACAAAATAGAGAGAGTACAGAGGAGATTTACTAGAATGTTGCCTGGGTTCCAGCAACTATGTTACAGAGAAAGGTTGAACAAGTTAGGTCTTTATTCTTTGGAGCGCAGAAGGTTAAGGGGGGGACTTGATTGAGGTCTTTAAAATGATGAAAGGGATAGACAGAGTTGACGTGGATAAGCTTTTCCCATTGAGGGTAGGGAAGATTCAAACAAGAGGGCATGACATGCGAATTAAGGGACGGAAGTTTAGGGGTAACGTGAGGGGGAACCTCTTTACTCAGAGGGTGGTGGCTGCGTGGAATGAGCTTCCAGCAGAAGTGGTGGAGGCAGGATCGATTTTAACATTTAAAAGTAAAGTGGATAGGTATATGGACGGGAAGGGAATGGAGGGGTATGGTCTGAGTGCAGGTAGATGGGACTAGGGGAAAACAAATGGTCGGCACAGACTGGAAGGGCCGAGAGGGCCTGTTTCTGTGCTGTAATTGTTATATGGTGTGTTATATGTAGTGGTAGGTTATTATATCGTTCAAGGAATGTATTTCCTCTATCCACTATGACTGATCACAGGGGTAAGGAGATAATTTATTTACGCATCCAAGAGCTCTCCATGAGACATTCAATGCCATCGAACGATAAATCTTCAAAATACAATTTATTGATTAATAGTTTCTTTATTGTCATAGTAAAAACAGTGAGATACTCATCCAAACTTCTTCTTGCTTAAGTACATTTTGATCTTACTCGTAGTCAAACCCGTGCATGGTTGAAACCTCCCCCATGCTTCTTCAGAACTAAACTAAAATTACTTGTGCGTCTGGGTGAAAATCCCAGCCGCAAACACGCCTCCAACTACGTAATAAATCTCACCCACATAATTACAGGCAGATAGAATTTAAAGGTAACTGGTTATAACTGGTTATAGATTATAACATACTGAGTTAAGCTAAATGGCTACTACACCATATATGCATTGAAGGGACCCTGCTATGGCATTTTTTTAATCTTCACTCACCAACATTATCTGTAATACTCTTGTTTTTGCATAAAAGTGGATAAAGTGCATAAAATGCTTTCATAAAATTTGCTTCACTCGTAATTAGGTCCTGAAAGTCAAAGGGAGGCAAAGGTGTATTGAATTTTGTAAAAAGAAAGTGAAAGTTAAAATGTGGGAAATCTATTAAAATAAATTAGGAAAATAATTTATCACATACTTGAGTGAGAACCAACAGTTTAGTTGACCTTTGGAGACACAAAGGAATACAGTTGCTGAAGTCCAGAGCTAGGGAAAAACTGTTGGATGAACTCACATTTTGGGTTGAGACTCTGCACCAGGACTGACAGTGTAGATGAAATAGCCAATATAAAGAGCTGAGTGGAAGGATGAGGTGGAGACCAGCGGGTGATATGTGGAACCAGATGAGAAGGGAGATTCTGTGCAGATGGAGTCAGGTGTGGGAGGGTAAAGAGTGGGATTGGGACCGAGCAATCGGTAGGCAGAAATAGAAAAGGAGAGAGAAAAACAAATCTCTCAATCTTTATAGCCTAGTAAATTGACCCTTATTAGGCTGGAGAAGTTGGGAGTAGCTGGATCAACAATTATCTCATTAAATGTTTGTGGATTATGGCTTAATTTTCTGTGCTACCTTCTGGAGGCAGTGAGTATAAATATCCAGTAAGTTCTTAAAAATCACTGGGATTTGTTGAAGAAGGTTTGTAATGCCTGCGATAAATGAAAGAGTAAAGTTGAGGAAAAGTTGTGACTTCTTCTATAGCTTCACTCTATATTTTTCTTTACATTATTTCCAATCAAACTACTCTGAGGAAAAGCAATTAACTGCTCGGACTGTGCCGGATGTGATTGGCTGCAAGAACTGAAATGGAAAAATCCTGAATATGCTAAAACTGTTTTGGGTGGGCCTCTCTATTAAAGCTTTTGGTGCTTGTCTTTCTGTTGTGGAAGTTCAACCCACATTAGAGAAAAGTGAGCCGGAGGCATTAGTGTGAAAATTGGCTTGAAAATTTGTGTGAAAAAGAGAAACGTTGTGATTGTGAATCATCATAACCTGGTAAAAATCTTACATAAAACAGAAAGTAGTGAAAATACTTTGCAGATCAGGCAGTATCTCTGGAAAGATAAACAAAGTTAACATTTCAGATTGAAGACCCTTCAGGCTTTTTAAGATTTCCTGTTTTCTGTTTTTAGCACTTGACCTGAAACATGATTTATGTTTCTCTCTGCACAAATACTGCTCAACCTGCTCACAGCTGGCAGCATTGTTCATATTTCTGGTTTCCAGCACCTGCATTTTTTTTAAAAATTTTCATTGGCATAAAACCTTGTCATGAAGTGAATAATAATCAGATGACCTTCCTTTGAACTGTTACTATATTACAAATTTATTTAAAAGCAGACATTATCAGATAGTACTGCGTGAATGCGTCGCTTCTTAAAAAGTAGGTATGATTGCTGCTTTTGTTAACTTCCATAATATTGAGAAGTCTTCTGTGCCCAATAATTTAGATTCAATTATAATTTGATGCTCATTGAGGGTTAGTCCCACCAAAGAATACATCACCATTTAAAATAAATTGGTACTTGGCAGCATCTGGACCCTCGAGTAAAAGATTAATGCTGACATGGCAGGTTGCTTTGGTGCTAAACTGAAGAAAGAATTCTGCATTATTTAAATGAAATGGATACCTTTTTGTAAATTTAGTCAATGTGTAATTTCAAAAACATTATTTTCTTTCCTATTGATAATTTTCTAGGATGTGATGAAGGGAAAATCAACTGGAGAAATCTGTTAAACGAGACTCTGATATTTGTACAGAATGCTCAAAATGATTATGGCACATGGCAGAAGTGGTAAGTTATGGCAAGGTGACTGATACTATATATAAGTTCTGAAATTGAAGGAATAGGGTCAGAGTACAATGGATTGGGAAGTTGCCAATGTAACACTGCCTTCAAGAAAAGAGCGTAACAAGGTACTATACACTAGTTATCTAGCATCTATTAAGAAAATCCATTATTAATAAAGTGGTTGAAGTTGAACATAATAATATGATGAGGCAGAATCAACATGATTTGGTAAAAGGAAATTGTGTTTGATTATTGTGGAATTTTTTGAGAATGTAACCAAGGGCTTGTGAAAGTGATGGCATTATATTATCATGATAGAGGATTGGTTAACTGACACGAAGAGAGTTGAAATAAATAGCTACTTGTAGTTGTCAAGCCCCAACAAGTAGGTTATCATAGGGATTAGTCCTGGGCAATTAGCTTTTTGCATGTTCTATTAAGAAGAGATGAAGAGATAATGTGTTCTACATAATTCTGACTGTTACAACAAGAGAAGGCAGGTAGGTTCTGAAAGGAATTTTCAGATGGATGTAGACCAGCTAAACAAGCATGCAAAAATTGGCAGTTGGGGTATAATGTGAGGAATGTCACTTTGGTAGAATAATAGAAAACATAGAGGGAAACAGAAAGGGGCCATGAATTTGGAAAATTAATTCAGGAGAAAATTCCTTTATAGTTATATTAGAAACAAAAGGTTAGCTAAGGAAATAACTGGTCCTCCCAGGGATCAAAGTTGCGTGTAACCAAGGGAATACTTGTCATTGGTATTCACCAGGGGGAAGGAGAATTATGAGAATGGTCTGCTAATCTTTTGGAGCATGGGGGGGGGGCGGGGGGGGCGGGGGGGGGGGGGGGGGGATGGAGGAAGTGTTGGAGTATATTAGGGTGGATACATCCCCAGGGCCCGATGGGAACTATCCCAGGATTCTATGGGCAAAAATAAAATGGAGGGGATTGCTGATGGAGATTTTTGCATCTTCATTAGCCAAAGGCAAGCTACCAGAAGCTGGTGTTGTTCCCTTGTTCAAAAGGGTAGTAAAGACAAGCCTGGAAACTACAGGCCAGTGAGTCATGTAACAGTGTCAGTTGTTTGAGAGGTTTTGAAGGACACAATTTATGTTCACTTGGAAATGCATGGATTTATCAGCATAGTTTTGTGCGGAAAAGATCATGTTTCACAAATCTGAGTTTTGTTGAGGCGGTAACTAAGAAAATTGATGAAGGTTGCCTGATAGATGTGGTTTACATGGACTTCAGTTATTGAGAATGGTTCCTGGGTCCCAGTTCTGCACAATCATAATAATCATAATCATACTTTATTAGCCAAGAATATTTTGCACCATATACGAGAAATTTGATTTGCCATACAGTTACATTATAGTGGAAAAGGTTTTCATGGCCAATGGAAAATATTGTTGTTTTGTCATTGACTATAATCTATTAGAAAACCATGCGAATGAAATTGCCACTGGACAGTCCAGGAGTATAATGGTCTGAAGCATAATGTTCAACACCAGTATTACCTGTTCAGCTGCAGCTTAGTTGGTAGCTTTAAATTTTAGTTATTTGAAAGGCTGAAGGCAGGCTAATTAGATAACTGTTCAAAGAGGTGGTTTGGGCAATGTTAACTGAACGTGTTACTAAGAAAAGGCTTAACAGCCATGTTTATTACTGTGGTTGGTAGGGGTGTCCAGTAGCTGTTTTCAGGAACTGATCGGATCAATTTCAGATTACAAATTAATTACTGAAAGGTTCAATTATTAAATTAGCAATTTGGCATGGACTCGTATGGAATGGAATAATTAATTATTGGAAGATGTTCACTTCTCTTTAAGTGATTGTCCTTTCTCATCAGATCTTCATTTGTTTTTGTTTAGGTTTCTGAATGCAATGCTGAAGTTTTTAAATCTCCAAAGCATAATAAAACTAAGTGCAGATGATATACAGATCATCAGTCAGATCTTTAGTGAGAACAACACTATGCTTGGAACTATCCAAGGATTACAGTCAGTAGCAAAGATTATTTTAGAGAATACACAACTGTGGATGAGCAACTATTTCAAAACAGAAGCTGATACGTCTTCAATCATGGATGCTTTGCTTGAACTTATACAAATAAATAATGCCAACTTTAATGTATCCAAGCTAAAGGTTTTAATGAATCAATTGTCAAAAGGACAGCCATCAGAATTTGTTGAATTATCCAACATTTTGCTCAGTGCACTAGAAAAGGGAATAGAAGATGCAACAATTTCCAACCCCTTCCAAGATCAGATCAACAGATTTAATGCTATGTGGTCCAATTTGCAGAAGATACTCCTTTACAATTCCACAGACCTTTCAACAAAAGGTTTAAATTTCTTCTGGAATTTCACTTCTTCATTATGGATTGGATCAACCGAAGCCAACCTAGATTATGTTGAAGTTGCTAAAATGTTTTTACAATATTTGAACAACCTTGGTTTGCTCCCTCAAGAACGACTTTCTTCTCTAGTGGATGCCATCAGCACATCAAAAAATGTTACAGTAATTGTGTCTTCTACTCAAAATCTAACGCATCTGCAAGATATGGAGCTGCAATTATTCAGGGTTTTGGAAGCAATGGATAGAGAAAATAAAACACAACTTCTGGAGACATTTTATAATATGATTCAAGCAGTTTTAACAATGTCAAATGCAACTGATCTCTCATCATTGGTAACTGCATTCGGGACTAATTCTGAAGATGTTTTCATTTTTCTTGAGCAGTTTAGCGCTGATGACATTGGTGAGGCGCTTGAAACAGTTGCAAACATTATTGCTGTTTTTCACAACATGTCGAGGGACAATCTTGCTGAAAATGTATTGAAACTGTATCTCTTTGCTCAATCGCAAATAGAAGGAAATGCCACAATTACAGGACCAGCCCAACAACATATAAAAGAAACAATTGCAAATCTCACAGAAGCTTTCCATAATAATACAAACAACATTACTTGCTTACTGTTACAAGCACTGCGGTCTTCATCTGTCCCAATATCTGATCTTTGGTTGACGCAATATTGCTCCATGTATAATCCTGCAAGAAAAATACGGTCTTTAGTCACTGGCTCTAATTCACAAACAAGTGAGAATTTATATAATTCCTTTGTGGAAAAGATGATCATGAGCTTAACACATACAAATAGAGAAACAGCTTTATCCACTTTAGCATGTATGGCAGATTTGTTTATGATTTGGACGGATATCATGGAAGACATAGCAGTACAAATGGATATGGATTTTACTGCAGTTGATCACCTTCGTAGAGGCCTAGTAGAAATTTCAGAAAATCTGAATCAAACGTCAGAATGTACTAATTATGTTGTAAAAAACAACATAGTTGCACTGAACTTCTTTCTGCAGAACATCACTTCCACAGCTGGCTTTAATCTTCAGAACTTGTACCAAGCGAAAATGAATAATGTAATTATCTTACAGCAGATTGTGAATTCAGCATTTCCATTTCCATTTCCAGTTGACAGCAACCGGCTCCAACAACTTTCAGAGGTTATGGAGAGCATGTTCAGTTTATTTCAAGGTCAAAATATTAATTATTGGAACAATATTTCCAAATTCATAGAAGCCCTTGGACCAATGTGGCATTTGGAAGGTCCTCAGCAGGAAATGTTCTATTCACTCCTTTATGCTTTTGGAAACTTAGATTCCACCACTGATTTGACAGGTATTGAAATGGTCTTCAGGAATATTCTTACATTTTCTAACAGCATTGTTAACATGGACTACTATGTTCAAAATTTGAAAGAGTTCTTCAGCTTAATGACAAAATATGAGAACAGCAGTGACCAGTTTCCATACAAAGCCTCAGTGGTGTTAATGAAGCAGTTAATGCTTTCTAACAAGTCAAATACAGGGGAAAATGAATGCGGAATAATGTTGCAGTGGCTGAATGTGATGATGAATACCAATCTTTCCGATCTCTCACTTTCATTTCTGGCAAATATAACTCAAGTTCCAATCTACAGATTAAACATATTCAAAATGGATAACAAAATGAGGCAGATGAAGGAAGTAATTTTCCAAGTGCTAAATTTAACAGAGCGGCTCAATAGTCAAAGTGCATCTTACAGTTATTACTATGATATCATTGCTTTACTGGAAGTGATGTGTCCTAGTTCTAATCCACGCAAAAATGAAAGCTTTCAGGTTCTCAGGATGTCCATCGAATTAGCATATAATATGTTTAATAATAAAAACATGTCATATGTCTTAATTGAAGAGTTGATGAAACAGATTCAAAGCCTAGGAAATAGTAGTGCAACCGCAGAAGTGATGTTTGGCCGACTTAGTAAATTTGTCAGCAAGAATGTTACCCTCCATGAATGGTATTCACCAATCTTTACGGATCCTCAAACATTTTTTTTCAAAGACAAACACAACATGATTTCTTTATTATTGAGTAGGTTATTTCAACGTTTCTCAAATGTTCCTGCCGACCAGATTACCTTGCCAGAAAATATAACTGATGTAATTTACAATCTCACAACAACCTTACAGTCGATCAAAGATATATATTCCATGAATAAGCAACTCGAGCAAATTAATGCTGACCTTACATGGATCATTAAAAGCATAAATGGAACTGAGGATATGGATGCTATATTGACAAGACTGGCAACAATTTTGGAATATATGTCAGAACTTCAAAATATGGCAAATACTGTATGTGCCATCAGATTAATTTTACTAGAGACTGGAAATGAGAATTTTCCACAAACTACAGCCATTATTTCTGATGGAATTATACTTGTGCAAAATCTTACTACCAAGAATGTGAGTGAAACATTGCTAGCACTTCACTTGTTTGCATTGGCGCATCAACCTGATGGCTTAAACCCTAGCCAAGGAAACCAGACTGAACTTAGCGAGAAAGTGATCAGATTGATACAGGAGATTTCTGTTTTGACGAATTCATCATTATCAGCACAATGTTTGCCTGTGGCTGTCTGTAACTTGCTGTCAGAGGGTGCATCCCTTAATGATAGTGATCCCATTTCAAATGCTTGTAACTTAAAGGCAAAGCAAAATCTCAGTACAGCTTTGAATTTGGCAGATGATATTAAACAGCTCATTGGTGGAACTGCCCAAGAATCTGCAAAGGTGGAATGTTTTGGAAGCACTGTTTCTGCAGATGTCCTTCAGCAAGTAGGTTGTGTTCTTCAGCAGTATGAAGAGTGGAACACAATTCTGGTCAACATATCTAAGATTTATGGCTTAAAGTGTCCAGTTCTAATAAAACTGCAAGGAATTCTGAATAAATTTTCTTATTTCAACGTTTCCAATAACTTAAATTGCTCAATTATAAAATTAAGGCAGGCTGATAAACTGCTAACCTTGATTGGTAATACGACTTTGATGAATATGACTTCTGTTGAACAAATGATTTATATTCTATCTGATGTAAGGGACACAGTGCTTTCGATGACTGGCAACAAATCAAAATCCGTACAGAGCACTGTTAATGTTATGACCAATTATTTTAAAAATGCAGTACAAGAACTACCCTTGAATTTCAAAGAAAGTATCTCAACACTGATATATTCTGTACAGTCATTAATTTCAATATCAGATTCCAAAAACGATGACTTGACATCAGTGCTGAATGACATACTAGATTGCCTTAATGCAAATATTAATTTGATTGATCTTTTTGAGACCCTGTCAACAGATATTAACAAAATATTAATTGACAATATGATGAATCCTGAAATGAGAGACCTATTGCCAGCTGCAGACAAAATAATTATCTTCCTGAGAAATATGACAACTGGGGATTTCATTGACCTCGATGTGGTGCAACTTAATGCAACACTGAATGATGTGGAGGAGATTCTGGGAAGAATGCAACTGATGTCCAATAATACTGGTGAAAACCATCTCAAATTAATTAACATAATTAAATATTTTCTAAAAGGACAAAATGCCCCTCAAGGAGATATTGAGCTGTTTTTAAGAGCTCTGAGCCTGATGTGCAATATTTCACAGCTGCTAATGGGCCCTGATGCATCTGGTTTTAATGCCTTCCCAAATTTCCTTCCTTACATCATCACTGTACTTTCCAATAAGAACATTAACCAAAGCGTCAATGAATTGCAAAATTTAAGTGATTTTGTGGAGGAAATTTACTTGGATTCAGATCTTCCACCCGAATTTCAGCAAGTAATGGTATACAAGGTAGCTGCAATCCTAAATCAATTGCTGCCAATGAACCAAAAAATACCTATGAATTACACAGATGTCACCAGTAATGTTCTGCTGCAGATTCTAGAAATTGACTTTAATGGAAAAGGCAAAGACTCTGAATTCAGACAAAAGACATTGAAATTAATGAAATTGCTTAAAGACTTTCTTGATGGAATGCACGGGTATGATCCTATGAAGGACGCGCTAGGTGAAGTCTTTGGAGTCATCAAACTGTTCTTTAACTTTACTGAGGATCTCAGTGAGGAAAACATTTTCACAAGGTGAGTGAAATTATATTTGATTATTGTCCTTTTTATATACAGAATAATTGAGGTGATATGCCATTGATTAGATTTACATTGGTGAATGACAGAGAGAATTGGAATTAGCAACAACTGTAGTTATAATGCTGGCTTCCATATACTGAAAACATACATTTATATAAGGGATTTATGTGCGGAAAATATTTATCATTGCTACAATTGTACAGAGACATTTTCTTATTCATTTATTCTATTGGGAAATGCAGATTTAAGTGTTAGATACCAATTATCTGGTATCCATAACAAAGAAACAAAGCTATTTAAAAAAAAAATGTTTACATATGTTTACTAAAGCCGGCTTAAAAAATCTATTTCTTCCTTTATAAGTTACTAGACTAAGTGGGACCAGTTGGGTCCCATGTTCACGCCGGAGGGCTGGTCCCCCAATGCAATATTCCACCTTTCCACCAATTCCAATATGGGTGGCCAGTGGGCAGGGCCTTTTTGGAGCACTATTATGGGTGTTGTGAGCCGAAGGGATTCTTGGGCTGGCAGCTCAGTCACTCATGCCTGGTGGGCTGGCAGCTCAGTCACTCAGCCCTGGTGGGCTGGAAGCTCAATCACTCAGGACTGGTGGTCTGGCAGCTCAGTCACTCAGCGCTGGTGGGCTGGCAGCTCACTCAGGGCTGGTGGGCTGGCAGTTCAGTCACTCTGGGCTGGTGGGCTGGCAGTTCACTCACTCACGGCTGGTGGGCTGGCAGTTGACTGACTCACAGCTGTTGGGCTGGCAGTTGACTCACGGCTGTTGGGCTGGCAGTTGATTGACTCACGGCTGGTGGGCTAGCAGTTGATTGACTCATGGCTGGTGGGCTGGCAGTTCACTCATGGCTATTCCTTGAAATTCCATTTCAAGCAGAGTGCAGGCCACCAAATTCAAATGCAATTTCATACCATTTCAAGCAGGGTGCAGGCAACTAAATTCAAATGCAATTTCATACCATTTCAAGCAGAGTGCAGGTAACCAAATTCTAATGCATTTTCATACCATTTCAAGCAGAGTGCAGGCCACCAAATTAATTTCATTTCAAGCAGAGTTCAGTTCACTCACGGCGTAGACTCACAGTTCTGGACTCAACTCTCACTCACAGTCTTCCAGGGTGAATGACTCACATCTGGCCTCCCGGGCTTTATACTCCTGGCCCCGCCGGAAGGGGCGTTACCTTCATCATGATGATTGACAGGCGAGAGGACCAATCAGTTGATCTCAAGATTTTTTAAACATTCATAACTTTCTTATTTTTCATCGATCGGAAAAATCCTCAGGGCTGCCTCAGTGGAGGAGGACTGTGAGTAAGATGGCCAAAAATCATAATGATATATGGTAGCGTTCTTTCTAAAATCATTATACAGCACAGACGGGAAGTGGTCAAGATGAGACTTATAGTTATATAGATTTCATCTACATGCTGGACACTTCATTGTACAATGGAAAACATTATAGATGATTTAACTACAAAACCAAAGAAACTTTCTTCACTGGTTAGAAAACATCTGTTGGGATTCAAGTTCATCCATTTGACTATTGTTACAGCATACACATTTTATGCTGTCACTCTATTAACCTGGTATATTTGAATGGCCAGAGAAACAAGAAACGGCAGATGCTAGAACATGAAATGCTGGAGTAATTCAGCAGGTCAGGCAGCATCTTTGGAGAAGGAAATAAAAGGAAAAACAAAAAGTTACAGACTTTGCAGGTTTGCTTCAAGAGACTTTATTGCATGATATCATGGAGAGATGGCTGCAGTAAACTGCTCACCAGTTCGCTGATGATGAACTCACCAGTTCTTCCAAGCAGAATTAGCCAACAGTTATACTGTGAAGTAAATAACTTTTGTTTACTTTTGTTAGATACTATTCTACAAAAACATTCTATCACCACATGGGTTCCAATTATTTAATTAGTCATAACATACTGTTCGCTTATGTTAATCTTATTCAACCACATATGGTTAATACAAATCAAACGTAAAACAAGGGAATCTTGACATTATTCTATCTCATCTTTCAAGCAGCCCATGTCACCATCCCCATTCCGAGCCGATCATCAACCTCCCATTTACTGCAACGTATCTACGCTACTAGCGGTAGGGGGCGATCCACTGTAACTTCTCAGAAATATAAACAAACTTCGTTATCTCTCCCATTTCATGTTTACATTTACCATCCACATTTCATCACATTCCCAGACTGGAGGTAATCTTACTTTGTTGATTCTCACAAACGTCTTCTGCACCTGGTCAAGCGAGAGCTGCCAATTGCCACATCCAAAACACCCTTTTGTTACCTTGTTCAATTCCAATTAAATAAAGAATGATATTAATTTTTACAGTCTTTCAGCTGATTGGAGAGCATACAACAAAAAAGCTTTGCATTGTACCTCAGTTACAAAAACTAAACTAAACTAAGTGATGCTTCAGATCAGGACACTTCTTCAGACTGATTGTAGGGGGGAGTGGGAAGCTGGAAAAGATTGGGGGGGGGGGGGGGGGGGGGGGGGATGGAGGTGGGACAAAACCTGCCAAGTGATAGGTGGATATAGGTGAGGGGAGAGGGGTGATTGGCTGATGAATGCATTATTAAATCCCCCTTTCCACCAGTTTTGCCACTAGCTTCATAGATTTCAGAGAACCCACCTGCATTACTCACAGGCCAGCAATTTCTATCAATCAGCACTACAATCTCATGGTCAGATTCTGTAGCTGTACCTCTATCGCAAACCTCATTACTATTTCTCAGAGCTTACCACACCATCCTGTTTTCATCCATGGGAGACACATCATCAAAACACTCTGAGCTACACCCAATAATACACAGGATATAGCAATATATAATCAGAGCCAAAGTGGGGCACAAACACAGTTCTGATTGGTTACATTCCAGAAGGCATAGGTCTCTGAAAGTGGCAGCAAAAGTAAATAGGGTGGTTAAGAAGGTGAAGAGTGTTTTCATTGCTAGGTGCATTGAACTAAGAACTTTTAGTTCCATTTCGATACATACCAAGTCTATAGCTAATACCAAGTCTATAGCTCAAAGAGACATAAAGATGTTTGAACTTGGCAGTGTGAAGCAATTGACTTCGATATTTAAAAAAACAGAACCTCAAATCAGGCACTAAGCACATGGTCTACCAAGGTGTATTTATCCCCGTCTTCCTTTGTACTTCTGAATTATGGGCAACTTACAATGGGCAACCTAAAGCAAAGGAGAAGCCACAATAATGCTTTCTCCATAGAATCCTCCAATGGAGTGGCGGATGAGGTAAATAGTGTCAGCATCCACTCCCAGGCCAACAATTGTTCAGCTGAATTGGAGCATGCGCCAAACTGGTAAATGCCAAAAGTGGTGTGAGTTTTAAATACATTTCCACTCCGGTTGGAATGCAATGGATATGAGTTATTTTGTTACTGAACCTGTCGTGGAAGCCTTCCGAATGCTGATGGTAGATAAGGTATAGTCCAAATTGATTTCCTGGTATTTAATAGTGTGATAACATTCAAATATCTGGTTACAAGCAGGGATCACATCATCTGCCCAATGTCCTCCAGAGATGCTGCTTGACCTACTGAGTTACTACTTTGTTCTCTTTTGTAAACCAGCATTTGCAGTTCCTTGTATCAACAAGGAATAGTATGTAGTCTTTTATAATATCACTCATGCTCTTAATTCCATTAGCCAAGAAGGACTGTGGAACACTATCCTCAAATTTGGCTGTTCGTCAAGGGTTGTCTCCATATTACAGTGCATTCAGAAAGTATACAGACATAGAAACATAGAAACATAGAAAATGGGTGCAGGAGTAGGCCATTCAGCTCTTCGATCCTGCATCGTCATTCAATATGATCATGGCTGATCATCCAACTCAGTATCATGCACCTGCCTTCTCTCCATACCCCCTGATCCCTTTAGCCACAAGGGCCACATCTAACTCCCTCTTAAATATAGCCAATGAACTGGCCTCAACTACCTTCTGTGGCAGAGAATTGCACAGATTCACCACTCTGTGTGAAAAATGTTTTTCTCATCTCGATCCTAAAAGACTTCCCCTTTATTCTTTATCCTTAAACTGTGACCCCTTGTTCTGGACTTCCCCAACATCGGGAAAAATATTCCTGCATCTAGCCAGTCCAACCCCTTAAGAATTTTGTAAGTTTCTATAAGATCTTTGTTAAAATGTCAACAAAATAGAGAGAGTACAGAGGAGATTTACTAGAATGTTGCCAGGGTTCCAGCAACTATGTTACAGAGAAAGGTTGAACAAGTTAGGTCTTTATTCTTTGGAGCGCAGAAGGTTAAGGGGGGACTTGATTGAGGTCTTTAAAATGATGAAAGGGATAGACGTGGATACATTTTTCCCATTGAGGGTAGGGAAGATTCAAACAAGAGGGCATGACATGAGAATTAAGGGACAGAAGTTTAGGGGTAACGTGAGGGGGAACTTCTTTACTCAGAGGGTGGTGGCTGTGTGGAATGAGCTTCCAGCAGAAGTGGTGGAGGCAGGATCGATTTTAACATTTAAGAGTAAAGTGGATAGGTATATGGACGTGAAGGGAATGGAGGGGTATGGTCTGAGTGCAGGTAGATGGGACTAGGGGAAAACAAATGGTCGGCACGGACTGGAAGGGCCGAGAGGGCCTGTTTCCGTGCTGTAATTGTTATATGGTTATATGGTTATAAGATCGCCCCACAATCTTCTAAATTCTATCCCCTTCACTTTTTCCACATTTTGTTACGTTACAGCCTTATTTTAAAATGGATTGAGTTTTGTTTTTATCATCAATCTACACACAATAGCCCAGAATGAAGAAATGAAAACAGATGTTAGAAATTTTTGCAAAGGAATTAAAAAGAAATAACTGAAATATCACATTTACATAAGTATTCAGACCCTTTGGTATGATACTCAAAATTGAGCTTAGGTTCATCCTGTTTCCATTGATTATCTTTGAGATGTTTCTACAATTCACCAATGGTAAATTAAATGTATTTGATGTGATTTGGAAAGGCACACACCTGTCTATATAATGTCCCACAGTTGTCAGTGCATGTCAAAGTAAAAACCAAGCCCTGAAGACCAAGGAATTGCCCGTAGACCTCTGAGACAGTATTGTGTCGAGACACAGATCCGGGGAAGGGTATAAAACAATTTCTGCAGCATTGCAAGTCCCAAAGAGCACAGTGGCCCTCATCATTCCTAAATGGAAGAACATTGGAACCTCCAGAACTCTTCATAGAGCTGGCCGCCCAGCCAAACTGAGCAATCGGAGAAGAAGGGCTTGGTCAGGGAGGTGACCAAGAACCCGATGGTCACTCTGACAGAGCTCCAGAGTTTCTCTGTGGAGATGTGAGAACCTTCCAGAAGGACAACTATATCTGCAGCACTCCACCAATCAGGCCTTTATGGTAGAGTGGCCAGACGGAAGCCACTCTTCAGTAAAAGGCATATGACAGCCCACTTGGAGTTTGCCAAATGGCACCTAAAGGACTCTCAGATCATGAGAAACAAGATTCTCTGGTCTGATGAAACCAAGATTGAACTCTTTGGTATGGAGGAAACCAGGCACCACTCATCACCTGGTCAATACCATACTTACGGTGAAGCATGGTGGTGGCAGCATCATGCTGTGAGGATGTTTTTCAGTAGCAGGAACTGGGAGACTAGTCAGGATCCAGGGAAAGATGAACGGAGCAAAGTACAGAGAGATCTTTGATGAAAACCTGCTCCAGAGCGTTCTGGATCTCACACTGGGGTGGAGCTTCACCTTCCAACAGGACAATGACCCTAAGCATGAAGTCAAGCCACCGCAGGAGTGGCTTCGTGACAAGTCTGTGAATATTCTTGAGTGGCCCAGCCAGAGCCTGGACTTGAACCCGACCGAACATCTCTGGAGGGACCTGACAATAGCTGTGCATGATGCTCCAACCTGACAGAGCTTGAGAGGATCTGCAGAGAAGAATGGGAGAAATTACCCAAATACAGGTGTGCCAGGCTTGTAGTCATACCCAAGAAGACTTGAGGCTGTAATTGCTGCCAAAGGTGCCTCAACAAAGTACTAAGTAAAAGGTCTGAATACTTATGGAAATGTGATATTTCAGTTATTTATTTTTAATTACTTTGCAAAAAATTTTAAACACCTGTTTTTGCTTTATTATGATGAGGTATTGTGTGTAGATTGATGATAAAAAAATGAATTTAATCCATTATAAAGTAAGGCTGTAATGTTACAAAATGTGGAAACAATGAAGGGGTCTGAATACACTGTATATTTGCTTTGCCATGGTTTGCAAGCCATGATCCTGACTTAGACACCAAAGAGCCAATCTTAGTGGAAACCAAACACTTTTCTAATTCTTCCTCACAGCAATACTGCACCTATTTTCTAAAAAGTTTCCTGCTGGAATGGAGCTCATCCAGCAGGCTAATGGGAAATTGTTCAGTCTTTATCACCTCCACACTGGAACCAAGGTCAAGAGTAGTCGAGTTGCAGTGTGCAAATAATTGGACGCCAAGCTTAAAGCCATTATGAACATGTTTACAGAAACAAACAAGAATGTTGCTCTCACCTCCAACACCTGTAAAACAAAGGTTCTCCACCAAACCTGCCTACTTGCTATAGAGGGAGTGCAGCGTAGGTTGCTATTGAGGGAGTGCAGTGTAGGTTCACAAGGTTAATTCCTGGGATGGTGGGACTGTCATATGCTGAGAGAATGGAGCGGCTGGGCTTGCATACTCTGGAATTTAGAAGAATTCTTATTGAACATATAAGTTTATTAAGGGTTTGGACACGCTAGAGGCAGGAACCATGTTCCCGATGTTGGGGGAGTCCAGAAGCAGTGGCCACAGTTTAAGAATAAGGGGTATGGCATTTAGAACGGAGATGGGGAAACATGTTTTCACACAGAGAGTTGTGAGTCTGTAGAATCCTCTGCCTCAGAGGGTGGTGGAGGTCTGATCTCGGGATACTTTCAAGAGAGAGCTTGATAGGGCTCTTAATGATAGTAGAGTTAGGGGATATGGGGAGAAGGCAGGAACGGGGTGCTGATTGTGGATGATCAGTCATGATCACATTGAATGGTGGTGCTGGCTTGAAGGGCCGAATGGCCTACTTCTGCATCTATTGTCTATTGTCTACTGTGCAATATGGCTTTTTGCCATTTAAGAATTGCCTACAGGGGAGATAATGCTGTCTCTGAAAAATTATCAAAATTCACTGGCTGAGTAACCAAACTTATATCAGCATTCTCTGACACATCGGTTTTCCCCGCATTGAGGCACTGATTACATTCAGTCAGTGTATGGTATGGTACTTTATTTGTCTCATGTACTGAGGTGAAATTCATTTTGTGTACATTTCAGCACAAGTATCACTATGCATAAGCACTTAAATGCATATTAGATAAGCATCTCACATACAGTATGTGTATAGCAGTAGTACACTGAGACAGTTGGCAGAGTCACCAGCTTGGCACCAGGGCAGGTCATGTCACTCGCCTTCCAGACACTGGGTTCTCAAGACTGACACTCACTTCTGAGCCCGTTCGTGGAAGTGACTACCATGGGAGAAAGTGGAACTGATTCAAGGATGTGATCAAAATCTCCTTGAATAAATGCATTATTCCCACTGACACCATTGAATCACTGGACTATAACTGCTGACATTTGAAAGGAAGCATTCAGGATGCCACAATTCCATGTATCAGGAGCACTCGGAAGCTAGTATAAGCTGTGGAAGGAACCACATCACCTGACCAATTTCCCATTCACCCTTCTTGTCAGGCAGCAGCTGTTCCATCAGTGGTAGATTCAGTCGGTCCCACAGTGATTTAATCAGTTCATCGCAGAACCCACAGAACTGGATTTCAAGGGACCGTCTAAGAAGAAGAAGAACATCTGTTTGGAATTATAATGGATTTTTTTTTCTTTGAATTTAATTTGACCAGCGTGTTGCATCGTATTTAAGGTGCAGCACCCTTTATGGAAAGCCCTTGATGCCTCTGTCAATTGTTAGTGATAACCAGCTTCTTACTGGTAATGTGATTTCCCCATTTATTTTCCATGTTATACAAAGTTGAAGGGATATCCCTTGTTGACTGCTTTGCTATTTCTCAACAGTTTGGAGGCTATGTGTCAGTTTGAATGGTTTGGCAAGAACTTGGCATTAGGGAAAACGGATCTCCTGCAGTTAAAGCTGCTCAACCTCTTTTTGGGTAAAGTATCATTATAATTTTCTGCAAATTTTATACTTATTCATCATATGAAAAAAATTAAATTGTTATAACTGGGGATAGTTATATATTTATAAAATCTAAGTATAAAATATAAATATAAATATAAACAGATATGTTATATGCATTACCAGATTAGGAATGTGTATAGTTAACATTATCTGAAAATTTACAATTGGAAAATGTTCCTTGTTTGGAGGTTTGGTATTTAACGTGTAAAGTGCTGCAATAAATTGTTGGATTGTGAAGCACCAAATCAGTTTCGCTGTTGCAACTAAGAATTTTATTGCTCCATTTCGGTACAATTGACAATAAAAGACTCTTGACTCTCTTAGAATCATAGAGTGATACAGCATGGAAACTGGCCCTTCAGCCTAACTTCCCCACGCTGGCCAACATGTTCCATTTACACTAGCCACACCTGCCTGCATTTGGCTCATTTCCCTCCAAATATGTCCTATACATGCATCTGTCTAATTGTTTCTTAAACGTTGCGATAGTCCTTGCCTCCACTGCTCGCTGCATACACCCAGCACCCTTTCAGATTCCTATTAAATCTTTTCCCCTTCGCCTTAAGCCTATGTCCTCTGGTTCTCAATTCCCCTACCCTGGGCAAGAGACTCTGTGCATCTACCCAATCTATTCCTCATGATTTTATACACCTCTATGAGATCGCCCCTCATCCTCCTGCACTCTAAAGGGGCTGTCCCACTTGGGTAAACCAATCCGCGTCATACGACTTTGCCCTCGACTCATACTCATTGTCGACACGAGGTCCTAGGAGGTCTTTGTAACTCTCCTTCATGCTCGAGAGTAGTCCCCATGTACTCGAGGCCTCAGCTAGGTCACGGCATATTTTTCAACGTTGAAAAATGCCCGCGAGTAAAAAAAGGTTGCCATGGGAAAAATCAATACTTTTTTTTACTTGTATGTTTAGTCGTAGTAGGTCGTAGTAGGTTGCAGTAGGTCGGCATGTTAGTTGTAGGTAATCGAGGGTAGTCAAAGGTAGTTGTAGATAATCTTCATCATAGTCGAGGGGAGGTCGAAGGAGATCGAAGGAGGTCGTCTTCACTCTCCGCTATTCGGTGTCCAATTTTCCTGTAGTTAGTCGTAGCTAGTCGAAGCTACTTCTTCAACATAGTCGAAGGAGGTCGAAAGAAGTCTTCTAAATAGTCGAAGGAGGTCTTCAACATGACATTTTTTCAAACTATCCGAAACTCTTCTAAACTCGCCAATTAGGTCGCCCAAGTGGAACAGCCCCTTTAGGAATAGTGTCCTAGCCTGCTCAGTCTCTCCCTATAGCTCAGACCCTTGTGTCCTGACACCATCCTTGTAAATCTTCTGTGTACCCTTTCCAGCTTGACAATATCTTTCCTATATCCTGGTTATAGGACTCTCTTAACTTTTTATCTTATTGCTTATCAAGTTGTGGGCATGTTGGATACACTATAATACTTTTTCCTGTCCATCATTTTCTTATCTTCATATTTTCATATCATATCTTCAAGAAAAAAATCAGCTTTTGATTGTGGAAAAAAGCATCAATATTATTGTAACATTTGTCGACATTATTAATTCTGGCATTTTTCAATGAATTGTTTATGGCAAGCACTACAGGCCTGTTTTTAGTAAAATCCACATCTAGACAATAATCACATTTGAAATCATCTGTACTTTTAACTTTTCTTGTATTGGTTCAAATTGAGCTCCTGCAAGAAGGCCCAGCTGTGGATGTCTGGAATTGCTATTTATACACAATAATTTGTAAGAAAACAAGTGTAATGTTGCCTTCATCCAGATTTATTCCTTTACAGAAAAAAGGTACTTTGTTAATGATGTCATCTGTATACAGAAAGGCTGTCAAAAGGAGTTTGGAAGTCATGAAATCCATATAATGACTGAGTTATACACTTTAATTGCTGAATTTAATGAGGTTAGTCACTACATTATAAATATAAATTATATTTATTTTTTGCCTTATTTATTTTTGGCTTGGATCCTTGAAGGATAAATTACCATTTTCTTAGAAATTGTTTTAAGAAAGACTGAAACTAAGAAAGCTGAAAATAGACCAGTCAAGGTTTTGGCTTTACACATTTAGGGTGAAGTAAGTGTTAGAATACATGTGCGGACATGGCGTCGAAGGACGAGAAGCCGAAACAAATAAGTGGAAGCCAAATAACCAAATGGAAACAAAGCTGAAACGCCAAAAAACTGAAAGCGCACAAACCCGAAACGCCAACTAACCGAAAGGGTGGGACGCCTAAAAGCAAACTAACCAAACGGGCGGGATGTCTAAAAGCCAACTAACCGCAAGGCTGCATCGCCTAAAAGTAAACTGACCGTTTCGGCTGAGCGGCCATTCGGTGAGTTTGCTTTTAGGCGACGCAGCCTTTCAATTAGTTGGCTTTTACACGTCCCGCCCTTTTGGTTAGTTTGCTTTTAGGCGTCCGACCCTTTCGGTTATGTGGCGTTTTGGCTTCATACGCTTTCGGTTATTTGGCGTTTTGGCTTTGTTTCCATTTGGTTATTTGGCTTCCACTTCTTTGCTTCGGCTTCTCGTCCTTCGACGCCACGTCCGGGTACCGTTAGAATATTTCAGCAAATTAGTTCAGTGAAAAACTGTTACCAGAAATATTGCAATTACAGGGAACCTTGCTTAATTTACTGACTACACCCATTTATATAAAAAAATGATGTTTGGGATTATTTCTGCGCAGATGTGCATTGGAACATTCATAGCACTATATCCATCTTATATATGGGTATTTCTGTAAATAAGGGTACCAACCTGTGACATGGGTGGCCAAATTTGAAAGTTATTAAATTATAACCAAAATACCACATCATTAAAAATGGGCCTACCTATGATTCTTCGAGCTAATTTATGATCAAAATCAACCTAAATTTGACCAAAAAAAGAGATTATTTATATATATATATATAGTTTTTAATTTATATAATTTATATAAATTGATTTATTATATATATTTATTTATTTAATATACATAAATGAGAACGAATATAGTAACCTTTCATTGAATTTGATGTTAATTTACTCGAAATTTGCCCAGAACTAAAAGCATCTGTGTAGACAGAAGCATACTTTCAATGAGACATGGCATTATTTGGGACCAGATTACTTTTGTTTCCATTCGCTACAATGCACACGTTTTACAACATCATAGCAACAAGCAATGAAAGTTGAACGGAATTTAAACAATTCTATGGATAACAAATAGCAACATTTATGACAAAAGAATGAAAAAGTGTAAAAACACTTTTACTAACCAATGATTCCAAGCAATAAAAAAAGTGAACACCGTGTTATTCAGAGCACAGCGCGCCGACAACGTGACCACTGGGACACTGTCTCTTATACTGATTTCTAAGCTCCCTTACCAAATCTTGCCACGTAACCCACCATGAGGCCCATAGTTCATAGAAACATAGAAACATAGAAATTAGGTGCAGGAGCAGGCCATTTGGCCCTTTGAGCCTGCACCGCCATTCAATATGATCATGGCTGATCATCCAACTCAGTTTCCTGTACCTGCCTTTTCTCCATACCCCCTGATCCCTTCAGCCACAAGGGCCACATTCAACTCCCTCTTAAATATGGCCAACGAACTGGCCTCAACTACCTTCTGTGGCAGAGAATTCCACAGATTTACCACTCTGTGTGAAAAACGATTTTCTCATCTCGGTCCTAAAAGACTTGCCCCTTATCCTTAAACTGTGACCCCTTGTCCTGGACTTCCCCAACATCGGGAACAATCTTCCTGCATCTAGCCTGTCCAACCCCTTAAGAATTTTGTAAGTCTCTATGAGATCACCCCTCAATCTTCTAAATTCCAGCGAGTACAAGCCAAGTCTATCCAGTCTTTCTTCATATGGAAGTCGTGCCATCCCAGGAATCAGTCTGGTATCCCAGGAATCAGTTCAGGTCAGGGTCATTACAACCGCGTTTGAACTTTTAAAAAATCGCGACGAGTGCAAAAACAAACGTTATAGCATTGATGACGTCAAAAATCGGGAGGGACTACATAATGACACATCGCTAAAGTAGTTGAGCAAACTAGATTATTATTTCATGATTTTAAATTCTATTCATTATTCAGTATTTCAATGGAAAGCTTAAAGACAAAATATAAACAAAAAATATAAAAACGGGTACTCTGCTTTTAATTCACACATTGCACACGTGACCAATTGGACATGGCTACTCACGTTGTGCTGCAAAAACGTGGGGCATTAGAAAACCATCTAATCAGGTGATAAATGATGAAAATCATAAGCTTAATCAGAATTTGGGTTATATAATTGCAAAATCAATGTAATCTTTCTGGTATAAATTAGCCGAAGGAACGTATTTGCTATTTACGTCTTTGTAAAAAGAGATCTATTTATTTTTGCTTCATCTCATTATTTTGGCTATACACCATGATCTATATTACTTAAAATACAGGATATGAAGCAATAGGAATATTACATAAAAAACAGGAAAATAACCTGGAAATTTCACAACTGAGTGTTGTATTTACAGAAGCATCCATATGTATAATACAGTTGAGAGCTGTTTTAGCCACTAAAAATATTTATTAACCAAAATAAAAGTAACAATATAGATTTGCAAAAACAAAAGTGATAGCAACACTGTAGGTGAAGTGAAATAAACACATACTGCAAATAATTGCTATGTATAATTTTTTAATGTGTTTTAAACTGGAAAGTAATGTGGAACACATGAATTAAGTGTTTCAAATGCCACAAGTATTCAAATGTGGTCATTATTTAATCTACTAACTATTTTTTTAGTTAATGATTATTATACAATGAAAGTTGATTTGACTTTCAATTGTTTCCTCCCTAGCAACAGGGCAAACTGGACACCTGACAACCAGAGGAGATAGGGAGTGAGAAATTGGGGTTGTGAGTTTGTGAGAAATTGGCCATTACAAGAGGTTAAGAATATAGTTTGCGGTTTGAGCTCTAAGAGGTGTTATTGTGGAGTGAAGAGAGGTCAGACACTGGCTTGAAGGAGAGGTAGAGGTCTGTGATGAGGGCACTGAGTGGGAGTGGGAGGGCGTTGGTGGCTGCATGTGGCAGAGCAGAAGGCTAAAGGGCCTGTCCCAGTTGGGCGACCTAATCCGCAAGTTCTGACGAGTCTGCTCTCGACTCGTACTCACAGCATGGTCGACACGAGGTAGTAGGAGGTCTTCGTAACTCTCCTTCATGCTCGAGAGTGGTCTCCTCGTACTCGAGGCTTCAGCTAGGTTGCAGCGTTTTTTTCAATATGTTACAAAATGCCCGCGAGTAAAAAAAGTCGCCATGGAAAAATCTATACTTTTTTAATCGTAGGCTTAGTCGTAGTAGGTCGTCATGTTAATCGTAGGTAATCGAGGGTAGTCGAAGGTAGTCATAGATAGTCTTCATCATAGTCGAAGGGAGGTCGAAGGAGATCGAAGGAAGTCGTCTTCACTCTCCACTATTCGGTGTCCAATTTTCCTGAAGTTAGTCATAGCTAGTCGTAGCTTGTCGAAGCTGGTCTTCAACTTAGTCGAAGGAGGTCGAAGGAGGTCTTCTACATAATCTAAGGAGGTCTTCAACATGTCATTTTTTTCAAACTCTTCTAAACACGCCAATTAGGTCACCCATGTGGGACTGCCCCTTTAGACTTCTTGAGACATCTGGATGGAAGGTGGAAAATCAACCTATTTTCCTTTAATATAGTAAGTGCATGAATAGTCCTGCATTTTACTGCCATGGTTCCTTGAGTTAATAGATTCCCAGAGAATAGTTGTTACATTTAAATTAGACTTCCAGTTGCATTCTAGAAACCGGATTTTAATGTTAATGTAAAGTTTAGCTTCTCTAAAACTGACAAACACACATGCAACTAGAAACTAGTTTGCATTCTGACAATGGGTAGTGGTAATCCCTAAAATTAAATTTCTATCAAACTCCATGTAATTCCTTATTTAATAAAAAATATGATATTCTAACTGCTCTTCGGATGGACAAATCAGTATCTAAATGAATTAAATGATTTCGTAATCTGTGTTTTCTATTTGATTATGAAAATCCTTATGAGGCATGTGAATGTCATGTTAGTATCTTCTGAGGATGTAATTTGTTAAAAACAGTGAAAATATACCGAAAGTAGGAAGCACTAAAACTAGAAATGAAAAACACAAAATTGTGGAGTAACTCAGAAGGTCAGGCAGCATCCGTGGAGAACAAGGATAGGTGAGGTTTCGGGTCACGACCCTTCTTCAGACTGAAGAATTTAAGAAGGGTCCTGACCCAAAATGTCATCTACTCATGTTCTCCAAGGACGCTGCATGACTTGCTGAGTTACTCCAGCATTTTGTCTCTTTCCTTGGTAAACCAGCATCTGCAGTTCTTGTTTCTGCATAAGAAATGAAATTGTGCTTCATTCTTTGGTGTATTTTTTTAATGCCGGAGTGTAACCAATGCTTTTTTAGCACTGGTAATTTTAAGATTATTGTATCTTTTATTGTGATGATAATTAGGATTGAATTATTTGTCAATATTATTGGTACTAATTTTGCTTGAATACCCGAATATCCTTTATGTAGACTGTACACGAAGTGCTTTCTGCTCCAGTCCCACAAGGCTGTGTGAACTATATCAATCACCGAAAGCAAATACAAATTGCTGTAAAACAAATACACGAGGCAATGAATGATGCAACGAAAAACTACAACTGCCAATGTGAATCGACTCAATCACCGATTATTCAACTGATCGAAAGGTAAGTTCCATATGTAAGTTATGATCTTTAGAATTTGAGCAAAGTCATTTAACCTGCTTAATGCATAATTTCACTTGGAGTCAGATGGCTCTGCAAGATTCTCTTCTTGTTATTGAGCTGACCTGCAGCTGCAAACCAGGCACAGGATGTGGAATCTTTATGGGAGGTTTAACAAAGTCACTGCAGTTCTAGCAGATGCACTTTTTACAATTTATCTTGCATATTACTATAAGGTACTTGTAAACCAAATGTGTTTTATTTTTCACAATATTAAATTGAATAAAGAGGATGGATTCCAAACAGTCATTTGGAAAATTGGGTATGAATGTAAAATGCCAACAATTTGAGTATCATACTTGACTGCTGTCCCTAGCCTGCTCGCCGAGTTTCACTGATGCCATTCTGAAATAAATTACTTGGAAATGTAGCGGGACAGGTCTGAGCAACTCCTTTAATGTTTTTATGCTGTTAATGCTTCAGGGCCTGTCCCACTTGGGCGACCTAATCGGCGAGTTTAGAAGAGTTTGCCCTTGACTCAAACTCGCAGTATGGTCGATATTAGGTCCTAGGATGTCCTGTGAGGACGCTGGAACTCTCCTTGATGCTCAAGGGAAGTTACAGAATACTTGTGGCCTCAGCTAGGACGCGGAATCTTTTTTAGCATATTGAAAAATTTTCCGTGAGTAAAATTTAGTCGGCGTGGCTCTTTTTAACTCATAGTGCAGTGGAGTGGGGTCGCTATTTGGTTACAGACACTCGAGGGCAGTCCTAGGCAATCTCCTTCACTGACCAGGCATTTTGATTGGCTCATTGGAGTTTTCAGGACCCAGGAAGACTGACCGGTAGGTAAAATGCCAGCTAAACTTTATCATCTATCTTCTATCTATATACTTTTAAAACTGTGTCTGTGTGTGTGTCGGCTGTGTGTGTGTGTGTCTTGTGGGTGTATGTCACATTCCATTTTTTTTTCAGGTAATATCTTTGGCCTTTGATTCCATGGCCCGCCAAAACCAGACGCGAAAATGCTGTTATTTTTTCCATTTCGCTAGCGATTTTGCTTCTACGTGCACGGATTTACTCCTCATTACATTTAGACATTTTTATGTACACATTTTTTAATAAAATCCTCCCCCCCCCACACTCACTCATTTTAAAATCGAACGGCACCTCACGAGCTGCTTGCGTCACAATCACACATGCGACCAATCGCAAGCCATTTCTCTCTCTTCATTTATCAGCCCCGCTCCCCCTCCCCCCCTCCCTTCCTCCTCCAGCTATGCTCGCGCCTCCCGCAGCTGGAATTGCCCGCACGTTCCCCCCCTCCAACTATGCTCGCGCCGCGTCTCCCGCAGCTCGAATAGCGCGCGCGCCCGCTCAAAACCCACCTCCTCAAAATGCTCTGCAGATCGGGAGATGAGATAAGGCGACGGGCGGGCGGGGTAAGGCCCGATCCTGGGGAGGTGAAGAGGGGGAGTCAGGGGATTAAAAGAGAGGAGGGAGTAGGGAGGGAGAGGGTGGAATGGGGGAGGTGAGGAGGGCGCGTGTGGGAATAGAGGGAGAGGGAGTGATAGGGAGTGGGGAATAGATGGACTACCCCCACCCCTCTCCCCTCCCTCCCTCCCCCACTCTTCCCCCTCTCTCCCGTTTTTTACCCCTCTCACCCTCTCTCTCCCCTACCCCATCTCCTCCTTCCTTCCCCCATCCCCCCCCCCCCTTCCCTTCCCCCCTCTCAGCCCCCTTTCTCCCTCTCTCCACTCTCTCTCCTCCCCAACCCTCCATCCCTCACCCACCCTCCCTCACCCATGCTCCCTCTCCTCCTCCCCTCCACCCCCTCTCCCTCTGTCTGTTGCCCTTCTGTCTCTGCCCCTTTCACTTTGTCTCTCCCCATTCTCTCTGCCCTGCCCTCCCCTAAACCCCCTTCCCCCCTCCCCTCCACCCCCTCCCCTCCACCTCTCCCCTACCCCCTTTCCTCCATCCTTACCCCCTGCCTTCCCTCCACCCCTCGCCTACCCCCTCCCCTCCACCCCTCCCCCTCTCTTCCCCCACCTCTCTCCCTCCGTTCCCCCCCACCTCCCCCTCCCTTCTCACCCCATCTCCCCTTCCCTTCCCACCTCCTCTCAGCCCCCCCCCTCCCCCTCTCTCTCCTCCCATCTCTCTCTCCCCTCCTCCCCCACCCACCCCCCCACCCTCCCTCTCCTCCACCCCCCGTCTCTTTCCCTTCTGTCTCTGCCTCTCTCACTGTCTTTCCCCATTCTCTCTCTGCCCTCACTCTCTACCCCCCTCTCCCTCTCTAGTCACGCCTGCGAGTTGGGGGCTATGCGTCAGTGGCTAGGGCGGTTATGGGGTAAAAGGATCTAATTAATAATATTACTATAATATCAAGAAGGTAGATAGTGCGGGGGTGGTTAGTGTGTGTGATGCCGCATGCCCCCCCCCCCCGCATACATGCGTTGGGGGAACAGACCCAACGGGTCTGCACTTGGTCTAGCACTTCTTAAAAGTGTCTCCACTCCTTCTCCCCGCCCCTTCTCTCCCATTCTCCTCTCCCCCTTCTCTCCCCCTTCTCTCCCCCCTTCGCTCCCGCTTCTCTCCCAGTTCTCTCCCCCCTCACTCACCCCTCACTCCCCCCTCACTACCCCCTTCTCTCCCGTTCTCCCTCCGCACTCTCTAAAGGACTTATGGTACACTGTGGCAGCTGTTTACCTTCCGCTTCATCGCACAGACAGAGCTCCTCCGCCTTCCCTGGCCCCCGCCTTTGCGATGTGTGCGTGTATGTGTGTGCGGTCGGTCGATGCAGCTCGGGGTTTCAACGTGGACGGGTCGATCCAGCTTGAGGCTTTCCAGGCGAGTGCCCTCGAGCTGGAAGGTTGAAGACACTCTTTTTAACTCGCCGATTAGGTCGACCAAGTGGGACTGGCCCTTTAATATTTTCTTTTTTTAATCAAGTTTGCAACAATTCTACATTTTTTTCTGGGCAGAACAGAGGGGCAGCTGGTAGGTTTCCTATACCTAAAATTGTGTAGGGAGTGGATGAGAAAGTGGGATAGCAGAAAACTAGAGTGGACGGGTGACATGGACTCAGTGGCTTGAACTGTCTGTTTCCATGCTGTATAGGGACTGTCCCACTGCGGCGACCTAATTGGTGTGTTTAGGAGAGTTTGAAAAAGTGTCATGTTGAAGACCTCCTTAGACTATGTTGAAGACTAGCTTCGACTAGCTTCGACTAGCTTTCGGGAAATTGGACACCGAATAGTGGAGAGTGAAGACAACCTCCTTCGATCCCCTTCGACCTCCCTTCGACTATGTTGAAAATTATCTACGACTACCTTCAACCACCTTCGATTACCATCGACTACCCTCGATTACCTACGAATAACAGGCCGACCTACTATGACCCACCTCAATTCTTTTCATGTCGATCTTTTTTTACTCGCGGGCATTTTTCAGCATGTTGAAAAATACGCCACAACCTAGCTTAGGCCTTGAGTACGTGGGGACTACTCTCGAGCATGAAGGAGAGTTAAGTCCCTGTCCCACTTAGGAGACCTAAACGGCAACCTCTGATGACCTTGCCCGCCTCCCGAGGTTTCCATACGGTCACTGGAGGTTTTGGGTCACTCTCCCTAATGGTCAAAAGTGGTTTCCGCGTGATCAAGGCTTCATCTAGGTTGCTGCTATTTTTTCATCATGATTAAAACCGGCCTAGACTAAAGATAGGTTGCCATTTTAAAAATCGATAATTTTTTAGTCGCAGGTCCAGTCGAAGCCGGTTTTCTTCATAGTCGAGGAAGGTTTTCAACATGTGCGTAGGAGGTAGTAGAAGGTTGCAGGTCACCTCGACCTTTTTTTTTGGGGTGGCGGGCTTTACAAAGACTCGTGTTGACCATGCTGCGAGTATAAGTCAAGGGCAAACTCTTCTGCACTCCCGGAATAGGTTACCGCAGTGGGACAGCCCCTTATCTCTAAACTAAACATATTAAAACATGACCCATAATGGTGGTGGTGGGCTTGAGTTGATAAACAAGCCGAGAAACTGATCCGTGTGCAGTTTATCATGGTGCAGCATAATTGAAAATCTTTTACTTTTTGAAGCACATTAACAACTCAATGTGTCTGATACAGCAGTGACATTCAATTCTAAAGGTACAGTGCATTCAGAAAGTATTCATATCCCTTCACTTTTTCCACATTTTGTTATGTTACAACCTTTTTTAAAATGGATTAAATTCATTTTTTTAATCATCAATCTACACACAATACCGCAGAATAAAGAAGCAAAAACAGGTGTTTCAATTTTTTTGCAAAGTATTTATAAAGAAATAACTGAAATATCACATTCACACAAATATTCAAACCCTTTGCTATAACATTCAAATTTGAGCTTAGGTTCATCCTGTTTTCATTGATTACTCTTGAGATGTTTTTACAACTTGATTGGAATCTAACAGTGGTAAATTAAATTGATTGGACATGATTTGGAAAGGCACACACCTGTCTATATAAGGTCCCATAGTTGACAGTGAATGTCAGAGCAAAAGCCAAGCCTTGAAGACCTAGGAATTGTCCGTAGACCTCCAAGACAGCATTGTGTCGAGACACCGATCTGGGGAAGGGTATACAACAATTTCTGCAGCATTGCAGATCCCGAAGAGCACGGTGGCCTCCATTAGCCCGTATTGCCCGTTTTGGTTCCTTCTGTTGTCCTATGAAAGTTTTCCAATCCTCTGGCTTCCGGCTACTCTTTGCTGTGTTATACATCTTTTCTTTTAGTTTTATTCTATCCCTAACTTCTCTTGTCAGCCAAGGTTGCCTTCTACTCCCCTTAGAATCTTTCTTCCTTTTTGGAATGAAATGATCCTGTGTCTTCTGGATTATGTCCAGAAATTCCAGCCATTGCTGTTCCACCGTCATTCCTGCTAGTATCCCTTTCCAGTCTACTTTGGCCAGCTCCTCTCTCATGCCTTCTTGGTTCAGCTGCATCACTGCCACTTCCGATTTAACCTCCTCCTTCTCAAATTGCAGATTAAAACTAATCATAGTATGATCACTACCTCCAAGCGGTTCCTTTACCTCGAGTTCTCTTATCAAATTTGGTTCATTGGACAACACTAAATCCAGAATTGCCTTTTCTCCGGTCGGCTCCATTACAAGCTGCTCTAAGAATCCATCTTGGAGGCACTCTACAAACTTTCTTTCTTGGGGTCCTGAACCAACCTGATTTTCCTAGTCTACCTGCATATTGAAATCCCCCATCACCACATGCCAGTTACATGCCAGTTTTAACTCCTGCTGCAACTTACACCCTACATTCGGGCTACTATTTACAGGTCTGTAGATAACACCAATTAGTGTCTTTTTGCCTTTGCAATTCCTCAACTCAATCCACAGTGACTCTACCTTGTCAGTCCCTATGTCTTCCCTCGCAAGGGACTGAATTCCATTCCTCACCGGAAGAGCTAACCCCCTCCTCTTCCCACCTCCCTGTCCTTTCTATAGGATGTACATAACCCTGAATATTAAGTTTCCAGACCCGATCTTCCTGCAGCCATGTCTCAGTAATCCACACAATGTCATATCTACCAACCTCTATCTGAGCCTCAAGCTCATCTACTTTACTTCTTATACTTCGCGTATTCAAATACAGTACTTTTAATTCCTTACGCATCTCACCATTCACATCGATCCCTATTACACTTGGCCATACACTCCTATCCCTTTGTGAGCTTTCTTTCCCGTTAATTCTGGGGTCATTAACTATCCCTTTATCCCTTTACTCCCTTTCCCTTTAACTCCGTCCTTGACAATCTCATTTGACACCCCCCCCCCCCCCCCCCCCCCCCCCCCCCCCCCCCCCCCCCCCCCCCCCCCCCCCCCCCCCCCCCTTATTTAGTTTAAAACCACCTGTGTGCAGTGGCAACCTGCCTGCCAGAATGCTGGTCCCCCACCTGTGCAATCCGTCTCTTTTGTACAGTTCCTCCTGACTCCAAAACAGATCCCAGTGGTCTAAGAATCTAAATCCCTGCCCCCTGCACCAGTTCCCCAGCCACACATTCAGGTCCTGTATCTCCCTGTTCCTGCTCTCGCCAGCACGAGGAACTGGAAGCAAACTGGAGATAACCGCCCTGGAGGTCCTGCTTTTCAGCACTTTTCCAAGCTCTCTAAAGTCACGCTTCAGAATACTCATCCCCTTCTTTCTGACATTGTTTGTGCCAACATACACTACAACTTCCGGCTGTTCACCTTCGCCCTTGAGGATTTTATTCACTGTCCGTGATGTCATGGATCCTGGCACCCGGGAGGCAGCACATTATCCTCGAATCCCGTCTGTTGCCGCAGAAACCCCTGTCCATACCTCTCAAAATGGAGTCTCCAACCACCACTGCGTTGCCTGACTTTGGCCTTCTTGGTTTTGGCTCAACAGCACTTTTTGCATCGCAAGCCAGTGCGCTGCTCAGTGCGTCAACGTCTTCTGTCCCGACAGCTTTTAATATGTGTTTGTTTAATATGTGTTTGTTTAATATGTGTTATATGTATGCTCTAATGTTCTTTAGCTTGCTTTATGTGGGGGTGGGGTTGGGGGAAAACACTTTTTTAATCTCTTACATCGAAGAGATTACATTGATGCAATATTTCTCCATCCGCACTGCGGCCTAACATCGTGGAGTTGGTGACTGCCTTCAGGAGCTCCAACCACAGGAGCCTGTAGGACTTAACATCATGGAGCTTGCGGTCCCTGGTTAGGGACCGACTTTGGGAGCTCTAAACCGCAGGGGCTTCGACCGTCCCGACTGGGATGGTTTGAATGTCCCGACTGTGAATAAAGAGGGAAGAAGATTAAACTTTATTGCCTTCCATCACAAAGAGGAATGTGGAATCTGCAGTGATGGATGTTTATGTTAACTTTTATGTAGTTGTGTGTCTTTTTGCTTTTTTTTTAGTATGGCTGTATGGTAAATCGAATATTACTGTACCTTAATTGGTACTCGTGACAATAAAAGACCTTAAAACCTTTTGAATCCTTGATTAGGGATAGTCAGCATGGTGTTATTGTGGGAGATTGTATCCCATAAATTTGATTGATTTTTCTGCGGAAGCAACCAAGAAGGTTGGCTTGGGCACGGTCATAGACATAGTCTGTATGGACTTCAGCAAATGAGTTCAATTCAGATAAGTGTGAAATGTTGCGAAGTCAAACAAGGGCAAGAACTTCACAGTGAATGGTAGGGCCCTGGGTAGTGTTGCAAAACAGAGGGTTCCAAGAGTACATGTACATAGTCCCCTGAAGATGGCATCACAGGTAGATAGTGTGGTGAAGAGTTCAGAAGAATTCTTGAGAAGTGTTCAAAAGTTTGGAAGATTCCATGGGGGATGTCCCAGCAGTTATGGATTTAACAATGTCAGTCTGCCAATACAACTTGGTGAACTTATGGCAAGAGAGGCACGGTAGAATTGTGAGCATAGCACAGAATCCAGAGGAAGACTTCTTGATTTCAAAAGATTGCAAGAAAAAGGATAGTGCCAGTTTCTGCATTGTAGAAATTATTGTGATTGAGTAATGTACTAAATCCAATGTATCATATTAGTTGGTTTGTGGTATTGGACAACGTTTAATTTATTATTAACAGTTGATGTTTAGAAAATGTTTGGTACAATATAGATACACTTGTAGGTATAAAGAAAGTTTCATTAATGTAAAAACTGCAAAGCTTTGAGATTGCTTGTGTATGAATTCTATCTGAAGGAACGATCTGGTGGTATTATCAATATCCAGAGGTTAGACTGTTGAGAAATCATAGAATTGAGAAATCATAGAGACTGAGTAAATTTATGTTTGAATTTTATAACTATTTTCTTTCTTTCTATTATTGTGTATATAGGAAGTTAACTGATAATCATTTTCTGTATGTGGATAGTTAATGGTTTGCATGAGTTTACTGTGTTGAAGGGGAATCCTTGAAATAGCTTTCTGTACCTTTTTGGGACTGAGGTTGCAGACTGGTATGATTTTTTTTATTCATGCATTATTGTACCAGACATTGCACTTAGTTTAAAATGATTGCCTTCAATAAGGAAGGTAGACAAAAATGCTGGAGAAACTCAGTGGGTGGGGCAGCATCTATGGAGCGAAGGAATGGGTGACGTTTCGGGTCGAGCCTCACCCGCTGTGAATGTCCAGCATTTTTGTCTGCCTTGAATAAGGATGTTTTGTTGGGCACTTTTATGTACCTTATTAGGCACTAAATGTTTTAATGATGTTGAGCTGAAAGTACCATTTGTGGAATTCTCCTGGAAAAGTGTACGTCTGTTGTCAGTGAATTTAATTGCATGATACTGATAATTTTATGTCACTATTCCCCTACCTGTATATATTCCCTTCGGACTCCTTTGTATGTTATTTAATTTCCTTGTAGTTTGGAAGCCCTGTGCCAGATTGATTGGTTTGGTAACCACCTAAAATTAACGAAAGAAAGTCTCTTTCAATTGAAGATTCAAAATCTCTATTCAGGTAAAGTTTCTTTATATTTCTCAGCATTTGAATTTCTATTAAAGTACCTATGCTATGACATCAGGATAAGCGTTCACCCAAGAAAACCAAGCCCAATGCCAAAGTAGCATCTAAACTACCTATACATTGATACAAACATTATATTTAGTAATAAGCTATATACATGTTAATAAACACACAAGTTAAATACCATTTTAGAAACTAAAATCTATTGGACACAAAAAGTAGGTGCATCGATGCCAGTATATCGTTGGGGTTGTCAAGTGGGCACCTCCCTTCACTGGTGTTTTTGAGTTAGGCCTATAATACCGCTGGAAGGCTCAAAGTTAGTTCTAGTGTCCCAGAACCACACATGGTCCCAGAACTCAATACATGGTCCCAGAACTCAATACATGGTCTTGCCACCTTTACTATCAGCATGCACTACTAAACCACTAACTAGAGTATGTAAATACGACTAAGTAAAATAAATTACCCACATCCTGTTTTACGCTAATCCTAACCTGTTTTACGCTTATCCAAACAATCGTAGCACCACTTTTACCTCACATGTAAAACCGGAAGGAATGCACTCACTGTGCAGTGTGCATTTCCTTTCTGCCCCCAAATGGTACAGTTTCTTCTTCACTAAATCCATTTATTACCTTGCTCTGCTGCCTCTGACATCTCCTTTACAGCCTGACACAAACTGCCTGCGAATTAGCTCTCCAAATTGCGATCACACTCTGAAACCTCTATGCTATTGGACGCACACTTGCTTTCCATCTCGCTACTCACATTTTGCTGCCACCCTACATATTTAGGCTTTTTCCTTTCATAAGCCTCATCCACTGAGTTCTCCCAACTCAGTTCTATAAAATACAATATCCGCTGACTAACTGAACAAACCCGTACTAATTATTTCCTGCAGTACAACAAGCTTACCTCCCAAGTCTACCTGCATTTTCTAATCATTTTATCTTGCACTGAATTATCATGTTGATTCACACAAATTCTACTAATAATGTTAATAGTGTAATCATGATCAAATTTTACAGTTATTATTTAGAGTCATAGTCATACAGCAGGGAAACAGGCCCTTTGACACAACTTGCTCAGGGTAACCAACATGCCCCCTCTACAAAGTCCCACCTGCTTGTGTTTAGCCCATATCCCTCTCAATTTATCCGACAGATGTACCCATCTAAATGTTTCTTAAACTGTGATCATACCAGCTTTAATAAGCTTCTCTAGCAGCCTGTTCCACATACCTACCATCCTTTGTGTAAAAAGAACTTGCTCCTCCGGTCCCTATTAAATCTTTCCTCCCTCCCTTTAAACCTATGTCCGCTGGTTCTCGATGCCCCTCCCAATTTCCTGAGACTTGATCAAGCACTGCCCTCTCCCATGTAGGGCCCTCAACATATTGCCTGAGGAAACTTTCCGGTACACATCTGACGAATTCTGCCCCGTCTACACCTTTAACACTGACATTCCCAGTTAATATTGGGAAAGTTTAAATCCGCTACTACGACAACCTTATTAGTCCTGCAGCTTCCTGGCATATTTGCTCTTCTAATTCCCATTGACTATTTGGGAGCCTGTCGTATACCCCCAACAAGTTGGTCATCCTTTTCTTATTTCTCAGATCCACCCATACAGCCCTGCTGGACGAACCATCGGTAATATCATCTCTGACATCCTCCTTAATCAATAAAGCAACACCTCCTCCTCTTTTACCCCCACATCTTTACCTCCTGAAGCACCTTTACCCTGGAACTGAGCTGCCAGTCCTGTCTTAACCAAGTTTCTGTAATGACGATAACATCCCAGTTACATGTATCTATCCATGCCCTGATTTAATCTGTCTTACCTGTCAGGCCTCTGGCATTAAAATAAGTGCAATTTAAATCACCAGTCCTTCCTTTCTCCCTGACTTTTTCCTGACTATTCTTTGCGCTGAACTTTCTTTCATCATTATCGATATCGCCTTCCAGCCTTTCACCTGCCTTGGTCCTGCATCGGATTCCATCCCCTACCAACCTAGTTTAAACCCACCTGTGTAACACTGATAAACCAGAAGAATTTTAAAGTGAAATTTGAATAAGACAATTCTTTGCCATTTGTGACGTTATTCATTCTGGTGTTTTTCATTGAATTGTTTCAGGAAATCATTACAAATGTGTTTTTAATAATGTACCCAAATAAATATTCCACAGTTGGACACTAATTGCTTTCATGGCCACATTGCACAAAGATGAACACCTGCTATTTTAGTTACCAGTGCGTATGTTGAATTACTATTGAAGCACAATTAATGATACTCAGATAGAATCTTAGATTTATCTTTTTTTTTTACAGAAAAATTGTACTTAATTAATGATATAGCGTGTGCAAAGGAGACGTGCAAAGGGAAAATTACAGGAAATATATTCCATGCAGTGACAGAACTGTTTAATTTTACGACTGACATCAAAGCGGTTAGTCACTATACAGTTCCAACATGCATTTGGTCTTAGTTGTTTATATATTTAAAAATAACATTAAAACAAATTTGTAATTTGGCAAGATGAAACTAATTTATTCAGGATTTTACCTTTATTCTTCTATCTGAATTGGAAGCTTAAATATTTCAGCTAATTAACTACTTACTTAGAAGAGTCAATTAGTTAAACATTGCCATTAATTAGGATTTTATTTGACTTATTTTAGCATCTAATTGTTGGACATCAAAATAAAAACTAATGGAGCTCAGAGAGGCGATTGTTTGTAACATGTTTCTTTGCATTGGATGGGGCATTGGTTATGTGAAACAGGAAGTCATAATGCAGCTTTATAGGATGTTGGCTAGGCTGCATTTGGAGTATTGAGTACATTTCTGATTGCCTTATTATAGGAAGGATGTGGAGGCTTTGGAGATGGTGCAGAAAAGATTTACCAGAATGCCACATGGATTAAAGGATCCATGTGGCATTCTAAAAAAATGCCACGTGGAAATTCACTGTTCGGAGAGATTGGGCAGTCTTGAATTGTTTTCTCTGGAATGCTAGAGGTTGATGGGAGACCTGACAGTATATGAAAACAGGCATAGATGGCATAGACAGACAGAACCTTTTACCAGGGTTGAAATGTCAAAGACACAAGGGCATAGATTTAAGGTGAAAGGGACAACAATTAATGGAGGTTTGCATTGCCGGTTTTCTATAGAGAAGTGGTGGGTGCCTGGAACCCACTGTCAGGGGTGATGATGGAGGCAGATACCTTAGAGGCATTTAAGAGGCTTTTAGATAGGCACTTGGATGTTCAGGGAATGGAGAGGTATGGATCATGCACAGGCAGATGAGTTTAGTTATCATGGCATAATGTTTGGCTCAGACATTGTGGGCTGAAGGTCCTATTCCTGTGCTGTACTGTTCGCTGTTCTAAGTGCCCAATTCCATTATGCATTTTTCTTTATTTTACTTCCTAGCATTTGGCCAAATTGGATGGCAGTTTTTTGAGGTTAGAAAATGAGTGGCAGCAAGATCACAGAGTAATGTGCGAGATTACCAGGAGGAGAAAGAGAGTGGGAAAGTGTGACAAGATGGTAGCAGAGTCTGGTGTTTGGGAGCAAAGAGGTGTCAATGTGGGATGAAGGGAGGCCAGATATTGGACTGGAGGAGGGGTGGAGCTTTAGCTACAGTGGGAGAATATCTGATTTTCATTCGGCATAAGATGTAATTATAGTACTGATGTGCTGCTTTCGTGAGGTTGTAGATTGTCCAAAACAGTGAAGATATTTAATAGGTAAATAATATAAATAGAAACTTATTTTTTCTGTCCTTAGAGTTTCTCTATTAATTTCTGTAATGTATCCAAAGTTTCTTTTTAACACATGGTTTTATGGTTGCTGTGCACTGATTGCTATGATAATCGATCGATATGTTTTGTTAATAATTCTGGTACTAATTTTGCTGGATTATGTAAACGTTCACTGTTTAGATTATCGATGAAGATACCACTCCAACACGGAATGACTGTGAAAGTTATTTTAATTATTACAAGCAAGTGGAAATTGCCTCTAATCAAACAAACCAAAGAATAGAGAATGCACTGATGAACCAAAACTGCCAATGTGACGTAACTCCATCACTGACCAAACAGCTGTATGAAAGGTAATTTCTGCATCTAGTTCTCTTCTCTAGAATATGTACAAGTTTGTTTAATATGTATCACTTGTGGCGCCACTTGTGGCCAAGCCACTTTGGTCTCGAACCTTTGTTTGTCGAGCTCGAGATCTCGCGTGAACTGGTGTGAACTGGGCCGACCAATCAACGCCGATCTGGGTGGTCAGGTGATGGGGTCCAGCAGATGACAGAGCTAGACTTCACTTGAAAGCCATCGCTTTTGCACTAATATTAAATGAGTGTTCATACCACACGTGAACCACTTCAGTGGTGACCCCAACGATCCAAAACAGCCACTTTTGGATTTCATCATACTTGGAGGAGATAAGCCAGATCAGCAAAACACAGTTGCACATAAACTGCCCAGCTTCTGGACATCACAGCCCCAGGTGTGGTTTGAACAGGCCGAAGCCCAATTCCACACCTGTCAGATAACTGCCGGTGTGTACTACAATGTGGTCAGTGCGCTGGACCAGGAAACTGCCGGGCGCCTCATCGATTACCTTCGCCAGCCACCAGCCCACAACAAGTACGAAGGAATCAAGACACTCCTCAAGGACATATTCGGTCTCAGCCGCCGCAATAGGGCGGCAAAACTCCTGCACATGGATGGCCTGCATAATCAAACATAATTTCCCCTTTTCAAAGCCACGTTGACTTTGCCTAATCAATTTGAACTTTTCCAAGGGCCCAGCAATAATGTCTTCAATAATAGATTCTAACAGCATCCAAAGAAGAGGAGGAGGAGGATGTGTAGAAAGGAACTGCAGATGCTGGTTTAAACCAAAGATAGACACAAAAGTTTGTAGTAACTCAGTGGGACAGGCAGCATCTCTGGAGAGAAGGAAAGGGTGATCTTTCAGGTCGAGACCCTTCTTCAGAAAAGGATGATGGCTATCAGGATCTGAGCCACAACAACATGTCATTTTTGTGCAATATAGATGTTCAACAGTAATCTTTTCTAACAGGAGAGAGTATAATCAGATATATTCAAAGGCTAAGACTCGCTTCCTAATGCTGCAAAAGACTTTTTTACGAGTCATGTGATTATAAAAAAAACGCTAATGCAGATGATAGTTTATGTTCCTAGAGGGTTCACTTTATAGTAATAGGTTCATATAAGGTTTGTTAATATTATGCAATACTTTTAGTATTTAGTGTCAAAGGCATTTTAGGGATCAAATTTTGCACAGAACAAAGTACTCCTCTACTCCAAAGACTTACAGGTTTGTAGGTTAATTGGCTTGGTCTTATTGTAAATTGTCCCTAGTGAGCATAGGATTACGTTAGTGTGCAGGGATTGCTGGCCGGCGCGGACACTGTGGACACTGTTTCGCACTGTATCTTTAAACTAAACTAAATTTCCCATGTTTCTTCTTTCCAGATTTAAATATGTTGTTGGAACCCTTGGACAACTATCATCAAATAGTTCCACTATGACAGTACTTGAAAACATTGGAACTTTTCAAGGTAATATTTCCATGACCTTCATGGAATTGATACTATCTGTTAGGAAAGGTTATATTCAGCAATTACATGTTAAATAATGGCCCCAAATTTGCATGAGTATTAGTGCCAAAATGAGTCCTTTTAATGGAATGAAATTGGGCAGAGATTTCATTGCTTGGAAGTTCATCTCTGGTTAGATCAAGAACGTTGAGGTGGAAACAGTTTATAGAGCTGACATTTTGACGTGGCATAGAATACGCTGCCACAAGTCCATAGCAGTGGAAATTGGGCATGAATTTCCTCATATCTACATGGATATAGTTATGTGTGGAAATCCAATGGGATGATGTTGTGGTCCTTAACCACCAAATTTTAATTTAAAAACATGTTGTTACTATCTAATGAAATATTGTGATAATTACTGCCAAGCAACCTTGCGCTAAAATATAACTCAGTCCATCTGAAATTAAATAGTGCCCAAGATTTAAAAACAAGTTTAGCCTTTTTGCTCTTATACGTTTCTCTGAATTCCATCTATCTTTCCTAATCTTATTTTGTTTTCTATAATTGACAAATTCAATTTCTACCTTCATTTTTCTTTATTGTCCAGGTAATCCGGAAAGTTTTGCTGAAAAGTGTAATGTTTATTAGTATTACGTGATATAATTCATTACAAAAGTGGTAATAGGTTTAGATTTATTATTTTCACATGTACAGTGCTACAGCGAAAGGCTTGTTTGCATGCTATCAAAAAAAAACAAATACTATACATGAATACAATCAAGGTAAACACAGGTACAAAAGATAAAGTGAAGATAAAGATACCAGAATGCAGAATATATTTTTTAGCATTTCCAGTAACAGTTCCAGAGAAAAAGTACAATGTCCGCAATGAGGTAGATTGGAGAATCTGGACTGTACCCTTGCTTATGGAATGACAATTCAGAAGTCTGATACTGTGGGGAAGAAGGTGTTGCTGAGTTGGGTGGAACATACTTTCAAGCTTTTGTACCTTCAGCCTGACAGAAGCAGGGAGAAGAAGGAATGATCGAGGTGAGAGAGGTCCTTGATTATATTGGCTGACATTGAGGGAGAGATTGTTCTCCTGACACCATGTTACTAAACTCTCTGCCTCCTCTGTCTCATCATTGTTTGTGATCCAGCCCACCACAGTATAAATCTGCAGTTTTAAATGGAATTAGAGCAGAATTTGGTCGTGCAGTCATCGGTGTACATGAAAGTATGATAGGGAGTACATAGGGGACCGAGAACGCACCCTTTTGCAGGACTGATCTCGATACATGTGACAGTATTAAATTAATACTAATATCAATCTGCACCACATTGATCTTGACGTTTTTGATTGTACTTTTGGCTCTTCCTTGTGCATGATATGCTAATGCAGGGAACCTCTGCAACAAAACAGTAGTATCCAAAGCATACAGTATATATCTCGATATCACTTGTATCTTGGGATAGTGAGTAATTTTGTGACAAAATAGGTGTATCTAACAAATGACTATGTTAAATGCAAGCAAAGCTCCACTAAAGAGGATCTGGGAGATTTAGGATAATCGTTAATGGAAATGTTTTGATCATAAGAAAAGAATTGTAATCAAAATTACAAAATGAATACTTTATGTCTCAGTAGTGTCGTTGTCAAGCATTAATAAGAGCATTAATGCAGATTTAATTGCATTCATTTGTTTCCCATTTTAGTTTCTACTTATCAGTAGTTTGAAGGATTACATATATAATGCTTAAATATTTGCGGCCAAACTATGTCTAATGTTATTGCAAAAATCTTCAAATAGTTAATATTTTGACAACATCACAAATCTTGCTATCCATGAAATTTAATTGTAGTAAGTGTGCAAAAGTGTACAAAGTACATAAAGGGTATTGCTGAGACAAATTATTGTTTGGACCAGCAATAAGTGAATCCTATTGGAAAAGCCAATCTTTTTGGTTTTCTGTCACTTTGTTAGTGCCATTTGTATTTATATCTTTTTGTATATCATTTATTTTTGTAATCTTGCACAATGTTTATTCAATTTGTCCACAATTTTGTTGAATAGATTTACACATAAAGAGTTGTGTGCAAAACATCACTACTCTGAAAACACAGTTGCAGCATTTCAGCAACGTTTCATTTGAAACCATTGATGCATTACTGAAGGCAAACGTCAGTGTTTCAGAGGTAAATCTCCAGAGTTTATCCATCTTGTGACTCTATCTATCAACACTATCTTCAGTCTACCTACCTGGAGTTAACTGTATTAAAAAAATTGTGACCAATCCTTCTCATTTTTGCAGAGACACCAGTGAACAAACATTCCTCTCCATTGTATCAATGGAAGCACCAGTACTTGCATTTTAACCAGATTAATTAGCAACAGTTAGTGAGAAGGAATACCAATCACTCTTCGTTATTATCTCAATAGATAATTTCCACATGCTAGTATTTATATATTTTGAACAAGTTACAAGATGTAATTTGAAAAGTAAAGTATATACTGACACATTATGGTTTGGGTAATATGGCTGAACTGGTTGAAGGTTGATGATCAATGCTTTCTAACTGCTCTGTAATCATAACTTAATATTTTGGCATAATACCATTCCTATTGTATCATCGTGATGAATGGGGTCATCAACAGAATCAAACTATCTCTGAGGATTACACGTTCTGAACTCTTAGTTATGCATTTATAAACATCTGGGACCAAATTGGGGTGTGCGTGGAATTGTCAGGCATATTCATCATGAAGTCAAGACCATCTATAACTCCAATGCCTGTATATTGAAATCCCGTGTTTTTGCTCTCACATCTTATTTTCTTGCACTGTCCTTTTTATTATCTTGTAGAATTTAAGTGCAGTTTAGGAATAATTTATTGTATGTGTGGCTGAGTCTGTGTAAGCAAGATTTTCGTTGTACTTGTATATCAGCGTACTTGTGCATTCTTTATTTCTAGTGGTTTCTAAAACTTGCTGCGAGTACACAAGCAATTGAACATGTTGCAGTCAAATTGAAGTAGTGTTATGAATTTTATAATTCCCGTGAGAATAAATTAAATGAAACTGGTAAAATCTGTAAGTCCAGGCTTCGGTCCAGTTTTTACCCATGGAATTCATATTGAACCATTCCATAGCTCTTCCAGCTTCTAAATACAAATAGCCCTATGGTCTGCATTTCTTCTTTGTATTGCAATCAATTTCAGATATTCACCAATCATTGCTGATGCAACTTATTTTTTTTTCACAGTTAATTCTTCGTACTCATGCCACTGCAGCGAGATGCAATGAGAAAAACATAGCTCTAATGTTGTCCTTTCCAGCTGGTGTAAATACATCAGCTGTGGCTGCACAATTGTGTTCTTTGTCATTTTGGGACCGTTATGAATTTATTTTAATGATCAGTCGTGGCATGGATGTAAGATGCTTCATTTATAAGGTAAAGCAGACATTTTATGCCATCATGTCTGTTTATATTTTCTTTCTTCCTATCATTTTATGTCTTTGAAATCTGAGTTGTGATTCTTGTAATTGTAATGTTCTGTAGTAAATATTACAAGGTCCTGCCACTTTCGGTGACACAGCTCTGCAATGTCAAAGAGAAAATCAAAACAACTGTTAAATCAGTATTTTCTGGGGTACATTTTAAACAGTATTGTATTTTAAGGTTATATAAAGTGGATACATTTAGACACCTATCTTTTGGTAATTGCAGCAGAGAATTAATCTCAACTAACAAAGCCCAGAAATAAAAGCGGTGCATTGAATATACTATGTCACAATTAATTCTTAGCCCCGAACTGGATTGAATGCACTCCAATGAATCAATTAACATGAAAAATATTAAATAGAACATGAATAAAGGCACTAACAGTAAATAAATTGTTGTATCAAACAAAACATAATAATTCATGGGACTCATGCATTCCAAAAGTAATATTAATACACCATTGAACTTTCACTCTGTAGCTTTGGATTTCAAAAAAACACTGCATTAATTGTGCTTTTTTTTTGCCAGGCCTTTCTGCCATTGATGATTAACCCTGAGGCCAATCAAATCATTCAGAGTATCCTGGAGATTTTCTCTGACATTAGTGCCCTTGCTTCTAAAACACTGCAGTTCCTGGAACTTGTTCCCAAGCTTTTGGAGTCTGTCAGGAACATGAATCTTCCATCTTTCGAAATAAATGAGGTATAAAAAACTTTACTTTAATGATTTTCAAAACATTGTGTTAATCTTTCACATTTAATATTTAATAATTTTGAGAATCAAATGTATTTTTTTACTCCAACTGGGGCTTGGAGAAAAGCCATCAGGTGATGTGTGTCCTTTGTCCTTGTTAAGGCAACAGATTAAAAACAAATAAAACTGAAGATTAATAGGCAGGTTGTTACTTTTCGGAAATGGTAAATTAACTTTTAACTATTCATAGGGGTTGTAGCTGTTTTTACTTAGCTGAAATTGCGTGACCATATTGGATTTTAGATACAGAGCAGACCCAGACATGAGGTACTTAATGGATAGATCACATGAGATTATTGGATATAAAGTCCTGAAGAAGAGGTGGGCACCTGAGAATAGCCTGTTTTGAAAGCGAAAATGCAGTTGCAGTCACCAGAGCGACCTTGAGTTTGACTTTACCTTGAGCCACCGACTGTCTTTGTTTTCAATGCATACATTTTTGAAATATGAGACAAGGAAAAATGTAATGAAAATTAAGATGGGTTCAGTGCACAAGTATAAATGCCTAAAATTGAAATATGTTGCTGAATTTTAGTAATTCCATTTTGTAATATGGAATATTGGAAATGTCCTGGATAAGAGATTGGATTACAATGGATGGGTGCCCACTGGTCAGCATGAACATGCTGGATGGAATGCCTTTATTTTCCATGTTCTGTGACTCTATGACTCCGAAACTCTACGAGGGCTTATATTTAAGTTGACAGTGAGGACTTTTAAAGGGGATTTGAGGCCGACATTTTTTAATGCATGTTGCTGGTTGGAATGCACTGCCAGAGAATAGGGTAGAATCAGATGCAGTTACTATGTTTAAGAGGCATTTGACAGATTCATTTGTTTAAGAGGCATTTGACAGATAAGTAGGCAAGGTAAAGAAGGGTGCAGTCCCAATGCGGGCAGATGGGATTAGTATAAAATGGATAAAGGGCTTGCATGTGTGCAAAGGAGCAAAGGGCCCGTTTCTGTGCATTTCAGTTTTTTGAATTGTGTGTGGAATTTGCTTCATGGGCTCACCGAGTTGTTGCTGACCATCAAACATTTGCATTAACCCTACACCAATCTGATTTTATTTTCTTCAGCAATATCCAGCATTTCCAGCATCCTCTCCAAATTCCACTACTTACTTGCATTTTAGGTGCAATTTACAGTGGCCAACCGGCATTTCATGTTGCCATAATGGAAAGAAATGGATGGAAGCATTTATTTGCCTATCTTGGCTGACAGAGCAAGAAAGCGGCACAGAATGCTATTTCATCAAGCAGTTCCCATCTAGACGTAGGCCGGGGTGCTTTTTCATTTTGTGAGCCAAATCACGTATCTACCTGTATTTATAACATATTATGTAAAAATATTATAGAAATCATACCTGAAACTCATCAAGAACAAAACCTACAAATGTTTTTAAAATATGAGAAAACCTCCAATTTTCCGAGTAGTAATTATCCAAACAATGCACGTTTGACATTGCATCGGATGCCAATTGACCAATCACGTGCTTTGTTTCATGGTAGCTAGGCAGCGAGCACTCTGGGATCATGGCTGCCTCCTAATTACATCAAACTAATAGCAAGGTTTCGAAGGAGTAACGGTAATACTAACCTTGCTGATAATTTTGTTTTACAATTGATTTATCTTTGTAAAGTTATGATGTGAAATGTTAAATAAAAATGATAAATGCAATTTTAGAGATAGGGTTAGGATTAGGGTTAGGGTCAGTCAGTCAATCGATTAGTCAGTCGGTCGGTCGGTCGGTCGGTCGGGCTGTCGGTAGGCCGGTGAGTGCTGCGAAGGGTCAATCGGGCTGTCAGTAGGCTGGTGGATGCTGTGAAGGGTCGGTCGGGCTGTCGGTAGGCCGATGAGTGCTGCGAAGGTTCGGTCGGCTGTCGGCCCGCTGGTGGATGATGCGAAGGATCGGTTGGGCTGTCGTCCTACCGGTGGATGCTGCGAAGGGTCGGTCGGGCTGTCGGTTGGCCGGTGCATGCTGTGAAGGTTCGGTTGTGCTGTCGGTAGGCTGGTGAGTGATGTGAAGGTTCGGTCGGGCTGTCAGCCGACCGGTGTTGCAGTGAGCGAGCGGGCAGACTGACGGAGCCGGCACTATGGGGGTGCTGAAGGCGGCCCGGGCGGCGTGCAGGGCAAAGCTGCTCCCCACCATCATCACCATGATGATCCAGAAGGGCATGTTGGCCGAGGTGGACGCGCTGAGCGGCCACATGTACGGCGCCCGCAGCCGGTCCCAAAGTGGCTCCAGCTCCAGCCGTGGGCAGCTCTGGAAGGGGTGCGAGTTAGGGTTAGGGTTAGGCATTTTCCTTTCAGTGGAAGATGCCTTAACCTTTCCCCAGCCTGGCACTGCCCCATCGCACTATGGCCGTGACCCCCACTCTGCGCACACTGGCAGTCAGCTGGGGTTCAGTAAACGGGGAAACGCACAGGATCCGCCCTCACCCATTAATTAGGCAGGTTCAGGAGCCGGTGAAACCCGGGACCTCTGCGGCAGTCTCACTCAACATACACACTCACAATTATATTAATTATATTATTTTTATATAATATAATTATATATAATATATATAACTCCAGTCATATTCACAATTCATGTATATATTATAATATATTATATAGTATAATTATATATGGTTTAAATAGACCGCAGCACGGAATTAGGCTCCCCATAGAGTAATAGGAGCATTGAGCACTAAATGGCACTTACTTTTTCGATCTAATTTTCTAATTAGCTTAATTACGTTGTGTGCAACTTTTGACACTGACGAGTTATGAATTCCTTCTCAAGTATATTTTATCTAAATCTGTGCCAAACTTCAAGTTGACAGTGAGGATTTTTAAAGGGGATTTGAGGCCGACATTTTTTTTAATGCATGTTGCTGATTGGAAGCACTGCCAGAGAATATGGTAGAATCAGATGCAGTATGTAGAGCTGTCTGTCAACATTTGGACCTGGGCTGACAACATATATCTTAATAATATGGATGTGGATAGGAAAGGTTTAGAGGGTATGGGCCAAATGTAGGCAAATGGGTCTAGCTGAGATGGGGCATCTTGGTTAGCATGGACTTTGGGCTGAAGGGCACATTTCCATGCTGTATAATTCTATGACCATGACATAATATCAAAACGTACAGATGATGGAGTTTAAAAATATATTAATCAGCAACAAATAATCATGGTATTGTCTGAGAAAATTAGCAAATAAATGATGGATAAAATTTACTGCAGGTAAGTGTGTATTCATTCATCTTGTTACAGAAATGAGGAGCAACAATGTAATATAAATGACAAAATGTGCAGATAGAAGGTGCAGATGCAGAGTAGTCAGGGAAACATGTACACAGATCTTTGAAGGTGCCAAGATAAAATCAGATAGTTGTTTAAAATGCAAATCAAGCATGTTGCTTTCAGTGGCAAAAGAGTTCATAGCCAAAGGGGAAAAGTGGAAATATTTGTTTCAGGGAGCTGTTATGATTTGAATCTCACTACTGGAAAATGGAAACAAATTCTACGATTTGATAATTTGATACCCATAGCTATATTTGATCATGACCGTTCGTTCCTTCACCTCCCATTAGATTTTGCAATGTGGTGAATACTTAAAGGGAAGAAAACAAAGATAAGGAGAGAATAATTAAATTGTTGGTCTTGCAACAAATGGTAATATCCAATGTAAGATTAAAAATGATTATTCAAGGCTCTGTGCCACCAACTACACCTGCTTTCTCCTTCACTTCCATTTCTCCCTTGCTCTCGTCTCATCCAGATCCACATCTATATTACTAAAAGTCTGATCTTGACCACTTCCTGTTGTTCTGTATATTGATTTTAGAACAAAACGCTCCCACTTACGGCTGTGATTTTTGGCCATCTTACCCAATCCACCACCACTCATCAGGTGCAGAGGATTCTTCCCATCAATGAAAAATAAAAGTGTTATTAGTGTTTAAAACATGTTGAGAATCTCTCTCCTGTCAATCACCCCATGAAGGCCATGCCCCTTCTGGTGGGAGGGGAGAGGGATTATAAAACCCAGAAGTGTGGGTGTGGTTCAGTCTCTGCAAGATGGGGGAGGGAGAGGTCATGACTCTGTCTGAGCTGTGAATCAACTGAACACACTGAATGTCTACGGAACTGTGAGTGTGATGTTTTGTGTGGGTTTATGGTGGTTTTATGGTGGTTTCACCCTGCTTGAAATGGTATGAAATTGCATTTGAATGAGGTGACCTTGCACCCTGCATGAAAAGGTTTAAAACTGCATTTGAATTTGGTGGCCTTGCACCCTGCATGAAATGGTATGAAACTGCATTTGAATTTGGTGGCCTTGCACCCTGCTTGAAATGGTATGAAGCTACTTGAATTTGGTGGCCTTGCACCCTGCTTGAAGTTGTATGAAACTGCACTTGAATTTGGTGGCCTTGCACTCTGCTTGAAGTGGTAGAAAACCGCAGTTGAATTTGGTGGCCTTGCACCCTGCTTGGTGGCATGAAACTGCACTTGAATTTGGGGGCCTTGCACCCTGCTTGGTGGCATGAAACTGCACTTGAATTTGCTGGCCATGCACCCTGCTTGAAACGGTAGGAAACAGCATTTGAATTTGGTGGCTTTGCCCCCTGCTTGAAATGGAATTTCAAGGAATGGCCGTGAGTTAATTGTCAGTCCACCAGCCGTGAGTGATCTGCCGGCACATCAGGCTTGAGTGGCTGAGCTGCCACCCCAAGAATCCATTTGGCCCACAATGTCCATGCCGGCCCTCTGGAAACCAGTCCCTTCAGCCATATGGCACCCATACTAGCACTCCAGAAAGCGCCCCCCCACCCCCCCTCCATTGGCCAGCAATATTGGAATTGGTGGAGAAGTGGAATATTGCGTTGGGGACCAGTCCTCCCGTGTGAACATGGGACCCAAAGGGTCCCACTTAGTCTAGTATCTAAAAGTTTTATTTTGAACATACCCATCATCAATAAAGAACATAGGAGATAGAAGCAGGAATATGCATACAGACCCTCTAAATGGGAGAAGAGGGAGTAGCCAGGGTGTGACTCATCCTTGATTATGCTGTTGGCCTTGCTGAAGTGTATAAATGGAGTCAATGGAAGGGAGGTTAGTTTTTGTTATGGTCTGGACTACAGTACATCCACAATTCGCTGCAATTTCTTGCGGTTTTGGAGCTGTTCCCAAAGCAAGCTGTGAAGCATCCTGATAAAATGCTTTCTGTAGAAGTTGGTGAGAGTTGTAGAGGACATGCCAAACTTTCTAAGCCTTATAAGGACGTAGAGGCATTGGTGTGCTTTCTTGGTTGTTGCTTCAATATGGGTGGTCCAGGAGAAGTTGTTGGTGAATATTGACTCCTAGGAATTTTAAGTTTTCAACCATCTCTACTTCGGCAAACTCAGGTATGTGTACCACTTCGCTTCCTGAAGTTGCTCACTAATTCATTTGTTTTGCTGACATTGAGAGAAAAGTTGTTGACTTAACACCAGGATATGAGGTTCCTGTACTCCATCTCATAGTTATTTGATATCTGCAGTTCCTTGTTTCTACATTCCAATCTTTCTTTGAATATTTATAGTTTTTTGGTAGCTCTTTAGATTTAAGAGGGAGTTCTAAACCAGGAAATTATCCAGACTAGACCTCCTATCTCTTACCTTGCATTTGCCAGTGTTTTTTTCTATCTAGAATTACTGTAGATAAGAAATGCTTATGTTTCATAATGGATAATATGTATTTTTCCATCATTTAATGTTTTAATGTTTAGAAAATAGCTTTGATGGTAATGTGAATGAACATGTTTTAATCAAAATGGACTTTGAAATCAAAGGATAACCACTATAGTTTTGCGGGGTCAAACATATAACATGGTTCACAAAAAAAACACTGAAATATCATTAATTATAAATAATCTTTATTCCCATACTTGTTTTTTTTATTCTGATAATGTGAAAAGGAACTGATTTTGAATATTTCCAAAATATTTAGCCTGTTCAAGCAAGGTCTCTGGCAAATACTCCTTCTTCTATTCGAAATGGCATCTTCAAAGGAATATGTAAAAAAAAGTCAAGCGGACTATTTGATGAAGGCTTGCCATTCTCAGAACTCCCTCCAATTGAGAAGCTCACTGAGGAAGATTACATCAAATACAAGATTCCTATAAACGCCAGTAAGAAAACTATAGCAAAAGTATAAAGCGGAATTTAAATCCTATAGTGTATAGTTAGCAAAAACATTTTCTATTCAGATTCAACGACTTTACTTAATTCTGTTAAAAAGTAAATTTTACAATGGTCAAAATGAATGGTTGAGGATTGTGGAGAACAGAAGTGCAGATTCAACAGATTGATTAGTTTAGTTTAGTTTAATTTAGTTTAGTTTAGAGAAACAACGCAGAAACAGGTCCATCGGTCAACCGCGTCTACGCCGCCCAACGATCCCCATACAATGGCACTACCCTGCACACTAGGGACAAATGACAATCATTACCAAAGCCAATTAAGCTACAAACTTTTACTTCTTTGGAGTGTGGGAGGAAACCGGAGCACCCGATAAAAAAATTGGTGGGCAGACAAGAAACATAGAGTAGGGATTAACGGATCCCTTTCAGAATGGCAGGCAGTGACTAGTGTGTACCGCAAGGCTCGGTGCTGGGACCGCAGCTATTTACAATATACACCAATGATTTAGCTGAAGGGATTCAGTAACATCTGCAAATTTGCAGATGACACTAAGCTGGGTGGCAGTGTGAACTGTGAGGAGAATGCTATAAGGATGCAGGGTGACTTGGACAGGTTGGGTGAGTGTTGGACATGGCAGACGCAGTTTAATGTGGATAATGTGAGGTTATCCACTTTGGTGGCAAAAACAGGAAGACAGATTATTATCTCAATGGTGTCAAGCTGGGTAAAGGGGAAGTACAAAGAGATCTGGGGTCCTTGTTCATCATTCACTGAAAGTAAGCATGCTGGTACGGCAGGCAGTGAAGAAAGCTGATGGCATGTTGGCTTTCATAACATGAGGAGTTGAGTATACGAGCAAAGAGGTCCTTCTGCAGTTGTATAGGGCGCTTGTGAGACCACACCTTGAATATTGTGTGCAGTTTTGGTCACCAAATTTCTTGCTATTGAGGGAGTGCAACGTCAGTTCACTAGGTTAATTCCCTGGATGGCGGGACTGTCATGTGTTGATAGAATGGAGCAGCTGGGCTTGTATACTCTGGAATTCAGAAGGATGAGAGGGGATCTTATAGAAACATATAAGATTATTATAGAGGCAGGAAACATGTTCCCACAGTTTAAGAATAAGGGGTAGGCCATTTAGTATGGAGATGAGGAAAAACGATTTTACCCAGAGAGTTGTGAATCTGTGGAGTTCTCTGCCTCAAGGCAGTGGAGCCCAATTCTCTGGATACTTTCAAGAGAGAGTTCTATAGATCTCTTAAATATAGTGGAGTCAGGGGATATGGTGAGATGGCAGGAACGGGGTGCTGAATGTGGATGATCAGTCATGATCATAGTAAATGCGCTGGCTCGAAGGGCCGAATGGCCTACTCCTGCACCTATTGTCTATTGTCACCCGAGGAAAACCCACACAGTCACAGGGAGAACGTACAAACTCCTTACAGATAGCACCTGCAGTCAGGATCGAACCTGGGTCTCATGTGCTGTAAGGCAGCAACTCTACCGCTGATGTCAAAAGTAAAACAAATTGTAGTTGCATGGTCATTGTGAATGCAGGCTACAGAGAGGAGAATCACACAATAGGATGGCAGCACATGATCAGAGGTGGAACTATATGGTGCAATGGGAGAAAGGGGCTACTGAAAGGACTTGTACTCTATCTTCCACAGTTTTGACAGGACATATCTACTTGCAGTACCCAGTCACACATTTGTTTAATCTCAATGCCATTATGACTATAGATTTCAGTATCCATTTGGGCACTGGATTTGTGGTCAGCAGGAAAGCAATAATGTTCGCCTCTAAGCTCAAACAAAAATTGCTTACAAAGAATTAGGAACCTATGTGGCAAGAACTTCTATTTGTCCAATGCCTATACCTATCAGCTGGGAGATCAACAGGATCCTCAGCATCCAGCAGCTATGAAACTTTAAAATAAATGTCATGAAACTGGGTGAGTTTAAATTTAGTACAGCATACCAGAAAGAACGAGCATTATGTTTAATTAACTTTTCATGCAGTTTGAGTGCAAACTGAAGAATGGAATGTAAATCTACATAAATCTAGAAGTTAATATGCATTTAAGCCACATTTCTAAATCCTATATATTTTTAAATACTTATGTGATGAAAATATATGACCACGCAGGTATATGAAAATATATGTGGACATATATAATACAATTTTCATCTCCAGATTGTATTCAATTAAAATATTAAATTACGAGTTGTTGTGAAATGTGAAAAGATTTGTTAATCAGCTTTTTATATTGTATTACTAGCACCTTACTGCCGGGACTTTTATGAGGATATTGTGAAAGCACCAAGTGGGCCTTTGTTGTGGACTTTCATGAAGCCGCTGCTTCTTGGTGATATACTATTCTCTCCCAGTACACCAGAGATCCTGACGTTGATGGATAAGGTGAGAAGATATAATCTGGGAATTTTAGAGGTCTTGTTCATTAAATTCTGTATTTGGCATTTGGCGCAGATCTTTACGTTATACAGCAATGTTCAAAAAGATGAAAGGTAAAAGAAGCATCATAGAAATGGTTCAGGAAAGGTGAAATAAGGATACTTTTCATAACTGAATGATTTTTTTAATGCAGATGCTAGAAATCTGAAACAAAAGTGTACATTTTCAGCAAGTCAGAGTCTGTGAAAGTATATCAATTCCCTATCACTTTATAACAGACAATAAAAATCTTATCTCAACACGAAAAGTCACCTTTCCATGTTCTTCAGAGTTGCTGCCTGGTCTGGGTTACTCTCGCACTTTGTGTCCTTTTGAATAAAAATCTGACCCATGCATTGTAAAGTTTTCTTCACTAACTGCAAGAACGTACTGTCTGAAGAAGGGTCTTGACCCGAAATGTCACCTATTCCTTCTCTCCAGAGATGCTGCCTGACCCCCCTGTTACTCCAGCATTTTGTATCTATCTTCGGTGTAAACCAGCATCTACATTTCCTTCCTAAACAGTACGCACTGTCAGTTTCTTTCAGCCAACCCATCCTATCATTGTTGTTGGTAATACACTAATTCTGCATGTAATATCGCTATTGCTAATATTAGTGTTCATTATTTAAGTTTCACAGTTGAGATGAAGCTCTGGTAAAAGTCACATTAACTGACTACATGGTACAATTGATATTTAAAGTGCTACAAAAACGAACGAATGCCTGGCTAGTATGGATAGCCCATGAAATGCTGAGGGATCAGGATGTGTGATTAATTCATACCCATTGATTGCAATTCAGGTTGCATTGTTTTGTTTTCACATTATAGTAGCCAACCAGTCTAAATTATTATTTTCATTAGGTAGATCTAGCAGCATAAATTAACACTGGGAGTGATACATTCTGGTTAAATCTAGCCTGCCATTCATAGCTGGTAACCACATCATTATCACAGGTGCAATTTGGGTGCACCATTATAAGTCATGTGGCAAGTGAATCTGACCTGGAAAACATTGGAAAAAATTGTATAATGTGGAAGAGAGTTAGCTCCAAAAATGTTCAGGGTTGACGATCATTCACAGCAGGTGATGGGACAGATTAAAATTGACGTTAAGAATGGTAAAATGATTGTTTGCATTCAAAACATCATCCTTCAGTATTAATTTACCAAAATCTTAGAATGATAGGTTATTGACTGAATCTCACAAAGGGCTTGGGTCCTCACCTACAAATGTTAGAGAGAGTCATAACTTTTGTTTGGAATTAATCCTGCAAAAGCTTGCTTTAAGCAAAAATTTAAAGCTGAGGGGATTAGGATGTGTGATTAATTCTTGCTTGCTGGCTTTACTGAAGGACAGAACATTCCTCAGTCACCAGCGTGAGTACAGAAATAAGGACAAGCAGGATTCCCCTACCTTCAAAAGGATTCATTGCCTAAGGCATTATAATTATTTAACGTTCACTGAGGAACACCTGGCATTTCTTCATCATCAATAATCTGTACCCATAAGGATTCCTCACCATGGAGGCAGGAATTACAATCAAGTGGATTCATTACAGATCCTTACAAATAAGTAGTTTGAATTGTATAACCTGAGATTTAATTTGTAGTAATAGAACTAACAATCACACCACTGGTGAAAGTTGGAAGTTACATTTTTGTGACTGAAAACTTTTTCACAGCAGGCAGTCTAACTGGATAGCCATGATTTTCGATAAACTCTTGGGATGCAGCATTGAATTGATTTTCTCAGCTGCAGGACTGAATTGAATGCACTCTCCTAGTCATTTGTCTCATAGATGGGAAAGCAATGCTACCACCTGGAGTAGCATAATCAGGTCACAGTCACTACAGGCTAAGCAGCCAAAAGATGAAGCTCTGGCAAGGCAGATAATGAGGATAGCAAGTGTTTTGGACACAGTGTCCACCTTTGGATTCACCAATTCAAGTCAGTTATAGCAGTTTGATTCATTTAGCATTATGACAAGATAAAGGAATTACAGCTAAACAATACATGAACGCTTCTTCCTGCTTCATTGAACCATCTCACCAGTTGTGCCAGTTCCTATACAATGGTGCTGAAAACCTCAGTATGTTGGTACCATTGTATAGGAGCTGGCACAATTTCCTCAACATACAATCATTTGGTTAATTTAAATAATGTATATTTACTTCACCATGAGAATGGCTTCATCTCTCAACCACTAAACAATTGTTGTCTACATCTGACTTACAGTGGATGCCATAGCAATGGGTCAGTTCCATTCAGAACCTGCTTCTCCAGAGTGGCAAATAATAAACTGCTGCTAATACAATGAGAGGCAGGAGGGAATTTCATAGAATCAAAGAACAAAAGAAAAGTAGTGTGATGGTAACAGTGGTAAGGGACTACTTCTCCAATGCCAATTGTTTTAGGTGCCTCACACTACTCTTGCAGCATTTAAATGTGGGATAAGCAAGGATGCCTTCTTGCCATACACTGGTTTACATTGAACAGTACAGCACAATAACTGGCCCTTTGGTTCACAACGTCTATGCTGAACATTATTCCAAGACCATCACTTCTCTACCTGCAAAAAACCCATATCCTTCTATTCCTAGCATATCCATATGCCTGTCCAAAGGTCTTATAAATGCCACTAACGTATTTGCTTCAACCACCACCCCTGATTGCATCATAGAACATAGAAATCTATAGGAAGGTAGACACAAAAAGCTGGAATAACTCAGCGGACAGGCTGCATCTCTGGAGAGAAGGAATGGGTGACGTTTTGGGTCGAGCCCCTTCTTCAGACTGATGTCAGGGGAGTGGGCGGGACAAATATAGAATGTAGTCGGAGACAGTAAGACTGGTGGGAGAACTGGGCAGGGGGAGGGGATGGAGAGGGAAAGCAAGGGCTATTTGAAGTTAGAGAAGTTAATGTGCATACCACAAGGGTGTAAACTACCCAAATGAAATATGAGGTGCTGTTCCTCCAATTTGCGCTGCGCCTCACACTGACAATGGAGGGGGGCCAGGACAGAAAGGTCAGATTGGGAATGAGAAGGTGAGTTGAAGTGCTGAACAACCGGGAAATCAGGTAAGTTAAGACGGACTGAGCGGAGGTGTTCTGCAAAACGATTGGTGAGCCTGTGCTTGGTCTCGCCGATGTGGAGAAGTTGACATCTGGAACAGCGGATACAGTAGATGAGGTTGGAGGAGGTGCAAGTGAACAGTAGATGAGCTCAGTCCATCTTTACTGCTTAATTTCTCCGTTCTATCCATACTTACTACATCTCCTGATTCTATGTCACCCCTCGCAAGGGACTGAATTTCATTCCTTACCAAAAGAGCTACCCCACCCCCTCTGCCCACCTGTCTGTCTTTTCGATAGGACATATACCCCTGAATATTCAGTTCCCAATCCTGGTCCTCTTGCAGCCATGTCTCTGTAATTCCCACAACATCAAACTTGCCAATCTCTAACTGAGCCTCACGCTCATCCACTTTATTTCTTATACGTCGCGCATTCATATACAACACTTTAACTTCCGCATTCACCTCCTCTCTCACATCGATCACTACTGTCCGTGAACATACTCTCTTATCCCTTCTCGAACCTTCCTTCCCTTTAATTTGGGATTATTTTGTAACTTTACCTGTACTCACTTCCCCTTTAACTCCATCTTTATACTCCCAATTTGTCAACCCCTCCCCCTGCTATTTAGTTTAAACCCACACGTGTAGCACTAGCAAATCTGCCTGCCAGATTGTTGGTCCCACTCCAGTTAAGGCGGTCACAGGCCTTTTGATACCCTCTGTACTATGCCTCCATGCAATCAGTAACCTGGTGTATTGGTTGTTACAATGTTGAAAAATGTCCTCAGTGGCCAGTATGATTCCACGTCCTCTTAAACCAAAAGATAGACACAAAATACTAGAGTAACTCAGCAGGTCACACAGAATCTCTCGGAAAAAAAAGTAGTAGGTGACGTTTTGGGTCGGAACCCTTCCCCGACCTGAAATATCTCCTCTTCAACCCATTGCTGCCTCAAGATATTCAAAATTTCCAAATGATCCTTTAACTAATTTCATATTACAAGTTTCTGAACCATGTTGTTGCAATTCTTCTCAGTGTTTCTCTACTGTATTTTATCCAGGCTGATGGGATACTGGATACAGTTGAAAGCCTGAAGAAATATTCAGAAGTATGGTTGAAAGCTGTGCAATATTCTGTTCCAGAAAACCCGATGTTGAATGAACTTCAGGCAAGTAAAAAGTAACGCTACTCTGTTTATTTAAGAAAAAAGAAAAGGGATATGTCTCTTTGAATGTTAAATTGAATTTTCAGAATCTAGTAACTTGCCTTGAGATAGTTTTGAATAGAAATTTGTTCTAAAAGTTGTTTATGGACAGGGTAGGTTTAGAGGGATATGAACAAAATGCAGGCAGGTGGGACTCGTGTAGATGGGGCATGTAGTTGGCGTGGGAAAGTTCGGCTGAAGAGTCTGTTTCCATGGCGTATGACTCTATGATTAAGAATGTTATTGTGATATGTGAAACTTAAAAGTAATTAGTATCAGTGCTAATATTAATGCCAGTAAAATCTTATAATAAAAATGAAATTAACAAACTGTTAATCCATTTTTGTAGGTACATTGAATATCAAACCAGGAGTAGAAATGTATTCTTGGACTTATGCACCAAGCAATCAAGGATGAACTTCAACTCCTGATAGAGTATTGCTTTCATCCAAACTTTGGGATCTTTTTGAACCATTAGAACAGCCAAACAGGATGTCAACGTATTTGTGGCATATATTCCCTATTTTAAAAATATATTGTCTTATTTTCACATTTACTTTATACACGTAACACAATTATAATCAAAATATAGTTTCCCTTTACATTATCTCGTGATTTGATTATTATAACAGAAATATTTTGCTACAACTATTTCTCATATTTCTTTATGACATAGTAATTGTTATGGCAAACTATTTCAGTTCATTGAATCTATGCCATGTGTCAGAATAATCTGATCAGTCCTATACCCCCACTTATCTCCCTGTAACGTACTCTATTTTGCATGCCCATCAATTCCCCCAAATTCCTGCCACCCACTTACACGAGCGATAATTTACAGTGGCCAATTAAAGATGAGGAAGGAAACCAGAGCATTCAGCGGGAACTCATGCAATCACCGGGGAAATGTACTAGTTTGACATGGTCAACAAAAGAGGTCTGGATCTAACCAAAGTTGCTGATATTTGTGGCAGCAACACTGACTGGTGTGCCACTGAGTCACCCTAAAGATCACCTTGTCATTGTTCTTAACAATATATTCTTATTTCAAGCCAATGATGTGTCAGTCTGAGTATCCATTTGACTCAAATTATGCATAAGATTAACATAATTGTTTTTCTTTGCTATAGGAGGCTTTGCAAAATAATTTTGTACGCAATTTCATTGAGAGCCAAACGAACACTAATGTTGAAGATCTCTTGAAAGCATTACAAGATTATGGTATAGTTTTGATTTTGTGGCTACCCTTGATCTGTGTTGTGTTGCCTGCTTCTATATTTTTATACCAAACGCATGGGTGAATTTTATTCCTTGATTACTCTACCTCTCAGAAGCTGGACACATTTTGTTGAGATGTTTGCATACCTATCTGCTGTACCTAACTTAGGGCCGCCCTGGGATCATTCTGATCACTCAGGGATCCCAATATAAGTGCCAACTGCTATATGGTGAGAAATGAAACTAATTAGTTTAAAATACAATCCATTTGGGTTTAGGGGGATATCTAAAGGGATTAGGATTCATCCACAGAATATCACAAAGAGTGGTAATGTGATAGAGTGGTAATATGCATAGTTTGTGAGGTGATGTGCTCCTTCTGCAGCTTATGTAGGGCTTCTGTGTGTCCCCCTGCTGGGCTTTGGGTTTGCAAAATGTATTCTTCATGTTCCTTCTACACTTTGAGCAGTCGTGGGCTGGGGGTATCGGTGGAGATGTTATATCTCTCCAAGGAAGCTTTAAGCACATTCTTGAATCTTTTTCCCAATCTGCCTGGTAACTTCTGCTGGTGACAGAGCTAGGAGTAGAATGCCTGCATCATAAGTCTAGTGTTAGCATTTGGATAACATGGCCTTCACAATATTACCAACTAAGTGTAATTAGAGCCTCAGTGTTTTGGATGTTGACCTGCGAGAGGAATCTAATGTATTTTTGATTATCCTTTCAGTGAACTTTAACAGTGACAATGCTGGCAATATTTTGCCAGTTCATTGAGATGCCTATTGTAAGTAGTTCAGGTCTCAGAAATAAATAGGATGGCATGGATCACTGCTGCCCACTAAATCATAAATCTGAGGTCTTGATCTTCAACTCACTGAATGACTTAATTTGTAAATGCATCTCAATTGAAATAGGTGGATGTGGGGCAGGCTAAGAAGATGGTGGTTGCAACGGAATGTTTTTGGCTTGTCACTTCTCAGATGAGTTGGTTGATATTCGGTGAAGTAACAGGCACCACAGTCAGGGACAACAAAGTCAGAGTTCTTAAGTTGACCACAATTCGTCAATTCCTGATGAAAGTATGTTTAGTTTAGTGATACAGCGTGGAGAGGCCCTTTGGCCCACTGAGTCCACACTAAACATCAATCACCAGTTCACCAGTGTTATCCCACTTAAGCATCTACTCCCTGCACAAACGGGGTAACTTTCAGAGGCCAATTACCATACAAACACACACATCTTTGGAAATGGGAGAAAATTGGTATACCCGGGGAAAACCTATGCTGTCACGGGAAGAATGTATAAATTCTATACAGATAGCACCCGAGGTCACAATTGATCCCGGGTGCCTAGCACTGTGCAGCAACAGCTCTACCACTGTGCTGCTCGTATGTGTGTGGGTGTCATTTGAATCGAGATCAACCATAGCTTTATATTCTCCACAATGTAATATCATGCAAATACTTTCCAGGTTCTCATATTTAGAAAAGGATTCTAGGAGCTGGTCTGAAAATCTGTCTTGCCAGATGAATCAATGTTTGCAAAGCAAGAATAGGAGAAAAACTATGATGTTTAATTTTTGTCAGATATCAGCATGAAAACTTTGTGTTTTACAGAGGAAGTGAAGAATATTATTGTAAACGATCCAGTCGCAAAACAGGTCACTGTTCTCTCAGAGTTGATGATTAATGTCTCATCCTGCATATCAAATAACCGCTTCATACCTCTGAAATCAAAAGAAGACTTGGAGGAAAAAGTAAAAGAGCTAATGGCAGATAACACCTTCCTAGCTAGTAAGTATTGTGTTTTTCTCAGGGTAGGTTTGGGAAACGGGGCAAAAGCTTTAAGATTTTATCTGACTATGGCTCTTTGATTCTTTTTTTCCAGTAGACTTTATTTAAGAGATAGGTTATTTTCTAATTGGTGGTATTCATCCTCTATTAATTCCTTTAATTCTTGCAATTGAATTTAGTATAGGTAAAAGCCAAATATGTTGATCTAATAATGTGGGTTTAAAATATATGAATGCATAATATGTGAATTTTTTCTTTACTATTTTATTAGAGATATTAAATCAATTATAGTAAAAAAAAACAAGTTAATACTATTTCAATAATAAACAAGGGAGGAATTTGGCCTAGAATATTATTGGTGCCTGCAGCGCGACTGAGGCAGTTCCTGTGCAACAGGCAAATACATGTTTAGTTCTTGGGCCCACAGCTAGGAATATTAAGTAGTGCATAATGCCCAGGGCTTCATTAGGTACCAAAATGGCCTTTCTTTCACAAGTTCTGTACAGGCAGAATGTGCAAGGAACATCTGAGAACCTTTGCAACCTCTTAGTGTATTGTCACGCACCAACGTTCAGTGAAAAGCTTTTATTTTACTATGTGACAATAAACTAGAACTAAACTAGGATGCTTTCATAGGTAGACAAAATGGATGCTTTCATGGTCATCTTCCCTGATCCTTTAGATATTTTGAGCGAAGAGGATGCAAAGACTCTCAGATGTCCCTTGCACGTTCTGCTAGATTTTCAGATACATCCATTTAAACGCTGAGTTCGCAAATATAATATTTTCAGTTTTCTCATTGGAAGATGTCAAGTGATTTAATTCAGCCAGCATTTAGAATATTACTTCACTAGGTTAATCAATACCAAGATAGAACTCCAATCAAGATAACATTAATGAGCACCCAGCAGTGAATGGGTGATATCAGAGATGAGGCATTGCATTTCCTAATTTATTAGCATCCAGTAATGCATTGTTAAAAAAATAATATACTGACATCTTTAACTGTGTCATTCCATTGAAAATTGCTGTAATTGTTGTTAAATGTATTGAAATAAAGGTTTACTTGTTTAAAATAGGCCCAGAAAGCATTAAAAAAATTAAATAAATACAAAAGTGGAAATTTGAAGTAAATACAGAGAATGCAGGAAATACGCAACAGGTCCACTAATATCTATGATGAGAGATTACTTCTCATTGGAACCGGAAAAGTGAAAAACAACAGCATTTTTATATTGTAGAGAGAGGGAGATGTGGAGAGGATGGTGACTAAGGGTCATATGTTTTTAGTGCCATGTGAAAGATGATGCAAAATGCTTAGATCTCAGCTAAACCACCAGGAGAAGGTGTAAATAGGGGGGCAATTAGTAAAGGCAGAAGAGGGGCAAACGAGAACAAAAGAGAGAAAAAAAACAAAAGTGAAACTGAGAAGCAGGACACAGCAGTTGATGGATATCTGAAATAAAACAGAATTCTGGTGATACTCAGAAGAACAGGTATCTTCTGTGAAGTAAGACAATGGAAATTAATGTTAAAAATGGATGACCATATATTAGAAATGGCCAATTCTGACAAAATAGGGAAGGCTATATATCTGAAATTGTTGCCAAATGAGTTGGAGTTTGATTGAGTTTAATCCAAACCAATGTGAGGTGATTCATTTTGGGAATACTAATGAAGTCAGGGCAAGAATCAAGAATGGGGAGGGGTCTTAGGCAGATTGAGAAACTGAGCACCTTATAGTACATAGATCCTGGCAACACAGGTAGATATCATGAGAAGGAAGGCATATGGGACAACGGCGGTCATTAGTTGACATTGAATACGGAAATAGGGAAGTTATATTCCAAGTTTATGAAAGTTTGTTCAGAACTCAGCTGGAGTACTGCATGCAGTTTCGGTCACCATGCTGTAGGCCGATGTGATAGTGTTGGAGAAGGTGAGAGGAGATTGGAATGTTTTATATTGTAGAGAGAGGGAGATGTGGAGAGGATGATGACTAAGGGTCATATGTTTTTAGTGCCATGTGAAAGATGATGCAAAATGCTTAGATCTCAGCTAAACCACCAGGAGAAGGTGTAAATAGTAATTCGTTACCTGGAATGGAGCAATTAAGTTACAAGGAGAGACTGGAGAAGCGAGATCATCCTGGAGCAGAGGAGGTTAAGAAGGGACATGAATGTAAAAGTGGTGCTGGCTCGAAGGGCCAAATGGCCTACTCCTGCACCTATTGTCTATTGTCTAAAACTATGAGTGTATCTATATATGGTAAACCACAGAAAATGTATCCCACTATCAGAGGTACGTAAACTAGTGAACATGGGTTTAGGGTAAGAGATTCAGAGGGAATTGTAGGGACATTTACCCAAAAGAGTGGTAGGACCCTGGAATGCACAGCCTGAGGAAATGCTTGAAGCTGGGTCATTGACAGCATTTAAGCCATGTCCAGATGAGCATTTAAATCATTAAGGCCATGGACCAAATGCTGGGATTTAGGATCAATACAGAAGGGTGGCCACCATTTGGCATGGAGTTGGGCTGAATGGCCGTATGATTTTGTGACTCTGTAATTCTCGAGACACCTAGTGGGCTTAGACAGAAAACAAGGTGCTGTTCTTTGAGCTTGCAACGGGGTTCTATGCAAGAGGTTAAAAGGAGAAGAGTAAGAATTAGATCAAAAATTAAAGTGGCAGCGAGCTGGAAAGTCAGGGTCACCTTTGTGGACTGAACGGAGTGTTTTGGAAAGTGTTCACTCAATTGGCATTTGGTTTCTTAAATTAGAGGAGACTGCGTTGTAAAAACTGAATGCAAACCTAAAACAAATGCATTGCAGTTTGCCACATTGGTGCCCTTTGATATGTAACACAGCGTTTTGTCATTTGCCACACGCTAATATCAAACAACTAAAATTTTGACATGTTAACATTTGTTAACATGATGTCTTCAATCTGTAAGAAAATACTGTACCTTTGCAGAAATCAGTAATACCCTGCTACTCAAAAGGGTGCATTATTTTGACCAGTGGGGTTTACCAGAATTAGTTAATTATTGAGATCTCCCTAAACACCATGAAAATAATGGCAGAATTTGGTGCATTGCTTGCACTCATCATTTGGATACCCATAGGGAAAAAGCAAGGAGAGACAATTCTAGGATGGGCTTCACCCAGTTAAGTAAGCAGCCAGAACATTTGATGAGTCAAGAAGGATCAACCATTCTGTCTATTCTCACAAAAAACTGAGTCTTGTGCTTGTAATCATGTATTGTCTTTCTGCTGATTGGTTCCCACACAATAAAAGCTTTTCACTGTACCTCGGTACACGTGATAATAACTAAACTACCTAACTAGAGGTCCTCAGCAATTGCTCTTCAGGTATTGTGGTATCAAAATTGCACTTGAAAGCATTGCAGGACCACCTCTTTCTATATTTGTGTTGCTATGCTTATTTCATTGGGCAAGCTACTTCCTCGGTATCAGGCTCACCTGAAAACTACAGGCTACAAAAAGGATGACAGAAGTGCCTCTGTTTTGGAACTGTCCATAAGAATGAAATTGTCACCAAACATTATATATAGGGTCATAGTGTCATACAGCATGGAAACAGGCCCTTCGGCCCAACTTGCCCATGCCCACCATCATGCCCCATCAATGCTGGTCCTATCTGCCTGCGTTTGGTCCATGTCCTTCTAAACCTATTCAAATGTCCAAACGTGGTGATAGTACCTGTCTCGGCTACCTCCTCTGGCAGCTCGTTCCATAAACCTACCACCCTTCGTGTAAAAGAAAGTTGCGTCTCACGTTCCTATTAAAATCTTTCCCCCTCTCACTTTATATCTATGTCCTGTGGTTGTTGTTCCCTACTCTGGGTTTAAGACTCTGCTCACTTATCTATTCCTCTCATGATCAGATACGCCTCTATGAAATCACCCCTCATCCTCCTGCACTCCAAGGAATAAAGTCCTAGCCTGCTCAACCTATCCGTAAAGCTCAGGCCCTTGAGTCCTGGCAACATCCGCGTAAAAGAAGCATTGTTAGTATGATTTCAAACAGTGAAAGTATTTAGTATTGAGATTTCCCATTCTGGAAGTATACAAGACTGCAATTAATAATTTTCAGACAAATGTAAACAAAATGTTCTGATGACTAAACTGAAAATACTTAAGATCCTATTTCTAAGGATGTTTTGGGCTCCTATCTTTCCAGGTGTAATATTCGATGATGATAATGATGACAACACCTCGAGAAGGGTACGATCATTGTCCTCCCCACTTCCATCTCGACTGAAGTACACTATTCGGACCAACATCCTGCACAGCATGACAACGGATTTGCTGGAAAATCCCAAATGGATATCTCAGCCCAAACATATTCCAACAGAAAGCCGCCGCTACAACCTTATCTTTATTCCATTGCAAGATATGATTGAGCGAGCGTTCATTGAAGTGCAGACTGGTCAAGATATTTCTAGTACTGCAGTACAGGTGGCTGCAATGCCATATCCCTGCCACAAAAGCGATCAGTAAGTTGGCTGACGCAGCCTTAATTTCTAGGAATCTTTACTTGATATTTACTTAGAAATCTAGGTATCTTTACCGGACAGTGTTGCCTGAGTGTTTACAAAGTACGTATTTGGGGACCATAGTGCATCTTATCAAATCCTGTAAGAACTTGCAATTTAGAAAGTTTCTGTCTGGCATAATTAAATATTGTGGGAGTTTTTAAAGCTAGAATTTAAACATAAGGAAAAATTAGTCAGGAAAATAAACAAAGAGTATTTTGTATTTGGTTATTTAAGGAGTTTTTTAAGAAGGGAAGAAGAGAATATTCAGCTAAATATAGGTCGCTGTCCTGGCACATCTGTACCAGGAACTGGTGGACTATTAGCGACTATTAGCCAATAGAGGTGGGCTGTAGAGGCTTTGCAGGACGCTCACTCTGCAAAGTCTTCAACCAGTTGGGCATGATGGGGCTGGCAAAGAAGGGGATCAATCCGCAAGCGAAGCCGCAGAGAAAGCCACTAGGTGGCTTTGGATTAACAGGGCTAATCCGTGGGCGGTTGCTGCTGGGATGCAAGTCGGGGCTTGATCAACCCTGGCTGGGTTGCCTGGGCGAGGGTGTCTGATGTTGTGAGACCCGAAAGACCCGATGACCCCAGGTCACACTGAGGATGCGTCCCAGCGCATCTAGAAGATGTATCTTTCACACGGTGAGCCTCACACCAATGGTAGGGAAGCTTTTGGAGAGAATTGTTAGGGATCGGATTTTCAATCTTTTTTGAAGAGAATAGGGGACAATCATCATGGCTTTCTGCACAGCAGGTAATGTCTTACTAACTTCATAAGATCAAAGTGATAGGTACAGAATTAGGCCATTCAGCCCATAAAGTCTACTCCACCATTCAATCATGGATGATCTATCTCTCCCTCCTAACCTTATCCTCCTGCCTTTTCCCCATAACCTCTGACATCAGTATCCTGCCTTCTCCCCATAACCTCTGACACTTGATCAAGTTTTTTGAGGAGGTGATGAAGGTGGTGGATGTTGTCCACATGGGTTTCAGTAAGACATTTAATGAAGTGTTCTGGATCACCCCCCATGGTAGGCTGATCCAGAACATTAAGATGCACAGGATTAACAGTGGCTTGGTTGTATGGAGCCAGAACTGCCTTACTGATGAAAGATGGAGGGTTGTGGTGGGAGGACAATATTCAGGCTGGAGTTCTGTGTCCAGTGGAGTTGCGCAAGGATCAGAGCTTGGACTAGTGCTGTTTGTGATATATATAAAAGTCTTGGATGAACGTATATGAGTAGGTTAGTAAGTTTGCAAATGCCACCAAGATTGCTGGTGCCTCGAGCTATGAAGGCTGTCAAAGTCTACAGCAGGATATAGATCAGCTACAGAAGTGTGCAGAGAAATGGCAGATGGAGTTTAGTCAGAGCAAGTGTGAGGTGTTGGACTTTAGGAGATCAAATGTAAGGGGGAAATACATAATTAATGGCATGACCCTTAATAGCATTGATGTACAACAGGATTTGGGGGCTCAAGCCCACAACTCCCTGAAAGTGACAACGTAAGTAGATAGAGTGGTAAAGAATGCGTATGGTAGGCCTGCTTTCATAGATCGGGTCTTTGAGTATAAGCGTCAGGAAGTCATGATACAGCTTTATAGGACTTTGTTTAGACCATATTTAACATTTTGAATGCAGTTCTGGTCATTCCATTACAAAAAGGAAGTGGGAGCTTTGGAAAGGGTGCAGAGGGGGTTTACCAGAATGATGGCTGGATTAGGAGGGCGAGGTTGGAGAATCTTGCTTTCTCTGGAATGCCAGAGGTTGTAGGGAGACCAAATCAAAGCATGTTAAATTATGAAAGGCATAGACAGGTTAGACATTCAGAACCTTTTTCCCAGGCTGGAAAAATCTAATAGTGGAGTGCATAGCTTTAAGATGAAAAGGGCTCGGGTTAAAGGAGATGTAAGAGGTACTCTCCATCCTCCATGTGGTGAAGTAAAGGTGTACTTCATACCATTCTGTTTCATTAGGAATTCAAATAAAATGTGGAAAATAAAAAAAAGATTGTCCAAAACTACAACTAGTTGAAAGTCAAATGTGAGAATTTGTTTTAAATTGCATAGCTGGCTTCATGCATTTCCGGTGACTATATGTGGTAACTATGGTTTGCATTCTTTTTGCTCTGTATTTCTTATGTAATGATGTTAGAATTGCAAAATGTAAGTGGCACAGTGTCACAACGGGTAGAGCTACTGCCTCGAACTGGTAGAGCTACTGCACTCCAGTGCTGTCTGCGTCGAATTTGTATGGTCTCCATATGACCATGTGAATTTTTACCAGGTGCTCTGGTTTCCTCCCATTTCCAAAAATGTACATGGCAGGTTAATTGGTCACTGTAAATTATCCCAAGTTTGTAGTTCAGTGTTTGAATCTGCAATGGGGAAGAAGTTGATGTGACTGGGGAGAATAAAATGTGTTAGGGCAGTATGGCCTAATGTTCTAAATTGGTCTTCGATGGTCAACACAAACTCAGTTCCGAATTACCTGTTTCAATGCTGCATCTCGATGTGACTCATTGGCTCTATATGCTAAAAGCCCTAGCATTGTACTCAGATCATCATACCTTCTGCAATGTTCTTGGGTTTCTTTTTCTACACAATAGCATTTACTTTTTTTTTGACCAGTTGAAATCTTTTTGTAGATTGATTTGGTCAAGGATAAACAATGTATTTCTCTCCAAACACATACATGCTTAATTTAAACTTTGTGTTCATTTGTATCTGAAAACAGTATTTGAAGTTTTCATTCTTCAGTTTGTGAGGCTGTTGGTACATATTCTCAAAGGTAGATACAAAATGCTGGAGAAACTCAGCGGGTGAGGCAGCATCTATGGAGAAGGAATTGGCGATGTTTCAGGTTGAGATCCTTCTTCAGATTGATGTCAGGGGATGGGGTAGGACAAAGAAAGAAAGTAGGCGGAGACAGTGGGACTAGTGGGAGGACTGGGAAGGGGGAGGGGATGGAGAGCGAGAGCAAGGGCTACCTGAAGTTAGAGAAGTCAACGTTCATACCACTGGGGTGTAAACTTCCCAAGCGAAATATGAGGTGCTGTTCCTTCAATTTACACTGGGCCTCACTCTGACAATGGAGGAGGCCCAGGACAGAAAGGTCAGATTGGGAATGGGAGGGGGGAGTTGGGCCACCGGGAGATCAGTTTGGTTAAGACGATCTCTCCACCTACTTTTTTTTTTTTGTCCTACCCCCTCTCATGACATCAGTATGAAGAAGGTTCTCGACCCGAAACATCGCCAATTCCTTCTCTCCATAGCCATAGCCAACCTCACCCACTGATTTTCTCCAGCATTTTGTGTCTACCTTCGATTTTATCAGTATCTGCAGTTCTTTCTTAAATGGTACATATTCTCAAATGCTCAGGCAATTGATTTCTGGAAGTATTGTGTATGAACACATCCTATGAATATTAATTGTAAAATGGTGCTTATACTCCTTATCCACATTTAACTTAAAATTAGAATGTGGCTGAGTATCTGGATCATCAATCACCTGGTTCGATGTCACCTTGTAATCGCCACGTTGTCAAACTATTCCATTTGATGAAGCCCGTCATTGTAGCTTGCCTTTGCGATAACTTTGTTCTATTCTAATCTATCTTTTCTTCCTTTTTGTTGTTATTCAATGCTTATGGAACAGTTTGAGGTGAGTAGAGGATTGGCTTTCTTCCTGCCTTACAATGAATTTAGGTATTGTAAAATATAGTCTCCTTTAAATATTTATACAATTTTGAAGTATCCATACTCCCTTCAGTACAGCTTCAATTTTCTGATCCAGTCTTTGCTGATCAATGTTGGTTAATTGGTACAATAATCTACTGCCATGGGTAATAGTATTTGCTGATTCTGATCCAAGATTATATCTGATCCAAAATCTTCAATATTTATTCTGAATATATTTTTGAGTTTACTTCACTGTTCATCAGTGATATTTGGCTGAGCTGACAGTATATTTTCATGCCTAATTAAGCAATCTTCTGCCATGACAAAGCTCGTGGTGATGCAGTGATACCTCTGTCTTGAAGTTATTCTGCTTTTCAACATTGCTTCTGGTGATCTTAATCCAGTATAGGGTTCAAGCAAAGTGCGTTCACGTCATGGCCCTGTTTACACCAATACGCACAAGAAGCACAAGATGCCATTGTATGAAGATGACAAGAAATGTGTTCAGCTCTGGCTGAACAATTTTTAAACTTGTGATGTGGACTCGATAAGTAGAATCCAGTATTAATCTAACTCTCCATTATTCTTCTGCCTCAATGCACTGTAGACTTGTTCCCTGTAGCTTTATGATTCAAAACCCTTCCCCTCTGTGAAGACATTAAACCACTGGGGTTGCTTTGGGCTGAGACTTGGATATTGAAGATACGGACTGATTTTTCTGACAGCTAAAACCTGTTTGCTTATTTTAAATTGATGTAAGTATGGTGGGCAGCTTTTGTTGAACCTGTAGCAGCTTTCCAAGCCAGCCACACCTACATGCATTGAATTGTTTGGGAGCTGTAGCCTTCACTGCCAGTCTGTGATGAAAGTTATTTTCTATTTGTTCTCTGGCATTAGAAAAAAAATATTTAGTATTTATCATCATTACTTCCATACATGGTACATGTGACAATAAACTTACCTTAAAACCTTGAACCTTGATATTGCAATGTTGTCCTTAACATCAGAGTTACTGTATTTCAGTGCCAATTTAGTTTAAACCCCATTCTCCCCAATTCATTAAATTACATAATTGCAATGCCCTTCTTAATGTAATTTACATTTTATTGAAGTAAATTACAGTCTCTGCATTATCTATTTAGCTTCATGCTTCTCTTCAATTATTGTGCCAGTCCTTACCAAAGTATTCACCCAGAGGCCTGCAAGCCACATAGATCCCCCTACCTTTGGAAAGTTTTGGCTGTTATACATCTCCGTGGATGCTATTTAAATTCAGAGAGTCATACAGATCCTTTGGCCCAACTTTCCCATACTGACCAACATGCCCCATCTACACTAGTCCCATCATCCAGTGTTTGGCCATATCCCTCGAAACTTGCCCGTGTACCTGTCTAAATGCTTCTTAAACATTGCGATAGTACCTGCCTCAACTACCTCCTCTGGTAGCTCGTTCCATGCACCCACCACCCTTTGTATAAAAAAGTTACCCCACAGGTTCCCTCTTAAATCTTTTCCTCTGCATTTTAAATCTATGTCCTCTAGTTCTCGATTCCCCTGCTCAGGGCAAAAGACTCTGTGTGTTTACCCGATCTATTCCTCTCATTATTTTGTACACCTCTATGAGATCACCCCTCATTCTCTTATGCACCAAGGAATAAAGTCCTAACCTGCTCAACCTCTTCTCATAGCTCAGGCGCTCGAGACCGGCAACATCCTCATAAATCTTCCCTGCACCCTTTCCAGCTTGACAATATATTTCCTATAATATGGTGACCAAAACTGAACACAATACTCGAAATGTGGCCAGTGTCTTGTAAACTGCAGCATGCCCTCCCGACTTCTATACTCAGTACTCTGATTGGTGAAGGCCAAAATACCAAAAGCCTTTTTGACCACACTATCTACTTGTAATGCCACTTTCAAGGCACTATGTAGCGGATCTCCAAGGTCCCTCTCCTCTACAACACTTCCAAGAACCTACCATTCACAGTGTAGGTCCTGCCCATGTTAGACATCCCAAAATGTAACACCTCATATTTCTCTAAATTAAATTCTATCAACCATCCTCAGCCCACCTGCCCAACTGTTCAAGACCCTGCTGCTATTTTTGACAACCATCTTAACTATCTACAATACCACTTTTATGTCATCTGCAAACTTGCTAATGATGCCATGTATGCTCTCATCAAAATAATTGACATCGATGATAAACAACAATGGGCCCAGCACCGAACTCTGAGCCACACCACTCGTCACAGAACTCCAGTTGGACAAACAACCTTCCACTATTACCCTCTGCTTCCTTCTATGAAGCTAATTTTATATCCATTGGATATAATTATATCCATTATATCCATTTTATCTCTCCTTGGGTCCCATGCGCTCTAGCCTTCCAGAGCACCCTACCATGCAGAACCTTGGTTGTGGAGAGGATGTTTCCACAAGTGGGAGAGTCTAGGACCAGAAGTTATAGTCTCAGAATAAAAGGACACTCCTTTAGGAAGGAGATGAGAAGGAATTCCTGTAGTCAGAGGGTGGTGAATCTGTGGAATTCATTGCTACAGAAGGCTGTCGAGGCCAGGTCAATGGATATTTTTAAGGCAAAAAGATGGATTCTTGATTAATGCAGGTGTCAGGGGTTATGGGGAGAAGATAGGAGAATGGGGTTGAGAGGGTGAGATAGATCAGCCAATAATTGAATGGCGGAGTAAACTTGATGGGCTGAATGGCCTAATTCGGCTCCTATCACTTATGAACTAATGAATTTATGAATGTGAATGCCATGTTGAAATTCAGGTGCCGGCAATAATAACAAATCTGGTAAAAAACTATTCCAGGATCTGCAATTTTGTCTCACAACATCAGACTTTACCACAGCATGGCAACCGCTGGAAGTAGGCATCATGGCGTGTTGCACCATCTCCCCATTGACCTTCACTATGGCAATGGAGCTCATTAACAGAGCATCAAAATGGGTTGTGGAAGGAAAACGGCTACAGTGTGGTCAGCGATTGCCACCGGTACGAGCCTATATGGACGATATAACAACACTAACAACAACTATCCCCTGCACCAAGAGACTTCTGGAAAAACTTCATCAAAACATCACATGGGCAAGGATGAAGATTATACGCAGCAAGTGCAGAAGCATCTCCATTGTCAAAGGTCAAGTCAAGGATCAAAGATTTCATATTAATGGAATAACTGTTCCAACTGTTTCAGAAATGCCAGTGAAGAGTTTGGGCTGATGGTATGATGCAAAGTTCAAGGACACCAAGCAGTTTGAACAACTGAAAAAGGATACCATCATGCACATAGCTCGCATCAACAAGACCTTGCTACCAGGAAAACTCAAGCTGTGGTGCTTCCAATTTGGCATACTACCAAGAATCATATGGCCTTTAACCATGTATGAAATCCCCATCAACAAAGTGAAAAAGCTGGAAAGAATGATCAGCACACATGTGAAACAGTGGCTTGGACCTCCACGATGCTTAAGTGCTGTCGGACTGTACGGGAGTGGCAAATTGGAATTACCCATTACAGGACTTGTGGAAGAGTTCAAATGCACTAAAGCAAGGTTGGCCATGACCCTCACTGGATCTGAAGATACTGTTATTCGAACAGCGCCCCCCGTGTGGCAAAGAGGAGGAAGTGGACACAATCTGAATCCGTTCAGAGTGCTAAGCCAGCTCTTCATTTCCGGGATATGGTTGGCCAAGTCCAACATGGGAGAGCTGGGTTCGGGCTCGTCCCAAAAGCTCCTCAATGGCACAAGGCAACATTAGTGCAGAAAAGACGGCTCGTAGTGGAGGAGGTGAGAAGACGGGAGGAGGCAGAGCGACACGTCAAGGCCGTCTCAATGGCCAAGCAAGGCCAATGGACTAACTGGGAGAGTCTGGAAAAGCGGAAACTCAGCTGGCGTGAAATCTGGCAAATGGAAGGATCTCGGCTAAGTTTTGTCATCAGAGCCACTTATGATGTTCTACCAGCACCCCAGAACCTGAAGCAGTGGTTCGAAGAAGACCCCGCTTACTCCCTTTGCCAAAATGCTTCACTAAGGCACATTTTAACAGGATGCAGCATGAGCCTCGGCCAAGAGCGTTACACTTGGCGGCATAACCAAGTTCTCAGACAGCTGTCATAAATCCTTGAACAGAGGCATGAGATCACAAATGCTTCCCCACAATCATGGCAGGAAATGTCCAATTCGCAACATTTGTACCAGCAGGCCAACCTCCAGAGCACCAGATAACATCAATGGATGCAAGCATTCTGCAGCCTGCTCGGGATTGGAAAATGGAAGTGGACTTAGGAAAAAGGCTTGTGTTTCCCCCAGACATTGTGGTTACACCACTCCCGCCAGACATGGTCCTGTGGTCCACAACAGCCAAGTTGGCATATGTTGTGGAATTGACAGTTCCATGGGAAGATGGTGTTGAAGAAGCTTATGAGAGGAAAAAGACCAAGTACTCTGAACTGGCAACTGAAGCTTCCCAGAATGGCTGGAAGACCACGTTTTTCCCTGTCGAAGTGGGATGCAGAGGATTTGTTGCTACACCTATGACCAGGCTATTAAAGAAAATGGGGGTGAGGGGTCGCCCCCTCCAACAAGCAATCAAATCATTATCAAATTCTGCAGAAAAAAGCAGCAATTGGATTTGGATCAATAGGAGAGACACCAATTGGGCTGCAAGATGAATACAGGAGGGTATGGAATTGAGGGGGGTGTAACTGGGACGGCAGGTATCACCTCTGGAGATGTTGTGGGCTTATCAATGAAACATCAAAGAAGGAGGGTGCCCACCTGATGACCCCGCTGACGTACCAACCCTACCTTTCACCACTCCAATCCCACTTCAAATAGCAAGAGTTCCGACTTATTACAGGGATTGAAACATCAAGTCCTATTAGCTCTACTAATAAACAATGTCTACTGCTCTGCCCTCATCAGCTTTTTTGGTCATGAACTTACCCAAGGCTTGTTGCTAGTATGCTCAACTAGGTTACTATTGTGCGGGAAGGAACTGCAGATGCTGGTTTAGACCAAAGATAGGTAGAAAATGCTGGATAACTCAGCAGGTCAGACAGCATCTCTGGGGAAAAGGAATAGGTGACGTTTTGGGTGGAAACTATTCTTCAGACTGCGAGTCAGGGGAAAGCAAATCTAGTGATATAACAAAGTACAAACTAGACAACTAGAGATATGAAAATATGGAGCCCACAATGGTCCATTGTTGGGTGTGGAGAAGGTGATGATGAGTGGATACAAACCGTGAAACTAAGCAGGACGACAGTGAAACTAGTAGGTTGACGAAGTTGGGGTTACAATTGTATTAGGTTGCCTCAGAATCCTTGTTTTTTTAACATGGGCAATATGCTAAACACTTTTGTTACGAATTTGTAATATAAAAGTGGGTTGATATTCTATCTACGTTTTGTTAGTGATGTTTCGGAAATAAACATTGGCTTTCTCTAACCGTACAGCATGCCTGTATTTATCATTCGTCTTTGACAAACAAGTATATATATTATGTTAAAGAAGGAACTGCAGATGCTGGAAAATCAAGGGTACACAAAATGCTGGAGAAACTCAGCGGGTGCAGCAGCATCTATGGAGCGAAGGAGATGGGCGATGTTTCGGGCTGAAACCCTTCTTCAGACTGATGGGGGGTGGGGGGAAGCGGGGGGAAGAGAGGAAAAAGGAGGTGGAGGAGCCCGAGGGCTGAGGGAGAGGTAGGAAGGGGAAGAAACAGCAAGGGTTAACAGAATTGCGAGAATTCAATGTTCATGCCAAGAGGATGCAGACTCCCCAAGCGGAATATGAGGTGCTGTTCCTGTTGTTATATAAAGTATATATATTAACTATCCTGCTATTAACGGTGATATTCATGATCAAGAATGTTTGATGTTTTTATCATATTGATGAGATGAGGAAATGTTATACACATCATTCTGATGAAAATAAAATTCTCAAAAATTAAAGGAGCTATTTTATTTCAATATTCAAACTTATGAGATCTGTTATTTGCTGGTGGCTGCACCACACCTTAAACTTAAACAAATTAAACATAGAAATGCTCCCTTAATATAAGAATATAAACCACAAAAAAGAACAGGAGTAGCTTGTTCTGTCATTGAGCAAGATCATTGCTGATTTTCAATCTCAAACATAATTTCCCTTGAATTCTATAATAGTCACATATCTATTGATCTGCTTTTAATCCGTTCAGTGATTAAGACTTCACAGTCTCTGCATAGAGAGTTCCAAACATTTACCACCCTTTGAGTGGACATTTCAGACCCGAACCTTATTTCACCACTGCGACGCGACTTCGAGAATCCTCAATCAGGGTAAATATCCTCCCTTGCATTGATTTTGTTGAGCCTATGGGCCTTTCCCACGCCGATTTTTTAGGCAACTGCCGGCGACAGTCATAGTCATAGCAGGTCGCCGAAAAACCGGCGACAACCTACGTCATCCTGGCAACAACACCCTTGCGCCTGTAGTTGCCTAAAAAATCGCATAAGTGGGACAGACCCATAAAGATTAATTTACATTTCAAAAGATCACCTCTTATTCTTACAAACTTAGCCTCATGCAAGGCCCAATCTACTCAGTTAGTCCTCGCATGACAAAGCTGCCCTCTCGAAAACCAGGTTCCTGAATCTTTGTTGCACTCTCTATAGTAAATATATATATTTTTTAATAAAGTGACTATACTTGTACACAATGCTCCAGGTGCAATGTCAAAAATCACAAGAATGTTTATTTGTTCTGTTGTGAACTGGAACAATGAAATTCTTAATTGCTGCAAATTTACAGGCATGTAAGATGCAACAACAACAGTAACAATAAATATAAATTATATTATCAGATATTCCAAGTAAACCAGACCATGATAGTGCAATCCTAGTAGCAAAAAGTCCATAATGGTTTGGTGCTGAGATGGAATTGTGGTTAGGGTTATGCTGAAGAGTTGGAGAACCAAATAGTTGATGGGAAGAAGCCATTCGCGAACAGCTGGAAACAATAGTCTGTATCTTCTTCCTGATGGTAGCAGCGAGAAGGGAGTGTGGCCATGGTAGTGTGAGTCTTCTAAATAACAAAAGTTGAATTCTGAAATGTGCCATGTCCTGTCTGTTGGGACTAATCATGCATTCTTGTACAATTCAATTATTTTAACACAATCTGTTCCGACAGGTTTCTCAACAACATAGGCTTCTTTCTTCCATTGCTAATGATGCTGGCGTGGTTGATTTCCATGGCTTCCCTGGTGCGGAAACTTGTGTTTGAAAAGGAGCTTAGATTGGAAGAGGTAATTAAATATATGGAACTCCTGAGATTATGTTTTGTCTGTTGTGCAAGAAATTCACCTGAGACTTTTAGTGAAACTGCTAAGTGAGTGCATTATTATGGTTGAAAGTAAGCTAAAACATGAATTTAAATATTTTGAGGACCATCTTGTGAAGTAGGTGAAAATCATGATTGCAAATGCTTTATGGGCATAAAATGCACATTGTACTGTCAAATCACCAGGTATAATTTCCTGTGTCCAATTTATCACCACCCAACATACTTGTAAGCCCACTGGCTATTAACGTGGCTGAGCTGATATCCAAATGTACGGAGCATGTGCTAACAAATCACCTATATGTTTCTTACACATATGAATGGAGGCCAAATATCTCTTTCAGTATCATATTGTGATGTATAAAAAACTGGGCAGAAGATGTCATGATCTTGTATATCCCAAAGTGGCAAAATGTATTACATCGCTCCACTTTCTTCAGTTTGCTGGTATTGTATGGATGGATCCGATAGCCAGTTGGGAGGCCCTCGGATTGCCATCAAATTACAGTATTTTTTTCATTTATTTTGCTCATTTTAGGCGATTTGTCAAAATATGGTATTTTCTTTCAAAAATGTATTTGAAACCAACAATCTGTTGACCATTGCTAAATATACTATATATTTGTGTCAAACTATTTCCTAAATCCATTCTAATTACTACAATGGAATAAAGTCATAGTGAAATACATGAATCTAACATAGATAAGTTGTGAAAGATGAGCATGTGGCCATCTCTGACTCAGAATTGGTTTATGTGAACTCTGTTTCCCGGGTGGGCATTATCAGCTTGCCTTCCTTCAATTGTCCCAGCATTTGAAAAATGACAATACCAGTTAACTGGCCCCAATTAAGGGCTGAACATTCCAGATCTCTCCTTAAAAAAAAGTGTGCTAAAGAATCTCAGCCAGTCTGGCAGAATCTCTGGATAATGTGGATAGGTGATGTTTTGGGTTGGGACCCTTCTTCTGATTGACTTCTCCTTAGCGTTAGTCTCCGTTTATGGTAATTCCTAATTGTAGATTCCAGGCAGGGGAATAACCCCACCCCCCCCCCGCCCCCCTCTGCAATTAAAACTGCAACTTCAGAAAGATTCCTTTATTTGCACTCTTGTTTACTGATGGTACATTATGTTTAAATGTTTTAAACTCTCAACAGTGCAACTTTATTATGTTATGATCAGTCTTCAGTGGACTAGGTTACTTTCCCTGTGAGGTGATATCTAATGATTACACATGGCCAGATATGAAAAGGCCTTTTCCCTGGTTGGATTGTATTGTGCTATTCAGGAAACTTTGATTTTCATTCTATAAATTTTCTCTGAAGACCTTCTTGCCAGCTTGAGTTGCCCATCCCCTTTGAAGATTTAAGTCCCCATAATTATTACATTGCCAATTTTAGTAGTCTCCATTGTTGTGTGCAGTTTAGAAATACGTTTGGAATTTGGAGGTCTCTAACAGAGTAATTTATATTTTACAGTACATGAAGATTCTGGGAGTGAAACCGTTAACCAACTTTCTGGTCTGGTTTTTGGACAGCTTTGTCGTCTTGATATTCAGCAGTGCTGTTATCACTATTATCCTTAAAGCAGGCCAGATTCTCCCGAACAGTAATGGATTCATCGTTTTCCTCTATTTTATGGATTTTGGAGCTTCAGTTATTTCATTGGGCTACTTGATTTCAGCCTTTTTCAGCCATGCTAATACAGCAGCCCTCAGTGCCTGCTTGCTCTACATCATTACCTTCTTTCCCTACATGGTTTTTGTTGTCGTACAGAACCAGCTCAACTTCTCCAGCCAGATTCTAATTGTAAGTAGTACAAGCCAGTTTGCAACTTCCTGCACATTTCTGCAGTTATCACTTGAGTGATTGATCTGAAATTGATATTCTTTTGAGGAATGTCAATCTGTGCTATATCAAGCAAAGTTTCAAATGCAAAGAAAGACTAATATTTTTTCAGGAGCACGTGAGGAATGTGGCAGACCTGTTAAAATGTGTAAAAAGAGGGATAATAAAGATAACAATAGTAATTACAGCAATTGAAAAGAGCGCAAAGATGGGCTGGAGATCTAAGAAGAATTTTTTTTTTTGCTTGATTTTGTTGGGTGGGCTAGAGAGAGCCCAATACTGAAGGACTTCTTTGTTATTTTAAAGTGGGATGGCCTTAGCAAATGACCTAATTTGATGATGTCTGATGCCACTACTGTCCTAATAATGTCACATAACGCTATTTCGCGTGGCGTGTGTAACGTAGTCATGTGATACATTTATAGAAACATAGCAACATAGAAAATAGGTGCAGGAGTAGGCCATTCGGCCCTTCGATATGATCATGGCTGATCATCCAACTCAGTATCCTGTACCTGCCTTCTCTCCATACCCCTCGATCCCTTTAGCCACAAGGGCCACATCTTACTCCCTCTTAAATATAGCCAATGAACTGGCCTCAACTACCTTCTGTGGCAGAGAATTCCACAGATTCACCACTCTCTGTGTGAAAAATGTTTTTCTCATCTCGGTCCTAAAAGACTTCCCCCTTATCCTTAAACTGTGACACCTTGTTCTGGACTGCCCCAACAATCTGTGACATCTTGTTCTGGACTTCCCCAACAATCTTCCTGCATCTAGCCTGTCCAACCCCTTAAGAATTGTATACATTTCTATAAGATCCATACTCAATCTTCTAAATTCTACCGAGTACAAGCCAAGTCTATCCAGTCTTTCTTTATATGAAAGTCCTGCCATCCCAGGAATCAGTCTGGTGAACCTTCCCTGTACTCCCTCTATGCAAGAATGTCTTTCCTCAGATTAAGAGACCAAAACTGTACACAATACTCCAGGTGTGGTCTCACCAAGGCCCTGTACAACTGCAGTAGAACCTCCCTGCTCCTATACTCATATCCTTTTGCTATGAATGCTAACATACCATTCACTTTCTTCACTGCCTGCTGCACCTGCATGCCTACTTTCAATGACTGGTGTACCATGACACCCAGGTCTCGTTGCATCTCCCCTTTTCCTAATCGGCCACCATTCAGATAATAGTCTATCCTGTTCTTGCCACCAAAGTGGATAACCTCACATTTATCCACATTATACTGCATCTGTCATACATTTGCCCACTCACCCAACCTATCCAAGTCACCTTGCAGCCTTCTAGCATCCGCCTCACAGCTAACACTGCCCCCCAGCTTCGTGTCATCCGCAAACTTGGAAATGTTGCATTCAATTCCCTTGTCCAAATCATTAATATATATTGTAAATAACTGGGGTCCCAGCACTGAGCCTTGTGGTACCCCACTAGTCACTGCCTGCCATTCTGAAAAGGAACCGTTTACTCCTACTCTTGTAAATTAAGCAACAGTTGGAGTTGAGCAGGAAGTGAGTTTTCAGAGGTTTAACAGCAGGCAGACATTTTGTAGAATGGAATTTGGGGCTGTAGATTGTATTGGCAGATATGATGACTGTATAGACTTTTAAACCATATGTTGCGAGTGGGAAATTGAATTTGAATGATGGGAGAACAGGACCACTAGGTGAGACAAAAGTAAATGCCAGGATCGAACGGATGGGGCAACAGTCTAGTTTCAATACAGTATTCACTATGTAATTTTATGTCAGTGATCAATCTACATATTTTTCATAAAGACTCTTACCACATTAGGTTGTATACATTTTAACTAATGTAGTTACTATAGATGATATATAAACCTTATAACACTTAAAACTATTAGTAATAATTTTATGAAAATCTAAATTCCATCTAGTGTCTCTTATGTACGACTGCATTCAGCCAGGGAGCCTATATTATCACTCTTTTTGAAGGGGAAGGACCAGGTAAGAAACTTTTGAGATGTGTTATCAACTTGTTTGACATTATAATGATAAAAACTATGAGGAAAATATAATTTGACTTGTGCATTCTGTATTGATTGTGCCATTGAATAGAAAGCAAAGTAATAGAACTTCCTGCTAAATATTTGATTCAAAGAAAGATAGTATTAAAAAGTACAAATATCTCATTTGAAAGACTAAATTCTATTTGAAGAAAAGTGATTTTCTCGGACCATGAATCTTTATTTCTGCCTCACCCGCTGAGTTTCTCCAGCATTTTTGTCTACCTTTATTTTTGTGCGTCACTTTTTATCACTAAAACAAATAAATATTTTTGGCAGATGTTTATGCTTTTCAACTTCAATTCTAATGCTCCTTTGTCAAAAGTGACCCTTCAGTCATTTCTCATCCTCTATTTGTCTTTTTGCCAAATCATCTCTGAATTTGAAAACTGAAAACTTTCTTTCCATTAAATATACCATAAGTGCATAGAACATAAAACATTACAGCATAGAAACAAGCCCTTTGGCTATTCATCTCTGCGCTAACCATGATGCAAATCTATCTAATCCCATTTACTTGTTCATGTTGCGTATCACTCTATTCCCTGCCTGTTCATGTCTGCCTGAAGAGTTTGGAAACATTGTGCTTCTTCCACCTCCCTTGGCATAATGTTCCAGGCACCTATAGCACTTGGTGTAAAAAAAACAACCCTGCTTTGTAGATCTTTATCCCCCTTTCACCTTCAACCGATGCCCTCTAATATTTGACATTTCCACCCTCGGTAAAACACTATGACACTCCACGCTACTGATGCCTCTCATTATCTTATATACATCTATACTATCTTCTTTACCAATCTATCCACTTGTGTTGACACTTTTAGGAAGTTGTGGATATGCACGCCAAGATCCATCCATACATTAATGTTCTAGAGCGCCAACGTTTAATATTTTATTTTTTTGCATTCCACCTCCCAAAATAAAAATCCTGTAAACTTCGAGGTCTTCATATTTTCTTCACATGTAAAAAGAGTGGCTATCCTTAATGTAATTGTAATAAGGATGATATTGATTGACTTGCTACAGCAAAATTCATCTTTTTAATTAATTAATTTCAGGGAACTATATTTATAATAAGTCTTACTATTATGGCGCAAGGAAGAAATGTAGGGAAAATTCTCAGGTCTAGCAAGTTATCCCTTTATTATAATATCCCTTTTTATTGTTGAATTCATTATTACTCGAAAATAGGTCTGGGATTGCAGTCTGCTATTACCTCTTGCTATTTGTTTCCAAAGCAGACATCGTGGTAAAAAACGAACTCGGATGATTCCTGCATGCAGCTAATACCAATCATGTTCTTCATCCTTTACCGTCCAGCTAACACCAGAAGTAACTGGTATAATTAAAACCAGGGTTGCACAGTTTTAAAGGATGTGCAATGACTCTCCGGGCAATGCCAGTGTAGAGAGGATAAGGGAACTGAGTGTTTGGATGGAGAAAGTGAAGAAGAGAAGCAATGTATGTTTTTGCAGGGGGTTAGGAAGCCGCATCCGTTTAAATAAATGTGTTGGATGTCACAGAATACAACAATTTGTTGTGCAGCATATGGGTAGAGCAATTGAGATGGAAGCTTGGAAGAGTTTCAGTGATGCCATACAGCGGAAAGTTGCTGTATTTTTTCTGAACAACAGCAATCATGATCCCACTGTCACCCTACTGGTGCCCTTACAGTTGTCTGTCAAATAGTACTCAGTTAGATTTTAATCGCTGAATTGCTCAGTGTCATCTGTGACTACCACCAAAGTTCAACAGCCTTACACTAATCAACCACAACATTAGCATTGTGCAGAAGGAATGAAATAGACCATTGAGGGATTGCTCAAGGGTGAATACTTGATATTTACAACTTCTTATCTAAAAGCAGTTGCAGAGACAGTTTTCTGCTTTCCTCTTTCTTCTCTTAATCTTCCTCCTGCACTTCATTTGGGATATGGGAAGAAACCAGACCACGAAGCGGCAATATGCGTGATCTCGGGGAGAACATAATATGTGATATAACATAATATTGCTGCATTCAGTCACTTGGTAATTAGAAGAAACATATGAACTTTTACAATAGCATTACTTTTCTGTCAATAAAAGTTCTTAAAGAGACAGGATGAGGAGCAAAATAGGCAGTTGATGATCAATAAAGAAGACAAAACCAGTGAATTTAATATAATGTTCACTAGTTTCAAATCTGAACATATTATAAACCTGCTGTCAAATCTTTGCAGAATTGGATCTAGTCAGAGATTTACTTTTGTTCACAAAATGAACTTTTATGTTCCAGGAATCCAATGGAATAACATGTATGAAGTCGTTGGGAGTGCAGAAAATGTGTCTTTTGCGTGGGTTTGCTGGATGATTGTAATCGATTCACTGATATATCTCATTCTAGGATGGTATCTACATAACATCTTCCCTGGTATGAAAAACAATCTTTTTTAATTGTAATTGTATTTGCAAATGTGTAATGATTTATATTATTAGTTTGGGGGAACACATTTACTTTAAAAGATGAAAGACAATTATTAAAAAAAAGCCAAGGGCTACATGGTTATTTACAGAGGCAATCTGGAATGTACTTACAGAAATTCATGTTGCTATAGATTGTTTATTTATAATAAATTACTTTAATAAGGATTACATTAGAACATTGTGGGAGATAGTTAAAGGCACAATAATACAAACAACGAATAATTAGTTTGTTTTCTAATGGTTTAAAGCAATACATTGTAGAATGCTTTACAAAATCTTAAAGATTATGGCCAATTTTCTGTGTGCTATTGCCATTTTTTCATTTTTAATTTGTCTGTTAATTCCATGCTCCACCTTTTTTGTCTGAACATTATATTTTTCTTCAAATGATCATGGTGTTATATTTGAAATTATATTCTAATGGGAATTGTTATGACTAAAGAGGTCTTGTTTTATTTGGAATTATCTGTAAGATCTATAGAACATAGAGAAAAACATCACAGGAACAGGCCCTTTGACTCACAAATGTCTGCATCGAATCTGATTGCACATGATCCATACCTCTCCATTCCCAGAATATCCATGTGTCTATCTAAAAACGTAAATGCCACCCTGGTATCTTCCTCCACCACCATCCCTGGTAGTGTGTTCTCGGCACCCACCACCCTCTGAGTAATAACCTTGCCCTGCACATCACATTTACACTTTGTCCATTTCAATTTAAAACTATGCCCTCTAGCCTTTGATATTTCCACCGAGAGAAAGGTTTTGACTCTCTGCCCTCTCTATACCTCCCACAATTTTATAAACTTCTATCAGGTTTCCCCTCAAACTCCAGCATTCCAAAGAGGGAATCCAAGTCTCCTTATAGCAAATACCCTCTATTGCAGGCAACATTCTGGCAAACCTCTTCTGCACCCTCTCCAAAGCCTCCAAACCATTCCTGCAATGAGGTGACGGGAACTGGAAAGGCAGCTTAACCAAAGTTCAATAAAGATACAATGTGACTTCCTGACTCTTATAGTTAATGTCCTAACCAATGAAGGCAAGCACATCATATGCCTTCTTTACTATACCTATTTTTGTCTTTCCACTTTCAGGGTTTTAAAGATTTGGACCCTAAGATTGCTCTGTACATCAAAGGGTCATGCCTTTAATTGTATATATTGTCTCCTTACTATTGACCTCCCAAAGTGCAACACCTCACACTTGATCAGATTAAACTCTATCCATATCCCCCTGTTTACTTTGGCTGTATTCCTCACAGCCCTCTAATACAGCTATCTGGGTATCGGCTACAAGTTTAGTAGATAAACCATCTACATTTATGTTTAAGTAATTTAAATATATCACAACCAACAGAGGACACAGACCAGATCCCTGCTGAACTCCACTGGTCACAGATATCCAGCTTGAATAATGACCTTCTACCATAACACTCTGTCTTCTATCAGAAAGCCAGTTCTAAATCCATACGATCAAGCCACTGTGAATCCCACTCATCTTAATCTTCAGGAATAGCCCACCATCAGATGCCTTACTAAAATCCATGTACTTGAATGTTTTAGTGAAAATAGCTCATGAAATCCATCTGGTACCTGGTCGCATGCTAATGAATCTGCTTTGTGCCTTTCCTCTTGAACGATGTATAAAAGCAGTATTCCAACCACAGCCTGAAGGAGACTACTCACGACCATACGGGGTCGCCAGGGTGTCACCTGTATGGTCGTGAGTAGTCTCCTAGTCACCCAAAGAGTTGTAGCGTCTTTCTGGTCGCCGCTGAATTTTTAACGTTGAAAAATTTCGGCAACCTATGACAGGTGCCGGCAGTCGCCGAAAAAGTGGTGTAAGTGGGACAGGCCCTTAACCAATGAAATGCATTGTACAATTTTGTTAGCACATTCTTGTTAAATGTAAATATAATATGTAAATATAACATTGATATCATTTTTTCTTGTTCATGACCATTTCTACTAGCATAGAAACATGGAAAATAGGTGCAGGAGTAGGCCATTTGGCCCTTCGTGCCAACACCGCAATTCAATATGATCTTGGCTGATTATCTAAAATCATACCCCGTTCCTGCTTTTTCTCCATATCCCTTGATTCCTTTAGCCCAAGAGTTAAATCTAACCCCCTCTTGAAAACATCCAGTGAAATGGCCTCCACTGCCTCATGTGGCAGAGAATTCCACAGATTCACACCTCCCTGGGCAAAAACGTTTTTCCTCATCTCAGTCCTAAATGGGCTCACCTAATTCTTAAACTGTGACCCCTGGTTCTGGACTCCCCCAATATCAGGAACACTTTTCCTGCATCTAGGCTGTCCAATCCTTTAAGAATTTTATATGTTTCTATAAGATCTCCTCTCATCCATCTAAATTCCAGTGAATACAAGCCCAGTCAACCCATTATTTCATCATATGTCAGTCCTGCCATCCTGGGAATTAACCTGGTGAACCTACGCTGTACTCCCTCAATAGCAATATTGTCCTTCCTCAAATTGTGAGACCAAAATTGTACACAATACTCCAGGTGTGGTCTCACCAGGGCCCTGTACAATGGCAGTAGGACCTCCTTGCTCCTCAACTCAAAACCTGTCACAATGAAGACTAACATGCCATTAGCTTTCTTCACTGCCTGCTGTACCTGAATGCTTACTTTTTTGACTGATGCGTCTCCGCCTCTTCCTTTCTTCTCCCCCCCCCCCCTCCCACCCTCACATCGGTATGAAGAATGGTCTTGACACGAAACGTTGCCTATTTCATTTGCTCCATAGATGCTGCCTCACCAGCTGAGTTTCTCCAGCATTATTGTCTACTGACAAGCACACCCAGGTCTCGTTGCACCTCCCCTTTTCCTAATCTGACACCTTTCAAATAACAATCTGCCTTTATGTTCTTGCCACCAAAGTGCATAACCTCACTTTTATCCACATTATACTACATCTGCCATGCATCTGCCCACTCACCCAATCTATCTAAGTCACCCTGCAGCCTCATAGCATCCTCCTCACAGCTCTCACTGCCACCCAGCGTTGTGTCATCCACAAACTTGGAGATGTCACATTTAATTCCGTCATCCTAAAATCGTTAATATATATTGTAAATAACTGGGGTCCCAGCACCAAACCTTGGTGCACCCTACTAGCCACTGCCTGCCATTCTGAAAAGTACCCGTTAATTCCTACTCTTTGCGTCCTATCTGCCAACCAGTTCTTTATCCATGTCAATACCCTACCACCAATACCACGTGCTCTAATTTTGCACACTAATCTTTTGTGCGGAAGCTTGTCAAAGGCTTTTTGAAAGTCCAGATACACCACATCCACTGGCTATCCCTTATCCATTCTACTTGCTACATCCTCAAAAAAATTCCAGAAGATTAGTCAAGCATGATTTACCCTTCATAAATCCATGCTAACTTTGACCGATCCTGTCACTGCTTTCCAAATGCGCTGATATAACATCTTTAATAATCGACTCCAGCATCTTCCCCACTACTGATTTTAAGACCAACTGGTTTATAATTCCCCGTTTTCTCTCTCCCTCCTTTCTTAAAAAGTGAAGTTACATTGGCTACCCTCCAGTCCACAGGAACTGTTCCAGAGTCGAGAGAACATTGGAAAATGATCACCAATGCATCTACGATTTCTAGAGCCACCTCCTTGTGTACTCTGGGATGCAGAACTTCAGGCCCTGGGGATTTATCAGCCTTCAGTCCCAACAGTTTACCTAACACTATTTCCTGACTATTGTGGATCTCCTTATGTTCCTCCCTCCCACTAGGTCCTCAGTCACCTAGTATTTCTGGGAGATTGTTTGTGTCTTCCTTAGTGAAGACAGAACTAAAGTGTTCATTTAACTCTTCTGCCATTTCCTTGTTTCCAATTATCAATTCACCTGATCCTGACTGTAAGGGCTCTATATTTGTCTTCACTAATCTTTTTTTAACATATCTAAATAAGCTTTTAGAGTCAACTTTTATATTCCCCACAATTTTTCCCCACAAGTTTTTATGCCCACCGTTCAACCCCTTTGTCGTCCTCTGTTGAGTTCTAGATTTCTCCCAGTCCTCCGGTTTGATACTTCCTCTGGCCAATTTATATGTCTCTTCCTTGGATTTAACACTATCCTTGATTTCCCTGGTTAGCCATGGTTGAGCCGCCTTCCTCGTTTTATTTTTCACCGACAGGGATGAACATTTTTTTTTAAATTAGCAGTTACCACTTTTAAAGATTTTTGCATCTATGGTCTATAACCTGTAACTATTCTGTCATTTGATTCTGTTAAACATCTTACACTTTAAGGCAGGGATACCTAAACATTGACAGATTGTAAACATAGCCTGTGGCAACTCTAGGTTTGGCTTGATTAAATGGAACATTCCTGGGAATAGTTGGAAAAAACCCTCTCTCACCATAAATTATGATAGCTTCCAATGTTTTACAGTCATTTTCACATAATGTCAGTCATTAACCCCTGAACTTGCGTTACTGGAGATAATACTCCCACTCTTTTCTCCTCGTGTCCAAGCACTGTGACCCAGTAATTGGAAGTCGCACTGATGGAGCAGTTCTGTTTGTTTGAGCAATCTGGGTTACAGAAATTCAATTAGGAAAGATTTACATTGTGACCATCCTTTGTACCAAGCAGAAAACATCCAACCAAATATAAAAACTGGAGTATATCTGCTTTAAAATGAATATATGCAATTTATTTCCCAATCCATCACATCTGTTGCCTATATTTCAGGCTGCGATCTCTATTTACAATAACCTCAAATTTATGAGACATTTTTATGAATAGAAAATAAGGGAGATCTCATTACATATGCTTAAGCACAGCATTACCTGTTTCACTCTAACTCATAAGTATTAATTAACTGTGATTCCCTCAGCCATTGCATTGAAGTTACAGTATATATATATACAGTATATATATTGCATTGAAGTTACAGTCCTTCAAGTACCATTTGGCACAATCTCTATAACAAAATACCGTGCAAAAACGTAAAAATCTATTATTACATCATAATTTTGGTGGCATTTTAAAATTAAATCAAATTTAATTTAGGGATAAATAAAGGGGTAAAATTAAATTTAATGTCAATTTTGTGTAATGAAAATTACACTGATTCACTTTTGTGCTTTTCCCTTCCAAAATTATGATATGTATGAAATGCTTTTTCATGAAAATTCTTGTCTGCAAATGCATTTATCTATGTGCATATAAAACACCATGTATGAATGTTGTGTCAGGTTTAACTGTACCTCTCTTGCTTTAGGTAAATGTGGAACCCGCAGACCTTGGTATTTTCCATTCACAAGTTCGTATTGGATGAATCTGCATAATTGTGCAAAAAGACATGATAGGAAGATAGGAGAAGGCTACTGGGCGCAAAATCTGAACAATTACAACCAGCAAATGAATGCAAAAGGTAGCATTTAACTTTTGTGGCTTCCTATCATTTCCTTATCTGAGAATCCACTTAGAAATATAGCTAAGATAGCAAACAGCTGCAGGTGATAAAAATCTGAAATAAAAACATACAATGCTGGAAATACTCAGCAGATCAGGCAGCATTTGTGCAGAGAGAAAGATGATTTCTGTGAAATCAATCTTAATAAAGGCTATTAGGGAAATAGTAATGCTGATTTTCCTCTGCACAATGTCCTTTCCTATATCCACAAAATCATCTGGGCTTACAGCCCTCTAAGATATCCATGTTCCTTGAATCTGGCCTCTTGGACAACTGACACTCTTTCCATTTCATTTGCTCCACGATAGGTGTTCTAAGGCACTGAGGCCATACATTCTAAAATTTCTTCTTTAATTCTATTATAAGTATTTTGCATTTGTTCTCCTCAGAACTCAAAACTGTGAAATTTCACTCTGAAACTCTCATTCATCCACTATCCACTTCCGTCCCAAGCCACCTTTCTCCTCCCTGAACTTTTTGTATCATTAGTTTGTGTGTGATTTGGATGATAATCTGGAAATTAACACAAAATGTTAATTTATCTCTCTTTTTCTGGGAAACCTCTTTACACGAAAAACCTCTATCATCCATTTTCAATGTTGTAAACATAACATGGAGCACAGCAACATTATTCAGTCCTCCTCCTCCAATATTGTTTCAATTCAGTTCAAAATCTCCCTTATTCTGGCACTAGGTCACCATCATTTCATATGAGACTCGCAAATCAGTTTACTAAGGATGCTAGCCCGTGATTACTGAATCAAACATGTACAACTAAACACATTCTCTCCTCCCCAATTTGGAAGACTGCTAACTGGCTTTTGGAAATATTTCCACTTGATCCTCACAGAGCAAAAGCATTAAAACTATTAACTGTAGGCAGTGTCTGCAGTTGTTCGTCTTCTGTTTGTTATTGGTTGCACCGGATTCAATCCTGCAAGGTCAATCCAGATTTGAAGGAAACAGATTTTCTTCCCGTTCACTCTTGTGATTTTTTTAATGGTGTTAACTTTCACTCCAAGTTTTGAAAAAAGGAACTGCAGATGCTGATTTACAAAAAAAGGACACATAGTGCTGGAGTAACTCAGCAGGTCAGGCAGCATCTGTGGAGAATATGGATAGGTGACATTTTACGTTGGGGCCCTTCTTCAGACTGATATTTTGGGGCAGAGCCCTTCTTCTGAAGAAGAGTCCTGACCTGAAACTTCACCTACCCATGTTCTCTAGAGACGCTGCCTGGCCCGCAGAGTTACTCCAGCACTTTGAGTCCTTTTTCACCCAATGAACGTTTTTGAGTTGTAATTTGCCCTGCCCCAAGTCAGTACAGTCACAAGCAGGGTAGTGACCTTTTTATTGTTTATTGTCGTCCCTCGATTTAAACTAATGTGGCAGGGGGGTGGGTACAAGAGCAGAGAGGCAGGTGGGTGTAAAATTAGGGTAGAAGCAATAGGTAGCAAGGTGAAAAGTAAAAGTGGCAGGCAGACAAAACCAGGGCAAAAATCAAATAGGGCAAACTTTTCAGCATAATTGTATAAGGGGTAAGAGCGTTGTAAAGACAAGCCTGGAGGTTTTGTGTCTCAATGCAAGGAGTATTTGTAATAAGGTGGACGAGTTGAACGAGCAGATAGCTGTTAATCATTATGATATAGTTGGGATCACGGAGACATGACTCCAGGTTGACGTAGGCTGGGAGCTGAACTTCCAGGGATATTCAATATTCTGGAGGGATAGAGAGAAAGGAAAAGGAGGAGGGGTAGCTTTGCTGGTTAGAGAGGAGATTAATGTAATGGAAAGGAAGGACATTAGCTTGGAGGATCTGGAATTGGTATGGGTAGAGCTGCAAAACACTAAGGGGCAGAAAACGCTGGTGGGTGTTGTGTACAGGCCACCTAACAGTAGCAGTGAAGTTGGGGATGGTATCAAACAGGAAATTAGAAATGCGTGCGACAAAGGCAAAACAGTTATAATGGGTGACTTCAATCTACATATAGATTGGGTGAATCAAATTGGCAGGGGTGCTGAGGAAGAGGATTTTTTGGAATGTCTGCGGGATAGTTATCTAAATCAACATGTAGAGGAACCAACGAGAGAGCAGGCTATTTTAGACTGGGTTTTGAGTAATGAGGAAGGGGTAGTTAGCTGTCTTGTTGTACGTGCCCCCTTGGGCAAGAGTGACCATAATATGATTTGAGTTCTTCATTAGGATGGAGAGTGACATTGTTAATTCAGAAACAAGGGTTCTGAACTTAAAGAAAGGTAACTTTAAGGGTATGAGACGTGAATTGGCCAAGATTGACTGGCAATTAATTCTAAAAGGGTTGACGGTGGATATACAATGGAAGACATTTAAAGACTGCATGGATGAACTACAAAAATTGTTCATCCCAGTTTGGCAAAAGAATAAATCGGGGAAGATAGTGCATCCGTGGATAACAAGGGAAATCAGGGATAGTATCAAAGCAAAGGATGATGCGTACAAAGTAGCCAGAAAAAGCAGCATACCAGACGACTGGGAGAAATTCAGGGACCAGCAGAGGAGGACAAAGGGCTTAATTAGGAAAGGAAAAATAAATTATGAAAGAAAACTGGCAGGAATATAAAAACTGACTGCAAAAGTTTTTATAGATATGTGAAGAGAAAGAGATTATTTAAAACAAATGTAGGTCCCTTGTAGTCAGAAACAGGTGAGTTGATCATGGGGAACAAGGACATGGCAGACCAATTGAATAACGACTTTGGTTCCGTCTTCACTAAGGAAGACATAAATAATCTGCCGGAAATAGCAGGGGACCGCGGGTCAAAGGAGGAATTGAGTGAAATCCAGGTTAGTCGGGAAGTGGTGTTGGGTAAATTGAATAGATTAAAGGCCGATAAATCCCCAGGGCCAGATAGGCTGCATCCCAGAGTACTTAAGGAAGTAGCTCAGGAAATAGTGGAAGCATTAGTGATAATCTTTCAAAACTCTTTAGATTCTGGAGTAGTTCCTGAGGATTGGCGGGTAGCAAATGCAACCCCTCTTTTTAAGAAGGGAGGGAGAGAGAAAACGGGGAATTACAGTTAGTCTAACATCGGTAGTGGGGAAACTGCTAGAGTCAGTTATTAAAGATGGGATAGCAGCATATTTGGAAAGTGGTGAAATCATTGGACAAAGTCAGCATGGATTTACGAAAGGTAAATCATGTCTGACGAATCTTGTGGAATTTTTCGAGAATGTAACTAGTAGCGTGGATAAGGGCGAACCAGTGGATGTAGTATATCTGGACTTCCAGAAGGCTTTCGACAAGGTCCCACATAAGAGATTAGTATACAAACTTAAAGCATAGGGCATTAGGGGTTCAGTATTGATGTGGATAGAGAACTGGCTGGCAAACAGGAAGCAAAGAGTAGGAGTAAACAGATCCTTTTCGGAATGGCAGGCAGTGACTAGTGGGGTACCGCAAGGCTCAGTGCTGGGACCCCAGTTATTTACAATATATATTAATGATCTGGATGAGGGAATTGAAGGCAATATCTCCAAGTTTGCAGATGACACTAAGCTGGGGGACAGTGTTAGCTGTGAGGAGGATGCTAGGAGACTGCTAAGGGGATCAGAGGGTATGGAGAGAAGGCAGGTACGGGATACTGAGTTGGATGATCAGCCATGATCATATTGAATGGCGGTGCAGGCTCGAAGGGCCGAACGGCCTACTCCTGCTCCTAATTTCTATGTTTCTATGACCTAAAGACACATAAATGTATTCTGGGATGGGACTGATGCACAATATTAACTGGAACTTAGTGGAACCACTATTGACTGAATTAACCACGATCTGAAAACCAATGCAACAAGCTGGGCATCAACACGTGATAACAACTGTGCTTAGCTTTATCCTCACCATATTTATGTTGCCTATAACAATGCTGCAATAAGTTACCACAATATTATACTTATCCCTTCTTAACACCAAGTACATCCACCTTTGTTTTGTGCACACTACGTTTGTGCTAAAGGGGATAAACTCAGGACAGATGTTGAAACTTAAAAAACTACTGATGCTTGACCCTATTAATTAGAAGAATCAAGTATTAAAAGTGTGGGATTATGACAAACATATTATCTGTTCCTTTATTTTAATAGAAGACCCTTTGGATTATATGAACTTGCCTGTGAAAGAAGCGAAGTCCATTAAGTTGGAGATCGGCGTAGCTGTAAGGTCTCTCACCAAAGCTTATAGGCACAATAAGAAAGTAGCCGTTAGCGACTTGAACCTTGATTTCTACAAAGGAGAAATTACAGCTTTGTTGGGACCCAATGGAGCAGGAAAGACAACAACAATGTAAGTGATGCCGTACAATCTACCAAGGAAACATACAATAAGTGGTCAGACTAAATAAGTAACATAATTTAAATCATGAGCAAAATGAGATAGTGTACAATTTATATTGATCTCTCAAGTCAAAATTGGTTGAATAAACATTAGAATGTAAATATTATAATGTAAATATGCCCCATTTTAAACTCAGGGACTTTTACATATAATTGCTCAATGGGTCCAAACTTAAAACATCCCAGTAAAGAGGAGGGTACACAAAAGGCTGGAGAAACTCAGCGGGTGCAGCAGCATCTAAGGAGCGAAGGAGATAGGCGACGTTTCAGGTCGAGACCCAAGATGGGACTTGCAAAGAATAAATTACTCATAATTTAGCAATTGTTTATTAACAAAATATTTCTATAGATAAGGCTTTGACTCGGACCAATTCAAAAAAATATAATGTAGCACCGAATGAAAGTTCATGGTTGTGGATAATATTTAGTTTTTCAATGAAAATGCAATGACAAAAATGAATCAGCTGCAAGTGTTATTGATATACGTGTTGCTGGATGTATTATGTTTAATTTATTATTTGCAAGCCCAATAAGCGAGTTTGGAATTCCGACTGCGCATGCCCAGGTCACAGGTCACAAGTGAAAAACAGTCTCGGCAACGGTGGTGCTGCATTGTGTGCAGGTTTGCGTTTCGTCTATAGTCGGGGTCGGGCCCTGCTCTCTGTCGCTGCGGGGCTATTGAGTTGCTGCTGGGCTGTCCCCGTCCCCTCCCCTGTGTCCCGTCCCTGTCCGGGGTGGCCGTGGGCTGGCGGGGCGGCCCCAGACTTGTAGCCCGTGCTGTTGCCGCTGGCTCCAGCTCAGCTATGCCTGTCCCACCGGGTTGGCCGGCAGCCCTCCACCTCCATCCCCCTGCCCTCAGTCCGACACTGAGATCCTGCTGAAGATGGGCAGCCACCGGCCCTGCTCGAAGACGGGCGACTCGGAGCCGCTGCTGCTGGAGTTGTCCTGTTCGAAGAGAGAGTCTGCGAACAGGCTCCTGCCGACCATGGGCAGGCCGGACGCCCGCTGGAGCTGCTGATGCTGTTGATGGTGCTGGCGGCAGCAGCAACCTCCTCCCCATCCTTTGCCCAGCCCCAAGCCCAGAGTCTGGACCAGCTCCAACTCCAGGTCAGGGCTGAAGGCTGCCCGCAACGCGGCCCAGTCGAGTGCTGAGCCAGAGGAGGCTGAGTCCAGTCTGGCATTCTGGCGCAGGCGAGGCCGGGGCCGTCGCTCCTCCTTGGGGTTGTGGATGAAGTGGCAGCGGGTACCATAAGTACAAAAGCCGTTGGTGTGCAAGGTGCGGCATGGCTCCGGCTTGTACTTGGGGTAGTGGCTGAGGGAACTCAGCTCGGCCAGGCCGTGGGCAAACTGGCACGTCACTGTAGCAGCCCATCGGGGAGCGGGTTCCTCTGGAGTTGGAGCGGGGTTAGGTTGGAGTTGGCGCTTGTTCTCCGTGCTGGCTGTGGGCCTGGGGGCCAGTGTCCCATTGGTCAGGCTGTCTCCGGCTGCCCCCTGGGGATGGGATGGGACACTTGGGGGGGGGGGGGGGGGGGGGGGGGGGGGGGGGGGGGGGGGGGGGGGGGGGGGCGAGACCTGGGCGAGGGGGGGGGGGGATCCTGGGATGGTCCAGTGGCGGTTCAGCAGCGCTTGCAGCGCCGGGGACACGGGTTTGATCCTGGCTGCAGATGACACATGGTTCTGTGTGTGTGCAGCTGCCGAGAGCCGGTTCAGTCTCCCCTCCCCCTCCCGGTCTCCCACTCGTATCTGCCCGCTCTATCTGCCCTCTGACAAATACGAATTTGAAAAAAGACAAAAAATAGGACCCAAACTATACTTACTGGATCTACAGCCCTTGATTCGATTTTTATTTATAGCATTTGATCTTTGACAAATCCCATGATTCCTTGCGTTTTTTGGAATACCGAACTCGCTTATTCCTTTTACTGAGATGTTTTCTTTTCAGAGCAACTGAACAAATATATTTTAAAGTTCCAGAGTTTTTAATGAGGCATATTCTAATGTTCAAAAACTCCAATGTTCTAATATTTAATATTTACATTCTTGTCATGAAAGATCAACTTTTTCATTGTCCTCAGCCCCAAATAACAAAAGGACACCTCTAAATCCCGGCCGGCATCAGAAACATTCCCTCTGCTATTTTCAGGATTCTCTGTCTACCTCATGTGTGGAGTCCAGTGATTATCTAGTCTATCTGAGGAAATCCATTTTCCTTGATATATTCAGCTAGGCTTGATATTTCTTTTAGCTGGTATACTGAATGATATGAGGAACCTATTTTGGACCTCAGAAAATTGTTTCTTGTTGAAACGACACAATGCAAATTGGACATCAGCCCTCTTGCTTCCCCTACCAATACAACATGCATGAGGTATGCAAGAATGCCTCAGGCTGGAAATTGCCCAGTTGAATTTCTGAAATAATGCGAAATATTAAAAAAAAATGTTTTAGTCCAGGTTAAACTAATTTTCTATTCATAATGGCAAAATATGCAATGGACTTTGTGATCCTGATTTCTTTGGGATATAGATGTGACATTATTGAAAGTAATGAAGGATGATTGTAAAAAATAAATAAATAAATTATTCACCAATTAAATAATTTTATTATTACTTTATAGTCTATTAAATTGTGTGTCCTGAAATAATGGATATGTTTTGTTTTTGCACAGGTCAATGTTAACTGGCTTGCACCAGCCTAGCTCTGGAGTGATTTATGTTAATGGAATGAATATGAATCGAGATTTGTCAGTCATTAGGGAAGAGCTGGGAGTGTGCCTACAACATGATGTCCTCTTTGAGAACTTAACTGTGCATGAACACCTGGTGTTATATGGTGTAATAAAAGCACCACGGTGGACTAAACAAAAGCTGCTTGAAGAGGTGAACATGTAAGTCTGATTATGTTGGCATACTACATCAATAAAAAAATACAGATCTTTGGACAGGAGTTTCTGTTGAGTGCCATTTGTTTAAGTGCCCAACAATTTCAAGCCATTAGTGAAAATCGATTTCCAGAATCTTTTGTACACATTTTGTACTCATTTATAAAATATCCCACAAACCCAGGCTGAATTGATCAGCTTATTGATTTTCTAAATGTTGCTTGTGGGTGACCATAATTATGTAAGTTAAAACAAATAATTTTGTGGTTATGAAGCTGAATATACAGCAAGGCTATTCGAAATATGATTATTAGAACATTAACTTGAAAATGTCCGCTTACCCCACAGCATGTCAAATATCTGTCCATCAAAAACCATCAAGTATTCCCATCAAGCTAAAACAATTTGAATTGTGAGACTTTCTATTTACCTGATAAACTGAACACACAATCTTCTCACAAGCCTTGGTGCTATCACTTACTGATAGGTTAACAGTGAGTTTACATGTAGGTTGAACAGACCAGTCAACTTGAAATGGAGTTACTCCCTCACCTACATCCTACAATTCCTCCCTCATCTACATCCAGGAACCACAGCAGCCCTTCCAGTGAGACATAGACTTCATATTTAAGAGAGAGTTAGAGGAATTAAGAGAGAGTTAGATAGAGCTCTAGGGGCTAGTGGAGTCAAGGGATATGGGGAGAAGGCAGGCACGGGTTATTGATATGCGACGATCAGCCATGATCACAATGAATGGCAGTGCTGGCTCGAAGGGCTGAATGGCCACCTCCTGCACCTATTTTCTATGTTTCTATGTTTCTATATGTACTTTCTCTAACCTCATTCACTGCATTTGGTGCCGCCTTTAAATCAGTAAGTTCAAGTGAAGACTAGGTGACCTTTTCGCTGAAACTTTAGGTCAGTCCATCAAAGCCTGCTGGATCACCCGGCTGCTAAGCATTTTAACTCCCCTTCCCATTCCCATACTGACCTTTCTGTCCTCCTCCATTGCCAGAGTGAGGCCACATGCAACGCCTCATATTCCAATTGGGTCGTTTACAACCCAACAGTATAAACATTGCATTCTTCAATTTTAGGTAACACTCCCCCTTTTTACCCCTGTCTCTTTCCTGAACCCCACTCCAGTGGGTGTCCCTCACTATCTTTCCCTCCATTCGTCCTCTTCCATACCTATCCTTCCATCTGGCTTTACATTTCACTGAACTTTCATTCCTCCTCTCCTTATATGACAATTCCTCCTCTCATATGACTTCCCTTTGTCTCTTTGATGTTCTTTTGTCACCCTTTTATTTCCTATATCTCTAGCCTTTGTACAACCATTTTCCATTCAACACCCCCCCCCCCCCCCCCCCCCCCCCCCCCCCCCCCCCCAACCTGTATCCATCTATATCTATCACCTCAGTTAGTATAGAAGTTGGGAGATCATGTGTCTGTTGTATAAGATGTTAAAGTGTATTGTGTTCAGTTCTGGGGACCATGTTACAGGAAAGATGTAGTCACGCTGGAAAGGGTACAGAGAATACAGAGAAGATTTACAAATATGTTGCCAGGACTAGAGGGTCTGAGCTATAGGGAGAGGTTGAGTAGGCTGGGACTCTATTCCTTGGAGCACAGGAGGATGAGGGATGATCTTATAGAAGTATATAAAATCATGAGATGAATCATGCACAGTCTCTTGCCAGAGTAGGTGAATCGAGTACCAGAGGACATTGGTTTAAGATTTCATCGGAATCTGAGGGGTAACTTTTTCACACCAACGGTGGTGGGTGTATGGAATGAGCTGCCAGAGGAGGTAGTTGAGGCAGGAAGTATCCCAACGTTTAAGAAACAGTGAGGCAGGCACATGGATAGGCCAGTTTTGGAGGGATAGAGACCAAATGCGGGCAGGTATGACTAGTGTAGCTGGACATGTTGGTCGGTGTGGGCAAGTTGGGCCCAAGGGCCTGTTTCCATACTGTATGACTATATGATGTATTGCTAGGTTTTGTCCAGCCCCCATCTCTTTTCCAGCTTTCTCCCCCATACTGCAATCAATTTAAGATGGCTCCTGACCCGAAATGTTGCCTATCCATGTCCTCCAGAGATGCTGCCTGACCTGCCTTGTTACTCCAGTAATTTGTGTTCTGTGCAAGATTCCAGCGTCTGCAGTTTCTTGTGTCTCCAAAAGAAAAATATTGAACATTTAAAGAATTTCACCTCCTCTTTAGTCGTTACTTTATTTAAACTCATTTTTTTCAGTTTGAATTTGAACCTAAATTATAGAATTCTAATGAATGTGTGAAACTGTCAATATTACACAAACTCCTTATTTGGTATTTTTATATTGTATAATTCTAAGTGCTCTGTTCTACATTTGTATCATTCTATACTTTGTATGAAGATTTATTGCAGTGACTAAGCTATGTAAAACCTATGTTTCTTTTAGCGTACTTGACAATGCAGGAATTCGTCAATATCAAAACAAATGTGTGAATACTTTGTCTGGAGGAACAAAGAGAAAGCTCTCTTTAGCTATCGCATTTATTGGAGGCTCCACTACTGTAATTTTGGATGAACCCACCAGTGGCATTGATCCTTGCTCGCGACGTAATATCTGGGATATAATATTGAAATACAGAGAAGGTAAGAATGAGTGAAGATTATTCTGACAAAAATCTACAGTGTGTGGAATTTCTCAAACTATCTGTTTGGAACTTAATTTTAACCTCATGACTCTGTTTCAAGTTCTGGAATGCAATGAAAGGGAAAATCCTATTAAATTGAGGGAATTAAAATCCTTCTTTGATCTGTATTTAGCAATTATTTTCATTACCAATATACAATGTACTAACTTCGCTACTTTCTGTGGTGATTTGTTTCCCCAATACTTGGCTATTGGAAGCCACCATTTTTATTTTAGTTTTCTTCAAAAACCTAGGACAGATAGTTTCTGGTTAAATAACAGTTGGTTCAACAATCCTGCATGGGAATGAGCGTTCCCCTTTGATCATCTTTCCCATGAAGTAACAAATACGGCCAATATTAATTGAGAGGCTGATCACATAATGGTCATTTAATTATTAATAACATCAGAGTAGGCAGACAATACTTTGTATTTTGATAACCTTAATATTTAATAAACTTAACACAATAAAATAAGACCAGTGAGATTTCTCACTCCTAATCATTGCCCGAGATACGAGTAGCCATAGTCATACATCCTGGAAATGGGCTCTTCGGCCCAAATGGTCTCTGCAGACCAAGGTCCCAAATAAAGCAAAATTAATACAAACAACCCAACTCCTGGCATTTTATGTTGATACATTAAAAAAATGTTTTACTTCGGACAGGCCTCAGTCTTTTGCTCTACTCTTACACTCTTTAGGCCAGCATTAGAGTGCAGTGCTCAGCTTGCAGATGTGGGAATACGGCCACAAATACATGGAGAGAGCATATCCTGATTATAACTTCTCATTCTATCTACACTCATCTTCCTTCTACATGTGGTTCACCCCTTCTTCCAGCCACATTAGGTTCTATTGGATTACCTATGTGTGTCAGTAACTTGTAAACCAATCAGCTTGAAAACTTTATGAAAACCTAACCTGTCCCAGAAAAAGAAGAGAAAATTAAGAATAAAATCAATGCTAACATGGCATAAAATATTGAATATATTTTTCATTAAACCTTTAAAAATACTTTCATATGCAGAAAATATCCTGCAGCTCTAAATGCCAGATAAATATGGCAGGATTTATATTTACCGAATTGATGGCTGAATAATAAACTGGAAAATATAGTGTTTGTTATATCTGTATTAGTTACATATCTCTGGACCACTGGATTGATCCATTGTGAAAAAGGGAAGAGATTTGCCTGAAATGTCTTTTATTTCCATATTTCATCATGTGCCTTGAACTGGGTCAGGCATTATTAACATAAAAATTATACATTTATGAGATTCGGGAACCATATTACTAATGGAAACACAAGAGTGCGATACAACAATTCTTTTCATTACCAATCAAGTACAAACCTCGCTACTTTCTGTGGTGATTTGTTTGCATTTATTTTTTCCCTGCTAGGTCGAACAATCATTTTCACCACTCATCATTTGGACGAAGCTGACGTCCTGAGTGATCGAATTGTTATTCTCGAAAATGGCCAGTTGAAGTGCTGTGGTTCTCCTTCCTATCTGAAGGAAGTACATGGTCATGGTTACAGCCTCGTTATGTCAAAAAAGGTAAATGATTCTGAGCTTGAAACTTATTTGTATTAAGCCAAACGTTTTTGATGCTACTAATGCTAATTTCCCATGGGATCAAGAATTTAGTCGGGGAGCAGAAGAAACAGAAAACCAAGGCTATTTAAACAGCTAGCTTCTTTATCATAGCTTAGGTCTGACCACCACCCAAATCTGGTCAGAATGACATGAAGTATAATGTCATTGAGTTTTAGTTTAATTTAGATGAATTTAAATATACAGTATGGAAACAGGCCCTTTGGCACATCAAGTCCACATTGATCACCCATTCACACTTGTTCTGTGTTATCCTACATTTGCGTTCATTACCTGCACACTAGGGACAATTTACAGAGGCCAATGAACCTATAAACCCACACATCTTTGGGATGTGGGAGGAAACCAGATTACCCAGAGGAAACCCATGTGGTTACAGGGAGAACATGCAACACCTGAGTTCAGGATTGAACCCGGATCTTTGGTGCTGTGAGGCAGCAACTCTGACAAGTCCAACGACTTGTACAGCTGCTTCATGATGTTCCACTCTTTGTACTCAATATCTTTTCCAGGGAAGGCATAGTTGTGCCTTCACCACGACACTTCTCCACAACTACTGCTTAACTCTTTTCAACAAGCCAATTTTGAATACAATTGGCTAGCTTACCTTGAATTCCATGTGTTATAACCTCCCAGATCAGACACCACGCAGGACTTGGTCAAGGCTCATGCTAAGGTCGACTATGTCTGCTGCAATATTGACAATGTCTGCTGCAATGCCCGTAAAAAGCCCTATCAGGATCAAGGATGCAAAATTCCACAACATCTAATGATGAGGCCCCAGGGAAATGATCCTAGTCAGCATATCAGAAAAGTTAAATAATTAATACCATTACAAAATTAGATTTATTCCTGTCTTGGAGCCTTTACCCAAAACATGATCCCCTTAACATAGACAATAGTCAATAGTTGCATGAGTAGGCCATTTGGCCCCGTGAGCCAGCACCGCCATTCAATGTGATCATGGCTGATCATCCACAATCAGTACCCCGTTCCTGCCTTCTCTCCATATCTCTTGACTCCGCTATCCCGAAGAGCTCTAACTCTCTCTTGAAAGGCTCTCTTGAAAGCATTTAGAGAACCAGCCTCCACCGCCCTCTGAGGCAGAGAATTCCATACACTCACAACTCTCTATGTGAAAAAGTTTTTCCTCATCTGCATTCTAAATGGCTTACCACTTATTCTTAAACTATGGACCCTGGTTCTGCACTCCCCCAACATTGGGAACATGTTTCCTGCCTCTAGCATGTCCAAACCCTGAATAATCTTATATGTTTCAATAAGATCCTCTCTCATCCTTCTAAATTCCAGAGTATACAAGCCCAGCCGCTCCAATCTATCAACATATGACAGTCCCGCCATCCTAGGAATTAACCTTGTGAACCTACGCTGCACTCCCTCAATAGCAAGAATGTCCTTTCTCAAGTTTGGAGACCAAAACTGCACACAATACTCCAGGTGTGGTCTCACTAGGGCCTTGTACAACTGCAGAAGGACCTCTTTGCTCCTATACTCAATTCCTCTTGTTATGAAGGCCAACATGCCATTCACTTTCTTCGCTGCCTGCTGTACCTGCGTGCTTACTTTCAGTGACTGATGAACAAGGATTGTTAAAATAATCTTGGCCTGATAACCTGGCCATTCCCTTTTCATTCTCCCACTTTCCGGGAAAAGATACAGGAGATTGAAAGTGTGGATATTTGGATTTAGGAACAGCTTTTTTTCCCTCTGTTATTAGACTCCTGAACCAATCATCTTTTTCATATCCCATTTCCAAAGGTGCTGCCACATACTACTACTCTTAACTACTTTATTTGTTCATTCCATTATTGCACTTCAGTATTGTCTGCACTAATTCAGATGCTCGACAATCTTTTCACCGTTCTGCTTTTTTGTGCTCACTGTTGTGTTTATTGTATTTATTATTACCACGTATACACTTTATTTTGTGAGCTTCACGTCAAATAAGGCATTTCATTGCACCTGGTGTATATGGCAATAAACTAATCTGCATCTGAATCTTCAGTTGCATTATAGCTTGACACACTAAATAACTGAGAAAAACATAATGAGGACTGTTCATAGCCCTCATTAAGCAGATAGATGATTTAATATTCCTTTTAACTACTGCAATTCGTTAAATGGGGAACCTATTATGTTATGGTAAATTATATTGTGATCAAATGAACTTTTATATTGAGTAGTTAATCACGACAGTAAATATGTCTAGCATGCACACTTTAACTTCACTGAAAATTTGTAATGCAAATTTTCACTGTAAATGGTTAACTAAATATATTTGATGACATTTATTGATAGTTAACACTTCTGTTAATACGTACAATGCATTTACTTGATAAGAAGTAACATAAAGGAGTAGTTTACAGCAATAAGGAATACAGCATATATATGCACACTCATTTCCAATACAGAATATTCTGTGGAATGTAGGCTGAAGGTGCTATACATATGATTTTCTAGTGTGTGTTGGACTATTGTGTTTTCAATATTTTTTTTAACAATCTGACAGTAAGAGTGTAGTATAAAACAAACATGCTACATTTAATGAAGAATTTTACACATGATTATTGAAATTAATATGAACATATTGTCTTGAACAAAAGGTCGGTTGAGGGCGCTGCGAGTCGGCCGCCCTGCCAGCAGCATGTTCGTTATTTCAGCTTTTTTGGCTTGTCTAAGTGTTTGTTTTGGGTGTCTCTCAGTATGTCTTGTGTGGGCGGTGCTGGGGGAGGGAAGGGGGAAACCATTCTTCAGTCACCCTCGACGGAGAGGCAACTTTTTCCATGTTGCTTCTCCGCCTCCTCTCTCTCGGCCTAAAAGCTTGGATTGGCGCAGCCTTTCCCTGAGTCGGGCCCAGAGCTTTAGCAGCGGGTGCAAAGTGGACTTTCCCATCGCCGAGCAGGGCGAACCCTTGCCGGGGGTCGCCAGAAAGGAGTGCTCCGATCGCTGGCCTGGTGACTTTGGCATCATGGGGGCTGTGGTCTGCGGAGCTTCTAGCCGTGGGTGTGGTGTGGACTTACCAGCCGGAGTCTGCGAACCCTTGCTGGGGATCGCCGGAGAAGAGCTCCGAGCGCCGGCTGCGGCCGACAACATCCTGAAGCTGCGGTCTCCGGTAGGAAAGTGGCCGATTTGGGCACTCCAAGCCGCGGAGTGTGTTCGACCGTCCCGACGTCGGAGTTTCGATCGTCCCGACGAGAGGGCCTGTACATCTGGCCGTCCGTGGCGACGACTACGGAGGATTTATGACCCCGACGACGGTTGAACTAAGGGAGGAGGACTGATTGTTGCCTTCCACCACAGTGAAGAATGCTGTGGTGGATGTTTGTGTTAAATTCAATTGTGTATTGTGTGCTCTTTTTTCAACTGTATCGCTGCATGGCACATTTATTTCACTGCACCTTAGTTGATGCACGTGATGAATACATTTGACTTTGACTTTAAAATACAATGTTTGAATTAGTAAAAAAAGACACAAAGTCTTGGAATCTGAAGAAAGGTCCCGGCCTGAAACCATCACCTATTCATATTCTCCAGAGCCCCAATGAGTTACTCCAGCACTTTGTGTTTTATTTTGTAAATAAGCATATATAGTTCCACGTTTCTACACTTGAAAATAGTAACTTCTGTTGCTCTTATTTCATTAGCCTTCTGCAGCAAGATCTCATGAGTCATGTGATGTTGGCCTTGTTACCTCTCTGGTAAAGGAACATATTCCGCAGGCCTTTCTCAAAGAAAATGCCTTTGGAAATTTGACATATGTCATCCCCCCAGCGGAAGATAAAACTGCTTATGAGAACTTGTTGCATGCTCTGGATGAAAACATGGAAAACCTACATTTGAGCAGCTACAGCATCTCTGATACTACACTGGAAGAGGTAACGTTTTTATATGTCATATTAGTATTGAAGATAGAGGTGAAAGCCATTGAGCCAAAATTAGATGAGTCAACACAAATTCACCTTAAAAAATGTAAACATTTAAATTATGTCATTGCATTTCAATAACTTTGAGAACAAGTTAATAGTTTTAGTTTTAGAGGCCTTTGACAAGGTTCCCCATGGTTATGAAGGTTCAATCTTTGGGTGTTAATGGCGGAGTAGCAATATGGATTCAACAGTGGCTGAATGGGAGATGTCAGAGAGTAATGGTGGATGGCTGTTTGTCAGGTTGGAAGCCGGTGACCAGTGGGGTGCCTCAGGGATCTGTGTTGGGTCCACTGTTGTTTGTCATGTACATCAATGATCTGGATGATGGGGTGGAAAATTGGATAAGTAAGTATGCAGATGACACTAAGATAGGTGGTGTTGTGGATAATGAAGTAGATTTTCAAAGTCTACAGAGAGATTTGGGCCATATGGAAAAGTGGGCTGAAAGATGGCAGATGGAGGTTAATGCTGTTAAGTGTGAAGTGCTACATCTTGGCAGGACAAATCAAAATAGGACGTACATGGTAAATGGTAGGGAATTGAGGAATGCTGTGGAACATAAGGATCTAGGAATAACTGTGCATAGTTCCCTGAAGGTGAAATCGCATGTAGATGGGGTGGTAAAGAAAGCCTTTGGTGTGCTGGCCTTTATGAATCAGAGCATTGAATATAGGAGTAGGGAAGTAATGTTAAAATTGTACAAGGCATTGGTAAGACCAATTCTGGAGTATGGTGTACAATTTTGGTCGCCTAATTATAGGAAGGATGTCAACAAAATAGAGAGAGTACAGAGGAGATTTACTAGAATGTTGCCTGGGTTCCAGCAACTATGTTACAGAGAAAGGTTGAACAAGTTAGGTCTTTATTCTTTGGAGCGCAGAAGGTTAAGGGGGGGACTTGATTGAGGTCTTTAAAATGATGAAAGGGATTGGACAGAGTTGACGTGGATAAGCTTTTCCGATTGAGGGTAGGGAAGATTCAAACAAGAGGGCATGACATGCGAATTAAGGGACGGAAGTTTAGGGGTAACGTGAGGGGGAATTTTACTCAGAGGGTGGTGGCTGTGTGGAATGAGCTTCCAGCAGAAGTGGTGGAGGCAGGATCGATTTTAACATTTAAAAGTAAAGTGGATAGATATATGGACGGTAAGGGAATGGAGGGGTATGGTCTCAGTGCAGGTAGATGGGACTAGGAGAGAACAAATGATCGGCACGGACTGGAAGGGCCGAGAGGGCCTGTTTCCGTGCTGTAATTGTTACATGGTTATACAGCCCAGAAACCGGTCCTGTAATATGATGATAAATTTCTATAGTGCAAATTATTAGAAAATTGAAGAAGTGGAACTTGATGAATATGAAATCCTACAGATAACATGAAAAAATTGAGAGTGTGCTTGATGGTTTTGAAATAACTCAGAATAAAGCAGTGTTAATTGCATTTTTTAAGGAGTTTTGAGGGTTTCATTACACCTACAGGTTTGGCAAACTCCAGTCGAGTTCCAACATGGTGTGGAATTAGGGGACAGTTTTGAACTTTAAACTTGGATACAGCATTAAGATTAGTGGGTGGCACAGTGGCACGATGGTCGAGTTACTGACTTACATCCAGGTTCGATCCCGACTACGAGTGCTGTCCGTATGGAGTTTGTACGTTCTCCCTGTGACTACATGGGTATTCTCCAAGATCTTTGGTTTCCTCCCACACTCCAATGACTTACAGGTTTGTAGGTTAATCGGCTTGGCATAAGTGTAAAATACTGTCCCTAGTGTGTAGAATAATGAAAATATGCAAGTGATCACTGGTCAGTGTGGACTTGGTAGGCCGAAGGACCTGTTTCCAAGCTGTACCTTTAAACTAAACTAAATTAGTAGTTATATGAGTGCACCAGTCAATGTGTGGAATGGGTTTCCTAATGGTTTGGATGTTAGAACGTATTGGATAAGCTTCCTCATTCTTGTCATATGATGGCATTATCTGGCATTATGAAATTAAATATCTCCAACTGCACCAAACCCCTTTTTTGTTTGAAGGTCATGGAATAATCTAACTTTAGCACTAATTGTGTTCCATACTAATCTTTTGTAGATGTAATGTAATCTTTAATTAAGTCATTTTAAATTAGTCTAGTTAAATTTCTAATGATCTATGTGTTTTCTGTTTACTTTTTCGTTAGGTTTTCATGAACTTGCTACAGAATGAAACAAATTCAGTGCAGGACCATGGCCAGGATAGAGAGTCTCTAAAGTCTGAGAGCATGGAATCTACTGGGCGCGACAGTGAGTAATTTAGCTGATGTGTGTAAAATTATCAGCATTCAGAGCATTTAAATCACTCTATTTATAGCGTCAGCTATAAAAATATGAGATTTGAAGAAGTTAAGTTTGATATTTCTGCTACCCCATTGCGGACATTAGATTTTGTCTCTGGAACCGTTGTGTTGTAATGCTGGGAACTATATTCTGCACTGTATCATTTCCTGATCCAAGTTGGCGCCCAACCCAGGTGACTATTTGTGTGTTAATCACAGAGGTGGATCAGCAATCACGCATTACAATTGCTCCATTAAAAAAAAAATCTATCTATACACTATGGATGGCTCGATTGTAACCATGTATTGTCTTTCCGCTGACTGGTTAGCACGCAACAAAAGCTTTTCGCTGTACCTCGGTACATGTGAAAATAAACTAAAGTCAAACTCACTCTTCCTATTGTATTTGAGTTTGGTTCGATTGTATTCATGTAGAGTATTATCTGAGTTGATTGCACAGCATGCAAAACAAAGCTTTTCCCTGTACCTTGTTGTTAAAGAAGGAACTGCAGATGCTGGAGAATCGAGGGTACACAAAAGGCTGGAGAAACTCAGCGGGTGCAGCAGTATCTAAGGAGCGAAGGAGATAGGCGACGTTTCGGGTCGAGACCCTTCTTCAGACTGGTCAGGGATCAGGGAAACGAGAGATATAGACGGTGATGTGGAGAGATAAAGAACAATGAATGAAAAATATGCAAAAAAGTATCGATGATAAAGGGAACAAGCCATTGTAAGCTGTTTGTGGTGTGAAAATGAGAAGCTAGTGCGACTAGGGTGGGGGAGGGAGATGGAGAGAGAGAGGGAATGCCAGGGCCCGAGGGCTGAGGGAGAGGTGGGAAGGGGCGGAGACAGCAAGGGTTAACAGAATTGAGAAAATTCAATGTTCAAGCCCAGAGGATGCAGACTCCCCAAGCGGAATATGAGGTGCTGTTCCTCCAACTTGCGGTGTTGCTCACTCTGGCCGTGGAGGAGGACCAGGACCGAGAGGTCGGATACGCAATGGGAGCGGGAGTTGAAGTGCTGAGCCACCGGGAGGACGGCTTGGTTATTGCGGACCGAGCGGAGGTGTTCGGCGGAACGATCGCCAAGCCTCCGCTTGGTCTCACCGATATAGTGAGCAACACCACAAGTTGGAGGAACTGCACCTCATATTCCGCTTGGGGAGTCTGCATCCTCTGGGCTTGAACATTGAATTTTCTCAATTCTGTTAACCCTTGCTGTCTCCGCCCCTTCCCACCTCTCCCTTAGCCCTCGGGCCCTGGCATTCCCTCTCTCTCCATCTCCCTCCCCCACCCTAGTCGCACTAGCTTCTCATTTTCACACCACAAACAGCTTACAATGGCTTGTTCCCTTTATCATCGATACTTTTTTGCATATCTTCCATTCATTGTTCTTTACCTCTCCACATCACCGTCTATATCTCTCGTTTCCCTGATCCCTGACCAGTCTGAAGAAGGGTCTCGACCCAAAATGTCGCCTATCTCCTTCGCTCCTTAGATGCTGCTGCACCCGCTGAGTTTCTCCAGCCTTTTGTGTACCCTTTTCCCTGTACCTTGTTGCACATAATAATAATAAACCTAAAGCTAAACCTAAACCCACAGTAGCATACTGTTGTGAGAAGATAATGCAGTTAATTCAGTAAGTTGATACTTAGAATAGACTTGACATAACTAGAATGTGATTGCTTACATAATCTAGGTGATAGGTGGAGTGAACTTTCCCAATGAAAATGGTGCAAGATATTTTAAAATCAAGTCTCATCAGCATTCTATTAGAAAACTACTTTCTGATGACCGCTCCCGATTCTGCAAAATTGTTTTAATCTTTACTTATCGAGACCCTTATTCAGGGTCTCGATCCGAAACGTCGCCCATTCCTTTTCTCTAGAGATGCTGCCTGTCCCGCGGAGTTACTCCAGCTTTTTGTGTCTATCTTCAGTTTAAACCAACATCTGCAGTTCCATCTTACACATTAAATCTTTACTTTACTGTAGCGCTTTTCTGGTGGTGCATGCTACAGCCTTTTTAATCTACCAGGTAAAGAATGGTTTCTTGATCTTTCCATATTTCTTTGTGTACGCCCATCGCCCTCCTTATCTTACACCTTGAAATGGAAATCTTATTTATGCTATCTGATCCCCTCTTAAATCCTTTCTATCCTTTCTTTCTTTAATTTCCATTCCTGATCTACCTTCCGAGAGTTATAGAGGTATACATTAACAGACCTTTTGTCTCAACTTACCCTTGCCAACCAAGGTGTCTTCCTGAGCTAGTGCCATTTGCCTGCATTTGACCCATATCCTTCAAAATCTTTTCTATTTATGAAACTGTCCAAATGTGTTTAAAATATTGTAATTTTACCCACCTCTACCACATGCTCTGGCAGCTTGTTTCATATACCATATTCCATATTCCATATGTGGAAAACGTATTTCTCAGGTCCTCTTTAAATCTTTCCTCTCTCACCTTAAACTTATGGCCTCAAGTTATAGTCTGTCCTACCCTTGTGTAAACACTGTGACTGTCTAACTGATCTATTGTATGCCCCTCATAATTGTATAAAGCTTCCCTCAACTTCCTTTGTTTCACGGAAATCAGTCCTAACCTATACAGAATCTCCTTGTGCTGATTCACCAACATCTTATACAGCTGCAACATGATGTCCCTACTCTTGTACCCAATGCCCCTACCCCCAACACCCCCCCCCCCCCATCTGATGAAGGCAAGCATCTTCACCACCTGTGTCACTACTTTCAGTACTTCTATGTACTTCTACACTATGGCCTCATTTACTGATCTGGTATTACTTCCCAAATTGCATCATATTACACCTTTTGAATTCAATCCCATCTGTTATTTCTTTCATTTAGATACTGTTTTGACCTTAAATTGCCTTCTTCACTGTCCACCATACCAACAATCTTGCTATCATCTGCAAACTTACTAATCATGCATCCAAATCATTAGTATATTTGACAACAGCGGAGGACCCAGCGCCAATCCCTGTGGTACACCACTAATTACAGGCTTCCAACCAAAAAAGCAACCCATTACTACCCTTTGACTCCTTCCACCAAGCCAAATTTGTACCCATCGGACTAGATCACTCTAGATCTCTCCATCTGGACTTGTTGCCAAGTGGACGTTGGCAAAAGCTCAAGTTCATATAGACAACCTCTACTGCCCTTTACTTGCAATCATCTTGGTCACCTCTTCATAAAAATCAATTTAAGGCAAGATTTCCCATGATTTGCGAGAATATTGCAAGGATTTTAGAGCCTGGACTTTTGGGAGAGGTTAGGCAAGCTAAGACTATTCCTTAGAATGTAGGAGACAGAGGGGTGATCTTATGGAGGTGTATACAACCATGAAGGGAATTGATACATGAGATTTATTTTTGGAAAGTGGTAGTTTGTTCCAGGGCCAGAATAATATTAATTAGCCACTGAGGATCAACGGCTGCTCATCCATGGAATTTGTGGGAGCACTGTGTATGTGGGATGTAATTGTGTCAAACTTGCTTTCAGGCGATTCCAAAAACTGAGATCATTTCGTAGAGAAAAAAAAACTATATGAAGCAAGTTATTTGTTAGACTGTTGCTGGTTGCTTTTGGGAAGTCTAATCTCCCTTTTTACTGATTTTTGCAATCCACTGCATAAATAAAAATAACTATATTTTATTCAAAATGTCGTCTGTCATCTGCAGTTAAGTTGCAACTTTTGGAGCAATTTTGCATCCTAAAAATTAGATTAGACATTATTTAACATAAATGTTGATATTAAATACAATTTTGTCTTATACAAAGGTGTGGCATTTGTTGAAGATCCACGGGTGACTGGCATAAGACTGATTTTTAACCAGATGGCAGCTCTGATGATTAAACGTTTTCATCACACACGGAGGGATTGGAAAGGAGCCATTGCCAACCTGCTGCTTCCTGTTCTCTTTGTCATTTTAGCAATGGCTCTATTCAGTGTGAAGCCTTTATCTTCTGAATACCCTTCACTTCGAATCTCACCGGATATGTATCAGGATTCAGATGTTACCTTCTTCAGGTAAAGTGGCCAGAAAATTAACTTCAAAGATCCCAGGAATGACACAGTGTTAAATCAGCCATTGTTCAGTGAAAATGGGGTCACTTCTGGAAACAATATGTGGAGGAATTTGCTTGCTGTGCACATAATGGTCAGAGTGGTGAGTCTCTGGAACTCTCTGCCACAGAGGGTAGTTGAGGCCAGTTCATTGGCTATATTTAAGAGGGAGTTACAGTGGCTTGCAAAAGTATTCATACCCCTTGAACTTTTCCACATTTTGTCACGATACAACCACAAACGTAAATGTATTTTATTGGGATTTAATGTGATAGACCAACACAAAGTGGCGCATAATTGTGAAGTGGAAGGAAAATGATACATGGTTTTCAAATTTTTTTACAAATAAAAAAATGAAAAGTGTGGCGTGCAAAAGTATTCAGCCCCCTTTACTCTGATACCCCTAAATAAAATCCAGTGCAACCAATTGCATTCAGAAGTCATCTAATTAGTAAATAGAGTCCACTTGTGTGTAATCTAATCTCAGTATAAATACAGCTGTTCTGTGAAGGCCTCAGAGGTTTGTTAGAGAACATTAGTGAACAAACAGCATCATGAAGCCCATGGATCACACCAGACAGGTCAGGGATAAAGTTTTGGAGAAGTTTAAAGCAGGGTTAGGTTATAAAAAAATATCCCAAGCTTTGAACATCTCACGGAGCACTGTTCAATCCATCATCCGCAAATGGAAAGAGTATGGCACAACTGCAAACCTACCAAGACATGGCCGTCCACCTAAACTGACAGGCTGGGCAAGGAGAGCATTGATCAGAGAAGCAGCCAAGAGGCCCATGGTAACTCTGGGGGAGCTGCAGAAATCCACAGCTCAGGTGGGAGAATCTCAGGACAACTATTAGTCGTGCACTCCACAAATCGGGCCTTTATGGAAGAGTGGCAAGAAGAAAGCCATTGTTGAAACAAAGCCATAAGAAGTCCTGTTTGCAGTTTGCCACAAGCCATGTGGGCGACACAGCAAACACGTGGAGGAAGGTGCTCTGGTCTGATGAGACCAAAATTGAAGTTTTTGGCCTAAATGCAAAACGTTATGTGTGGTGGAAAACTAACACTGCACATCGCCCTGAACACAACATCCCCACTGCGAAACATGGTGGTGGCAGCATCATGCTGTGGGGATGCTTTTCTTCAGCTGGGACAGGGTAGCTGGTCAGAGTTGATGGGAAGATGGATGGAGCCAAATACAGGGCAATCTTGAAAGAAAACCTGTTAGAGTCTGCAAAAGACTTGTGACTGGGGCAGAGGTTCACCTTCCAGCAGGACAACGACCCTAAACATACAGCCAGAGCTACATTGGAATGGTTTAGATAAAAGCATATTCATGTGTTAGAATGACCCAGTCAAAGTCCAAACCTAAATCCATTGAGAATCTCTGGCAAGACTTGAAAATTGCTGTTCACAGACGCTCTCCATCCAATCTGACTGAGCTTGGGCTATTTTGCAAAGAAGAATGGGCAAAAATGTCAGTCTCTAAATGTGCAAAGCTGGTAGAGACATACCCCAAAAGACTTGCAGCTGTAATTGCAGCGAAAGGTGGCTCTACAAAGTATTGACTCAGGGGGACTGAATACTTCTGCACGCCACACTTTTCAGTTTTTTATTTGTAATAAAATTTGGAAACCATGTATCATTTTCTTTCCAATTCACAATTATGCGCCACTTTGTGTTGGTCTATCACATAAAATCCCAATAAAATACATTTATGTTTGTGGTTGTAACGTGACAAAATGTGGAAAAGTTCAAGGGGTATGAATACTTTTGCAAGCCACTGTAGATGTGGCCCGTATGGCTAAGGGGATCAGAGGGTATGGAGAGAAGGTAGGTATGGGATACTGAGTTGGATGATCAGCCATGATCACATTAAATGGCGGTGCAGGCTCGAAGGGCCGAATGACCTACTCCTGCACCTAATTTCTATGTTTCTATGTGTATTAATTTCTTATGTTAGCAGTAAAAATACATCAAAACCTGCATGTAGTTCTTGTCGCTCCATTCTAGGAAGGATGTGGAAGTTTTGGAAAGGGCGTGGACGAGGTTTACCAAAATGTTGTCTGGATTAGGGGGTATTGGCTACTGGGAGAGGTTGGACAGATTTGAATTGTGTTCTATAAATGCTGGAGGTTGCAGAGAGACATAAAAATTATGAGAGACATTGATAGGGTAGACTATCAGAACCTTTTACCTAGGATGGAAAAAAAAATATTAGAGGGCATAGCTTTAAGGTGAGACAGGCAAAGTGTAAGGGAGATGTGTGGGGCAACCTTTTTGCACAGAGGTCGTAAGTGACTGGTGGTTGAGTCAGCTAATGTAGCCCCAATTTTTAAGAAAGGAGGGAGAGAGAAAACAGGGAATTATAGACCAGTTTACCTGATATCAGTAGTGGAGAAGATGCTTGAGTCGATTATTAAAGATGTTATAGCAGCGCATTTGGAAAGCATTGACAGGATCGGTCAAAGTCAGCATGGAGGGGAAAACGTGTTTGAAAAATCTTCTGAAAATTTTTGAGAATGTAACAAATAGAATGGATAAGCAAGAGCAAGTGGATGTGGTATATCTGGACTTTCAAAAAGCCATTGATAAGGTCTCACACAAGAGATTAGTGTGCAAAATTAGAGCACATGGTATTGGAGGAAGAGGATTGACATGGATAGAGAACTGGTTGGCAGACAGGAAGCAAAGAGTAGGAATTAACGGGTCCTTTTCAGAAGGGCAGGCATGACTAGTGGGGTGCCACAAGGCTCGGTGCTGGGACCCCAGTTATTTACAATATATATTTGACCATTTAGATGAAGGAATTAAATGTGACATCTCCAAGTTTGCGGATGACACAAAGCTGTGATGAGGATGCTATGAGGCTGCAGAGTGACTTGGATAGTTTGGGTGAGTGGGCAGATGCATGGCAGATGCAGTATAATGTGGATAAATGTGAGGTTATCCACTTTGGTGGCAAGAACAGGAAGGCAGATTATAATCTGAATGGTGTCAGATTAGGAAAAGGGGAGGTGCAACGTAACCTGGGCGCGCTTGTACATCAATAACTGAAAGTAAGCATGCAGGTACAGCAGGCAGTGAAGAAAGCTAATGGCATGTTGGTCTTCATTGCAAGAGGTATTGTGTTTAGGAGCAATGAGGTCCTGTGGCAGTTTATGTTTATAGAAACATATATAATTCTTAAAGGATTGAACAGGCTAGATGGCAGGAAAAATGTTCCCGATGTTGGGGGAGTCCAGAACCAGGGGTCACAGTTCAAGAATAATGGGCAGGCCATTTAGGACTGAGTTCTAATTTAGGACTCGTGCAGATGCGTTTTTATTGTGGCAGTGAAATTCGCACAGTGAGTATTTTCCAATCCATGGTAAGAATTTGAAGGGTTTGTATCTTGCTGGAAGTAGTCATGCTGTCAAAACCAGAGTTTCATTTTTGAAGTTCTGAAACGGGGTGACTGAACTGAAAAGTTGCCTAGTTTGTCTTTCCACATATGCTCTCTGACTGGCTAAATTCTTCCAGCATTTCTGACTTTGCTTCAGATTTGAATGGCAGATTTGAATGGCAGATTTGAATAGAGCCACACAGCTGCAGTTCTGACAGCTGTGCCTCTGTGATGCCATTTTGAGATTAAAGGTCACAACGGTCAGCTTGCTTCATTAGACTGGCTCTTAAATAAGATCAAAGCTACAAAGGCAGCAATAGAGAAATGTTACAATGACCTAAAATGGAATGTTAGCATCTGGCTCCTCTGCCTGGTGGGGTTTGTGCCAGCAAATGCTGTATATAAGCCTTAATCATATTAGAAGAAGAATTCTGTCTCCTAAATTTTGATTGCGTCTTTTGAGGATGTGCAAAGATGATCGATGAAGGTAGAATGGTGGATGTTGTCTACATGGATTTTAGTAAGGCATTTGATAAATTCCCCACATGGTAGACTGATCCAGAAGATTAAGATACACGGGGTTAGTGACTGGTCGTATGGATTCAAAACTGGCTTTCTGATAGAGGACAGAGGGTTGTGATGGAAAGGAAATACTGAGGGTGACTAGTGGTGTTCTACTGAGATCTGTGCTGGGACCTATGGTGTTTGTGATATATATATATAAATGACAGACATAAATGTGGATGGTTGGTTAGTTAAATTTGCAGATTATACCAAGATTGCTAGGGCTGTGGATTGTAAGGAAAGTTGTCAAAGTATACAGTGGATATACTGTATAAGCTACAGAAATGGCAGATGGAGTTTAATCCAAGCAAGTGTGAGGTGTTGCACTTTGGGAGGACAAATGTAAGGGGGAAATATACAATTAATGACATTACCCTCAACAGCATTGATGCACTGAGGGATCATGGGGTCCAAGCCGATAAATGTCCTGAAAGTAGCAACACAAATAGATAGTGGAAAATAAGGTATGTGGTAAGCTTGCCTTCATTGGTTGAGGCAATGAGTATAAGAATCAGGAAATTGTGATGCAGATTTATAGGAATTTGATTAGACTGCATTTGGAGCTTTGCATGCAGTTTTGGTTGTCCCATTGCAGGGAGAATGTGGAGGCTGATTCTGATATTATTATTCTGTATAGTTCTGACAAGATGGACAATCAAAACCTGACTGCAAAGTTGCTGAAGTCTTTGAACATAAATCAACCCTGCACCGGCCAAGCCTCTAATTGGTAAGTACAACACTGAGTCTCACTTTGTTAATTAAGTTGTTTTCATTTTCTCTCAATGATTGAGACATCAGGAAGAGAAACTACCTGATGTAGTTCATGACTTATTTAAGTCATGAACATGCAGAATGAATAATCTTAAACCCCCAAAATGGTTTGCGGTTTGTGTCAAATAAGAAGTTCAAAAAAATCTTAGACCTGAAACCTCTCAGATCTGATTTAATTTCAGTTCAGTTTATTAGTGTTTAGTTTAGTTAAGTTTACTGTTGTCACATGTACTGTGGTACAGTGAAAAGCTGTTGTTTGTGTGCTATTCAGTCAAGGAAAGGGCTATACATGAATTCAATTAAGTCATCCACACAGATAAAGGATAAAGGGTACAAGATTCAACAAAGATCCAACATTAAAGTGAGATAAAGCACAATTAAACATAGTTCAAATGTCTCCAATGAGGTAGATTTGGTCAGGACGACACTCTAGCTGATGTGAGGACCATTCAGTTGCCTGATAACAGCTGGGAAAAAAAACTGTTCCTGAAATTGAGGCTGGAATGGAGGGATTGAGCATCTAACTGGGTTGTGGCAGGTGGTCAACCATTTAAATATTTGAATGAGTGTGGTTGCACCTGATTTTATTCCTTTCCTAGATTTAGCACTGGCCAAGCAGGAATCAGACAGTTAAATATGGGTCATGACTGATACATGGGTACTTTCTGGTGGCCAATATTTCCCTGCTGCCTCCCTTCTCCCTGCCGTCAGTACTTGTCCTGAAGCTCAGGGTTTGAACCTTCGTCCCTCTAACATGCTGAGGCCACATCAGTCGCTTTGAGCTCTGACTGTCTGATTGGCCTAGGTAACTGACCCAGCAATACCCTCTGGCTTTGGTCAAGACCATGATCTTCAGATCACCATCACTTGCCTCATTGTTGCCGGTTCCTCTCCACCTATCCTGGCCTCTACCTTTCCAAAATACATCTTTCCTCTGCCAACCAATTGCTTTGGTTGACCTTCAGTTGCCAGCCCTCACTTCCCACTGAATCCCGGGCCTAGCATTATTCTCTCTACAACTCCTGAGCTTTGTGTGTAAGAGCCACTAAGTTCAAGCTCACCAAAAGCAACTGTATTCCTTTTGAAATCAAAACTAAGTGAACATTTCAGTTAAATGATCCTTCATCAGATCTGATGAATCTGACCTGCTGTTTGACATAGAAAAGAAAAATGCAAGGAGATCACCAAGCTCACTTCTGTATTTTTTATTACTTTTTTCTTGAGCGGGATAATTGCTGTTACGGTTTTTGTCATAGGAATAATGTTCCATGCTGGTGGAAAGGACCTTCAAACCCACAATATTCTGTGGAAAAGTGTAATTGTGATCAAAGTTATCAGGTAATAAGCTATTTAATTGTCATTATTATCTGATACACTAAGTGAATATATAGTCATGCTATTGTCATGCCATTTAGTACAAAAATATATTATGTATAGTTCTACCAATACCTCAGTGAACAATGTTACTTCTTACATGGTTAAGTTAGAGAAATGTTATTAGTGGTTAAGAATGAAAATTACATCATTTTTGGAAGTGACATACATAATAAAAATAATGAAAAGAAAAATAAATAAAACAAACTGAAAATTAAATAAATGGTAGAATTTGAAAAGGATTAATGGCAGTTTTATGCACAAGCTGTATAGGATTAATAATATCAAAGAACATTTGAATAAGCAGCTGAAAAACAATACGTGTTAAAGCAATATCCATTCATAACTCAAATAAACGGAACACAATATATATTAGGTAGACACAAAATGCTGTAGTAACAGCGGGACAAGCAGCATCTCTGGACAGGAGGAATAGCTGGTTTAAATCAAAGGTAGACACAAATCCTTCTCTCCAGAGATGTTGCCTGTCCCGCTGAACATTCCTTCTCTCCAGAGATGCTGCCTGTCCTGCTGTTACTCCAGCATTTTCTGTCCACCTTTGATTTAAACCAGCATCTGCAGTTCTTTCCTACACAATATATATTAGCATAGGTCTTATTTCCTGGTGCAATATATGTTTAACTTGGTAGTTTAAGAATGGGGTGTTCAATAATAACATATGGTTTTAATGTGACTCAATAGAACCATCTCTGATATAATTGTTCTAATACAAATGAATTTAAATTCTAGCTGATTTCTTATAGCTTTAAACAGTTTTTCAAAAAATGATGTATCTCTGTTTACTCCAGTTTCGTTAACGACATAATTTCTCCACGTTTAACACCAAGACAGATCATGTCTACTGAAGATAGGCCACATATAAGGCCATCATCCCTAAACTAAGCCCGAGTTTAAGATTGCATGCCAAAGTACATAGAGGACTATGGGGGGGAAAAAAACTGGCTCTGGCCATATCGTCAGAACCCACACAGACTAGCTATTCACATACATCATTAACCCCTCCCTAATCCAATCAACTTTTACATTTGTATAATTGAAAGCATCCTTATCTTTTGCACTGCCTCGTACTTTTTATGTACTTTTATGATATGATCTGCCTGGATGGAATGTTATTTCACTGAATCTCGATTCACGTGATAGTAATAAATCTAATACTTCATAGTTTATCTGACTGTCTATTTCATAAACTGTTGTGGTTTATTTTTGCTATCAACATTTATCCACTGTGAAGGTATCTCAGTAAAGAAATGCTCAAATTTTATTTGCCTTTCAGCAATGTCCTGCAACAAATGCCACAGTGCCCTATTTCAGAAACAATGACGGAAACTCCCTGTACAATCTCACGGGCTACAATTTGGAACGCTACTTAATTTCAACAGAAAACAGTTTTGGAGTAAAAAGGTAATATACATTAAATCCAATAAACTAGTGAGCAGTACAAAGGACCTCACGTAGAAATGGTGTTTTAAAAATAAAACTAATTGCTAAATGCTATTGAGTTCTTTGCATCATGGTAGCACACTTCTGAATGTGGCATGTTCCCTTGGAATATAACATCCATATGCAAAAGGAAAACTAGAATATCATCCAGAATATCAAATAATGTATAATGTTTGTTTTGATGCCATTTCTCAAAATTGGACTGACTCGACAATGCAGGCCTCTCACATTAAAACACGTTTAAAACATATTTTGAATTTGAAACATGAATTTTAGGCCCATGAAGGTCGACTTTACCCTGTCTGTCGAATCAATGAGAGAAAGGAGTATGGAAATTGCTTGATTTTCTCCCAATGAAACATGGATCTGCCATGTATTACTCAGTGGTGGTGAGATTTCAAATTTAGATGTGGAAAATAAAAGATAGGAAGTAAACTGCATCATACTGATTCTGAGTATACACGGTGCTATGGGCAAAAAAATGGTGCCTTTTCCATTATTGCCACCCCATCCAAAATAACACCTTTGTTGGAAGTGTGTTAGATGCTGCTACTAACCTCCGTGTGGAATTTGTGTTTGCTTATCAAGATGAGTAACTAGTTGTTTTATCATTTACAGATTAGGAGGATTTTCAATTGGAGAAGAACCACCCAAGGATCTCAAAGGAAACAATTTGACTCAAATTGATATTAATTCTTTAGTGAAGGTAGGCACAATCCATACATCCAAATGCTATTGTTATAATTTTTTTAGCACCAGGAATTTTAGAAAAGACCATGGTGAGCTAAGAAGAATTCTTCAGCAGAAATTTTTTACAGGGGGACAAGTGCTGCATTATCCCAAAGAAAGATTATTTCCCCTTTTCTCCATGCTGGGTACAGACTTTATTGATTTTTGTGTCATCTGTCCGTTTCTCTCCTCAGATGCTGCCTGTGCCTCCAGCAGTCTTTTTGCTTCTTATTCAGCGTAGACTGCAATATGATTGAGATAAAGTAGACACATGGAAGTGGTTTGGTGTTTCATAAATGGAAGGAAAATTAATTGAAATTCAATTCTAGGAGTAACCTAATAATTTTCCTTGCTCCAACAGTTCGGTCCTTTTCTGTTGTACTCTTTAAAATTAATATTATAGTACATAGGTGTATTTTAAATTTAGCAATGCCCTTTCAAACATTGCGAAGCAATTATCTCCACTGGTGCCACAAGTTCCTTATCAATCCTGGTTTCAATGCAGGCCGTTGGAGCCATGTGGGTAACCATAAGGAAGCTAATAATATTTAAAAGTCCTTGAGGTAGGGATGGTTGTGAAAAGCTTTCTTGAATTTTACACATAATCTAATGAATGTTGAAATAAGAAGTCATGATGGTATTGGACCACTGTTGCTGGATTTAAATCCTTAAACTATCTCCCCAACTGCACTGTGGTATACCTACAGAAGAACTGTATCACTTCAAGAAAGCAGCTTACCAATTTAAGGACTATTAGGAATGGGTAATAAACAATTGCTTTGCCAGTGATCTTCGGATTCAAAAATAATTTTCTAAAAGAGCACAGGTTCTGCTGAGAAGGAACACTATTGAAGGAACAAGATTTCAGCAAGAGGAAATGGAAAGGTGGTAAATAACATAGCACCGGATTCAGGCAGTCTGGATCATCAGTTATCTGGAATGGATGATGTTGTGCAACATAAGCAACAAGTAGCTGTGAAGAGTTGAGAAGCTAATGCCATCTTTGGCAAGATCCTGTAATCCTGGCTGAGGAGCTTCAGGCAGTAATTCTGAGTCCCATTTTCAAATCAAGAATTTTAGCAATGGGGTAGATATCCAAGACAGACTATCAGAATATTTTTTGTTAATTAATGTCTCTATCTTTCCATATCTTTGTGCCAGTTCAAGATGTTAAGTGTTTATTTGTAGCTCTTAAAATTGTGTCATGACTCCCCTCTTCTGGCCATCTGAATAAATGCAATGAAGGAAAACAGTTTGCAGGGGGACAAAATGGCAGCAGATGAATTGGAAGACTTTTAATGGGGTAGAGTGAACAGAGTTTCCATCAGGAATTGGGGGTTAGAAAGTCACTACAGATATAGAGATGGAAAGAAAATTGATTGACTTTGCATGGGAATTTCACTTTGTCCGAAATTGTAGTGCACGCCGCCAAAGTCAGTTTGTGCCAAAGAACTAGGGAGAAGATGACAAGTCCATCAATGACATGGCCAAAGTGGGAGTAAACCAGAGCACCTAGAGAAAACCCATGTGATCACAGGGAGAACATACAAACTGCTTCTGTAGTCCAGATCAAACCGGGTCTCTGGTGCTGTAAGGCAGCGACTCTCTTGCTACGCCACTGTGCTGTCCCTGCATCATCTTGTGTATACAAGCAACGAATTTCACTGTGACTTGTCACATGTGACAATAAAGTATTAAATTCAATTCACTGCTGCCTCAGTAACATGGCCTGTAGCTGTCATTAATGATAAGGGATAACAGGAAATGTCAGCACATGAATTACGCTTTTCACAAGATTGTTGTGGACTGTAAGATTTAATACTCTGCCTATCTCTGGGCTTTCAATTAACCAATTAGAACACAATAAATCCAGCAAAAGGTAATGGGCCTGTCCCACTTAGGCGACTTTTTAGGTGACTGCAGGAGTCTATGCAGTTGCCACATGGTCGCCACATGTTCGCGGATGGTTGCCGGGGTATCGCCTTCATGGTCGTGAGGAGTTCCCACATTCTGGGAACTAGTCGTGGCCTCATTATGGTCGCCGCGACTAGAAAAATTAGCGGCGACTAGAATGAAGCCGCCATGGAGAGTAGCGAGAATTCTCGAGCCGTGGGTGGGTCGCAAGGAGGTCCTAGTGGGTTGCCAGGAGGTTGAAAGTTCTCTTAGGTTCTCGTAGGTTGTAGCTGGTGCTGACCGGTGAATTTCATTGGCTCGTTGGGGAAAAAAAACGTTAGCTGTAGTTTTCGAAACCAAGGATAACCGACCGGTAATGTTAAATGTCCGCTTAACATCACAGCTGTGTATCTCTGGCTTATTAAAAGTTGTCTGGCTTCATAAAACTTGTCTCCACTCCTTCTCCCCCCTTCTGTCCCCTTCTCCCCCTCTTTTAAAGGACTTACCGTACACTGTGCTAGCCGTCTTAATTAGAGCGCCAACCTCCCTGTTCATCGTGGTGTGTGTCTGTATCACCTTGGCTTTGCACCATGTGAATTTCAGACAGCATTCCCCCCTGCTTGCCCTGGACCACCTTTGTGATGTGTTTGTGTGTGTTCCACTCTGACAGTCGCCGTTCCAGTTCCCAGTTTTTCAGGTGAATGCCGGCAACTTGACAGTCGTCGGCAGTCCGCTGAAAAATCGCCTAAGTGGGACAGGCCCATAAAGAAAATTTAAGACCAATAAGACTCCTCAAAGAATAGTTATCCTCCATTCTTACCATGGAGAAAGACATGAAGACTGAGGAACATGGGACAATTACTGGAGTCGTATATCATTAGATATGGGTGAGGAACCAGAAGATCAATGTTGTGCTGATATTTAAGAGGAAAACCTGGGAACTATAGACCAGCGGGCCTAATGTCCATGGAAGGCAAGTTACTGGAGAGTATTCTGTGGGATAAGATATATATGCATTTGGATAGAGAGGGGCTGATTAGGCATAGTCATCATGGTTTTGATAGAGGGATGTCGTGTCTCACACATCTGACTGAGTATTTTGAAGTAACCAAAAAGGTTAATGAGAACACAGCTACAGATGTTGTCTATTTGGACTTGGGCAAGATATTTTTATTAGCCGGGAGGCTGCTCTGGAAGGTTATATCACATGGGATCCAGGGAGAGTTTGCTGACATAGAGAATTGGCCTCATGGAAGGAGGCAGAGTGATGATGGAAAGTTATTTTTTGGATACTAGAGGCCTGTGACGATTGCTGTGCCTCAAGGATCAGTATTCGGCCCATTGCTTTTTGTAGTTTAATTCAACGATTTTGATGAGAATGTGGGCATAATTAGTAAGTTTGCAGTGGGTGGTATTGTAATTAGGATAGATGGTTATTGAACATTACAGCAGGATATTGAATTGTTGTAAGGAATGGTTAATCACCTGCAATGCAGATATGTGCGATGTGTTGCATTTTGGGAAGTCAAACCAGGGCAGAACTTCCACAGTGAATGGCAGGATTTTGGGGAATGTTGTAGAACAGAGGGATCGAGGAATGCAGGAACATTTTTCCTTGAAAGTGGCACCACAAGGTAGGCTTTCAGCACATTGTCCTTCATCAGTCAGGGTATTGATTATAGAAGTTGGGATGTAATGTTACAGCTGTACAAAACACAGTGACGCCATATTTGGAGTATTGTGTCCCACTACAAGAACAATGTTGATAAGTTGGAAAGTGGGCAGAGAAGATTTAAGAGGATGTTGCGAGGACTTGATGACGAGCTATAGGTAATGGTTGGGAAGGCTAGGATTTTACTCCTTGGAGTGCAGGAGGATGAGGGGTGGTCTTATAGAAGTATATAATGAGGGGAACTGATAGGATAGATACTCTGTTACCCAGAGTAGGGGAATCAAGAACGAGAAGATATAGGTTTAGGGTGGGGTGGGGGGGGGGGGGGGGGTGTGAGAGTTAATGGGAGCCTGAGGGGCAATGTTTTCACATATATGAGATGAGCTTCCAGAGGAGATAATTGAGGCAGGTACCAAACAATATTTAAAAGACATGGAAAGGAATGGTATAGAGGGATACGGGCCCAACGGAGGCAGGTGGGACTAGTGTAGATGGTGCATCTTGGTTGGCATGGGCCAAATAGCCTGTTTCCATGCAGTATACCTATGACTCTGTGACTCTATGACCAAGTCACCCACTTGTGCTTCTTGCAGGAATTTAAAATATTTTCTCTTCATATTTATTAACATTTTATATCTGATTATGAATATTGGAATCAAATCCATGAAAAAATATTGTCCTTTTGGCCTATTCATAGGTATGGTATAATCAAAGGGGCTTTCATGCAGAACCAGCACTCCTAAACCAACTCAATAACCTCATCCTCTGGGCCAACCTACCAACAGATGCTAACTGGACAGATTATGGTATGTCAAATGAAAGAATGTTTAAACTAATAATATTGGAAGTTTGTATGCACAGACTCTTGTGGCATGATGATCTATTGCTATAAATTTAATAACTTACCTACTGCACTATGCTTTGCTTATCAAACCTACAACTTACATACATAGATCACCCTTGATGTAAACAAAAATGTAATCTCAGAAAAGACTGGGACAGACTCATAGGTGTTTGGTAGGGTAGTCAAGTTTGGTCAATGATGCACATTTTAGGGAGACTTGACTAAGTGTAGAATTGTTCTAATTTTTAAATTTGTTTTGATACAACTTTGATCTGATTTTGCTTAAAGTATTCTGGCTTTGAGAATAACTATAATCTATAAATATTATTTTTCATTAGGAATTACATTACACAGCCATCCTTATCGTGGTGCTCTTCTGAATGATGACAAAATGTAAGTCGGTTTGCAAAATGTTCATTGCAAACTATAGTTAAATATTTATGTACAAATATAAACAGAATGATGTGGTGGGAAAATGCTGGGTCCATAACCCAGAGGTCAGTGGATTCAAACCATTCTCTGCTGGAAGCAGGAGCACCTTGGTGATTCTATAGGAAAGTCTGGTTCTGTGCTTTCTATCTAATGCAATTGTCATTGAGTATGAGCATTAAAAGAATACTGGTATTGTGAATGCCATATTTTTTATGTGTACTCTACATACTGGTTTTATAAGCTTATTAGACAGTAGAACACAAATTTAATCCACAAGGGCAGCTCATCATTGCTTGTTGCCTACCATTTTAATTCTCTATCCTGCTACATACCTGACCCATTTTCCTGTGGAGTACTATTCTGTTATACCAATGCTTAATGTGAGCTTAGGACATAACACTTTATCTTTTGTCTGGGATGATCCAGACATCTGTACTCAATACTATATTCTATGTGACTAGCTTTCTTGGGCTGCTTCAAAACTAGCCATTTCTGCTGTGAATCATTCTGTTTGATATTGGCTCAGTGTTTTTCTCTCCCTCACAAAATCCAGCATTTTTGCCTTTTCTGTATTCTCACTCTCAAAATGTCCCCATCTCATTGGTTTTATCCCATTTTTTAAACTTTTCTTTTAGGTTAACTCATTAACCTATCTATTGTAGAACCTCTACAACATATCTCCATGGCGATTCTGGGCTTGCCCTATTAGAGATATTTCCTTTTTCCTATCTAACCCCATTCGCCCTCAACCTTCGAAGTAAATTAAAAATCTATTTTTTTCTCTTTCCCAGTTGTAATAAAGGGTCTTTAACCTGAAACGTTAGCTCAGTTTCACTTTTGAAAGATGCTATCTGATTTGCTGAGTGTTTGTTTATTTATTAACCTGTTGTAAATTGGTACATTAATATGCATAAAGTTAACATATACTATTGCATCTGACTCTTGAATTATTTTCATACTGTTTCTTTCTGAAGCTTGGAGAATCTTCGACAGTGTGGAGTTGCGTTCTGTATCCTTCTGGGCTATTCTATTTTGACAGCAAGCATTGGCGGCTACATTGTACAAGATAGACTCTCTGGGCAGAAAAGGCTACAACATATCTCTGGTATGGGTTACAGACTGTACTGGATCACAAACTTCCTGTGTGATATGGTAAGGATATATGAAGTTTCTATTCCTTCCATCACGTACGTTCAAATATCCTTCTTTAGTCAGGAATCTGAAGAATTGTTTCTCATACTTCCTCCCAACCTGTAGTAATAGTTTTCTGTGCATACCAAGTAAGAAACTAATTCCAACAGTATGTAATGAATACAGATTTGTGGGATAAGATGTTCTACTTCAAAACAGGGGTAGCAAATTGACTGAAGGCTGAGCCATGGATAAAATCCATGAGGATTGTTACATGAAGCAGATGCTTTGACTATTAAAATGTTCTCAATAAATGGTTACAATGCCAAGGTGCTGACATAAAATCATGCTCAAAACATATTTCCCTTCAAATGATGATCTGGTTGAAAATATGCATATTTTATGGCACTCTGACACATTTCCCACAAGGTTTTGGGGATATCTAGGCCTCCAAATGAAGGCGTGGGTTTGTATCTTACTTCTGACACCATTTTGATGTGTAGTCCTTATAATAACAGTGGCCTTACACCATGTCAGGATATATAGATGTTATTGGTTACAAGCAATACAACTTATCTCTTAAGAGTTCACTTTAAACTAACGGAATGCAGCAGATGACGCTGCTAACAAGCTAATGGGCGTAACTACAAATGCATGACTCATAACATGAGTCACTAATCTACATTAGAGCTTCGTTGTGAATAGCCAATTACTTGTTAATACAGTTGGTGGGGAGGGAGGAAGATATGTAGACTTGACATTTATTCTAGAGGGCAATATTGTCGGTTATATCAATGTCATGAGGAGGGTTGGTGGGTCCTCTGTTCTGGGTTGAACAGAAGGAAGAGAGTCTGATTCAGTGACTGGATAAGATGTAATCAGTGGAACCACATTGAAGTTTTATCCTACAATGGATAAGTGCTGGGTTATTTATTTTTCTCTTCTTTCATCAGTAAAATACAGTTTTTTTATTTCTCTTTGTCTAGATCTTGTATCTGGTCCCCGTGGTGCTGTGCATTTGTGTCTTTGCAGCTTTCCAGTTTTCAGCATTCACTGACAGAGCCAATCTAGGAGCCACGTCCCTACTTCTGATCTTATTTGGGTAAGAACTATGCGAGGCAGTATGCATAAAGAAAAAAATAAACTTTAAAATAAACTTCATTATGTGGAACCGAGCTCAAATATTGGGACTGATCCTAGATTTAATCCTTGATTAAAGCTGATTTTGCTAACTTCACTCAAAATAGTGGCATGAGCATCATAGCAGGCCTCAATTCTTCTAACCTTGAAAGGGAAATGTATCCTAGATTAACATTGCTGATCACTATATGCTGTTGCACATAATGTTATGGTTACACTTTTTAATTTCCAATGATGAAATGGTGAAATACCGTGGTTGATGAGGTTGAGAAACCTCCTGTTTCTCAAACTCCCTTACAACATCACAAGAAATGAACACAAAGTTCTCATTATCTAATATCTGTGTATTTATACGGTTGGTTATGTATTACGGGAGTGCTGTAGTGCATTCCACAAGAGCATTCTCCTGTGGTCTCTTGTGAGTTCAATTTGCCAAAGGCCCAGTTACATTTAAGGTGTTGTGTTGTGTTGTCAAGTAATGAACTATCAATAGTTGGTGTGCATTTGGAACCAGTGTTGCAGGGGTGGTTTGACAGGCTAAAACTCAGATAGACCCATGGATGGACTGACTGCATTGCAGCCTTAGTGTCAATGTGAGCATAGTGGTATCCATGTTTTTTTTTTGTGTTAACTCAGTCATAAAGTAGGACAGCAAGCAAATAGGTCACACGATCAAACATATCCTACCTAGGTGCCTACCTAAGCTGGACCCACTTCCTAGGATGGCCCATATTAATCTGAACATTTCATATCCATGTCCTGTTCAAATATATTTTAAATGTTGTTATTGTACCTGTTTCAACTACTTCCTCTAGCAGCTCATTCCATATATCCGGTACCATCTGTTTTCCTGGAAAAATGACTGTATGAATCCTCCTTATCAATAGCCCTTGTGATAGTATACACCTTTATAAGATCACCCCTTAGTATCCCATGCTCTGAGGAATAACGTCTCCCTCTAACTCAGGCCCTCGAGTTCTGGCAACATTCACGTAAATCTTCTTTGCACTTTTTCCACTTAATGATGTCTTTCCTATAAAAGGGTGACTAAACAAATCGGCCTCACCAACATCTGGTATAACGGCAACATAACATCTCAACTCCAGTACTCAATGCCCCGTCTGATGAAGGTCAACGTGCTAAAGTCACCTTAACCATCCTGTTGACCTGCGACGTCACTTTTGGGGAACTATGTATTTGTACTCCTGGATCTCTCTTCTCTACACGCCCCTCAGGACCCTACCATTCTATTCTCCTCATGATCTTATAAGATAACCACTCAACCTCCTGTTCTCCATCTACATTCTTCTTATAAGGCTTCAAATAACAACATTCTTTCCAGCTTAACAACCTAATTTCACAGTGTGGCAACAACACAATACTCCAAACGTGGCATCACCAAATCATAACATCCCAACTTCAATACTCATACCCTGATGAAAGCCAAGGTGCCAAACCTGCTGTAATTTTTGAAAACCATAAAAAATGGTTAAAAATCAAAATTTTCAAGCTAAACATTATCCAGGACTAATCGACCCTATAATAAGCACCTTGTCAACCATCCTGAAAATGCATTCCCTTCACTACCAATGCACAATGGCTACTGTGTGTGCTCCTCTGATAGCATCCCCTAAACTCTTGGCCTTTATCAACTAAAAGGATAAATGCAGCAGGTATGTTGGAATGCCATAGGTGCAGGTTCCTCTCCAGGTCATACACCATCCTGACTTGAAAGTACATGGCTGACTCATCATCATTTAAATCCTGGATCTTTCTCCTCTACAGTTCTCTAGGTGTGCCTTCATCAGAAAGACTGCACCATTTAACAAAAGTAGTTTCCCTTCACCTTGTCAAGGGTGGTTAGAGGTGGCCAATAAATGCTAGATTTACCAATGACTCCCAGAACCTGATAATAAATAAAGGAAAACACACACACACACACACAGATTACTGACAGGAACCTGCAGATGGCACTGTTTCCATGTTCATACTATACTTGAGCTTCCTCATGGTGAAAATCAAAGCGTGCGATGTGCTGTCAATTAAATGGTTTTCACTGGTTAAATTCCCCTGCAAACTTCCTGGGATCATATATACACTACTTTGGGTTTCTTGGGTTCAGAACTTAATCACACTCCCTATCTGAATTACCTTTGCTCCCTCCACACCTAGTTAATGAAAAGGGACTTTTCTCATATTTATCGGAAACTTTGAAAGCAGAAACCCAGAAAAAGAAGGAATTAATGGCACTGAGGTGGAGCTCCACAGTCTCTAGGGCTTGGAGAGATAGGCTTGTTTTAAGTTTTAGGTTTAGTTTTTAGTTTATAGATACAGCACAGAAACAGATCCTTCGGCGCACCGACCAGGCGATCACGGCATATTAACTCCCTATCCTAGGAACAATTTACTTACAACTCTACTGCTGCGCCACTGTGCTGTCCACAAATGTCCGTGAGATTTTTCGAGAGAGGGGATTGGTAAACATCAGCCCAACATAAAATTGCTCAATCAAGTTTAACAATCTTATTGATGGGAACAACAGTGGAGATTTTAGGGTGGACAAAACCCATGTTGAAATTCACCGCCCTTTGAATTTGTAACTTCTATTCAGAACCTTAGGAATTTAGAAAGAGTAAATTAAAGAGGAGATAGGTTTAACTTGACATCATGTTCGGCATGAGCATTGTGGGTTGAAGGGCCTGAACCTGTGCTGCACTGTTCTATGTGATATCTAAACAATATAAGAATTTCAAATAGTGGTAAATTATAACTGATCTTTTAATCATATTTTTTTATTAATATTCAGTTGTGACGGGAAAGCATATGTTTTGGTTTTGCTGCTTGCTCATCTGTTTTATTTCTATGTCTGCCTTTCAGATTTGCTACACTACCCTGGATGTACCTCCTTTCAAGGTTCTTCACCAGTTCAGATACTGCTTTTATAACTTACACTGCAATTAATTTAGTACTGGGACTTTGCACAATTCTTGCAACCTATCTTCCTCGCTTTCTGGGACTTCTATCCAACAACAAGGTATGTAAAAGAACAAATAATTTATAAATCATATTATTAGAAAAATTGTGATAGACCAATTGGAATTCTGACAATGTCCGTGAAGAATCAAAGTGCATAACTAGTTGGGTTCAAATTAGTTCCAAATAGTTCCATTCATATCATAATGCCTTGAATCTAATACATAATGTTGATGTATTTTTTTTTGTAAAGTTTTTACCTGTTCTTATAAAGAATGAATAAGGAAAATGCTGGTGCATTAGATTTATCGTTTTGAAACTTGAACCCCAAAAATTGGATTATTAAACAATGATATTAATTCCCTTAACCTCATCAGTAATGATGAACGTAACCCATTTGACTACATTATTTTGGAATACTGACCTTTTTTGTTACTACTTCTAGATTTCTTTTAAGGCAGCCAAGCATAGAATGCAGATTGCAATTTTGAAAATAGAGAGAAATATGTTGCAATGGTATCATTGTGTTTTAGTCAGGGTAAAGAGATTAAGTGAAAACAAGCAATGAATACAAAGAGGATTGATGTAGAAAAAGTGTTAGAGAGGTTAATATAATAAAGGCGGTATGTTAATTAATAAATATACGGTCAAAATATTGGAATTATCTCTGGAATTATTATTCCATGTGTTATGTTTTATTTTTCCTCCTGCAGAATTTACTGCAAGTTTACAATGTACTTCGCTGGGCATTCATCATCTTCCCACAGTTCTGCCTGTCCTTTGGGTTGGTAGAACTATCCTACAATCAGCTGAAATTTGATCTCACTATGGAATTTGGGATAGACTCGTACATAAGTCCATTTAAGATGGAATACCTTGGCTGGATCTTTGTTGCGATAACACTGGAGGGATGCTTTTTTATTATAATTCGACTCCTGTTCCAAGGACAATTATTCCACAAACTCAGGTATGATAGTCCATTTGGCCCTTCTATAATCTTGTAAAGGGTAGGGTAAATTCAAAACTAGTTAAAATAAGAAATGTAATAAAAAGGAACCACCGATGCAAGTTTGTATCAAAGATAGACACAAAGCACTGGAGTAACTGAGTGGGTTAGGCAACATCTCTGGAGAAAATTGATACATGACGTTTCTGAACAAGACCCTTCTTCAGACTGAAATTAATGCAGACTGAAGAAGGGTTGGCACCTATCCATTTTCCCCAGAGACGTTGCCTGACCCAATGAGTTACTCAAACATTTTGCGTCTCTCTTTAGTTAAAATAAGAGATCTGTGTGTATGAACACAGAATAATGTGTATGAACTCAGAACTAAATAAGGCGTTCACCCTGTTTGCTTCGACTTAATGGTTTTAGATTCTTCAAAATATACAAGCATATTCATCTGGTATGAAATATCTACTACTTTATTTCTTCACCCTTTTCACTGGTACGAGCAACTGGAGAATTGTTGGGGAAGAAATTTGGATGAATCTGTTTCAAGGCTCAGGATAGTTAATCTGTCATATCATGTAGGTGCAGTTAGTAAATCAAATTGATCAGGATTTGTTATCACAAAACAGAGAGGCTGGTATTGCAACTCCAGGAAATATATGATGGTCATCATAATTGGGGACTTGAATAATGGTCCTTCCTGAAGTAATTTCAAAGCAAATTGTAGCATTTTGAAGGTAAGGTAGTAGACAACCAATAGATTAATTTGCCAGTTCTTAAAAGATCTTGTTCATAATAACATAATCTAATAGCATTGGCAGCTTTAGTGAGAGTTTAAACTCCTACTGTCATGTCAGCTTTGAGCATTCCTTAATTTTTCAGTCCTTAATGGGAGCATGCATTAAAGTGTGGATTGATGCTTCCAGTAGATTGCTGCATTCCTTGCACTCATTATATATTCCATATGATATATAACAATGCAGCATTGAATCCCTGGGAGAGACCTTGCAGTGCTTTCTGCTTCACACTAGTTAGCCCAAAACAATCGGACTGCCTTGACAGTTGCTGAAATCGACCCAGTTGCAACTGGGGTCTCCAGTGCAAAGCTGCTTAAAAACTGCCACCGTGTGATTTCTGTCAAGTGTTAGCATCCTTCTATTTCTAAGGCTCCTGCAACAGGATTAATTTGCACAGAGGTCTGGCAGTAAAGGATTATGCATGCATCATTTCAGTTAACTATTAAGGGAAGGCAAATTTCCTAAATTCACACTGTGAAACCTTATGGTGAACTACTCATCGATAATGTACTGCCTTACATCTCTTTCATTTGGTGCCACTGATTGTCCGACAGCATTTTTTTTCTTACATATCCACTTCTTTGTCCTGTATGATTTGGAACTCTGAGTGGCATTGTTATAGAGCAGGCAACAAACTATTAAACATTTGGAAATTTCCTCAGGGCTACGTTCAAGATTGCTCTAGATACTGAATACTAGCATAAGAGGCCCAATATAAGGACAGATACAGAATTCAGTCCAAAATAACAGCTCTTAGTTTGGCCTATTGCAATATTGAATCACTTTCTCCATTTCTTTCTAAGTAGCGGTGTTGTTACTCTGAATCTTTAATGGTACTTCAAATAAAGACAAAAGTTATACATCCAATTTTATCTTGTCTAGATGGAATAATTCTCTGGATGCTGAAAATACCAATCACGATGATGAAGATGTGAAACGGGAATGTCAACGGCTTCAGAATGGAGAAGCAAGCAATGATGTTATACAGATTCACAACCTGAAGAAAAGTTACCGTTTTCTAAACAAAAATGTTAGAGCTGTAAGAGGAATCAGCATGGGAGTTCCGATAGGAGAGGTATGTTTTTCAAAGCTTCATGTTCCAGTAACATTGTCTCAACCTTTATGTGGCTACTAAATATAACATTTAAATGCTCTTGTTTCTTTATTGTGTAATTGTTTTTGGAACCTCTGCTAGATCGAATTTGTACCATGTTACTGAATTTATAGTATAATGTTAGCCATGATTCATGAACTTATTGATAAGAAGTCAATGTTATGCTATTTTCATGAAATACAATAATACTCATTGAAATTTCAAAAACATTGTAACATGTTTTTCCTCATTTAAACTGTTGAAATTCACTCAAATGAATCCATAAAATCCATAGATTTTTCTGTGATACTATTTACCAAGGCATGTAACAATGATATAGCTTCGTACCAGCGACATATATTGATGGCAAATAACATACAACTAGTACAGTGGCTGATATGACAACATATCAGAAGTCAAACATGGGCACATAGTTCCAAAACATTCTCACACCCAACATATTACATTTTAAAAAAAAGATAATGTTTTAAGTAAGAGCGTGAAGCTACGTAGGAGTAGTGCAAGTTGCCTTCAACTAGTTCTGAGTAACTATACATGTGCAGCAATTACCATATTCCCGATTTTTTTAAACATCTGGAATATTTTCTTTTTCCTAATGTCCTGATCTTTTGTTTGATTAGAATTTCTGTATTTGGAAAATATCTCCAATATGCTGAAAGATAATAGTATCTACTTCCATGTCTCTGCTGTATGCACTTTGCATGGCCTGTATTTCAGGATGGGGACCGAGACTGATTTCTGCAGTCTTTGCCTGATGAATGCTACCTCAACAAAAAAAATGGTTTAAATAAGATTTGTAAGAGTCACAGTTATAAAGCACGGAAACAGACTATTCAGTCCAATTTTATCATGCCGAACAAGTTGCCAAACAGAGCTTGTCCCACTTGCCTGCACCTGGTCCATATAACTCCAAACCTTTCCAACCCATGTACCTGTCCAAGCGTCTTTTAAATATTAAAATTATACCAATCTCTACCACTTCCTCTGGAAGCTTGTTCAATGATTCAATAATTCAATGATTCAATGATGCTGATGATATTTTCACATGTACCTAGGTGCAGTGAAATGCTTTGTTTTGCATACAACCCAGTAAAATCATGTAGCAGACCTTACCTAGGCAGTACACAAGTGTCACCACATTTTGGCATTGACAAAGTTACAAAAGTTCACTGAATAGTCCTATCTATTTCCTGTCACTGCATGTGGCAGCAGTGTTCCATATATGATGCCGCTTGTCCCATATACTGTATGCAACACCATCCAGCCTCTCATTATAACTCATAATCACCAGACCTGGTAGCATCCTCATGAATTAATTTGCACCCTTTCCAGTTAAAGGAGGAAACTTAAGTGTTGACATTTTGTTCTGGTTGTCATAGCTGAGGAAAAAGAGAAATAATCTGCAATGTATAACCTATATATTGTTAAATTCATACAGGCTGCATTTGACTTTGCAGGATGAAATATGTATTTGTTTTTGTTTCTGAACATACCTCATTGAATTTCACAATTTATGTTCGTATTAGTGCTTTGGTCTCCTGGGAGTGAATGGAGCTGGGAAAACGACAACATTCAAGATGCTGACAGGAGATGTTGGACCATCTTCAGGACATGCAACTATTAGAACTACTACAGGGTAATTATGTGACCAAAACTTCAGGCCTTAAAGTTAGATGACAATTGACTATTGATTTCATAGAAACATAGAAACATAGAAATTAGGTGCAGGAGTAGGCCATTCAGCCCTTCGAGCCTGCACCGCCATTCAATATGATCATGGCTGATCATCCAACTCAGTATCCCGTACCTGCCTTCTCTCCATACCCTCTGATCCCCCTTGTCCTGGACTTCCCCAACATCGGGAACAATCTTCCTGCATCTAGCCTGTCCAACCCCTTAAGATTTCCTGATCCTTTGCTGCTGTATGAGGTCCATATAACACACTGGTGATTAATTTTGTGATTATTGTTAAGAAGCAACAGCAGCGCTACTGTTTTCACATTTCCAAGCAAACGCCAAAATATTTCATATTTTATCTTTTTGTTTAGGTTATCACTATTTCTGCAGGTTTCAATTCTTCCTTCATTTGCCATAATGTTGTCATAATTTAACATGCCACCTTTTGTAGCAATGTTACAAAATTTTTAGATTTTAAAAATCAAGTCTGCAATTTATCCCATCAGATAAAGCATACAAAGAAGTTTAATTTGACACCTAATTCACTTTCATATCTTCAGTATTAAAAAAGGTATGGCCATTTTCATACTCGGAAATTAGCATCTTGTTCCCGATTGCTTTTCCATTGACTTAACACAAAGGTTGAGATCGAGGACAGTCAAAAGCCCATAACTTTCTTAAAAATTAAGAAAACTGAAAGAAATTTTCAGTTATTATAGATTGAAGCATTCTGAAACTAATATGAAACAAACTTACTTGGATGACCTGAAATTAAAGCATATAATTAGTTAGTTACCCAATTGTAGCTAATTACAAAATTCAATTACTAGATCTAAACATCTATCCATTTCTTAAGAAAATATTAACTTTTTTTTTAAAGCCTAAGTGTCCAAATAACATTCACACAAGAATTCACAATATAACATGATTTTTAAATCTCATTGTTATGAATTTATAGGCCAAATTGAAGGAATTTAGTGTTTAATGCCCATAAATTAATGGACATTTTAAACAGCTTGCGAGTGCGATTTTCTGGAACGCGATGGATTGGAACGTTGTGGTTGCGATGAATTTAAACCCAATATCGGCAGGAAAAACACTGCCGGTTCATATGGGGAATAAATCACCGTTTTGCAACATGAAATATTGATTAAAGTCATCTAAACAAGCAAGTTTATATGAAAAAATAAACAGCTTTCACCTACCTGTCCCCTACGTAAAATCTGTCCCCGTTGTCGGTGTTCACAGCATTAGGAGGTAATTTTTATTTTACTGTAGCACTGAAATAGTCGGGCGATTTAAAAAAAACTTACCGGCAGACGGAACGAATCTCCAGATATAGCTCGCACTCCGAGAAAATATAATTCCGGTGGCAAGGGAAAAACCGCATTTTAACCCCGCCCCCCCCCTCTTAAAGGCGCCAAAGTTGTGTACACGGCCAGTGACAGAACTGCAGCACCGCTAAAGGTAGGTTTTGTAACATACCTACCTTTTGGCAAAATAAATTAGTACATTGTTGCTGGACCTCTCTGATGAAAAGGTACTTTTTGTCAACATTAAAAGTCCTAAACAAAATAGGATTTGATAAACCTTTCAATTCTTATTGACCCAAGTCGTATGCAGTTAAGAGTTTTACAATTATTTACCCATGTTACTCGGATATTAGAATGGTCTACTCATCTAGATTTAAAGTTTAAGATACAATTACTGGTGCAGAACAGATGGGGCTGTAAAGTGCAACAAGCTGCTGAAGCCAAACACAAAATGAAGTTCAGGATATGGAATTTTGCCTGGACAATGCCAGCAGTGATAAATCTGATCACCTCCCTACTATTATTACTCAGGAATGCAGACATTTTGACAATAATGTTGCTACAGTGAATAAGACATGTCAGTCAGTTTAAATAACAAAGCTGTGGATGCACCTTCTTCTAGAGGGGCAAACAAGTAGAGTAACATTATCCATGTAGGGTGAGCTTTGCCATCAAGAATGCACTAGTCTGACATCTCAGCAACTCTCCAGACAGAACTAGTGAATGTCAAGATCCTTCAGTTCATCCTAACATGAGATCAATAGACGGTCATTATCAGCTTAAACGGCACCCCCAGAAACTTTAGATGAGGTCCAAGAGGAAATTTACTTCACTTGAAAAGTTGTTGATCACTTCACATTTCTCAGGAGCTACCTCTCAGTGTAGTCATCAGTGATGAAATTCAACACCACCTTCAATGCACTATTCCATCCTTTGTTCAATTGATAAAAAGGTTGTTTGATAATCAAGACCATAGAGAAGACACAACATTCATTGTCTACTGGACAGCAGTGATCCATACCCTCCTATATGCTTTAAGACCTGGACACTGACAAGCTCAAGACACTGTAACAAACCACAGATGCCATCTCCACAAAATGGATCCTGACTACGGGTGCTGTCTATATGGAGTTTTTACATTCTCCTTGTGATCGCATGGATTTTCTCTGGCTGCTCCAGTTTCCTCCCACACTCCAAAGACATACACGATTGTAGGTTAATTGGCTTTGGTAAAATTGTAAATTGTCCCTAGTGTGTAGGATAGTGCTAGTGTATGGGGATCGTTGATCAGTGCAGACTCGGTGGGCCGAAGGACCTGTTTATGCATTTAGTCTTTAAAGTCTAAAGTCTAAAATTCTCCAAATGTATTGGAAGGATAAGTGAATGAAAGTCAGCTTGCTCTCCCAGAACAAGTCTCAGTCATCAGCGTGAAGCCAACTGTCATTTACTTGCACTATATCAGGCCCCTGAAACAGACTCACTGTTCCGTTACGGGAGGAGATTACAATGCAGAAAAGGAAAAAAACTCACGCAGGGTTCCAAAGCATCCATGGAAGAAGTGCAACATTCCCACTAACCAGGAAACCTCTCGCCTGTCGTTGCTGGAATAGGGGAAGGAGCATATGGGATGGTATTGAGAATCTTGCAGGCATCCATAGGGAGCACACTGAAGAAGGAGTGTGTCATCTCACAATCTCTCCACTATCTACCCCATCAGCCACCTTCTGTCCCATTGTGAAATAACTTGTACTCCATATTTACACAGAACAACACAGTGCAGGAACAGGCCCTTCAGTCCATAATCTCTGTTGCGAATATAATGCCAAGTTAAACTAATCTCTCTGCATGCGCATGATCCACATCCTTCCATTGTATGCATAGTCATGTGCATAACAGTCTCAAATTCCCCAATCATATCTGCCTTCACCATCTTCCCTGGCAGCACATTGCAGGCACCCACCAAGTAAAAAAAAAACTTGCTCTGTACATCTCCCTTAAACTAGATAGACACTAAAACCTGGAGTAACTCGACAGGAAAGGCAGCATCTCTGGAGAGAAGGAATGGGTGACGTTTCGGGTCGAGACCCTTCTTCAGACTTTGGTCTTCTCAAATTAAAGCTATCCCCTCTAGTCTTTGGCATTTCCATCCTGGGCGAAAGATACTTATTATATTTGCCTCATTAATCACCTCAGAATTTACAAGACCAGAGTGGAAGCAAATCATCCATGAACTCAAGGTACTGCTCAAGGAAAAGAAGTAAAAGAGGCCAACCTAATGGCTTATCTGTTATTACTTTACATGGAATATTGACACCTGGCACTTGGATGTGCATTCATTTTCATCAGTACCATTTAAAATGTATTTTGACAAAGACTGCTCCAATACAGTTGTCAATCTTGTTTGAAACCTAACTAATACCAGGCATGCTAAGAGCGGCGTTGGCAGCTGGGCTTGCCTTTCATAACAATTAATAAATAAAAAAGCATTCCAATTAGGGAAATTTCTACGTGGAAGTTAATTTGCTGTTGTTAGGTTAATACTAGATTTCCCAGTTTCTTCATTGCATAATATACCTTAATTTGCAAGATTTTTTTCTTTGGCTTTTAACACATGATAAGGAACCTTCCATCCGTTGAACTCCTATGTCTGCATTCTTCTTTAATAACTTCATTTTTTTCCTGATTTTTTGTTATGGCATGTTCATCTCTTATAAACTAGATCTGAACAAGATATTCTGGGTAGCAGTGTTGATGGGACTATGATTGGCTACTGTCCCCAGTATGATGCATTGGACGGTCTCTTGACTGGCTGGGAGCACCTGTACTATTATGCTAGAATCCGTGGCATTCCTGAAAAGATGATCAAGAAAGTAAGTCACAATATATACATTTATGTTCATAAAATGGTTCTCCACTTAGCCTATTGTACATGTTTTTGTGCTGCCTATTTTAATATCACTTCTTGCTTTTCCAGGGGTGTGAATGGACAATGTTTATTCCCTTCAAAATGAAACCGTAAAAGTGCCAGAAATTAGCATATACATCCTCCCAAATTATAACATAAAATGCTGTAAGTTTCTCCAGCCATAGGCGAGATCCCGGCAGACTGGAGAGTGGCAATTGCTATTATTTTAATTAAAAAAGGAAGTAGGGAAAATCTAGGGAACTATAGGCCAGTGAACTTCACGTCACACCCGCAAAAAACGTGATAAAATGAATACAACTTGAACTCCTGTGTACAAAGCCATGCTGACTGTTCCTAATTTACCCATTCTCTTCCAAATGGAAGTAAATCGTTTCCAAATAATCCTCTCCATAGTACAGAAGCTATTGCTGAGGATGCTTCGTAATAAAATTTACAAAGATTTGGAAGGGAATGCGTTAATTAGAAACGGTCAGCATGGCTTCATAGGTAGAGAGTCATGTCATATTGTTGATCAAGTTCTTTGAGGATGTGACAAAGGTGATCGAGGGTAGAGAGGTGGATGTTGTCCACGTAGATATTAGTAAGGCATTTGATAAAGTCCTCCATGGTAGGCTGATCTGGAAGATTAAGATGCATGGAATTAACAGCGACCTGGTTGTGTGGATCCATATTTGGCTTGGTGATAGAAGACAGAGGGTTGAGGTGGAAGGATAATATTGAGGCTAAAAGTCTGTGACCAATGGAGTCCACAGGGTTTTTTGTGCTGGGACATATTTTGTTTGTGATATATATCAATGTCTTGGACATAAATGTAGATGGGTTGGTTTGTAAGATGACACCAAGATTGCTGGAGTCACCGACAGTGAGGAAGGCTGTCAAAGTATACATCGGGATATAGAACATCTACATCTATATTCAGCTACAGAGGTGGGTGGATAAATGGCATTTGCACTTTAATTCAGGCAAGTGTTGGAATTTGGGAGATCAAATGTAAGGGAAAAATATGCAATTAATGGCATACGCTTAATAACAATGATGTACAGTGGGATCTTGGGGTCCTTGAAAGTGGCAACACAAGTAGATAGCGGTGAGCTTTCTATAACGTTGTTTAGGTCATATGACCATAAGTGATAGGAGCAGAATTAGGACATTCAGCCCATCAATTCTACTTTGCCATTCAATCATGGCTGATCTATCTCTCCCTCCTAACTCCATTCTCCTGCCTTCGCCCCATAACCCCCGACACCCGTATTAATCAATAATCTATCTATCTCTGCCTTATGATATCCACTGATCTACACATCCTTTTGTGGTAAAGAATTCCACAGATTCATCACCTCTGACTAAAATAATTCCTCCTCATCTCTTTCCAGAGAGATGGAATTCATCTCTCTGGAAAGAATTAAAGCATCCTTTAATTCTGAGGCTCTGACCTGTGTTCCTAGACTCTCCCACTAGATGGAAATATCCTCGCCACATATCCAAGCCTTTCACTATTCTGAAGAAGGTCTGAAGAAGGGTCTCGACCCAAAATGTCGCCTATTTCTTCGCTCCATAGATGCTGCCTCACCCGCTGAGTTTCTCCAGCATTTGTGTCCACTTTCACTATTCGGTAAGTTTCAATGAGGTCACCCCTCATCCTTCTAAACACCAGTGAGTACAGGCCCAATGCCGTCAAACGCTAATCATATCTTAACCCACTCGTTCCTGGGATCATTCTTGTAAACCTCCTCCAGACCCTCTCCGGAGTCAGCACATCCTTCGTCAGATATGGGTCCCAAAATTGCTCACAATACTCCAAATGCGGCCCGACCAGCACCTTATAGAGCCTCAGCATTATATCCCTATTTTACAGCATTACATCCCTAGTCCTCTTGAAATAAATGCTAGTAATGCATTTGCCTTCCTTACTACCGATTCAACTTGTAAATTCACTTTTAGGGAATCATGCACCAGCACTCACAAGTCCCATTGCACTGATTTCTGGATTCTATCCCCATTTAGAAAATAGTCCTACTACCAAAATCCATGATTCCACACTTTGCTACACTGTATTCCATCTGCCACTTCTCTGCCCACTGTCCCAAACAAGTTATTTTCCAGAGTCTCTGCTTTTTCTACACTACCTGCACCATCAACTATTTTCATTTCAACTGCAAACTAGGCCACAAAGCCTTCAATTTCCTCATCCGAATCATTAATATACAACGTAAAGAGCAGCAGCCCCAGCACCGACCCCTGCAGAACTCCGCTAGTCACTGGCAGCCAACCAGAAAAAGCCCCATTTATTGCCACTCTTTGCCTTCTGCCATGCAGCCAACCTGTTACCTATGTTAGTATCTCCCCATCGATACCATCTCTCTTAGTTAGCCCACATTTGGAGTATTGCGTGTAGTTCTGGTCACCCCAATACAGGACTTAACTACAAAGAGAGGTTGGACTGTTGGATTGTTTTCTCTGGAACGCCAGAAGTTGAAGGAATACCTGACAGAAGTATATAAAATTATGTGAGGCTTAGATAGAGAAGACCGTTGGAACCATTTTCTCAGGATGGAAATATCAAATACTATAGCACAGCTTTAAAGTGAGAGGGAGAAACTTTGAACGAGATCTGCGAGGTAAATCTTTTATACAAAGGGTGGTGGCTGCCTGGAACACACTGCTGGATGTGGTGGTGGAGGCAGATACCATAGTGGCATTCAAGAACCTTTAAGATGGGCACATGGATATGCAGGGAATGGAGGCATATGGATTATGCGCAAGCAGATAAGAGTTGATCTTTGTATCATGTTTGGCTGGAGGGCCTGTTCCTGTGCAGTAACATTCTAATTTCTGTGTACTTATTTCAAAACGAGGATTGTTTTCTCTGGAGTGTCAGAGGCTGAGAGGAGACCTGATAGAAGAATGTAAAATTAGAGAGACATAGAGAAAGTGGAAATCAGAACATTTTTCCTGGGGTAGAAATGTCAAAGTCTAGAAAACAAGATGAAAGGGGCAAACTTTAAAGGAAACATGCAAGACTAGTTTTTTACTTGGTGAGTAATGCATGCCTGGACCACGCTGCCATGATGGTGGTGGATAGACACAAAATGCTGGAGTATCTGAGCAGGACAGGCAGCATCTCTGCATAGAAGAAATGGGTGGCATTTCGGGTCGAAGAAGGGTCTCGACCCGAAACGTCTGAAGTCGGGTCTGAAAACATTACCCATTCCTTGTATCCAGTGATGCTGCCTGTCCAGCATTTTGTTTCTATATTTGGTGTAACCAGCATCTGCAGTTCCCTCCTACAACATGCTAGTAGTGGAGGCAGATATGACAGTGGCATTTAAAAGGCTTTAAGATAGGAACATTGATGTGCAGGGAATGGAGGGATGTGGATAATGCGCAGGCGCAGTAGATTGGTTTAACTTGCCATCATGTTCAGCAGACATGTGGGTCAAACGGCCTGTTCCTCTGCCGTACTGTTCTATGATCTATATTCACACCTGTGGGTAGAGAAACAGAGTTTATATTATGACTGATGACTTTTCATCAAGACTGGGAACTGTTTGAGACAAAACACATTTTAAGTGGCAAGGCATGATTGGACAGCTGGAGTGAGGAACAAGGAAAGTGCGTGATAGACACAAAGTGCTGGAGGATCTTAGTGGATCAGGAAGCATCTTTGGAAAATATGGATAGGTGATAGTGCTGGCGAGGGGGGGTGTGGTTGGGGATGTGTGGAAGAAAGTTGGAAAAAAGGAGAGGCAGGTCAAAGCCTAGCAAGAGATAGGTGGGTACAGGTGAAGAGGGTTATGGATAGGCAAATGGTGAGACACAAGCCAGAGATGAAAAGTCAGAAGATGTAAGACAAAAGGATTGACGGTTGCACATTTTGAAGTTGAAAAAGATTGGACAGTGGAGTGAGGAACAAGGAAGGTGTGTGATAGACACAAAGTGTTGGAACATCTTAGCGGGCCAGCAGCATCTCTGGAGATCATGGATTGGTGATATTTCTGGTTGACACCCTTATTGAAAATGATAGTGGTGGGAGGAGAGGGGAGGGCGGCGGGGGGTGTGGGGTGTCGAAGAACTTTGAAAGAGAGCTAGAAGAGAGGATAGGCAAGACAAAGCTTAGAAATTGATAGGTGGATACAGGTGAAGGGGGTTTGGGATAGGCAGATAGTTAGACAAAGGCCAGAGATGAAAAGACAGAAGTTGTAAGACGTTTGATTGACGGTTACAAATTTTGAAGCCAGAGAAAGGAATGCAGATGGAAGGGGAGGGGGAGGGAAGAAATGGGTGCTAGACCAGCAGGTGCTTCCCATGCCCACCATTATAAGTCTGAAGAAGGGTTCTGACCTATACATGTCACCCATACCTGTTCTCCAGAAACTTAAACCCGTTGTATTAATTGATTCAAATATCGGTCACTTTCTTACCGACATGCTGGACTAATTTCATCTATGATGTCTGGGAAAGATATGTGGGAGGAGATGGATGAAGTCTGAAATTGTCGTCAGTCAGATCAAATGGGTAGTTTTCCACTCCATTTTAGCAGTTCCTTATATTGGTTTCTATGAGGGTCGGAGAAAGGAAGGCATAGTTTGAAGAAGGGACTTGACCCTAAATATGGTCTGTCCAGTTCCCTCCACAGATGCTGCCTGGCCTTTTATTTTCTAAACAAAAAAAAAAGTTTGCACTATGTTAATTGTATCTCTTGCTGAGTGACCAGGTGGAGAAATGCATTTTAAATGACATGGGATTTCTCACGTTTAAATCGCTCTTAAGAATGACGAACGTCGTAACAGAACACTTGTAAAAACTAATAGGATTGAGGAGAAACAGCGAGGATTTGTGAAAAGAAAATCATGTGTGACTAATCTCCAGAGCTCTTTCAGGATGTGACAAGTATAATTGGATTTTCAGAAGGCACACAATAGCTCCCATGCAGTTGGTTGCTCAGCAAGGTTATTTGGCAGCAAAGGGGGAGGTGAGGGTGACACAGATGGGGAATTAATCATAGTCACAGTCATACAACACGGAAAGGTACCCCTCGGCCCAACTCATCCTGCTGACCAAGAAGGCCCATCTCAGCCAGTCCCATTTGCTCATGTTTCGCCCATACTCCTCGAAACCATTCCTATCGTACTCGTCCAAATGTCTTTTAAGTGTTGTATTGTACCTACGCTTATTTCCTATGGCAGCTCGTTTCATGTACTAACCACCTTCTGTGTGAAAAAGCTGCACTTATCTTCCTATTAAATCTTTCCCTCTCACCTTAAACTTCTGCCCTCTAGTTCTCAATTCCCTGCCCTAGGAAAAAGATTCTCTGCATTCATCCCATTTATTCCCCATATGTTCTTATACACCTCTATTAAATCACTCCACAACCCTCAGCCTCCTGCGGTCCGAGTAGTAAAGTCTGTGGCTGCCAATCTCTCCCTATAATTCAGGTCCGCAAGAGTTGGCCATCCTCGTTCCAATTCCATATCCTCGGAATTCTTCTATGCACTCTTTCCAGCTTAATGGCTTTTTGATTTTGGATAGACAGCAAAGGGTCAAAATAAATGGATCTAAATTAGGTTAGCAGATTGTAACTGGTGGCATATGAAAGGGATCAGTCATTGTCCCAAATTTTCCCAAAATGTTTTTGATAAGGCCAAATGTCATATTTTCAAATTTGTCGATGACACCATTCTAGGTGGTATTGTAAGTGGGGAGGAATTGAAAGATGATTCAAAATGATATGGACAAGCTAATTGAGTGGGGAAGAACAGGACAAATGGGATACAATGTGAATGATTTAAGGATTTACACCTTAGATAGATAGATAAATACTTTATAAATCCCTTTCTCAGGGAAATTCAGAGCCAGCAGCGGTACAATAAAAAAAGAACACACTATACACAATAAAAATTTAACACAAACATTCATCACTGTGGTGGAAGGCACACAATTTGGCCAGTCCTCCTCCATTTCCCCCCGTGGTCGGGACCACAACCCTCCGCAGTCACCGCTGCGGGCGTCCAGATGTTCAGACAAGGTAAGTCCAGGTAAGTCCTGAATCGGTGCCTCCCCACCGGAGGCCGTGGCAAGTTGGTGTAGGCCACAGGCTGGCGGTAGAAGATTTAAAGTCCCCACCGCGCCGCAGCAAGAAGCATCGCAGACTGCAGGGCTGGCGGTCGGAGTTCCACTCCAGGGATCCCCTGTGAGGGACCCCGCTCCAGATGGTAAGTCCCCGCCGCGCCCGCGGTAAAAGTTGGCCGTGGGCCGGCGGTCAGAGCTTTTCTCCTCCCGGGTCCCAAACGAGGGATCCCAGGCTCCGGACGCTGTGCCAACTGGAGCCGCGGGCCAGCGAACGGAGCGCTCCCCTCCGGCGACCCCCGGCGAGGGCTCGCCTGCTCTGTGACGAAGGCGTCCTCACCGCACCCGCTGCTGAAGCCCCGGACGCGTCTCCGGGAAAGGCCGCACCGATCCTTGATGTTAGGCCACGGGGGAGGCGACATGGAAAAAGTCTCCTCTCCATGGAGGAGGCGACCAAAACGGTTTCCCCCTTACCCCCCACACAAGACACATACAGAGATATTAAAAACACACATTAAGACACACAAAAAAAAAAGTAGAAAAACTAACACACTACTGGCGGGGCTGCCGGCTTGCAGCACCCACAACGACCTTAAGACACATAATAGGAAAGAGGAGGATTTATTAAATGGCGGGAGATTGGATAGTGCTGAAATACACAGGTACCTGAATATTACAAATGTAGCAAGGAATAATGGTAGCCTTATTCACAAGGAATTGGATACTAGAATCATGTGACCAAGATATAGCAAAACACTTTGTTTGCATGCTATCTAATCAAATGAGATTGTATATGAATACAATCAAGCCCTGCACAAGTTCAACGGGAAGAGAAAAATACTAGAGTACAGAATATGGTGTTACAGCATTACAGTTACAGCGAAAATGCAAGAAAAATAATTCCAAGGTCCTTCATGAGGTAGGTTGGGAGATATGGACTACACCGAGCTTATGGGTTCAGTAGTCTGATACCAAAGGGAAAGAAGCTGTTCATGAATCTGGAGGAGCATATGCAATTCTCCCACCATCTCTCAACATCCTTGTCACTCTGCACCTATAGCCACCTTTATAGGCTCATCTCCCATCCTGGAGCCCCACATTTCCATTTAACCTCCCCTCTTTCCCATTCCCTCTTCCACCTATATCTCATCCCCGGCTTTACACTTCAATCCTCCTCTTCTTTCCTTATAGTGTCATAGAGTGATACAGGTTGGAAACGCCGGCAAACATGTCCCAGCTACACTAGTCCCACCTACCGAAGTTTGGGCCATATCACTTCAAATCTGTCCTATCCATGTACCTGTCTAACTGTTTCTGAAGCATTGGGATACTTCCTGCCTCAACTACCACCTCTGGCAGCTTGTTCCATACACCCGCCATCCTTTGTGTGAAAAAAATGACACTTCAGATTCCTATAAATTATTTTCCCCTTCACCTTAAACCTATGTCCTCTAATCCTCGATTGACCTACTCAGGACAAGAGACTCTGCATCTACCCAATCTATTCCTCTTATGGTTTTATACACCTCTATAAAATCACCCCTCATCCTCATACACCTCCATAAGACACCCTTATCTGACACCCTTTTGTCCCCTTTTTGCCTCTAGACTTTGTCACTTACTCCACCCATCTCCCCTCACCTGTATCCACCTATCACTTTGCCTAACACCCACCTCTCTTTTCCAGCTTTCTTTTCCCTTTCCAGTCAGTCTGAGGAATGATCGTAAACTGAAATGTTATTTGTTAATCTCCAGAGATATTGCCTGACCTGCTAAATTACTCCAGCACTGTGTCCATTTGTGTATTAACCAGCATATGCGGTTCCTTGCTTCCATTAGTCTCGGGGCTTTCTTGGCACAAACAACCATTGAACTCTCATACCATTTTGACATTTGTTGAAACCCCGTCCCAGTTTCATGGGCTATTATTGCTATTTGTAGGATCATTAACTTTCTAAGATGTATTTTGTTTCCTGAATAAGAATTTTAAAAGCATACCTTCAACTTTTTCCCGGGAATCGATATCTCCCCTTCATCTGAATAATAGCATGGGCTTAGGTGCAGTTTTCCCTGCCTGAGAGTGGAAGATTGCATTGCACCTTTGGACATCTGATGGAGTCCACTATATCAGTACTGGGGCAGCATAGGCTGCAGAGGAGAAGATACTGTCGCTGACTTCCACAACAATGTGTAGATTCATCGTGATACTAGTGTTTGCGTTGGGACTAGAAGCTTCTCCCATTGTCTTTTCAACTCTACAGACTACTTTTGGGTATTTTCTTCCTACTGTGCTAATTCCTTGAAATATATGTTAAGACATGTGAGACAATGTGAGCATTTACTCTACATTTTCACAGCCTTTTCAGAAAATGCTGAATAATTTAGAGCCAATGAGTGTTAGTAGTGCAGTAAGAATAATCCAGTGTGTTTTGATTGTATTTGTTTACCACAGTGTAAATTACATTCAGATACAAATTTAGAACAGAAAATGACTATTTTCAACAGCTAATCAATTATAAAAATTAAATTTTTATTTGGGGCAGAAGACAATGGAATATAAAAATGCTCGATATATGCTTTTTTGCAATTTGTATTTGTCTGGCAATCTCAATTAGAGTTCCAAGCGTAATTTCTGAAATTGTTAATATTAATATGAATTGAGTTAAATGGCTATTTAGACTCAAAATGTAAATGCATTGTGACACATTATTGGTAGAAACAAATTGTCCTAACATGATGGAGGGCGAGTTAATCTAAAAAACCCATGCTATCATCTCAGCTGGTTTTTCTCCTCCATTTTAGTTGTTGGTTCCGATGTTGTTTTCAGGTACAGAATATGAAGTTATTGTTTCATGTAATAAGTGGTCTTGTTTAAGCCTTGCTTCACCAGTTGATTTTGATGTCTTTCAGTTCTTGAATGTACCTTTTTTATTCATGCTTTGGATGTATTATTTGTCTGAATTCTGATGTTACTTGCGTTTAACTTTTTTTGCCAATTGAAGAATATTAATGATCTCGCTCAACGCCTGCATCTGACCTTCCATGTTAATGAAGTAGTGAGAACGTACAGCGGTGGCACAAAAAGGAAGCTGTCAACAGCACTGGCATTGATTGGCAGACCTCAAGTTATTTTACTGGTAAGATTTCCAATTTACTTCCCATTATACCCCTAACACTTCTTGCTCTTCTGGCTCTCAAAAGCAGTCTGCTTTAGGAATATTTAAGTGAATTATGTTGCATAATTCAGTTAGGTCTTTTATAAATTACAGCTGCATTCATGGGCTAAGGAGTAAATGTCTAACTGTGAAAGGTATGTGAGTAATCAGATTAATGATCCAGGGGCTTTAGCATGCATATAGGTTTCATGATGCATGTGCAATGAATAGACTGAAACAGTATATTAAAAATCTGCTCCAATTTTCAACAAATTGTGGATAAAATAGAAAGATTAAACGAGAACTTACCAGTTTGAAGTTTGATCGTTATTTTATGAGGAGTTACGATGAGGGACTACGTGAAGAACCCCGTCCAGCCGCACGCATGTCAATCTTCAAAGCAGCGGTGTGAAATCACAGGTAATAATGACTGAAGTATAATAGTAACATGAGAGAAGACTAGAACTACCAGATGACGTCTATGAGGGCTGGGAGCAGAGGGCACGTAGTCCCTCATCGTAACTCCTCATAAAATAATGATCAAACTTCAAACTGGTAAGTTCTCGTTTATCTTACTATTTTACTTCGGAGTCACGTGAATGACTACGTAAAGATTTCAAAGCTCTGCGATTTCATGCCGCAGATTCAAATCCCGGCGTCTCACTGAATTGATTGACTCACAATAAGAAATTAATCAATAATGCATCAACATAACATTGCTTGAAACAAATTAACGTTTTATTTCTAAAGAAACAATAATAACCCCTTCTATGCCAGGGGAAACTATAAAACTGAATTTAAAACAGAATCGTCAAATATTTGTGGCTAATTCCTCTCTTCTTAGGGTTCTGGTAGCCTCAATGTAATATAACAAACATGATACTACACATAGGTGGGAATCCGTGGGGTATGCCAAAAAGATAATCTTACACCCTGTCACCCCTATTCTACTCTGCTTGACCAAATCATAGATATAAAAAGTAATGGCATCTGCCGATACATCCATCATATCTAGTCTCAGCTTCTGTAATGTTTTCACACGTTGGGTTGAAACCAATGCCATAAGCATAACTACTTTCATGGTGAGTTTGGGCAAAGACAGGGCTGTGACAGGAGTCCTCTTACGAAGGAGCATAAGAACCATTCAATATTCAGGAGGGATAGACAGAAAGGACAAGTAGATAGAGTAGCGTTGCTGGTTAGAGAGGAGATTAATGCAATAGAAAGGAAGGACATTAGCTTGGAGGATATGGAATCGATATGGGTAGAACTGCGAAACACTAAGGGGCAGAAAACGTTAGTGGGAGTTGTGTACAGGCCACCTAACAGTAGTAGTGGAGTTGGGGATGGCATCAAACATGAAATTGGAAATGTGTGCAACAAGGGTAAAACAGTTATAAAGGGTGACTTCAATCTACATATAGATTGGGTGAATCAAATTGGCAGGGGTGCTGAGGAAGAGGATTTCTTGGAATGTAAGCGGGATAGTTTTCTAAACCAACATGTAGAGGAACCAGTGAGAGAGCAGGCTATTCTAGACTGGGTACTGGGTAATGAGGAAGGGTTAGTTAGCAGACTTGTTGTGCTTGGCCCCTTGGGCAAGAGTGACCATAATATGGTTGAGTTCTTCATTAGGATGGAAAGTGACATTGTTAATTCAGAAACAAGGGTTCTGAACTTAAAGAAAGGTAACTTTGAGGGTATGAGACGTGAATTGGCCAAGATAGACTTGCAAGTGATTCTTAAAGGGTTGACGGTGGATAGGCAATGGAAGGCATTTAAAGACTGCATGTATGAACTACAACAATTGTTCATCCCAGTTTGAATAACAAGGGAAATCAGGGATAGTATCAAAACTAAAGATGAAGCATACAAATTAACCAGAACTAAAGATGAAGCATACAAATTAGCCAGAAAAAGCAGCCTATCAGAGGACTGGGAGAAATTCAGAGTCCAGCAGAGGAGGACAAATTGCTTAATTAGGAAAGGGAAAATAGATTATGAAAGAAAACTGGCACGGAACATGAAAATGGACTGCAAAAGTTTTTATAGATATATAAAGAGAAAAAGGTTAGTTAAAACAAATGTAGGTCCTTTGCAAACTGGTGAATTGATCATGGGGAACAAGGACATGGCAGACCAATTGAATAACTACTTTGGTTCTGTCTTCACAAAGGAAGACATAAATAATCTGCCGGAAATAGCAGGGGACCGGGGGTCAAATGAGATGGAGGAACTGAGTGAAATCCAGGTTAACCGGGAAGTGGTGTTAGGTAAATTAAATGGATTAAAGGCCGATAAATCCCCAGGGCCAGATAGGCTGCATCCCAGAGTACTTAAGGAAGTAGCCCCAGAAATAGTGGATGCATTAGTGATAATTTTTCAAAACTCTTTAGATTCTGGAGTAGTTCCTGAGGATTGGAGGGTAGCTAATGTAACCCCACTTTTTGAAAAAGGAGGGAGAGAGAAAATGGGGAATTATAGACCAATTAGTCTAACATCGGTAGTGGGGAAAATGCTAGAGTCAGTTATTAAAGATGGGATAGCAGCACATTTGGAAAGCGGTGAAATCATTGGACAAAGTCAGCATGGATTTATGAAAGGTAAATCATGTCTGACGAATCTTATAGAATTTTTGAGGATGTAACTAGTAGAGTGGATAAGGGAGAACCTGTGGATGTGTTATATCTGGACTTTCAGAAGGCTTTCGACAAGGTCCCACATAAGAGATTAGCATACAAACTTAAAAGCACACGGTATTGGGGTTTCAGTATTGATGTGGATAGAGAACTGGCTGGCAGACAGGAAGCAAAGAGTAGGAGTAAACGGGTCATTTTCAGAATGGCAGGCAGTGACTAGTGGGGTACCGCAAGGCTCAGTGCTGGGACCCCAGCTATTTACAATATATATTAATGATCTGGATGAGGGAATTGAATGCAACATCTCCAAGTTTGCGGATGACACAAAGCTGGGGGGCAGTGTTAGCTGTGAGGAGGATGCTAGAAGGCTGCAAGGTGACTTGGATAGGTTGGGTGAGTGGGTAAATGCATGGCAGATGCAATATAATGTGGATAAACGTGAGGTTATCCACTTTGGCGGCAAAAACAGGAGGTTAGATTATTATCTGAATGGTGGCTCATTAGGAAAAGGGGAGATGCAATGAGACCTGGGTGTCATGGTACACCAGTCATTGAAAGTAGGCATGCAGGTGCAGCAGGCTGTGAAGAAAGCGAATGGTATGTTGGCATTCATAGCAAAAGGATTTGAGTACAAGAGCAGGGAGGTTCTACTGCAGTTGTACAGGGTCTTGGTGAGGCCATACCTGGAGTATTGCGTACAGTTTTGGTCTCCTAATCTGAGGAAAGGCATTCTTGTCATAGAGAGGGCACAGAGAAGGTTCACCACACTGATTCCTGGGATGGCAGGACTTCCATATGAAGAAAGACAGGATAGACTTGGCTTGTACTCGCTGGAATTTAGGAGATTGAGGGGGGATCTTATAGAGGCTTACAAAATTCTTAAGGGGTTGGACAGGCTAGATGCAGGAAGAGTGTTCCCGATGTTGGGGAACTCCAGAACAAGTTTAAGGATAAGAGGGAAGAATTTTAGGACCGAGATGAGAAGATATTTTTTCACACAGAGAGTGGTGAGTCTGTGGAATTCTCTGCCACAGAAGGTAGTTGAGGTCAGTTCATTGGCTATATTTAAGAGGGAGTTAGATGTGGCCCTTGTGGCTAAAGGGATCAGGGGGTATGGAGAGAAGGCAGGTACAGGATTCTGAGTTGGATGATCAGCCATGATCATATTGAATGGCAGTGCAGGCTCGAAGGGCCGAATGGGCTACTTCATAAATCTAGAAACTAGAGGATGTGTCCCCACAGAATATAATTCTGATTCCATGGGTAAATATGAGGACAGAGCACTTCTGGCTATATTGATCGCACTATAGCTTAATTTATGATCGAAATAGAGATTTGACAAGAACTCCAGCACATCTGGGATGCCTGCAGTTTGATATGAAATATTCTGCCGTAAGCAGAACACCTCCCACTTTCTTATCGAGGAGATGTACTGCTTCTGGGTACTGTCCCTCCAGGCCGATGTGATAACATCCACGGTGTGATCGGACTGTCCTCTCCCCAGGCATGGCCTTCTTAGAATCTGCAAATTAACAGATCAATACAATCATGTAAAGGATGTTGATCGCCAGTTACCGGGTTCAGCAGTAGATTTTTATGTTTGGGAACAATTATATGAGGTTGAATAGCCATCAGTAAAATGAGAGGGAACCATGGCTGAGTAGGCCAGTCTGGTACTACCAATACTCCTGAAGCGGAGTCCTGCTTGATTTTTTGCAGGCATCGACTGATGAGACAGAATGGAAGAAATGCATATAAAAACATTCCACCCCAATGCAGCGAGAATGCATCAACCGCTGCTGCCCCAGGATCTGGTTCCCATGAGACGTATTTAGGCAACTGGTGGTTTAGTCTAGATGCAAACAAATCAATATCTGACATTCCGTATCGAGCAACAACATCATTAAATATGTCCTGATTCAACATCCATTCTATGTTGTAATTGAATTGACGTGACCTTGTGTCTGCCACTATGTTGAATCTACCTGGCAAGTAGATTGCTGAAAGCCAAATGTTTTTGTCAATGCACCAGCTCCAGATATGATTAGCCAATCTGTCACAAGATTCCGACTTAACTCCACCCATGTGATTAACATATGCCACTACTGTATTGTTGTCAATTTGAACCTGCACATGCAAGTGACTCTTGGTAAAGCAATAAGCTTTAAGCCCATAAAAGGTTCCCTAAAGCTCTAAATAATTGATCCCTCGCAATTGCAGAAGGGATGTCTCATCACTATTCCATCTGCCTCCACAACTGAAAGACATATCAGTAGCGCCCCAACCTGGTGCACTAACATCAGTCTGTAAGACTGTGGAAGGTGGTTCAACCAAAAATTCCCTGGAACTACTTGAGACATTTGTGATCCACCATTGTATTTCTAAAATGGCTTCAGCTGGTAATCCCATGGGCCTGTCAAAATGACCTTCATGTGTCCTCAGTGCCTGTTCTTTTGCTCGTTGTAATTGTTGATAATGCAGAGGTCCAAACTGCACAGCTGGAAAACCAGCCGCCAACTTACCAATCAAACTGGCCACCTGTCTAATTGAAGGTCGTTGTTCACCAAGGAGCTTGATACAACCTTCAATTAATGCTGCCTTTTATCACTGGGCAGAATCACTAACATGTGATCTGAGTTAATGGTGAAGCCCAAGTAATCAATAATTTTGACTGGTGTTAATTTGGATTTATCTAGATGAATGATGAACCCCAATTGCTCAAAAGTGAGTTTAACAACTGAAACAGATGATTCAGCTGCATCCCGAGCCTTTCCTACAATTAAGATATCATCTAAATAGGCCATTACAACAAAACTCTGAGCTCGGAGTAGCCCTAGAACTGGTTTTAACAATTTGGTAAACAATCTAGGAGCTGAGGTTAATCCATTAGGCAATGCTTTGAATTGTCATAACTGACTCATCCAGCTAAACTTCAAATATCTCCTATAATCGCAATGAACAGATACTGAGTAATATGCATCTTTAAGATCTATGCTTGCCATATAACACCCTTTGGAAATCAGCTGTTTAGCTGTTAGAAAAGTCTCTATTTTGAAGTGTCTATACTGTACAAACGGGTTAAGGCGCGTCAGGTCCAGAATGATTCTACATCCCCCATTCTTTTTAGACCTAGGAAATATATTTGACACAAACTGGTGGAGTTGACGAACCGACTTCTCAATCACCCGTTTACTGCACAGTACCTCAAGTTCTGCCTGTATCTGCATATTATCTTCATGTGAGAAAACGAGTGTCCGACTTGGAACATGCTGAGTGGGTGGACACAAATTAGGGTAGAATTCAATTCAAAACCCTTCTACACTGCACAGCACAAACGGATCTGATGTTATCTCTGCCATTCTATTAGTAACAAGTGTAACCTGCCCCCAACTTGAACATCTTTCCCACTTAATTTGATTCTATCAGGAGCAAAACCACTGACCTGCACTTGTTGCCCCCTGTTCCTCGTGGGAAAATTCATCCTTCCCCATGTGGCTGTGGCAAGGGTGCCAGCTTCATATGTTCGGGAATGAACGGCTCGTCCCTTCACCAGCCCCAGTCATTGCACCCCATCGATAGGAGAATTGCCTCCGACCCATTTTGCTGCTCATCGGCACTTTTATTAACCCCACAGTTTTCACCTCATCATCAAGTTCTTTAACTTGCTTTGCGAGGTCCACCCCAAATAGCAGATTAGGTAACTGTACATTGCTAGGCTTACAGAGCGATGCAAACGTAGGATGAATATTTGGGCGTATGGCACTCTTTCTTAAGCAGTTCACCTCAAAATGTGCACTGCACAGAAGCCCCAAATCATCCTGATGTGCTTTTGATAGGTGCCCCACGTCCACCAATCTGGCGAACGCAGTAATATCTGCAGCAAGCAATTTCGGCACCCGCTGGAGTTTTAGCTCTTGTGCCTGAACTGCAATCCCCATTTGTCCCCATATGTTCACCACCGGCACCTTCAATAAGGCACAGTCAACCGGAGTTTCATACTTCTTTATAGTGTCATCCAATACCAGCTCTTGGAGCTGATGGGAGAGCAAATAATTTATGCTTGTGGACAACTGCTGCCCCAACGGCTCTCCTGCGTCTGTGGGAATGGCATATTTTGCAGCCAAATCAGGTATTGTAACCTCATGCCCTTCACTCCCTGGGCTCTGTTCACCCACTGGTTCGGCGTCAGTATACCCCTGACCCATCAAGCTCTCCTCTTCCATGAGGGAGCGATCAAGCAGCCCATTTGCAGGCGCTGCTGGCACAGGCTCTCCGTCAGCCTGGCATGGACACCACTCATACTCCCGGAGTGCATCCTTTGCGAGTATCCTCTCCAACAGAGGGGTACAGAGAAGGTTCACCAGACTGATTCCAGGGATGTCAGGACTTTCATATGAGGAAAGACTGGATAGACTCGGCTTGTACTCGCTAGAATTTAGAAGATTGAGGGGGGATCATAGAAACTTACAAAATTCTTAAGGGGTTGGACAGGCTAGATGCAGGAAGATTGTTCCCGATGTTGGGGAGGTCCAGAACAAGGGGTCACAGTTTGCCGATGACACCAATCTTATAGCTTCACATAGTGATCTAAAAACATTGGTTGAATTAGTTAATGAAGAAATGTCTCATGTCTCATGTGGTTTGAAGTGAACAGGCTCTCTCTCAATATCAAAAAATGCAATTACATGATCTTCTGCAATAAAAACAAAATTTTTCCCAAAGACAAATCTAAAATTTTTATCAATGGACATGAAATTCCTGAAGTAACATATACAAAATTTTTAGGAGTAACCATTGATCAAAATTTAACTTGGAAAGAAAATATCAATATTGTCTGTAGATCAATGAAAATGCTTGAAATTCTGAGAAAGGTTTGTGCATTTATTCACCCGTCTTCCCATCTAACAATATATTACAGTTTGATTTTTCCTTATTTCAATTATTGTAATATTGTTTGGGGTTCTACCTATTCTTCCTATCTTTCTAAGCTACTCATCATACAGAAGAAATTTATGAGATTAATTTCTCATTCAAACAAAGAACCTTCTGCCCCTCTCTTCAAGAAGTACTCAATTTTGTCTGTAGATAAACTGAATGCATTCCAAATATGTATTTTTATTTTCAAATATCTTAAATGTAAACATGATTTGCCTGTTTCTCTTCATGATCTTTTCACCCTTTCTTCTAATATTCACCATTACCCAACCAGAAGAAGAAATGATCTTCATCTTCCGTTTTGACGAACATCCAAACACCAACATTGCATTACATTTAAAGGTCCTAAATTTTGGAATACCCTGCCTCTGTCATTAAAGTCTCACACCTCCTTAGCCACCTTTAAGATTAAGATTCTCATCATGTCCTGAGTTCTGACCTCCAGCTTTTTGTAATGATATTTATGAGCTCAAAATACTTCTGTTGACTCTTATCTCATACTATACATTATTTTATTTATTTTCATATTTTTAATTTTCATTCTTAAACTGTATTATTGTTTATTATTGTCTTTTTTATTCCTCCTACCCCCTGATTTGCCATTAACGCTCATTTTCAGATGGGAGCGGACTTTGTATAAGCCCTCCGGGCTTCCCTTCCCTCCCAGCACTGTATGGTATTATAAATTGATTGTTTGTCTTCTTTCAAAACATGGTGCAAATAAAAAAATAAAAAATAAATAAATAAACAGTTTAAGGATAAGGGGGAATTCCTTTAGGACCGAGATGAGGAAAACATTTTCACACAGAGAGTGGTGAGTCTCTGGAATTCTCTGCCACAGAAGGTAGTTGAGGCCAGTTCATTGTCTATATTTAAGAGGGAGTTAGATGTGGCCCTTGTGGCTAAAGGGATCAGGGGGTATGGAGAGAAGGCAGGTACAGGATACTAAGTTGAATGATCAGCCATGATCATATTGAATGGCGGTGCAGACTCGAAGGGCCGAATGACCTACTCCTGCACCTATTTTCTATGTAACAGGACCTCGATTTCATTTAGAAACGGTCTCCCCTTGCGGAGGTGACACCTCCTGGCCCGACTCGGAGTCAATGAGCCTAGCAGACTTCGAAGTGGCCTTATGCCCCACTGGCGCGGCAACGCTGCTCACAGGCAACGCGTCTGCAGTCATTAACCCCCCTGTTAACGATGATATAGGTGAGCTAGGTGGGCACCGCTACCCGCACTCCCGCGGTCTTCCAAAATTTTTCTAGCGGGTCTCCTCCCCTTCATCTTTGTAGCTTTCTGCATTTTAATACTAGCGCTGTAAAAAACAAGCGTACCTACAGAAAGCAACCTCCAAACTAAGTTTAGCACTAGCCTCGAGGTTTTTTAAACTTACCGCTGGAGGAGCCTTGCTACTCCAACCGTCGCTGCGCCATGCGTCTGACGTAATGACGCGCGTGCGGCTGGACGGGGTTCTTCACATAGTCACTCACGTGACTCCAAAGTAAAATTCATGTTCATTTGAATAAGCATGACTGGTTAAAGCATTAACACTATAACACTTTAGTTAGCAGTAGGTTTGATAGGCTAGGCTTGTTTTCCTGCAGCAAAGTAGCTGAGGAGTGACCTGATGGAAGTATATAAGATTTTGCAATGCATTGATAGATAGCCATTTTACCATGGCAGGAGTATCATAAATAAGAGCGTAAAAATATAGGTGAGCGAAACCTTTAAAGTTAATCTGAGCGGTAAGTAATTTTTTACAGAATGTGGTTGATATTTTGAATGCCGATGAGGTGACTTTAAACTTTAGACTTTATTTTAGACTGTACAGCATGGAGACGGATCCTTTGGTCCACTGAGTCTGCGCCAACCAGCGATCACCCCGTACACTAGCACTATCCCACACACTGGGGACAATTTACAATTTTATCAAAGCCAATTAACCTACAAACCTGCACATCTTTGAAATATGGGAGGGAACCGGGGCAACTGGAGAGAACCCACGTGGGCACAGGGAGAACGTACAAACTCTGTTCAAACATCACCCTTAATCAGAAATAAACTGCGTCTCTGGCGAAGTAAGGCAGCAACTCTACCGGTACTCCATTGTGATGCCCTTAGTGGAGGAATCAGATACAATTACTGCATTTAAGAGGCATTTGGACAGATGAGATAAGCAAAAAGGTGGCATGAATGTTGTGGGCCCATTTTTATGCTGTATTACTCTATGAATCTATGACTAATGTTTTTACTGTAATTGTTTGATCTGAGAATACAAGCAGTCTGAGACTGATCTTTTGACATGGCACATTTTTATATTTAGGATGAGCCAAGCTCGGGAATGGATCCCGAATCCAAACGTTTTCTTTGGAGAGCAATCCTCAATGAAGTGGATGCTGGGTGTGCAGCCATCTTAACATCGCACAGGTACATCAACTTTTGGCACATGACACAAATACTGCAACTTGTGAAAACATGATCGGTATTTATATTTGTTTTGGTAGTATAGGGTTCAACACACCAAATAGATCACTTTCCATATAATGTAAACTTGCTGTAATTCCATGACTAAAATTTCTTTGCCTATGACATTTGTTAAAGTTATTGCATGAGGGCCAAAGGTACTTTGTTTTAAGCTACTTGTTATTCTACACAATACAAAATATTCCATGTACAACACTTTGTGAGCCATGTGTAAGAGAGCAAAGCTGCAACAGAAGGATACTGTTACATATGTCTCATGGCATTATATCTGCAACTCAAATACAGAGGACTGAGATAAAATAGCATAAACTGCACAAAGCAAAATTCAAGCATGCAACCTGTAAATGTATTGTGATTCACTTTACAACCAATGTACAACTTTAAAAACAATGTTTTCAATTCTCCATCCAAAATTGCTGTCATAGTCATGGAGTCATAGAGCGTGCAAACAGGCCCTTCAACCCAGCTTGCCCATGCTGAGCAAGGTGCCCTATCTACATGAGTCCCACCCGTCTGTGTTTGGTCTACACCCCTCTAAACCTTTCATACCTGTGCTATGCCTTTGCCATAATATTGATTGACATGGTCTTTATTGGAGTCACAAACTATATTGTTTGTGACTGTGACAAATGTAAACTATCCTGTTAATCTTTTTTTTAATCTGATTGACTAAAGCCTCCACTTCCAGTGCATTTCCACCATTATACTGGTGGATGGGACTACAGGTCATTCCTTATCAATTGTTGTCGCTAGAGCTACACATACAATAAAAAATCTTGCTTCCAGCAGTATCACAGGCACATAGAATCAGACAACATGCAAAAAACATAAATTATACAATTACACATTAATTCTACAAGGCAGTAATTAGAAATTAGAAAACAAGTCCCTGTTAGAAAACAGTGTAAGAGGTGGTCCTTAGTGTTCTGTTGCCAGGAAGTAGTTGCTCCTGAACACGGAGGTATGGGACCTCAGGCTTCTATACCGCCTGTCTGATGGTAGCAATGAGAAAAGGGCATGCTTTGGATCAGTGGGGACCTTTGATGGTAGATGCAGCTTTTTTGAGGCAGCATCTCATGTGAATGCATTTGATGGCGGGGAGTATTTCAGAAGTCAATGATTAGTTCTTTGGGTTTCTTGTTGTTGAGTGAGACGAAGCTGTTGCATCACAACTTAACCAGATCATCTATTTCTCTCCAGTAATTTATCCTCACCTATGATTCAGCCACCAACAGTGGTATCATTGGCGCAATTGTAGATAACATTTGAGCCGTCTTGGAAAATGTATTGGATAGGGATAGGGATGTACCTCAAACTACAGTTCCCTATAGCACTTAATGTCTCCATTTATGTATTCTCCTACTTGTGGCCTTTCAGTCAATGATTCAACTTCCAAGGTCCTAAGCACTTTAGAAATTATCTCTTTGGTCTTTAAGGTAAAGAAAAAATGCTGGAGAAACTCAGTGGGTGAGGCAGCATCTCTGGAGCGAAGGAAATAGGCAACGTTTTGGGTCGTAACCCTTCTTCAGACTTTACCTTAGCAGCACTTTGTGATCGATATCAAGATTTATTGCAAATTTGTTAAAAACTGTGGTTTTTCAATTGGCAGAAGTTAAATGAAACTAGATTAATGAACCATGGTAAATATTTGTGCTGAGTTAGTATGTACTGATTGCTTTTGGTAGTGAACCGTTACTGATTTGAACTTTCCCTCTAGGCTAATTACTGAGATAATATTCGCCTGTTAAATACTTAAGGGAGTCTCACTTACTGATATATCAATTGTTTAAAACCATAGTCTGGTTAGTAATGGTTTAACATTATTGATGTGTAACTATTTGAAGTGTCATTAAATTTTATAAAAGCCTTTAGCTGAAATCATGGTGCATGCTCATATATAAGATGCATAGATGAAATAAATACTTCACCTTAATTTTTGTTGCTATATGGACTGATTGATCTCATACCAACCCTTTTTTCTCTCTTTATTCTTCTTCAGTATGGAGGAATGTGAGGCCTTATGTTCCAGACTTGCCATAATGGTAAATGGAAAATTCAAATGTATTGGCTCTCCCAAGCACATTAAAAACAGGTAGGTTTGGCATCCAGTGATGAACCACTTTTGCTGATCTCTATTCAAGTACCATATGTTACAATTTTAAAAAAAATGTCTGACTTGTTTGTTTTATAACAAATATAAACTGAAAATAATTTGCATACCAAATTGAAACTTTCGAATGAAACTACAATGGACGCATTTACACAGAAGAAATTAATTAACTTCCCAACACTGAATGTTGCAGGTTCCTTTCCTTGCATAGATTTTTAAGATGCTATTGAACAATTTTGCTATTTAATCTTCTGAACAAATGAAAAACAAAGCTTACATCCAAAGAGTAAAATTAAACCCCTGTTAATTTTAACCAAATGACCAATGTATAGATTCAAAAGCAAGTGTTGGTACCCAATCCAGTTGATTTGGACCAATTTACTAACAATTAACCATATTAATTCATACCTGAAAGCACCCCATTGGGAGTAGCTTTCTGAGGAAAGAGTACTTTTTGTGATAGTATATTGACGCAAATTGCCATTATCAATATTGAAGAGGGAATATACATGCCTCAATTTTCATCCCTCAACAGCAATAGTAGACAACCTTTACATAAGAACATTGTAGCTTGCCTAAGGAATGTCTAAATAATATAATTTGGAGGTAGAAAATACACCGATTTTATCGTAGAGCACATTTAGTTTTACTAGCTACGGATGATTCTCCAGACAGTAATAATTTCAATGTAAAATGCTGTTTCTAAAAGGAGATGAAACTACTTTAATGTAGAATTATATTATTTTGTTCGGTTTTTAGAATATTTTTCTTATAATTTACTAATTATTTATAAATGCATGTTTTTAGATTATTTTCAGTTTATCATAATCTTTCTATGTTGTGAGAAATAAGAACATTATTTTATTTTCTTTCAACACAGGTTTGGCGAGGTTTATTCCATTAAAGTAGCACTAAATCAAAATTCAACCAACTCAATGGAGCTCACAGAACTGCTGATGTCACATTTCCCAGGCACAAAATTGAAGGTAATTTTTAAACAAATAAGAACTCATGCCATATACTACTCGAAAGAGAAGGTCATGTAAAATCACAGCAAGAATTTAAAGTTGCAATATCTTTGTTTACTTGACTATACGTTGCGATACATTGGGACAGATTCTGTTAGTAAAAAATTGTAATTCTCTGGTTAACTGTAGAAAAGTTGTTTTATCACAGAAGTTCTATAAAGTCGCTACAGTACCTTGTTGAGACCCAGAACCAACCTCTGAGTAACACATTATGTTATATCCCATCAGAACGTTTCCTTTAAATCCACTCTCCATCTCCAACTTCTCAACCAATTACTGAGGTATATCAGGAGACAATGTCCAATTGCATGCATGTTATTTTTGGTCTTGAATCCCTTGTATTGAACCTTATCATACCAAATAACTCTTCAAAAAAATTTCAACTAGGTTGCTTGAACATAGAGCAGTAAAGCACAGAACAGACCATTTGGCCCACTATGTCTGTGCCAAACATGATGTCAAGAACATCTCTTATCTACCTGCACATAATCCATATCCCTCCATTTACTGTATATCAGTATGCCTATCCAAAGTCTCTTAAATGCCTCTGTTGTATCTGCCTCAACCACTATTCCTGGCAACAAATTCCAGGCACTCACCACCTTCTGTGTAAAAATACTCTGACTATCGCAATTCCATCTTTGTAGCCAATACTTGTTCAAGCATTCAGTTAAGTGTCTCAGAAGGACTTCAGCAATTTCCCCATAATTGACATTAAACAGACAGCTCTACAATTACCTTATTTCTTTCATTCTACCCTCTTAAATAATGGAGTGCCATTTGAAGTGTTCCGATCTGAAAGCACAATTCTCAAATCGAGGCAACAATCGAGAAAGTTTTAAACATTTCCACCACTTTAATTCCCTGAGTGAAAACCCTCAGGTCTTGGTGAAGGAATTACTTTTTAACCTGTTATTCAAAGAAAAATGGAAAGAAAATCAAATCAAATTGAACCTGGGTGATCTGAGCCATTATTTTTTGAAGAACAAAAGACTAGACATTTAATCTGCTGCTAAAAGAAGGAACATTGTAATACGAAACTGTAATCTGTGTAATTCACTTTTAATGCTTTCTTTATCCCAGGAAGAACATCAGTATTCTTTGGAATATCAGGTGCCACAGAAAGACGTGGCGTTAGCAAAGATGTTCCATTTCCTTGAGAATAACAAAGAACAACTCAACATCCAACACTATTCCATTAGCCAAGCAACACTTGACCAGGTACAAACATTTGATCTCCTAGCCGACAACTATTTAACTGCAATTAATTCTGTTTCTTCCGAGCCACTAATGATAATGCTAACATTGATAACACTACCCATTCAAATTTTAGTTCCATATAGCAGAATAAAATATGAAGACACGTGGAACTGCAAATGCTGGTTTACAAAAAAAATATGATCTAGATCAGGGGTCGGCAACCTACGGCCCACAGGCCGGATCCGGCCCGTAACGCGAAATCATCCGGCCCGCAGGCGTATTTTTTTTCAATTCGTTTTCGCAACCTGGGTGCTGCAGCCAGTCCCGGGACACGCAAGCGACCTGGGCACTACAGCCAGTCCTGGGGCAGGCGATCCGACCTGGGAACTGCAGCCAGTCCCGGGGCACGTGAGGGACCTGGGAACTGCAGAAAACTCATTGAAAAACACATGAAAACTAATGCGAAAAGCAACACCAAATGTCACACTAGTTAGTATGTATTATTAGTATGTATTATTACTAATGTACATATCATTACTAATTACTAATGTATTTAGTATGTATTATTATTACTCCTCCATTTGTTAACTATGGCGATAGATGTGGCCCGCCATCCTCTCACAGATATGGTTCCTGGCCCCTATGCAGACCAAGGTTGCCGACTGCTGATCTCGATGATATATAAAATGTTGGAAACACTTTGCAGGAGAAGCAGTACACGTGCAAAGAAAAAACGAATTATAGTTTCAGTTCTCTTTCCACAGATGATATCTGACCTGTTAACTGATTTCACTTCAGATTGTCAGCATCTGCAGTTTTTTTTTTTTGTTTCCATCTTGCTCACCGTAAGGTTTAAATTCCTTTACTTTTATTTATGCTCCCTTCTCTGTTTTTTGATTTGCTGATGGATGTATCTTCCTTTGATGCCAGGATACATTGGGGTCTGTCAGAAAAAATTTTTTTGCATTGACAAGACACTAAAAGGTGTGATGTATCAGACATTATTTTACAAAATAACTTTATCTGAAACATTAACATTAGCATGTCTCTCTTTCCACAGATGCTGTCTGACCAGTTGGTTATTTCCCACCTTTTCTGTTTTTATTTCAGATTTCTAGCATCTGCAGATTTAGATTTTATTTATTTTACAAGTCTTGATTGAAGTACAGGACTCTTAGATGCACAAAAACTGGTAGAAATCAAGGCTCATTCCTGTCTCTTATCTGAATTTGCTATCATGACATGATATTAAAGTTGCAACAGTTGCTTGGAGCATAAATTTGCAAGTTGTTTCATGTAAAATAACAACTCTGCACAGAGTTGGATAGTCCTGATCCAGTGTAGCGAGAAAATTAATCCATAGACTTGATCCTTTATTGTATTTAGTCATACACTAGAGGCCTTGATCATTAAATGCATTGTGCACCTGCACGTATTTGAGCAACACCAGTTGAATTTAACGGCGGCCTTGGATGGCAGTGCCGTGTTGAACTAATTACATTAATTGATCTAAGTAGCTTTAATATGTGTTTTAATGTCGTAATGCAACAGGGCACATCTTGTTAGATTATGTATATTAATTAGGACTAGTTAGATGAAGAGATGTGACAACTTAAGCTAAAAAAAACTGTGAATCTCTTTGAATGCAACATGTCGATTGTACTTTCAAATCGAGTGAATGAATTTTAGAACAGATTCTCTGAAGGAAAAAGTATCCGCTGAAAATGTGCTTTAAAACTTGGGTGTTTCAAGCTGATTTTGATTTTATCAACTAAAGTTAAATTACTGCATTAGAAGCAAGGAATTCCTGTTGCTTGGGCCGACTGGGTTTTGCTTATGAATTAAAATGCAAAAAATTATTCCAATGTCATAGCAAAACTGTTACCATTTACCCAGTGTTACTAGTTAGAATTGAGGTATTGTTTCCGAATAGTTATGTCTTTTTTCCTTTTCTCCTTATTGTACTTCCCCCAACCCCCGTACCCCCACTACGAATCTAAGGATACATAAATGTGTGCCCCATAGATATTCATCGTTAACCCATTTTTTCATTTACATCATACATTGTAACGTTAATAATCTGACTGACATCCTCTCATATTCTTGTCTTGCCCAACAGGTCTTCATTAATTTTGCTCGTCAGTTCGAGGAACTTCTGGATCAAGCACCTGCAGAAATAAACACAAGAAACCCAGACGTATAGACCACAATAAAATAAAATGCTCAAATTAATTACAAGATACTGACGTTACAGTGAAACAAATTAATGTTTTATTCTCAGGATTTGATAGTTAAATACCTGACCCATTTATTTTTCTGTGTCAACTGAAAAGGTTTTATTCTAAATTTAAATTTGTCAATCAATCATTTTGATAATGGATTTTCAAAGCAATTTTTTAAATAGTTCTATTTTATATATACCATAATTGGTGGAGTTTATTATTTAATGGTTGAATGCTTCCAATTTTGGTGTAATTAGCCTTAAGAAAATTCATCAAATGATAACCATTGCCAGTCAAAATTAATTGTGCTATTTTTCTAATAAAACTTTTTGTTTTATTTAATTTCATTAAATGTAATTTAATTCTGTAACATGACTTAAAATTAATGATCTCAAAAAAGTAAATAAAATTCAAAAAAATGTACACTTTATTTTTTTTCCATAATCAATGCAATTAGCTGTTTAATTTTGATGGTGCAAATATGAGATCAAACAAATTGATCCATTGTCAATGTCATTTTTTTAGAATGCAGCTGAATATTTTCTGCTTTAAGAAATGCACCAACTAAGGTTAAGTGTTCTGATATTTTCAAAAGCTACAAACAATGTTTTATTGGAGATCTACTTGCATTTAGTTCATTAAGATTTTGGATAAAAGAAAGTCCTCCCTCCCCCAAATTTGCTCTTTTGACATTCGGGCAATTACAGCTCACAGTGGATGCTGTTGTTTGATGCATGCTGGTTAATGCATGGTCACTCGGTTCAGCTGATTCTCACACACAATTTTAACTTTAAATCATTTTTGTGAATGTGGTGTACATGGATTAATGAGGCAATCTCCAGATGTTCCAAGGTTTTTTTCGCAGGGTGAGCATGAATGCATTAAAGTGAGCTAACATTGACTGTCCCAATATGTACTGAATAAAATTTAATATGTGCTTTCTTTTTAACTGAATTCTTGGTGAACTAACCAGATATGTGTTGTATGCATCTAATGTGGTCATTTTATATAAACAGTTAAAATTGGTCATATTGGTTATTTTATTAAAAAGTTAAACGTAAACGTTTCTTTCAGTTTTGTAGATCCCGCAGAACTTTTGGAAATTATGCTTAAACTGAAATACGAGTAAGATGAATCATTTATCACTTTTAATTACTTTGAAATGACATTCTTTCAACCTTCTAGAATAAATGATCAGATTTTCATATTATCTTACTTTCACACTTTCTCATGACTTTGAAGGATGCTTCCTGAGTGTGCTGCTTTGTCAAACACGAAGAAGAAGAAGAAGTGTGCTGGTTCACAGTGCAATCCTGTCAATCCCACTCCTATATTTCTATCCCTACAGCACATTCCCATGCACATGCCTATTAACCCCATCCTGATATTCGTAATACTCACCTGTTAAAGTTCACTTCATTCGGATGGTAGAATAAATCAAAGAGTCAAAAATCTCTGTCAAAAATCTTTACTACGTCACCAAGGTGAAATAGAAAAATGGCCAGTGATGTTCACCAAAGGCTGCGCTGTTCAGACTGACGATACAGAGGATTTACACACATCTTTATACTAATAAAACAGCCATATGCACATGGTTAATAACAAAGGAGCTTCAGTGGATCCCCTCAGCTACATTGGGGAAGAAACAAAGTATAACTATTAGTCTGGTAAACAGAGCAGCTGCAAAGAGAAGAACAGGCCTATTGTTCTTCTTACAACTTGCTGGTATCAGTATTAGTTCCAGGCGCCCGGGAACATCCCTTATCTCTATTCTCATTGGGACAGCGAAGGTCGTCTTTTTCCAAGCTCTGTGTTCAAGATTCACAGGCTTTTGCAGACTTGTAAATTGGCCTATTATTTAAACTGTTACCAGCATGCTGTGTACAAAATGGAGGTTAATAGCAAATACAACTAAATAAGCTCAATAAGATGGAGGATAACCGCACTAACTTTCACACACCGACTTTAAGGTAATTAAACTATCAACTAGCACATCTTTGGGATGTGAGAGAAGTTTGTCCAGATGAATGCTCTCCACACAAAACGTCGACTGTCCATTTCACCCCACAGATGCTGCCTGACCCGCTGAGTTCTTGCAACACTTTGTTTTCTAATTCCTGAGACACTGGCTCATCATCGTTACAACATGTAGAAATGCCTGAAACAGCCTAACATGTTCATCATTTCCTAAACTAGCAACATTTAATGTAAACTATTTAATTCTGAAACGTTTTAACCTTATTTATAGTTTATTCTGAAATGCTGAATAGTTTAGAATATTTCTTAAATTATATATAAAAAATGATAAGTCTCTGAAGGAATGCAAACCTGGAAATTGCTGCTAAGTTTGTGTTATCATTTGGACCAATGCCAGATCAGAAGTCATGAAATATCTATCATGCAATTACAAGCTCGGCAGATCAGACAATATCTGAAGAGGAAAATTGTCAGTCCACTTACTGTTCTGTTTTGCTGGCATTAACAGTCAAAAGCAACCCTGCACATTTCACAGGCAGCAGTAATGTCATGCATGTGCTGCTCAGGGGTGTGTGCTGTGGTGATGATCTCTCCATGGTGCCTCAGGTTGGCATGTGGATGAGGTCAAACACATGGGAGGGGGATGGATTTTGGAGTTGGAATCACCCAAAAACAGATGGGAGGTCTTCTTCTTTCGTGTGGCGTGCACAGCCTAAAGTTGTTGGACAACTAGCTCTATTTGATCTTCCGTTTGTGCACGTCGAGTTGATTACATATGTCGAAACAGGGCAGACCACGTGAAGGTTGCAATCTTCCACCCCAGATGGGAGGTGATGCTGGTGAAGAAGAGGATGGTAGTGATTTGTGGAGCTTCCAAGGAAACCTCATTGCCTGATCCCACTAAGCATGTGGTGGGCTGATTACATTGTCCTGATCCCCAGTGATCAGCAAGCATCCTGTCACAGGAATCTGAACTGGACTTACCGCAGGAAACTTAATATATATAAAGGGCTGTGGCCATTGAGGTTTTATAGTAATGAAATGTACAGGGAATGTTTGCCAACATATAAATGCAATATCCCAGGGGTTATAGAAATTATGCACATTTCACTATCTCTTTGAACCTCTTGTTAATAACACATCACAAATTGCAGACTTCAGATCCATTTCTGCCATAAAGTAAATAATTCCTGCTGCACATTTTGAAGACATAATTACCTCAAGGAAATAGGATAGGGAAATGATATTGTCCTTAAAGTGAATGGGCATGGAACTGCCCTGTCTACTTTCCCAAATAAGCAGGAAATGTGCTGAAACATAGATAGAAGTATATACAATTATGAGGGGCATAGATGGGCAGACAATCATAACCTTTTTCTCAGGATGGAGTATTCAAATACTAGAAGGCACAGGTTTAAGGTAAGATGGGCAGTTTAAAGGACATGTCATAAAGAGTAAGAAAGTGTGCACATTGGACCACTGAAAAATGATGCCGGGGAAGTGTTAATGGGGAATACAGAAATAGTAGAGGAATTGAATAACTTTTTTTGTATCAGTCTTCACAGTAGAAGACACCAGCAATGTGCCTGAAATCCAGGAGAGTCAGGGGGTGGAAGTTGGTACAGTGGTTATTACTAAGGAGAAGATGCTTTGGAAACTGAAAGGTCTGAAGGTGGATGTCACCTGGAGCAGATGGACTGCACCCCAGAGTTCTGAAGGAGGTGGCTTTAGAGATTGTGGAGGCATTAATAATGATCTTTCAAGAATTACTAGTGAGCAGTGGTTCCAGACGATTGGAAAATTGCAAATATTACCTGTTTAGGAAGGGAGCAAGGCAGAAGAGTGGAAACTGTAGGCGGGATAGCCTTACTTCAGTGGTTATTAAGATTTTAGAGTCCACTATAAACGATGAGGTTTCTGAGTACATAGATGTTCATGATAAAATAGGCCAAAGTCAGCATGTGAAGGGGTGATCTTGCCTGATGCATCTGTTGGAATTCTTTGAGGAAGTAAATAGCAGGACAGGCGAAGGGGAGTCAGTGGATGTTTACCCAGATTTTCAGAAAATCTTTGATCAGGTGCCATACATGAGACTGCTAAAGAAGATGCGAGTCCATGTTATCAAAGGGGAGATACTAGCATGGATATCAGGTTGGCTAGATGGCAGAAGGCAAAGAGTGACAATAAAGGGGCTTTTTCTGGTTGGCTGTGTGTGACTAGCGGAGTTCTGCAGGGTTCGTTCCTGGGGCCACTACTCTTCATGTTGTATATCAATGATTTAGATGAGGGGATTGAAGAATTTGTACCCAAGTTTGCAGATAATACTAAGATAAGCAGGGACTCTGCAGTTGGACTTGAACAGGCTGGGAGAGTGGGCAGACCTGGTGGAATATAGCATAGCGAAGTGTGGAGTCATGCATTTTGGTAGTAGGAATAAGGACATAAGCTGAGGCTTTATAAGGTGCTGATCAGATTGCATTTTAGTATTGTGAGGAATTTTGAGGAAGGATGTGCTGGTGCTAGGGAGGATCCAGATGAGGTTTATGTGAATTATCCCAGGAATGAGTGGGTTAACATATGATGAGCTTTTGACAGCGCTGGGCCACTGCTCACTGAAGTACTGAAGGATGAGGGGAACCTCATTGCAACTTACCAAATAGTGAAAGGCTTGATTACGTGAAGAAGCCCCGCCAGTGCGCATGCGCGTCAATCTTCAAAGCAGCGGCATGAAATCACAGTAACTACAGTCGAAGTGATAGGTAGGACTCAGAAGACTAGAACTACCAGATGACCTTTGCGATTATGAGGGTCGGGAGCGGAGGGCACGTAATTGCTCACCGTAACTCCTCATAAAATAAAGATCAAACTTCAAACTGAAGTAAGTAAGTTCTCATTTAATTTTACTATTTTACTTCGGAGTCACGTGAGTGATTCTGTGAAGATTTCAAAGCTCTGCGATTTCATGCCGTAGATCCAGTTCCATACGACACACTGCTTCGGTTGACACAGGATAAACAAATAATGTATTGAACATTGTTTAAATTATACAATGAAATTTTTAATAATAAAAGAACAGTAATAACCCCCTCTCTCCCAGGGGGAAATTACAAAACAGAACCCAAAACGGCATGCCCAAATCCTTCCGTTGTGAGGACAGGATTGTCATAAAATTGTGAAAAGGTCCCTTCACTGGACCATCCTGCGGCCCCGAGGATTTGGTCTAAAGGCACGTCCAGCAACTTCGCTGTGGATATTGACGCCGCCCTGGTGGAGTGAGAGTTAAACACATCAGTGTCTACTCCAGCACAATCCAAAATCTGTTTCAGCCATCTAGAAATAGTTTGTACTGACACCTTTCTATGAGGTTTTTTGTGGCTGATGAGCATCGCTGTTTCGGAGCCTCCGAGACTCTTGGTGACCTCGATATATTGGCGCAGGTGCGTAACTACACATACTCAGGTCAATGGGGTATGCTTTAAAGCTTATTTTGGTTCCAGACGTCACTGGCCTGTTTTGTTTGATTAGATCATATACATAAAACGTAATATTATCTACAGAAGAGTGCATGCTGTCCAGTCGTAGCTTTTGCAATGTCTGGACCTGTTGCGCTGAAACTAGCACGATGAGCATGACCACTTTGAGCGTTAACTTCTGGAAAGACAGAGATGTAGTTGGAGCCCATTGCCGAAGCAGTGTGAGAACTATGCTCACATCCCAGATTTCCGTATATCTAGGTCTGGGAGGGTTTTTGTTAAGAATACCTTTCGTGAATCGTGACACCATGGATGAGATCCGACAGAGTGTTGTCCTGACCCCTGCCATAAATAGGAGGACAAAGCACTTCGAGCACTATTAATGGCACTATAGCTCAATTGCTCGTCAAAATGCAATGTAACAAGGAACTCCAATACATCAGGTATGCCTGCAGTATGATAAGATATATTTGACTGTAAGCAGAACATCTCCAATTTCTTAAAATGAGATACGTATTGTTTTTTAGTACTGTACCTCCAGGCCGCAGCAATCACATCCACGGTCCTACTCGATAGCCCGAGCCCCTGGAACGGTCTGGTCAGAATCTGCAAATCAACAGATTAATACGATCATGTAAAGGGTGACTCTCTCCTGTCACAGGGTGAACCAACAAGTTGCTGCATTTGGGGATAGTCATGAATGGCTGTGTCATCAGTCTCAGAATCAATGGGAACCATGGCTGTGTGGGCCAGTCAGGAACTACCAAAACGCCTGAAGTGGAGTCCTGCTCAATTTTGGTGAGACATTGACTGATGAGGCAGAATGGGGGAAAAGCGTAAAAGAACGTACTCCCCAATGTAGCGAGAATGCATCCACCGCTGTTGCCCCTGGATCCGGTTCCCATGAGACGTATTTAGGTAACTGGTGATTAAACCTGGATGCAAACAGATCTATGTCTGGCAATCCATACCAGATGACAATCGTTTTGAAAACTTTTGGATTCAGCATCCATTCTGTGTTGTCATTAAATTTACGTGACCTGGTATCTGCCACCACGTTATCTTTACCTGGTAGGTAGATAGCTGAGACCAAGATGTTTCTCGTAATACACCAGTGCCAGATGAGGTTAGCCATATTATCACATGATAATGACTTAATTCCACCCATGTGATTGATATATGCAACAGCTGTGGTATTGTCAATCTGGAGCTGAACATGTGAATCATCCATTGTTGAACAGTATGCTTTTTAGGCCATAGAATGCACCCAGCAATTCTAAGTAGTTTATCCCATGCATCTGCAGGATTAATGCCTCTTGCATACTCCATCTGCTGCCACAGCTAGACTCAGTATCAATGGCTCCCCATCCCGAAGCACTCACATCAGTTTGTAAAATAACTGAAGGTTGTTTAGTCAGAATGTCTCTAGTACATCGTGAGACATTACTTATCCACCATTGCAACCCGGTGATAGCTTCGACTGGCAATTGCATTGGTCTATCGAAATGACCTGCATGTTCTTTGAGTGCTTGTTCTTTAGCTCGTTGCACATTCTGATAGTGTAGAGGCCCGAACTGCACTCCAGGGAAAGCTGCCACTAATTTACCAATAACACTGGCTACTCATCGGGTGGAGGGTTGCTGTTGATCTACAAGATTGCTACAGGCCTTCATAATTTCTAAAGTTTTGGTCGTAGGCGAAGTCACTGACATGTTAGTTGAATCAATGATGAACCCCAAATAGTCAATCATTCTAGACGGTACTAATATGGATTTAGTTGGATGGATGAGGAAATCTAACCTCTCAAACATGTGTTTGGTAACTGAAACCGACAATTCAGCTGCTTCCTGAGTTTTGCCTATGATCAGAACATCATCCAAGTATGCCATCACAATGTGATTCTGAGTGCGGAGTAGTCCTAATACTGGTTTCAACAATTTTGTAAATAACCTAGGGACTGAGGTTAACCCATTGGGCAAATTTTTAAATTGCCACAGCTGTCTCATCCAACTAAATTTTAAGTATCTACGGTATTGGTGATGAATTGGTACTGAATAATATGCATCTTTCAGATCTATACTCGCCATATAACACCCTTTGAATGCCAGTTGCTTAGCAGTACTGAATGTTTCCATTTTTAAATGTTTATACTGGACATAAGAGTTCAGTCGGGTTAAGTCCAGAATGACTCGACACCCACCATCCTTCTTTTGCCTGGGGAATATATTGGACACAAATTGTTGAGTCTGATAAGCCGTCCTTTCAATTACCCCTTTTTTGAATAATATTTCAATTTCATCATTCACCTGTAGAGTTTCTGGTTTGGAATACACCAATGGTGTATTTTGTACGTGTGGATATACTTCAGAGATAAACTCGGTTCGAGACCCCCGGAAACTGCCCAGTATAAATGGATCTGATGTTATGTAGCACCATTCATCATAGAACAATTGCAACCTACCCCCTACTGGTGACTGATCTCTAGAGGATATGTCCTGGACAAGTCCAGTTACTTGTACCTCCATAGTTGCTGGATTCCTCTGTGTCCTAGTCCTGTTGGGGGTATGCTTTGGTGCGTGCCAATGGTGTGTAGATGGAATTGCCCGGCTTGGTCCTTGCCCTGCATCAGCGTCTGTAGCCCATCTGAAAGGGTATGGTCTGCGAGGCGGCATCCTTCCCCCGGGATGTGTTTTGATGAGGCCGATTGTTTTTGCCTCATCGTCCAGGTCTTTAACTTGTTTCGCTAGATCCTTCCCGAATAGTAAGTTTGGTGGCTGGATATTGGAGGATCTGCATAAGGCTGCGAATCGTGGGTTGAGCATAGGTTTGATGGCAATTTTCCTTAAACAATTGATTTCAAAATGGGCGTTACACAGCAGGGCCAACATATCCTGCTGTGTGTTTGATAGCGGTGCCCCTTGCACCATTCGCCAAAAGCTTTATTCCCGCTCCAACAGTTTTAAGGCAGTTTTGCCCCAGATGGCCTGGTTCACTGTGGGCACTTTGAGCGATGCACTGTTAACAAGTGACTCATATCTTCTCGAGGTTTCATCCATTATGGATTCCTAGAGCTGGTGAGAGGCCATATAGTTGATATTCCTGGCCAGGTTTTCGTCCATTTTCTCACCAGTTCCAGCCGGTATGGCAAATTTACTTGCCACATCCAGCACTGCTGGAACGAAGCTCGTGTGCTTTGGTGTATGCTCCTCCGCTATATCACCAACTTCAGGGTCAGAGTCATACTGCCCTGGCTCTCCCTGCTCATGCACAAGGGAGGTATCATGCAGCCCTTGACTTGGCGTTGCTGGTAAGGGTCCCCATGCAGACTCATGGGCATCATGGAAATCATGGAATCATGGAAAACTTTATTGTCATTCAGACCTTGCGGTCTGAACGAAATTTCGTTGCCTATGGTTCTTCCTGCAGTTATAGCTCTTCTCTATACGGACCTCTGCTAGAGGTTGCTGCTGAGAGCTGCTGGTGAACCCCGGGGGTATAAAACCCTGGCTGGGACAACTCATGGTTGAGTATTTTCTCTAGGAGGTGTTCCATTTTATCCAGACGTCCCCAAACCTTTTTGTTGGTAGGAGGGGAGTCTTCTTGGCCTGACTCATCAGAGTCGACAGGCCTTGATGATTTCCTCTTGTCCTTCCTCTCGACTGGAGTGGCCGCAGTGCTCTGAGGCACCGGAGTTACTGCCGCTGGCTGTACTGCTGGCGGCTCTGGAGCCGGCGTCTCTGGTGCCGGCATACGCCCGCTGGCTGCAGTCCCGCGGTCAGTCTTTTTACTTTTATCGGCGGCACACCTTGCCTCACTTTTACTTATTTTTTCCATATTGGAATTGTTCCTGCTGGCTCCTGCAACCAGCCTTACGGAACCAAGCAAAATCGCAGTAACGTTTAAAAACTTACCTGCAAGGTTTTAACTTACCGCTGGTGGAGCTGCGCTCTCCAGCCCGTCGCTGCGCCATGCGTCTGACGTAATGACATGCATGCGCACTGGCGGGGCTTCTTCATGGAATCACTCACATGACTCCGAAGTAAAATCAGGTCCAAACTTCTGAAATGTTCTCGCCCTTTGGACTTCGCTATATGAAATCATCACCTATGGTTGAAGATTTCATGAGTCTTTATAGGATGCCTCACAAAACCTTCTCCAGGTCTGTGGTAACCTACCAGCAACACTTCCACTGCTTTTTTTTTTCATTAGTTCAGGTTCATAAATCCTAGGGGTGGAATTTGGCCCATCGAATCTACTCTGTCATTTCATCATGACTAATCTATCTTTCCCTCTCAACCCTATTCTCCTACCTTCTCCCTGTAACCTTTGACACCCTTACTAATCAAGAACTTGTCAATCTCTGCTCCAAAATTACCCAAATACTTGGCCTCCACAGCCATTTGTGGTAGTGAAGGCTACAGATTCACTGCCCTCTGGCTGAAGAAAATCCTCCTCATCTCCTTTTTAAAGGCATGTCCTTTTATTCTGAGGTCTGAAGAAGAGTCTCGACCCGAAACGTCGCCTATCTCCTTTGCTCCTTAGATGCTGCTGCACCCGCTGAGTTTCTCCAGCCTTTTGTGTACCCTCCTTTTATTCTGTTTTTATCCTTTTAGGCTGTTCCCACTGGTCCAAGCACCTCCCATTAGTGGAAACATCCTCTCCACATCCACTCTATCCAGGCATTAAGTTAGTTGGTAAGTTTCACTGAGATTACCTCATCCTTCTGAACTACAGTGAGAACATGTCCAGAGCTGTCAAACGTTCCTCTCTCTTTCCTATTCTCTTCCCGATGCCTCATCTGGATGCACACATTATACTCCCACAAATCGTCACCCGATCCTCTTCCCTCATACCCTTCCACATATATCTCTTCCTCTGGATTCACACCACTCATCTTCTCTCCTTATCTCACATTCTTCTTCCTATCTTTGGCCTTTGTCCACATATCTCCCAATCAACCCCCCCCCCCCCCCCCCCCCCCCCCCCCCCCCCACCACAACTCCATCACTCATATCCCTCATATCCACCTATCACTTGTGAAAGCATGAACTGCAGATGCTGGGTTAAACCAAAGATAGACACAAAAAGCTGGAAAAACAGGCAACTTCTTTGCAGAGAAGGAATGGGTAACGTTTCGGGTTGGATCTGAAGAAGGGACTTGACCCGAAATGTCACGCATTCCTTCTCTCCAGAGATGCTGCCTGTCATGCTGAGTTACTCCAGCTTTTTGTGTCTATTACTTTCCTGGTTTTGTCCTGCCCGCATCTGTCTTCCAGCTTTCTCCCCTCTGCTCCATCAGTCTGCAGTGACCAGATTCAAAACATCGTCTATCTCTGTTCTCCAGAGATGCTGCCTGGCCCGCTGTGTTACTCCAGCACTTTGTGTCTTTTTTGTTGTAAACCAGCACCTGCAGCTCCCTGTATCTACACTTAGTTCTGTTGAGCCTATTCCATAGCTCAAGAATGGTTCTATGCATGGACAAAGCTGGGGGTTTTGGTGAAACAGTTAACAGGGTGTAGCCAGAGGGAGGGGTGTAGTCCGAAGACCAAATTTCCAAGACTTTTCTGAGAAATGAATCCTCAACCACTGAGCTTAAGGATACCATATGTAAGCATCAAGGTTAGTTCAGTTTGCATCTGGCCATGAATCTGATCTTAATTTGCAAAAGATTTTACATTTTATCCCAAGTGCGCTGCAAAGCCATGCTGGACCAGGCCCAGCCACCGGCCTGGAGCCGACCAGGGACCAGGCTCGCCCCTTAGGCCGAGAGCTAGCCAGGACCAGGCTCGGCTGCCGGCAGAGTGAGGCAAGATGTCGGCAAGCAAGCAGGGTCTTCAGCGATTGAGAAGGCCGTCAGTGAGAGTGGAGGGCCATCGGAGAGCCATTGCCCACGTGAATGCCGGCGGTTGGCCGAGGATGGGCCCGTCTGAGTGCCGGCGGTCAGTGGCGGAAGCTCTACCGAGTACAAAGCAGGACTGGCATGAAGTGGTTGCCAGGAACAAAGAAGGACTCGGTGTGGGGGTGCTGTCGAGAACAAAGAGGGACTGGGGGGAGGCGGGGGAGAAGGAAGAGGGACTATATTGAATACTTTTGTAACCTAGTCGGCGCCCCTTATGTGGTGACCTCTGCATACTTGTATTGTATGTAACAAAAAAATCTCACTGTACATGTGGCAATAAAGTGTCAATTATTTTGGTATATTTATTGGGGGTATAATTTGCTTCCATAACAATAATTATAATTCTGGAAAAATACATAGGTAACAAAGTACCTCAGGATGTCTTGCAGACAAAAGATGTGTGGTTGAATTTTTCAAAACTCTTTAGATTCTGGAATAGTTCCTGAGGATTGGAGGGTAGCTAATGTAACCCCACTTTTTAAAAAGGGAGGGAGAGAGAAATCGGGGAATTACAGTCCAGTTAGTCTAACATCGGTAGTGGGGAAACTGCTAGAGTCAATTATTAAAGATGGGATAGCAGCGCATTTGGAAAGTGGTGAAATAATTGGACAAAGTCAGCATGGATTTACGAAGGGTAAATCATGTCTGACGAATCTTATTGAATTTCTGAGGATGTAACTAGTAGAGTGGATAAGGGAGAAGCAGTGGATGTGTTGTATCTGGACTTTCAGAAGGCTTTCGACAAGGTCCCACACAAGAGATTGGTACACAAACTTAAAGCACACGGTATTGGTGGTTCAGTATTGATGTGGATAGAGAACTGGCTGGCAGACAGGAAGCAAAGAGTAGGAGTGAACGGGTCCTTTTCAGGATGGCAGACAGTGACTAGTGGGGTGCCGCAAGGCTCAGTGCTGGGACAATATACATTAATGATTTGGACGAGGGAATTAAATGCAACATCTCGAAGTTTGCGGATGACACGAAGCTGGGGGGCAGTGTTAGCTGTGAGGAGGATGCTAGGAGATAATATATATAAGCATCTGGATAAACAGGGTCTGATCAAGAACAGTCAACATGGATTTGTGCCTGGAAGGTCATGTTTGACAAACCTTCTTGAATTTTTTGAAGTGGTAACTAGGGAAATTGATGAGGGTAAATCAGTGGATGTTGTCTATATGGATTTCAGTAAGGCATTTGACAAGGTTCCCCATGGAAGGTTCGTTAAGAAGGTTCAATCTTTGGGTGTTAATGGCGGAGCAGCAAGATGGATTCAACAGTGGCTGAATGGGAGATGTCAGAGAGTAATGGTGGATGGCTGTTTGTCAGGCTGGAAGCCGGTGACCAGTGGGGTGCCTGAGGGATCTGTGTTGGGTCCACTGTTGTTTGTCATGTACATCAATGATCTGGATGATGGGGTGGAAAATTGGATAAGTAAGTATGCAGATGATACTAAGATAGGTGGTGTTGTGGATAATGAAATAGATTCTCAAAGTCTACAGAGAGATTTGGGCCATTTGGAAAAGTGGGCTGAAAGATGGCAGATGGAGTTTAATGCTGATAAGTGTGAAGTGCTACATCTTGGCAGGACAAATCAAAATAGGACGTACATGGTAAATGGTAGGGAATTGAGGAATGCTGTGGAACAGAGGGATCTAGGAATAACTGTGCATAGTTCCCTGAAGGTGGAATCGCATGTAGATAGGGTGGTAAAGAAAGCCTTTGGTGTGCTGGCATTTATAAATCAGAGCATTGAATATAGGAGTAGGGAAGTGATGTTAAAATTGTACAAGGCATTGGTAAGACAGGGATAGACAGAATTAACGTGGATACTTTTTTCCCATTGAGGGTAGGGAAGATTCAAATAAGAGGGCATGACGTGAGAATTAAGGGACAGAAATTTCGGGGTAACATGAGGGGCAACTTCTTTACTCAGAGGGTGGTGGCTGTGTGGAATGAGCTTCCAGCAGAAGTGGTGGAGGCAGGATCGATTTTAGCATTTAAGAGTAAAGTGGATAGGTATATGGACGTGAAGGGAATGGAGTGGTATGGTCTGAGTGCAGGTAGATGGGACTAGGGGAAAACAAATGGTCGGCATGGACTGGAAGGGCCGAGAGGGCCTGTTTCCGTGCTGTAATTGTTATATGGTTATATGGTTAGGAGGCTGCAGGATGACTTGGATAGACTGGGTGAGTGGGCAAATGCATGGCAGATGCAGTATAATGTAGATAAATGTGAGGTTATCCACCTTGGTGGCAAAAACAGGAAGGTAGACTATTATTTGAATGGTGACCGATTAGGAAAAGGGGAGATGCAGCGAGACCTGGGTGTCATGGTACACCAGTCATTGAAAGTAGGCATGCAGGTGCAGCAGGCTGTGAAGAAAGCGAATGGTATGTTGGCATTCATAGCAAAAGGATTTGAGTACAAGAGCAGGGAGGTTCTACTGCAGTTGTACAGGGTCTTGGTGAGGCCATACCTGGAGTATTGCGTACAGTTTTGGTCTCCTAATCTGAGGAAATACATTCTTGCCATAGAGGGAGTACAGAGAAGGTTCCAGACTGATTCCTGGGATGGCACGACTTCCATATGAAGAAAGACTGGATAGACTCGGCTTGTACTCGCTGGAATTTAGAAGATTGAGGGGTGATCTCATAGAGACTTACAAAATTCTTAAGGGCTTGGACAGGCTAGATGCAGGAAGATTGTTCCCGATGTTGGGGAAGTCCAGGACAAGGGGTCACAGTTTAAGGATAAGGGGGAAGTCTTTTAGGACCGAGATGAGAAAATCGTTTTTCACACAGAGAGTGGTGAATCTGTGGAATTCTCTGCCACAGAAGGTAGTTGAGGGCAGTTTGTTGGCCATATTTAAGAGGGAGTTGGATGTGGCCCTTGTGGCTGAAGGGATCAGGGGGTATGGAGAGAAGGCAGGTACAGGATACTGAGTTGGATGATCAGCCATGATCATATTGAATGGCGGTGCAGGCTCGAAGGGCCGAATGGCCTGCTCCTGCACCTAATTTCTATGTTTCTATGTTTCTATGAATAGGTTTCTTTACTTTCTCCCTGACTGCATTTATTTGATTTTCATGCAATAGTCAGATTTAATTGATGTTGCTGCCTCCTGGACTTCAATGATTTGCATAAATCTTGTTTTTCAGTCATTTCTACTTTTATAATCTATTTGACTCATTTCTATTGTGTGGGTACAGTTAGTATATTTAATAAACCTATTATTTTACTTCGGAGTCACGTGAGTGACTACATGAAGAAGCCCCGCCTGGCGCTGGAACGGCATTACGTCGACGCTGACGGCAGAGCAAGAGCTGCAGAGGCAGCTCCTCGACAGCGGTAGGTATGGGCCGCAGGGGAAAAACACTTTCACGGTCTAAAAAACTCCGTGGTTGGTACTGAATACCAGAATTTAAAACTAATTTAAAGGTAAAAAATAAGTTGAAAAACAACGGAGTTTTAAAAAAGAACGTCCTAAGGGGAGCGATCGGAACGGGAGATTACGGAGCCGGTTCCGATACCGGTGGCCGTCAAAATCACGTTAGAAAGGTTTTTTAGTTGCTCCACAAACTTTTGGCACGGAGGGGGGGGGGGGAAATTTTATAAAGTCAGAAAGGCCATAATTTAAAAAATTCAATAAAAGGCCTTCAGACTAAAAAAGGTTATGGCTTGAAAAAATAATGAAAAGAAAAAAAAAAGATTCCAAAAATAAAGTAAATAAAGAATTCAAGCCAAAAAGGGTTAAAAGGCCCCAAAACATTCCCTAACCTACCCTAAAGGGGTTTCATATATTAATATATATATGGAATTATGGTGGGGAATATCTACCTCAGATTTGTCTATAAAATAGAAAACTGACCTAAAAAATGGATAGTGGTGGCTGTCATGGTCATATATATATATATATATTTATAATATATACAAGGTGTAAATACAACACCTGACGAGGCATGGAAAATGGAAAACAAAAATTAATTGGTCGCTCATTAAAGCTGTTATATTAAAACAGCAGAATAATAATAAAAACTTTTTATGTTTTATTTTAAGTACACTTCAGCACAAAATTAAAAAAAATAAATAAAAAAAAAATTAATTTATATAAGTGTACTAGGTTTGATACCTGAATGTATGAGTGAGACATGAAAAATAAATATGAAAAAAAAACAAAACATTTTTGTCACCAAAGCTGTTTAGTAAACAGCAGAATATGAATAAAACTTTAAGTTATAAAGATATCAACGGTGAATCCGTTATGATATCCAGTCTCAATTAGATGAGATATAAGGAAATACGATTTTAAAGTATTTCAAACTGGTGCATGGCATTTCCATTCATGAAAAACATAAAAGTGCAAACCAATAGAAATTAATTGCCAGTTTGTGGAGCTCATTGGGAAGAAATATATAATATTTAGGGACCAAATCTGCACCTTCTAGAGTTGCACCGCCATCAAATCAGGTTATGTTAAAATCCTGATTATTATTGAATCCCGTAAAACCTGCCTTATGATTATTCAAAGTATTGATTACAAAAGAAACAGACTATTGGTCTTTAAACTTTGGGGGGGAAAAAATTATTGATCCAATATAAAGATCCCCTTGATAATGGATCAAAACTAAGGGCAGAAGTATGATAAATAAACATAATCAAACATAGCCTTATCCGAACCCATATAATTGGGAAAAGAACTGGCCTGAAGTACCCTCTTGTGGAGAGGTGCCAGCTGTTACAAAATAAATTCATGAAACTCTCCGATTGTGGGGGATTACAGGTGTATTATGAAATTTAATCTCATAACTAAGGACGGTACAAAAAATTAGAAAGGATTGGTTCACCTGTATCCTTAAGAAAACGTAAAAATTTGACCCCTTTTAGGTTTGCACCCAAAAGTAACTCAAATAAACAAGGGGTACGTACATATATATATATTTAAATTACCTCAGTGTACAGATGTGATGGTCCATACAAAACCCGTTTTATATACACTTTCACAGTGTAAATTTTTATTAAAATGGAACATCTTCTGAAATACAGTTGTTATTAACAAAGTGTTAATCAAATATTACAGGTGCTTGAAATTAATTAAAATGGGTCAAGCAGTGCAAGTTAAAACATTGTCTAAAGGATTAAATCCAGTTTAAGGCTGTTAAACAGAATTCAGCACTACTAATGAGGACATGGTCATGGTTATCTTGATCACATTTAAATTAGAGTCAGCTGCAAATAGTGCTGCAATTACAGTCTGTTGAAAGGCAAAGACTGGACCCTCACACAAAGCCTATATTTTAGGCATTCATAAATATTCCTTTACTATTTAGGAGTAATTCAGCACCATAAGAAGGGGAAAATTGTTCCATGATACAAATATGTCTTATGGTTTTGTGACATACTTTGTCCCTCCAAGAAAAGGAGCCTAGGTAAGAGTAATAAAGCTCCAAAAGAAGAAATACAGAAGATTATAAGAACCTTTGTGAGAGGCTCAAATACCAAATGATACATTATCATTATTAAGTAATGGATTAAAAAAAAAGGGGGTTCACAAGTTGCTTCAACTATAAGCTTAGCAGCTGTCGCAAGCTGAAGCAAGTATTAACAGATGATGGACAGTTTCTGTGAATATTTGGGTAAGATAAAAATATTATCTATTCTTTAAAGATAATTGATACGTCTCTTTGTTGGGACTACGGACAATATTACCAGGTGCAAATGAATTGTCCTATTCTCCAAACATTTGTATTAATTATAGAATTATAACTATAGAATTATGGATTAAATATCGATTGTTCTATTATGGAAGTGTCAAGGTCATAACAAGGTGTACAATACCACGGATGTGGCGTATATTAAATCACATAAGATAAGTAAAATAATAATCATGTGATATCTGAGTAAACAATGTGCATATTCTAAAATGTTTAGTCCAGCTGTTTATCTCTAAGAAAGAGACAATGTTATCACAGACTACACATTAAGGGGGGAAAATACATTGTCATTAATATGGATTACTTACAATTAATCTGGTTGTATATAGATTAAATAACCAATTTTTCAAATATTCTCGTGGGTAAACCAAGAACGGGAAAGGTGGATGCTTTTCTCTCAATTACATGAGGAAAAATGGGTTTTATGTTCCTCATTTTTGTCTGATAGGGCAGTGTCTGATGAAAATAGAGCAAAACACGGCCAGACGCATTTTGGTGGTCTAAAACGGATCCTTCATGGTTTTCATAAATATTGAGTGATGTTGAACCACTTGTGATGATCCATAGTTGCAGTAATTATTGTTGGCATCCATAATATGAAAATATGAATTGACTATCTGCAGGTTGATCAGACCATTACAATAGTGTTAATGGTCAAAGAAAGTCTATGAATGTTTAACTAATATAACAACATAACAATAAAATAATTATGTATAAAGAAGTGTTATACCTGCAATTTGCAGAAAAAAAAAAACCCAACAATATTTTATAAGAAATTGGAAGTCTGTGTATACAGTAAAATTATTTGTCATATTAGATATATGTGAGTTCTTGTGGATTGCATTTTTTCTGAGTATCTAATTGATAGAGCCAATAATAGGGCTCAGAGTGTTTTCGTCCTATTTACGGACAATATATTAACCAAGAAGTTATCAGGTTCATTCGTAAAATCCCGATATGAAAAGGGATAAATATAAGTATATATATGTATATGTGTATATATAATCTGTCCAAAATTGCAATACATAAGTCTGGAGATCAATATAGTCCTGAATTGCCTTAGGCAATGGACTCCAGTTCTATCAATGATTCAAAAAAGTTAACATTGAAAGTAATAATGCTGATGACTTTAGTATCAAGATAAGAGTGCAAATATTGTAAATATTACGTTATAATTATATGTGGATACAGATTACATTATCATATATGTTTATGAATTTACCAAACAAAGCAGACCAGAAGAAGAGCTGGAACCAAGGTAAACCTATAAGCATATCCTGTCGGCCTTAAATTGTGTGTGTGTGTGAACATTGATGAAATATGTTAAAGTAACTAAGAGTCTCTGTGGTAATGAGACAGCACTATTTATTACACACAAAAAACCACATTACGTTCAGTAAAACTGATGGTTCTAGAGAAATGTATTCTAGATGGTTAAACATTGAATAACACTCAGTGGAACTAGACACTGAAATGTGGAAAATTACTCTGTTAAAGAGGTAGATACATTCACAGGAATGGCCCAGGATGAGTCGCTCGAGCAAAGATGCAAGGCCACAGGAGGGTGTAAAATAAATATTAAATTAAATGAAATCAGTCATTGTGTCACGATTGGACATGGAGTGTTGGGTTCTCTATAATTGTTGCTTTGTTCATACCATCAAATTATATATATCAATTGATATTTTGTGATAAACTTGCCTTTCAATAGAAAGGGCATTACTTTTATTCTTTTATAATGTGAAATAATTTATCACATAACTTGAGACAATGTTTGGGGGAAAAAATGTGTTATTTTGCTCATTACTGTGTTGTGTGAGCCAGAGTGTCGTATGGAAGGAGTCTACGACATGAAAAACACAGAAAGCTTCAAAATCTTCACGTAGTCACTCACGTGACTCCGAAGTAAAATAGTAAGATTAAACGAGAACTTACCAGTTCGAAGTTTGATCGTTATTTTATGAGGAGTAACGATGAGGGATTACATGCCCTCCACTCCCGACCCTCATAAAATAAATGATCATCTGGTAGTTCTAAATCTATGTTGGGCCTTACTATCTTACTCCGGCTATTATGTTCTGTGTTTTTCATGCCGCTGCTTTGAAGTATGCCGTTCCAGCGCCAGGCGGGGCTTCTTCACGTAATCCCTCATCGTTACTCCTCATAAAATAACGATCAAACTTCGAACTGGTAAGTTCTCGTTCAATCTTACTATTTTGGAGTGAAACTTGGTGTTATACAATGTTTAAAGCTGCAATTTGGTTGCTGTCTCACATTGATTATCCCTATAATTTAAGGTATCAATTTTCTGTTTTGTGTTCATCAAAGTGATGGATGATACCACAACAAGGGAATGAAATGGTTTCTCACTTTAATCAGCAATTGTCAACAGTAAGCACTTCTGCCTTTGGTGTAACCTGGACAGTCAGAATGAAACTCCCTGGACTTCAATAAGATTTCTTTTCCTCAACCATGGAAGAACACTTGTTTGACATCAGTTTGAATTAGTAGATTTCTCACACTGGACATCCTTGAGCTTTCAGAGAATCAGCTTTTTAATTTGTACTAGCTTGGTAGAGAGACATGTGTATGTTGTTGTGAACCTATTTAGTTCTGTCCAAGAAATGCAGTGAAAAATAGGTATGAAAAATGAGTAATTATACTTGTAGCCATGAAGATGAACAGACAAGAAAGGGTACAAAATAGCTGCAGCAAAATGCACGTTGAATGAGGAACATACAAAATCAAATGGGTGTTGGAGGTAACTTTGTCACCTGGTGTTCCACGAGTGGAATGAGACCACATTAACTGGGGAAGTTTAAGGGAGAAACTTTTAGCATGGTTGGAAAAATTAAACTCCAGCACAACTCATGGATTAATTACGTTTGATGAATTAAAGGTAGAACACCCGACCGGTAAGGTTAAAAATCTAGCGCGGGGCTTGTTTTTCCAGAGGCCCACAGGAGCCGTTGGAGGAAGTGAAGGAGGGGGAGGAAGCGACACCCGACCGGTAAGGTTAAAAAATCTAGCGCGGGGCTTGTTTTTCCAGAGGCTTACCCAAATCCATAACGTTCCATTTGGAGAAGTGGGTTTTTTTTTGTTTTTTTTTTGAGGAAGCCGCTGATTGGTGGAAGAGGACCCGAGGAAGCAGCTGATTGGGTGCAACCCCGGGTTTACAATTTTACATTTCTGCCTTCTGGGAGTGAGGGATTCTGGGAGTTAAGGATCCAGTATTTAGTAGTAAAGTTTAAAGGATAAGTTTTTGTGTTTTTTAATATTTAATACAGTGTAATTTGAGAGTAAGGTATGGCAGTAGAGATTGGCCCCGTGGTTTGTTCAGCCTGCAACATGTGGGAGATCAGGGAGATGGTCGGTGTCCCTGGTGACTATGTTTGCAGGAAGTGTGTCCAGCTGCAGCTCCTGGCAGACCGATTGAACGATTGGAACTGCGGCTGGATTCATACTGGAGCATCCACGATGCGGAGAAAGTCGTGGATAGCACGTACAGTGAGTTGGTCACACCGCAGGCAAACGGTAAGAGGACAAGAAGGGAACGGGTGGCCAATAGCCAGCAAAGCAGTAGGCAGGTAGTGCAGGAGTCCCCTGCGGTCATCTCCCTCCTAAACAGGTATACCATTTTGGATACTGTTGAGGGAGATGGCTCATCAGGGGAATGCAGCAGCAGCCAGGTTCATGGCACCATGGGTGGCTCTGCAGCACATGAGGGGGGAAAAAAGAGGGGAAGGGCAATAGTAATAGGGGATTCAATTGTCAGGGGAATAGATAGGCGTTTCTGCGGCCGCAAAAACGAGACTCCAGGATGGTATGTTGCCTCCCTGGTGCAAAGGTCAGGGATGTCACTGAACGGCTGCAGAACATTCTGGAGGGGACTACATAATATATTTCCAAAACTATCACCTATATGTGATAAATGTCAAATCATGGAAGCAACTCTGTCACACTCATTTACTAATTGTACGAAGATTTTACAATATTGGAATGAAATATTCAAAACAATCTCGAAAGTTATTAATATTACTATGATTTATGACCCAAAGTTAATCATACTTGGAATACCGGAAATGGAACAAATAATTACAAGGAATCATAGAACTTTTATCGACTATTCTTTAATAATTGGGAAAAAATTAATATTAAAATTTTGGGAAAGGCCCTGTATCCCCAACAATTAAAATGTGGAATACAGAAATGACGGAGACACTTCACTTGGAGAGATTGAGACTTGTCCTCATGGACAGGTTAGATCTCTTCAAGGAGATATGGTCTCCCTATATTAAATATCTACAGGGTCACAACGGTTCGGCGGCAGGGACTTGACTGAGGCCTGAATATCTGAGTGGATGAAGAAATACACATAACAAATCATGAATGTATCTCCAAGATTGGATTACTTAGTAATACTTCAATCTCCCATCAAACTTTTCACACTTTCTTTCTATTTTCTATTCCTTTTTCTATCTCTCGATCTTTAATTAAGGAAAAAATTATAGAAACATACTATATAAATTTTTAATATGTACACACGTATTTCTGTTTGTATGAAAAAGATTATAGATGTCTTAAACTTGTAATTATATAAAAACTATGTACTTTCAATTATACAATAACTATGAAATATAAAATTAACAATAATACAAACATTATTAATATTTTGATAACATTATGAATATTAAAAAAAAAATGTTGTTTAAGATTGGGTACTACGTAGTTAAATTAGCGGGGATTTCTATTTGGTAATTAGAAGAATATCTATGATTTGAGAAATCTAAGTGTATTACTTATATTAGGAATATACTACATATACTCCCAATTATATAAAATAAATAATAACGGAATGTATAATGGATAATACTACAATTATCATAAATAGTACTAATTAATAATCAATACGTTATAATTTTACACATTGTATAAATCTCAATGTCGTATAAGAGTGTACTTGGGTATATACTGTTTCTACAATAAAAAAAATATTAAAAAAAAAAAAAAAAAAGAACATTCTGGAGGGGGAGGGTGAACAGCCAGTTGTCGTGGTGCATGTTGGCACCAACGATATAGGTAAAAAAAAGGGATGAGGTCCTACAAGGTGAATTTAGGGAGCTAGGAGATAAACAAAAGTAGGACCTCAAAGGTAGTAATCTCCAGATTACTACAGTACCACGGGCCAGTCAGAGTAGAAATAGGAGGATAATGCAAATGAATACGTGGCTTGAAAAGTGGTGCAAGGGGGAGGGATTCAATTTTTAGGGCACTGGGACCAGTTCTGGGGGAGGTGGGACCGGTACAAACAGGACGGTTTGCACCTGGAATGGAATGGAACCAATGTTCTTGGGGGAGTGTTTGCTAGTGCTGTCGGGGAGGATTTAAACAATGTGGCAGGGGGATGGGTACAAGAGCAGAGAGGCAGGAGGGTGTAAAATGAGGGTAGAAGCATTAGGTAGCAAGGTGAAAGGTAAAAGTGGCAGGCAGACAAAACCAGGCAAAATCAAAAAGGGCCACTTTTCAGCAAAATTGTATAAGGGTAAATGCGTTGTAAAGACAAGCCTGAAGGCTTTGTGTCTCAATGCAAGGAGTATTCGTAATAAGGTGGACGAGTTGAACGTGCAGATAGATATTAATGATTATGATATAGTTGGGATCACGGAGACATGGCTCCAGGGTGACGTAGGCTGGGAGCTGAACATCCAGGGATATTCAATATTCAGGAGGGATAGAGAGAAAGGAAAAAGGAGGTGGGGTTAGCGTTGCTGGGTTAGAGAGGAGATTAAAGCAATGGAAAGGAAGGACATTAGCTTGGAGGATGTGGAATCGGTATGGGTAGAGCTACAAAACACTAAGGGGCAGAAAACGCTGTGTGGGTGTTGTGTACAGGCCACCTAACAGTAGCATAGAAAGTTGGGGATGGTATCAAACAGGAAATTAGAAATGCGTGCGACAAAGGCAAAACAGTTATAATGGGTGACTTCAATCTACATATAGATTGGGTTTAATCAAATTGGCTGCAGGGTGCTGAGGAAGAGGATTTTTTGGAATGTAAGCGGGATAGTTACTAAATCAACATGTAGAGGAACCAAACGAGAGAGCAGGCTATTTTAGACTGGGTTTTGAGTAATGAGGAAGGGGTAATTAGCCGTCTTGTTGTACGTGCCCCCTTGGGCAAGAGTGACCATAATAATGGTTGAGTTCTTCATTAGGATGGAGAGTGACATTGTTAATTCAGAAACAATGGTTCTGAACTTAAAGAAAGGTAACTTTGAGGGTATGAGACGTGAAATGGCCAAGATTGACTGGCAATTAATTCTAAAAAGGGTTGACGGTGGATATACAATGGAAGACATTTAAGACTGCATGGTGATACTACAAAAATGTTCATCCCAGTTTGGCAAAAGAATATAATCGGGGAAGGTAGTGCATCCGTGGATAACAAGGGAAATCAGGGATTCAGTATCAAAGCAAAGGATGATGCGTACAAAGTAGCCAGAAAAAAGCAGCATACCAGAGGACTGGGGAGAAATTCAGAGACCAGCAGAGGAGGACAAAGGGCTTAATTAGGAAAGGAAAGATAGATTATGAAAGAAAACTGGCAGGGAACATAAAAACTGACTGCAAAAGTTTTTATAGATATGTGAAAGAGAAAGAGATTAGTTAAAACAAATGTAGGTCCCCTTGCAGTCAGAAACAGGTGAGTTGATCATGGGGAACAAGGATATGGCGGACCAAAGATTGAATAAACTACTTGGTTCCGTCTTCACTAAGGAAGACATAAATAATCTGCCGGAAATAGCAGGGGACTGTGGGTCAAAGGAGGAATTGAGTGAAATCCAGGTCAGTCGGGAAGTGGTGTTTGGGTAAATTGAATAGATTAAAAGGCCGATAAATTCCAGGGCCAGATAGGCTGCATCCCAGAGTACAAGGAAGTAGCTCATGGAAATAGTGGATGCATTAGTGATAATCTTTCAAAACTCTTTAGATTCTGGAGTAGTTCCTGAGGAGGCATTGGCGGGTAGCAATGTAACCCCCACTCTTTTTAAGAAGGGAAGGGAGAGAGAAAATCTCGGGGAATTACAGACCAGTTAGTCTAACATCGGTAGTGGGGAAACTGCCATAGAGTCAGTTATTAAAGATGGGATATGCAGCACATTTGGAAAGTGGTGAAATCATTGGACAAAGTCAGCATGGATTTACAAAAGGTAAATCATGTCTGACGAATCTTGTGGAATTTTTCGAGGATGTAACTAGTTAGCGTGGATAAGGCGAGAACCAGTGGATGTGGTATATCTGGACTTCCAGAAGGCTTTTGACAAGGTCCCACATAAGAGATTAGTATACAAACTTAAATGCATACGGTATTAGGGGTTCAGTATTGATGTGGATAGAGAACTGGCTGGCAAACAGGAAGCAAAGAGTAGGAGGGTAAACGGGTCCTTTTTCACAATGGCAGGCAGTAACTAGTGGGTACCGCAGGGGCTCAGTGCTGGGACCCCAGCTGTTTACAATATATATTAATGATCTGGATGAGGGAATTGAAGGCAATATCTCCAAGTTTTGCGGATGACACTAAGCTGGGGGCAGTGTTCGCTGTGAGGAGGATGCTAGGAGACTGCAAGGTGACTTGGATAGGCTGGGTGAGTGAGCAAATTGTTTTGGCAGATGCAGTATAATGTGGATAAATGTGAGGTTATCCACTTTGGTGGCAAAAACGGAGGAAAGCAGACTATTATTTTAAATGGGTGGCCGATTAGGAAAAAGGGGAGATGCAGCGAGACCTGGGGTGTCATGGTACACCAGTCATTGAAAGTAGGCATGCAGGTGCAGCAGGCAGTGAAAAAAGCGAATGGTATGTTAGCTTTCATAGCAAAAGGATTTGAGTACAGGAGCAGGGAGGTTTCTACTTCAGTTGTACAGGGTCTTGGTGAGAACCACAACCTGGAGTATTGCGTACAGTTTTGGTCTCCAAATCTGAGGAAGGACATTATTGCCATAGAGGGAGTGCAGAGAAGGTTCACCAGACTGATTCTGGGATGTCAGGACTGTCTTATGAAGAAAGACTGGATAGACTCGGTTTATACTCTCTGGAATTTCGGAGATTTGAGAGGGGATCTTATAGAAAACTTATAAAAATTCTTAAGGGGTTGGACAGGCTAGATGCAGGAAGATTGTTCCCGATGTTGGGGAAGTCCAGGAAAGGGGTCACAGCTTAAGGATAAGGGGGAAATCCTTTTAAGACCGAGATGAGAAAGACTTTTTTCACACAGAGAGTGGTGAGTCTCTGGAAACTCTCTGCACAGAGGGTAGTTGAGGCCAGTTCATTGGCTATATTTAAGAGTGAGTTGGATGTGGCCCTTGTGGCTAAGGGGATCAGAGGGTATGGAGAGAAGGCAGGTACGGATACTGAGTTGGATGATCAGCCATGATCATATTGAATGGCGGTGCAGGCTCGAAGGGCTGAATGGCCTACTCCTGCACCTAATTTCTATGTTTCTATGTTTCTAACTCGTGAGAATAGGAAACCAGAGCTCGTGATCCAGTGGGATCTTCAACGAGGTGCCGGTAGAAAGAGAGTTACATCTGGAAACTAATTTGAATAGACTATGTATATATTGCAGTGTTGTTGTGGATCAGGACAGCCAGCCCAGCTGAATGGGAATTATCTTTGGTGGTGATTGAGAACAGCCATCTCTCATTCTAATTCAACTATTCAGGAGACGGTTGAAATAGTCACAAAGTGCTGGAGTAACTCAGCAGGTCAGGCAGCATCTCTGGAGAAAAACGATAGGTGACATTTCGAGCCTGGATTCTTCATAAGACTGAAAAGTCTGAAGACGGGTCCCAACCCGAAACATCATCTATCCTTTTTCTCTATAGATGCTGCCTAAGTCGCTGAGTTACCCCAGCACTTTGTGTCTATCTTTGGTATAAACTGGCATCTGCAGATCTTTGTTTCTAGAATTGATCTAATGTGGATACTTGTTATAATAGATCGTTGGAAATTTCACAGGCTATGCAGCAACTCAGCAAAGGTGGCAAAGCTGAAGAGCTGAAGCAATTGAATGTCAAGCAGATAGGATTCAATTTCCAAAAAAATGTTTACACAGAAGTATCTTGTAGCGATGACATTACATAAAAATCTTTTGCAGCAATAATTTCCAGTTTTATTTCATTTTAGTTCATTATTATTGTCAAGCATACTGTGGTGCAGTGTAAAGTTTTTTGTTATGTGCTATCCAATCATACAAAAAGATTACACATGATTACAATCAGATTTAGGGCGAAGGGTATTATATTTAGTGCAAAATTAAGTCCAATTAAGGATAGTTCAAAGATGTCAAATGAGGTAAATTGGACATCAAGGCCACATTCTAGCTGGAGAGAGGACGGTTCAGTTGCCTGATAACAGCTGGGATTAAATTGTCGCTGAATCGGAATTTTCAAAACTGAATCTCTTGCCTGATGGGAGAGGAGAGAAGAGGGAGTAACTGGGGTAAAACTCATCCTTGATCATGCTGGTGGCCTTGCCGAGGCAGCATGAAGTGAAGATGGAATTGATGGAAGGGAGGTTGGTTTGCCTCACGGTCTAGAGTACATCCACAACTCTCTGCAATTTCTTGTAGTCTTGGATGGAGCTGTTTCAAAACAATGAAATGATGCATCCCAATGCATCTCTAGAAGTTGGTGATGGTTGTTGGGGACATGCCAAGCTTTATTAGCCTTCGAAGGAAGTAAAGGCATTTGTGTGCTTTCTTGGCCATCGCTTCTATGTGGCTGGTCCAGGGCAAATTGCTGGTGATATTTATTCCAAAGAATTTGAAGCTTTCAACCATCTCTACTTCGGCACCATCAAAGTATACCAGGGCGTGTGTACCATCTTGCTTCATGAAGTCAATAACAATCTCTTACAATCTCCGGTCCACTGGTGTCATCTGGGAACTTGTAAATTGAGATTGATTAGTATTTCACTGCAAAGTCATGAGTGTATGAGGAATATAGTAGGGGGCTGAGAATGGCAACATACATTTAATTTATATTGATGTATTTTACTGTGATGGGAAGGAATCTGGGTTACGGAGATGACCACAGCTCCATGAAATCGCACCATTTAAAAAAATCCTACAGAATCTCCATCAGAAAATTATGGGATGAATGAATGCAAAATGTTTCCATTGAATTATTCATCAAACCTATGTAGTTCCACCAGAGCTACCCATGTAGCTGCCCTTCAAATTACACTTGCATGCAGTGTGTAGTTTTAAAGATCACCTGGCCATGGCATCTAAAAGGGGCAGAAGTGAATCTCTGAGCAAATAAAATATTTTTTCTTAGTCTAGTACCCAGTGATCTGATTTTAATTTTATATTTTGTTACAAAGCTGAAGCAATGGAGCAAAATCTGTTCATTTTGGAATTGATTCCTGAACACTCAAGATGAAATAAAATGGGGTATGACCTGGGAATAGCAGTGCACAAATTTCATGAAGGAGGTAGCAGAAGCGGAGGAAATAAATGCAGATCTAGGTTGTTGTTCTAGTATTTAGTTAAAAGTCCATCCAATAACATTTAAATAAACTGACGCTCAAATTTCTGTCAGGTCATCATCAGGGGCAGTCAGGAGCCAAAAGCTTTTTCTCCTTCTTCCACAAAAATGTACTTCCTGTGGCCCCTGGAACCTCAGGCCCATTAGGGTTTAAGTGCTAAATTTCCATTTAGAAAGAAGAAAGGTATCATTGGGTATGCAGAGAGAACAGGAATATGCATTGAGATAAATGTTCTGCCATGATCATATTAAATGACTGTGGATTTGAAGGGCTGAATAGGCTTTTCTATTTCCTATTTTACTTCGGAGTCACGTGAGTGACTACGTGAAGAAGCCCCGCCAGGCGCATGCACATCATTACGTCCGACGCATGGCGCACCGAGGGGCTGGAGAGCTCAGCTCCACCAGCGGTAAGTAGTAACCCGCAGGTACGTTTATGTTTAACCTTCCCTGTGAGTATTTTAAACTCTAAGTCTGGCTCGGAGAGCCAGCTAGAGTTAGTGATATGGAGGTATTGTAAATATAAACTGCCGTAGTGCAGCGGAACGCGCGGGGACAGCGGTTACCGCTTATAGATCGGGTCGGGAGATAACGGCTGCGCTAATGCCGGCTCCAATACCGGCTACTGTTTCTACTGGCAGCTCAACTGCCTCCATCAGTTTCCAGTGCTTCAGGGCACTGAGGCTACTCCACCAGGGAGGAATGCCAAAACAAAGTACTCTCAGGCTCATCTTATCTGATGGGTCTGATGATGTGGAAGACTCCCCTCCTTTTAATGTAAAGGTATGGGGACGGCTCAACCAAATGGGAAAATGCTCCAAATTTAAAGAGCCATGTAAAATTTCAATCGGGGTCGAATGCCCCTAGGATTCCCCACACAGCCTCTCGCAGAGGTCCATACAGCGAAGAAGAAAACACCGCTTATGGATACCAGTGGGAATCATCCTCTCCAGCACCTTGTTTAGGGCTGGAAGAGACCTCCCTAGAGCATAACTCGGGAGAGCCAGGGCAGGAAGAGTCTGACCCTGAAGCTGGTGTCACTGCTTTTGTGCACACACCAGAGCACACGAGCCATGCTCCAGGTGTCCCGTACGTAGCGTTAAACTTCGCTAATCCGGAAGGGACTGGTGAGGCTATCGAGGAAACTCTCGCCGCCAATGCTAATTACATGGCTTATCACCAGCTCCAGGATACGATTATGGAAGAGACGGCCACAAGATGTAAAACACCTGTTAATTGTGCGTCGCTCAAAGTGCCCACCGTGAACTCTGCTATATGGACACAAATGAGTGCAACGTTACGTGGCAAGAAATCATGTTTCAGTGGGTCCTCAAGTTGGTGGCAGCAGGCATCACTGCATTTGGGAAAATGGTCTGGGGGCACCAATGTCTAGCACACAAGATATGCTGGCCCTGTAAACGCATATTTTGAGGTCAACTGCATAAGAAAAATAGCTATAAAGCCGATGCTGAACCCGAAATTTGCTGCTTTGTGTAGGTCCACCAATATCCAAGCCCAGATTATTTATTTGGGGTGGATCTCCTCAAACAAGTCAAGGACCTGGAGGAAGAGGCCAAAACAATCCGTCTCATGAAGACATACGTCCCTTCTGCCAGGATGTCACCTCGCAGGTCATTTCAGCACGAAAGGGGACGGATCCAGGGGCAGGGCCAAGCAGAGTGGGGCCAGTGGGACAACGGTATTACCCACCTGTGTATCGCAGCTACAACCCCAATATGGGAAGAAGGAGGACTTCAAGGCCGACTGTAGAGGTACAGGTGATTCATTCTGTCCAGGATAAGATTTTTGGGGAACAACCTCCGGTTGGGGGGAGGTTGCAATTGTTTATGATGAATGGTGCTGCATAACATCTGATCAGTTTATACTTGACACTGTGTCAGGCTCGAATAGAGTTTATGTCAGGAATTGATCCGCCTGTACAGAATATGCCTAATAGAGTATTGGGGTTTTTTTTCTGCACCAGAAACTCAACAGGTAAAAGAAGAAATTACGGTTTTGTCCAAAAAAAGGGGTAATTGCGAGGACAACAAACCATCCTCAACAATTTGTGTCCAATATATTCCCCAGACAGAGAAAAGATGGTGGATGTAGTCATTCTGGACCTAAACCAGTTAAATTCCTATGTTCAGTATAGGCATTTTTTAAATAGACACCTTCAATACCACGAAACAGCTGTTATTACAAGGCTGTTATATGGCAACTATAGACCTATAAGATGCATATTATTCAGGACCAATATCGGAGACACTTGAAATTTAGTTGGATGGGACAGCTGTGGCAATTTAAAGCATTACCCAATGGGTTAACCTCAGCTCCTAGGCTGTTCAAGAAATTGTTGAAACCAGTGCTGGCGCTACTTCGTGCCCAGAATCACATGGTAATGGCTTATCTAGATGATATTTTAATCATAAGCAACACTCAGGAGACAGCTGAGGAATCGGTTTCAGCAACCAAACACCTGTTTGAAAGGTTAGGGTTCCTGGTCCATCCAACCAAATCCAAGTAAGAGCCATCCCAAAAAATTGGTTATTTGGGATTTGTCATTGATTCAGTTGATATGTCAGTGACTGCCTACAGCCAAGGCTGTGGAGATCAGAGACGTCTGTACTAGTCTCGCTGAAAAACAATATCCCTCCATCCAGGAAGTAGCCAGTGTTATTGGTAAATTGGTGGCAGCTTTCCCTGCAGTGCAGTTTGTACCACTGCACTATCAAAGTCTGCAATGAGCTAGAGAACTAGCACTTAAAGAACATGCAGGTCATTTTGATAGACCTATGCAGTTACCAAGCAGAGCCATAGCTGATTTACAATGGTGGGTTATCAATATTGTACAAACTACCAAAAACATTTTGTTTCAGCAACCTTCAGTGGTTTTACAGATAGATGTGAGTGCTGCCGGATGGGGAGCTCCAGACAGCGAGTCTAGCTGTGGTGCTAGATAGAGTGTGCAAGAGGATTTAATCCTGCACAGGCATGTTATAATTACTTAGAGTTGCTGAGTGCATTCTATGGATTAAAAGCTTAATGTTCAACAATGAATAATTTACATGTTCAACTCCAGATACCACGGCTGTGGCATGTATCAATCACATGGGAGGAATAAAGTCAGTATCATGTGATAATCTGGCTAACCTCATGTGGCACGTGTATTTCCAGAAACATCTGGGTCTCAGCTATCTACCTACCATGTAGAGATAATGTGGTGGCAGACAACAGGTCACGAAAATTTAATGACAACATAGAATGGATGTTAAATCCTGATGTTTTTAAATGATTGTCAGCCGCTATGGTTTGCCAGATATTGATCTGTTTGCATCCAGGCTAAATCACCAGTTGCCCAAATACGTTTCATGGGAACCAGATCCAGTAGCAGTAGAGGTGGATGCATTCTCGCTACATTGGTGACATACATTCTTTTATGCTTTTTCCCCATTCTGCCTGATTAGGCAATGTCTCACCAAAATAGAGCAGGACTCCGCCTTAGGCGTTTTGGTGGTTCTGGACTGGCCTACATAGCCATGGTTCCCATTGGTGCTCAGAATGATGACTCAGCCATTCATGACTGCCCCCAACTGCAGTAATTTGTTGGTGCATCCACTAACAGGAGAAAGTCATCCGTTACATGATCATATTAATTTGTTAATCTGCAGGTTCTGACCAGACCGTTCGAAGGCCTTGGACTGTCAAATAGGACCATGGATGTGATAACTGCAGCTTGGAGAGATAGCACTAAGAAACAATATGTGTCTCATATTAAGAAATGGAAGATGTTGTTTACAGTCAGATATATCTTATCATACTGCAAGCATACCGGATGTATTGGAGTTCCTTGCTACATTGCATTTTGATGAACACTTGAGTTATAGTGCCATTAATACTGCTCGGAGTGCTTTGTCCTCCTATTTAGGGCAGTCTCAGAACAACAACCTATCGGGTCTCAGCCATTAGTGTCCCGATTCATGAGAGGAATCTTTAACAAAAATCCTCCTAAACCTAGATATACAGAAATCTGGGATGTCAGTATAGTTCTCACACTGCTTCGGCAATGGGCTCCAATTACCCATTGTCCCATTGTCTTTACAGAAGTTAACACTTAAAGTGGTTAAGCTCAAGAGGAATATCAGTGCAACGCGTGCAAACATTGCAAAAGTTACGACTAGATAGCATGTATTCTTCTGCAGATAACATTACGTTTTATGTGTATGATTTAATCAAACAAAGCAGGCCAGGAATGGCCGGAAACAAAGTAAATTCTAAAGCATACCCTGTTGACCAAACGATATGTGTAGTTAAGCACCTGAGTCAATATATCGAGGTAACTAAGAGTCTCAGAGGCTCTGAGACAGCAATGCTCATCAGTCACAAAAAAACCTCATAAAAAGGTGTCAGTATAAACTATTCAAGATGGCGGTGCTGGCTTAACAGCTGCGGCCCGCCTGCAGTCCATCTGTTATTTTTTTTTTGGGTTCCTTTGTCCTGTTTATAGTTAATTTTGTTTTATTAAATTGTGTGTGTATGTGGGTGGGGGGTAGAAACATGTCTTTGGTCTCTTCCTTCGGGGGGGGTGCGACTTTTTTTGTCGTATCCCCGTCTTCGTCTCGGTCTGCGCCGAGGCCTAATGGCGGAGCTGGCGGCCTCGGGGCTGTTCCAGCATCGACTCGGCCCCGGAGCTGTTCCAGCGGCAGCAGCAGCGGCGACCCGACTCGGCCCCGGAGCTGTGACGGGGGCAGCAGCAGCAGCGGCGACCCGACTCGGCCCCGGAGCTGTTCCAGCGCAGCAGCAGCAGCGACCCGACTCAGCCCGGAGCTGTTCCAGCGCAGCAGCAGCAGCGACCCGACTCAGCCCCGGAGCTGTGACGGGGGCAGCAGCAGCAGCAGTGGCGACCTGACTCAGCCCCGGAGCGGTGACGGGGCAGCAGGAGCAGCAGTGGCGACCTGACTCAGCCCCGGAACTGTGACGGGGGCGGCAGCAGCAGCGGCGACCCGACTCGGCCCCGGAGCGGTGGCGGCGGCAGTGGCAGCGGCCCGACCGCGACCTCGGCCGCGTGCCCTGTGGACAACATCATCGGGAGTTCGCAGTTCACAGGTTGGTGACCTGTTTTTCCATGCTCCCGCAACAACAGCTTCGTCTGCTGGTCTGGAGGAAGGCAGCTTCAACCACCCCGGGCCGCGGAGTTTGAACCGGCCTATTCGCGGAGCTCGGTTGAACCACGGGACTGACTTAGTTACCCCCATCACCCGGTGGGGTCACAACATCTGAAGCCTGGATCGCCTCGGCACAGAGGGAGAACAAAGAGGGAAGAAACGGAGACTTTAAGACTTTGCCTTCCATCACAGTGAGGAGGTGTTTGGTGAACTCACTGTGGTGGATGTTAAATTTGTGTTTATTGTGTGTTTCTGTCATTTTTTTATTATATGTATGAGTGCAGGGGAACAAAATTCCGTTCAGACCGAAAGGTCTGAATGACAAATAAATTCAATTCAATTCAATTCTAGATGGTAAAACAGGTTTTGGATTCTGCTGGAGTAAACACTCATGTTTTTAAATCTCACTCCACCAGGGTGGCATCAACATCCGCAATGAGGCCGCAGGATGGTCTAAGGAATCAACTTTTCTAAAATTTGATCAAATAAAGGTCAAACCTCGTTTAATCTTTTCTAAAATTTATGATAAACCTGTTCTGACAGTGCCAGGGTTTGGGCATGCTGTTTTGGATTCCGTTTGATTTGATTCGCTTTGTCTTTATAAATTTCATTTGTAATTTCCCCTGGGATAGAGTGGTTATTACTGTTTTGTTATTTAAAAAATGATTATTGGATAATTTGAAGCAATGGTCAATATATTATTTATTCATTACTGTGTCAACTGAAGCAATGTATCGTATGGAATGGATCTATGGCATGAAATCACAGAGCTTTGAAATCTTCACATAGTCACTCACTCATAGAAAATAGTAAGATTAAAAGAGAACTTACCAGTTTGAAGTTTGATCTTTATTTTATGAGGAGTTACAATGAGGGATTACGTGCCCTCCGCTCCCGGCCCTCATAATCGCAAAGATCATCTGGTAGTTCTAGTCTTCTGAGTCTTTCTATATAACTTTGGCTATAATTTCTGTGTTTTCACGCCGCTGCTTTGAAGTATGACGCGCATGCGCCTGGCGGGGCTTCTTCACGTAATCCCTCATCGTAACTCCACATAAAATAAAGATCAAACTTCAAACTGGTAAGTTCTCTTTTAATCTTACTATTTTCTATGCTTCCATCTCTATCAGTGGATTACTGATATATAACCACAAGGGGGCACCACACGATTTGCAGCCTCACCACCAATCTGTCTGTTTTTTCATCTTTTTTTTGTTATTTTTCATGTGTTTAAACAGTTTGTGTAAATGTTCCCTGGTTTCATTTATGTTGGGGGAGGGATCGGGGTCAGGGAAAACTTTTCTTTCTTGCCGGAGATGCGATTGGTTTCCGGGTCATCTCTCCGGTTGTTCTGCGGCCTAACATCATGGAGATGGAGGCCTCCTTGAGACTGACGTTGAGCCCCACTGCGGGGCGTGGATTTACCATCGGGGCCGATCCCTTGCCTGGGATCGCTCCAACCGTGGCCTGCAGATTTTACCATCAAGGTCTCGCAGTCTCGGTTAGAGACCGAGTCGGGAAGCTCCAACGACACAGAGGTTCGACCAGCCCCGACCCAGGGTCCGATCGCAGTTGCGGGGAAGCTGAGATTTCCCCCGGTGCAGGAGCAGATCGCCCCGATAAGGAGAGCTCTGCCGCCAGCTACGGGAATAAAAAAAAAAGAGAGATATCTACAATAATTATAGGAGGCATGGAGTAAATGAGGTGCTAGAGGAGTATAAAGAATGTAAAAAGAATCTTAAGAAAGAAATTAGGAAGGCTAAAAGAAGATATGAGGTTGCTTTGGCAAGAAAGGTGAAAGTAAACCCAAAGGGTTTCTACAGCTATATTAATAGCAAAAGGATAACGAGGGATAAAATTGGACCATTAGAGAACCAGAATGGACAGCTATCTGCAGAGCCAAACGAGATGGGGGAGATATTGAACAATTTCTTTTCTTCCGTATTCACCAAGGAGAAGGATATTGAACTCTGTGAGTTAAGGGGAAAAAGTAGAGTAGCTATGGAAACTATGAGATTCAAAGAGGAGGAAGTACTGACACTTTTGAAAAAATATAAAAGTGGATAAGTCTCCAGGTCCTGACAGGATATTCCCTAGGACATTGAGGGAAGTTAGTGTAGAAATAGCAGGAGCTATGACAGAAATATTTCAAATGTCATTAGAAACGGGAATAGTGCCGGAGGATTGGCGTACTGCGCATGTTGTTCCATTGTTTAAAAAGGGTTCAAAGAATAAACCTAGCAATTATAGACCTATTAGTTTGACGTCAGTGGTGGGCAAATTAATGGAAAGGATACTTAGAGATAATATATATAAGCATCTGGATAAACAGGGTCTGATCAGGAACAGTCAACATGGATTTGTGCCTGGAAGGTCATGTTTGACAAACCTTCTTGAAGCGGTAACTAGGGAAATTGATGAGGGTAAAGCAGTGGATGTTGTCTATATGGATTTCAGTAAGGCCTTTGACAAGGTTCCCCATGGAAGGTTGGTTAAGAAGGTTCAATCTTTGGGTGTTAATGGCGGAGTAGCAAGATGGATTCAACAGTGGCTGAATGGGAGATGTCAGAGAGTAATGGTGGATGGCTGTTTGTCAGGTTGGAAGCCGGTGACCAGTGGGGTGCCTCAGGGATCTGTGTTGGGTCCAATGTTGTTTGTCATGTACATCAATGATCTGGATGATGGGGTGGAAAATTGGATAAGTAAGTATGCAGATGATACTAAGATAGGTGGTGTTGTGGATAATGAAATAGATTCTCAAAGTCTACAGAGAGATTTGGGCCATTTGGAAAAGTGGGCTGAAAGATGGCAGATGGAGTTTAATGCTGATAAGTGTGAAGTGCTACATCTTGGCAGGACAAATCAAAATAGGACGTACATGGTAAATGGTAGGGAATTGAGGAATGCTGTGGAACAGAGGGATCTAGGAATAACTGTGCATAGTTCCCTGAAGGTGGAATCGCATGTAGATAGGGTGGTAAAGAAAGCCTTTGGTGTGCTGGCCTTTATAAATCAGAGCATTGAATATAGGAGTAGGGAAGTAATGTTAAAATTGTACAAGGCATTGGTAAGAGTAATTCTGGAGTATGGTGTACAATTTTGGTCGCCTAGTTATAGGAAGGATGTCAACAAAATAGAGAGAGTACAGAGGAGATTTACTAGAATGTTGCCAGGGTTCCAGCAACTATGTTACAGAGAAAGGTTGAACAAGTTAGGTCTTTATTCTTTGGAGCGCAGAGGGTTAAGGGGGACTTGATTGAGGTCTTTAAAATGATGAAAGGGATAGACAGAGTTGACGTGGATACGTTTTTCCCATTGAGGGTAGGGAAGATTCAAACAAGAGGGCATGACATGAGAATTAATGGACAGAAGTTTCGGGGTAACGTGAGGGGGAACTTCTTTACTCAGAGGGTGGTGGCTGTGTGGAATGAGCTTCCAGCAGAAGTGGTGGAGGCAGGATCGATTTTAACATTTAAGAGTAAAGTGGATAGGTATATGGACGTGAAGGGAATGGAGGGGTATGGTTTGAGTGCAGGTAGATGGGACTAGGGGAAAACAAATGGTCGGCACGGACTGGAAGGGCCGAGAGGGCCTGTTTCCGTGCTGTAATTGTTATATGGTTTGTTATATGGTTAATAAGAACGTCCCGTCAACAGAAGGCTCGAGGACTGAGGGAGAACTAATAAGGGAATAGATTGAATTTTTTTTCGCCTTCCATCACAGTGAGAAATGTGGAGGAGTCACTGTGGTGGATGTTTATGTTAAAATGTATTTTGTGTGTTCTGTTGCTTTTTATTTGTATAACTGACTTGGCAAATACAATTCCTCATATTATTGTATTTTATTATTGTATTGTATTGTATTTTATTACTCTGAACGCAGAATCAGAATCACACTTTATTCGCCAAGTATGTTTTACAACATACGAGGAATTTCATTGGCTAGGTCAGTCATTTTAACATGAACATCCACCACAGTGACTCCTCCACATTCCTCACTGTGATGGAAGGCGAAATAAAGTTCAAGTCCTTATCTTAGTTCTTCCTCGGCCGTGGGCCTCGATCCCCCATTGACGGGATGATCTTGACTCCCGTAGCAGACAGTGTTTGGGCCCTCCCCTTTGAGGTGATCTGCTCCTGCATCGGGAGAATGTCAGCTCCCTCGCGCCGGGCAATCGAACCTCGTGTCGGGGATGGTCGAACCTTCCATAACGTTGGAGCTCCCGTCTCGGTCGTACCCGAGACTGCGAGCCCTTGGTGTTGATTCCGTGGTGGTCGCGGTGGCAGTGATCCCAGGCAAGGGATCAGCTCCGATGTTAAGTCCGCGCCCCGCGGTGGGGCTCACGACAGTCCAAGTAGGCTTCCAGCTCCAGCGATGGTAGGCCGCAGAGCCCGGAGAATGTGATCCAAAAATTGATCACATCTCCGGGAAGGTAGGAACTTGACAAAAGGTTTCCCCTGATCCCCTCCCCCCTCCCCCACATGAAACAAACCAAAGAACATTAAAACAACAACTTTAAACAAACTAAAAAATAACAAAAAGAGTGAAAAGACAAACAAACTGCTGGCAGGGCTGCCATCTCCCTGGCGCCCCTGGGGGTCTTTACTAACACTGAAGAAAAAGTGATTTTAAACAACCCACCTCTTCAGACAAGCACAGTAAATTTAACTTTCTAACATTACACTGGAACAGTTGAAGCTTTCAATAATGGATGGGGTAGCTGGAGCCCGGAAGTGGCGGCGCTGCCTGGCAGCTGCGGCTCACCTGCAGTCCGTCTGTTTTTTTCTTTTTTGTTGTTGTTTTCTTTTGTCTGTTTTAGTTCAGTTTAGTTTATTAGGTTGTGTAAGTGTGGGGGGGGGGGGGTGTGGGAGAAACAGGGTTTTAGTCTCCTCCTTCAGGGGGGATGCGACCGTTTCTTGTCATGTCCCCTGTCTCCGTCTGCGCTGAGGCCTAATGGTGGAGCTGACGGACTCGGGGCAGTGGCGACGTTCCGGCAGCGGCAGCGGCTGTGGCCCGACTGGCCTGACCTGGCAGCAACAGCGGCTTGACTTGGAGCTGTGGCGCCGTTCTGGCGTTCTGGCGGCGGTGGCGGCACGGCTTCCGAGGCCCGGCCGCAGGCCCAGTGGATGACATCGTCGGGAGCTCGCAGGTCCCAGGTTGGTGACCTGTTTTCCGGAGCTCCCGCAACAACAGCTGCGTCCGCTGGACTGGAGGGCGGGAGCTTCGGCAGCATCGACCACCCTGGGCCGCGGAGTTGAACCGGCCCGTTCTTCACCCGGTGGGGTCACAACATCGGCCTGGATCGCTTCAGCGCAGAGGGAGAACACAGAGGGAAGAGACAGAGACTTTAAGACTTTTGCCTTCCATCACAGTGAGGAGGTGCCTGGTGAACTCACTGTGGTGGATGTTAAATTTGTGTTTATTGTGTGTTTTTGTTATTTTTATTATATGTATGACTGCAGGCATGAAATTTCGTTCAGACCAAAAGGTCTGAATGACAATAAAGGTAGCATTTCAGAGTGTTACTTTGATTAGAGGAAGCAAAACCACTAAAATCACTCAGATAATTCGAAAAGGAAGATGGAAATAACCAAGGTAGGATGAACCAGATAATCCACATGGCATCTGTAATTATTGTCTTTATCTACAGTAGATTTTTCTATTTACTTCTTTGCCTCCTTAATTCCAAAGACTTGATACTCACATTGTCTTAACCTGCCCATTCCTTTCTCACAAAACCATTTCAATAGGATGAGGGGGACTGATGACGAAAACGATATTGATCAGCAGCAGTAACTATGGATAATTTACAATATAGACAGTGTTGCAGATAATGAAACAGAAAGTATGATAGGCAAGGGTACACAAAAAGCTGGAGAAACTCAGCGGGTGCAGCAGCATCTAAGGAGCGAAGGAGATAGGCGACGTTTCGGGTCGAGACCCTTCTTCCTTTTTTTTTTATGTCGGCGGGTTTGATAACCCAGTCTGGGTTGTTACGGAGTGAGTCGATGGCAGTACGTTCAGGGCTGGAGAGATTGGATTGAGACAGGGGGGTGGAGAAGTCGAGGCGGTTGATGTCCCGACGGCAGTTCTGGATAAATAGTTCTACAGCCGGAAGGCTACGAGGGGGGGTCCAAGTGGAGGCGGTGCGTGGGAGACAGGAAAAGGGATCATCAGTGGGGGGCGAGGGCTTCTTCCCGTGGAAGAACGCTGTGAGGCGGAGGCGACGGTAGAAGAGCTCCAAGTCCGTGGTGGGCGCGGGAACTCATTGAGGTGGGGACGGAGGGGGACAAAGGTGAGACCTCTGCTGAGGACAGACCGTTCGATGTCGGAGAGGGGGAGGTCCGGGGGGATGGTGAACACGCGGCAAGGATGGGTGTTGTGGCCGGAGGAAGGTAGGTGAGTGGACTGAGGACGAAGCGTTGTGTGGTGGGGGGGGTGGAGGGTGGTCAGGGGGTGGGGGGGTATGGGGCCTGTGGTGTGGGTGGGGAAGAGCAGGGGTTACATGGTAGGGGGGGGATGGGAAAGACCTAGTGGAATAGCCACTAAGGTTACTGGGGCTGGGGAGACGGGCACTAGGACCCAGTGCCGTTAAAGACAGAGTGGTGGGAGGAGTTAGAAACGTGGAGGCTTCAGGCCCACTGCAGAGTCCAGTGTGCAGGTGAGGCGATGGCTGCGGGTGGAGTGTCGTGGGTCGGCGGGCCCAGAGGTAGGAGTCCACGGGCAGTAGAGTCGGGGTCTGCGGGCGATGCGTTGGAGGTCCCGGTGGGCGGGTGGTCGGTCCGACCGGTGAGGCGGCGAGATGAGTGGGGTGCGGTGCGGCGGCCGTGTTCGGGTAGCCCCGGTCCGGCGGCGATGCAAGGTGAGGCGGGTGCGGCTGTGGTCTTCGGCGGGCCCAGTACACCGGCGATGCTGGATGGGCCCAGTGCAGCGATGGAGTTAGGTGGTCCCGGGGGACGGCGAGGTTCGGCAGTCGCGTTGCGCTGGTGATGGGTGGTGGAATCGGGGAGGGGGAGATAAACAGAGTTACCAGGCAGGCAGCGGGGCTGGGCATCATCAGTAGGCAGGTGGAGGTCGGCGGCAGCATCGGCGTGGAGGTCGGTGAAGGCGACGTCCTGGTGAGTCCTGGAGGCGCTCCTCGTGGCCAAGATGGCGTCGGGGGACTCAGGTCGGCGGCTCGGGCCAGAGTTGGGGCCCGGGGCCTGCGGGCGGTCGAGTCGGGGATTGTCGGTGGCTGGAACGGCCTGGAGGCGACCCGAAACGTCGCCTATCTCCTTCGCTCCTTAGATGCTGCTGTACCCGCTGAGTTTCTCCAGCTTTTTGTGTACCCTCGATTCTCCAGCATCTGCAGTTCCTTCTTTAAAAAGTATGATAGGCAAGCCCATCCGTTAGTCTCTTATCTCATATCATAATTCTTGTTTCTCCACTACTGCTCACTTGATCTCACCACTGAATTTTACCTTCCCATGTACCAGCTCCTATATTTTCACCTGAGGAAATTAGACATTGCCAATGGGGAGAAGGCACACAAAAATAGGAACAGGATGAAGCTAATTGGCCCTTTATGAATGAAACACAATGTGCTGGATGTCAGGCAGTATTTCTGGAAGACCTGGATAGATGATGTTTCAGGATGACAACCACCTTCAGACTCAGCAGATGCTGGGCCTTTCTGACTGTTCTGCCATTCAATATGTTCACACTTCATTTGATTATTCCTGCTGATTACAAAGTGTGAGCTGTTGTATTGAGCTGCTGCAGTCACAGCTCCAGTGTTAGAAAAGGCTGATATGAGGATTTGAAACTGGAGTACAGAGATGGAAGCAGGTAAACAAAGATTGGGATGGTAGTTTCAGGATGGTGGCAGTCCCCTTAATGCCAATTCAAATGCTGCAGGTAGCCTCAGAGACCGCAGAGTGCCTTGTTGGCGGGTTTGTCCTGTGTGGCGAGATTGAGTAGCTAAAGCCTCCCTTACCTTTGCATTTAGAAGAATGAGAGGTGATCTCATTGAAGCATAATATTCTTAGAGGGCTCCACAGAGTAGATGTGGAGAGCAACTGATGGAAGAGTCTAGAACCAGTGACCATAAACTCTGAAGTGAATTCTTGGAATTCTCTATCCTGCAAGTTTGTGGAAACCCAGTCATTGATTACATTCAAAATTGAGATCAATAGATTCTTGGATATTGGAGGAATATATGGATATGGGATAGGACAGGAAAATAGAGGTGAGTGAATGATCAGACTTGATTGTGGTGAATGGTGAAAGGGGCACCACCTTCTCGTGATCTAATTTCTGATGTACTAATCACACCTGGGCCTTAATTAAAGATTTTCTTCTTTACACATGCTCATTTACATATTCTTTACATGTGGTTATTTTCCTTTGAATTAAAAATAGATAGGTTTCTTAGGGAACTCACACCATCCATGTTAAACAATATCTTCTAATACAACACAACCAAAGTGAACAAAGCAGTCAACTCCTTTATTAGTATTTTATTGTGGAATAAAATGAATGTACTGTATTGAATTTCGATCAGAGTAAATGCTTAAAAAAACATAAGCCTGTAAAAGTTTAAGCATAATGCATGCCTCGATTAAACTGTGAATATTTTACCATAGATAAGAGTCTTGTTGAATCAAAGGGTAGCTACTTCATGCTTAGTGATACATTCATACACCATTCCTGCAATTACCATAATTGATACTGTGGTATTTTTGAGAGCCAGGGCTGATATTCAATGAAAGATTACAATAAAATATGATTTAAATTATCACAGTGATTGTGTTGAGGAAAAGGGACACACTCTCCAGTTTTGTTGTTGGCTATCGAAGAAGAGAGTTCATTTTCATAAAGCGGCTGACAATAAATGACAACAAAAAATTCCCACATTGATAATATTGCCTCAAGGTAATATTCTCAGGATTAAAGAGGTTAGAAACATTGAAAATAGGTGCAGGAGTAGGCCATTCGGCCCTTCGAGCCAGCACCCACCATTCTATATGATCATGGCTGATCATTCAAAATCAGTACCCCGTTCCTGCTTTCTCCACATATCCCTTCATTCAATTAGCCCCAAGAGCTATATATAACTCTCTCTTGAATACATTCTGAGTTAAATTCCTTACCATCCCAATAAAATACATCAATATAAATTAAATGTATGTTGCCATTCTCAGCCCCCTACTATATTCCTTATACACTCATGACTTTGCAGCGAAATACCAATCAATCTTGAATACTTGAATGACAGGTAGAGCAGAGGAAATTAAAAGCTGATGCGATTACCATATCTGTATCTGTGAAACACTGTCCTCTATATCATTAATGGAATGTTGTTCTTTTGGAACAAATGCCAATGTTTCTCATGTGCTCAGCACAAAATATAATTCTTCGTTTTCCTGCATGAATGTTCCATAAATTAGTTATATATTCATTTATTTCCTTCACCCAAACTACATTATATGGATTTTTTTTTGTATTTCCCCTGGGTTGTTTCCACTTTAAATTTAAATAAGAATGCAGTTTTGTGACATAAGAGCTGAATTGAATAAAGGAACATAAGAACATTTTCCTCATTGTTAGCCTTGACTTAACATTGAAGTAAAAATAGAAAGCGATGAGAAAAGTGCAGGTAATTTACTGCTTCATAAGAAGGAACAGTTTGAACCTTGGGATGATCATTTTATATCATATGAACTGGTTAGTTGGAATTGCCCAATGGCAATCGTGCGTTTGGTCAATATCACCTATTTGCAATGTTCTAAAATTGTCTTGCACAAAGCATTCATCTAATTTTATGTGTAACTGACATGTAAACATACATCATCACCAATGGCTGCACTGTGGCGCAGCGGTAGAGTTGCTGTCTAACAGCGTCAGAGACCCGGATTTCATCCTGACTACGGTTGCTGTCTGTATAGAGTTTGCACGTTCTCCTCAAGAACTGCGTGGCTTTTGTCCGGGATCTCCTGTTTCCTCCCACTCTCCAAAGATGTATAGGTTTGTAGTTTTATTGGCTTGGTATAACTGTAAAATTGTCCCTAGTGTGAGTGGAATAGTGCTCGTGCATGGGATGAGTGCTGATCGATGCGGACTCGGTGGGCCGAAGGACCTGTTTCCATTCTGTTTCTCCAAAAATAAATCGCGAGTAGAGTGAGTTACGAAACATAAACAGGCTCTTCGGCTCACCAAATCCACATTGACCATCAACCTCCCATTTATAGTAATCTAACATTAACCCCATTTTATTCACCCCAGATTCTACTCCTCATCCACGTACTTGGGTAATTTAGAAGCCTGGAGAGAACATTAGTAATATAATGCCAATATCAATGAAGCTCTTAACTATCAGAATCGAAATCAGAATCAGAATCACACTTTATTCGCCAAGTATGTTTTGCAGCATCCGAGAAATTTCATTGGCCAGGTCAATCAAACAATTAAAAGCAATAAATCACTCAAAAACACATTTTAACATGAACATCCACCACAAAGACACCTACACATTCCTCACTGTGATGAAAGGTGAAATAAAGTTCAAGTCCTTACTTTTGTTCTTCCTCGGTCGGGGGCCCTGAGCCCTCAGTTGACGGGACGATCTTGACTCCCGTAGCTGGCGGCCCTCCGCATTGAAGCATTCAGCTCCTGCATCGGGGGGGATGTTAGCTCCCCCACGCCGGGCAATCGAACCTCACGTCGTGGCTGTTCGAGTCTTCTGCGGCGTTGGAGCTCCCGACTAGCCTCTCCAGAGACTGCGAGCCCTTGATAGGAAGTCCACGGTGATCATGATGGGAGCGATCCCAGGCAAGGGATTTACTGCGATGTTAAGTCCGCACCCCGCAATGGAGCTCACGACAGTCCGAGGAGGCCTCCAGCTCCACAGATGGTAGGCCGCAGAGCCCGGAGAATGTGATCTGAAAATTGATACCATCTCCGGGGAGGTTGGAACTTGAAAAAAGTTTCCCCCGATCCCCTCCCCTCTCCCCCCACATAGAAAATATACCGAAGAACATTAAAACAAACTTTTTAACGCATTAAAAGATAACAAAAAGAAAGAAAAAACAAACAGACTGTCGGCAGGGCTGCCATCCCCCCTGGCGCCCCTGGTGGTCTATTTGCACTGCAATAAATCCCTGTTTTAACAGACCTCTTTTGAAAGGGTTTTGATTATAGTGGACAGACCTACCGACGGCTGCCCACACCATTACCGAATCGCACTGCCTCTCCTGCCCATGAAGAAGGGTCTTGACTCAAAACATCACCTATCCATGCTCTCCAGAGATGCTGCCTGACCTGCTGAGTTACTCTAGCACTTTCTGTCCTTTTGTCTATTCACCAGCAATTGCAGTTGTTTATTCTACTAGTTATTCAATGTTAATACCTTACTCGGTTATAGCGGACAATCGGCAACTCGCCTTCCGCCCTCCATGGGCCATTATAACAACGGTTTACTGTACTGCACCATTGACGTTATAGGCATCTGCTTTGCACAGAGAGTGAATGAAGTCAAGGCCTTACTTCTGTTTCAATGGATGAACACAAGCAGTTCTGATCAGAACTGTCGGCAATATTTGCACATTGAGTTTGGACATTGGGTTGAGTTGAGTTTATTGTCATGTGTACAGGGGTACAGTAAAAAGGTTTTCTTGCATTCTAACCAATCAGTGGAAAGACAATACATCATAAGATCATAAGTGATAGTAGAATTAGGTTTACTCCGCCAATCAATCATGGCTGATCTATCTCTCCTTCCTAACACCATTCTCCTGCCTTCTCTCCATAACCTCTGACACCTGTGTACTAGTCAAAATAACAGTGATTGTAAACATAATTACAATCGAGCCATTCACTGTTTGTAGATACACGATAATCTCTTCACTCAGACATAATTCATATTTTCATCATCTTTGCTTTCTGTTTCCAATTAGTTTTCAATTCAACTAAGTCATTTTCTATTAATTTTACAATCCTTCGTCTATACATATCTGACTACAGCCCTCTATCAGCATTCAATTACATTATTTCCATCAGTCGATCCTCATTCATTTGCTGAGTTCACGCCTCAAAGATGCCCCGTATATTCTTGAGGCATGACCTTTGATTTCTCATTGTGCTAATTATTATTCATGGGTAAGAATCCTCCAACTACATGTTATAAAATCTTCCACATTCATTTTCCTCACCAAGGTATGTTAAAGAAACTAATGTTGGGTTCCTGGCAATGTTACTGCTGTTTTATTTAGTATTTGAAGGGCTGCAGCTAACCTTTTACTGCTGCAGTCCCTCAATATTTCAGACCATTTCTTATTCATATCTTAAAGGGCCTGTCCCACTTCGGCGACCTAATCTGCGAGTCCAGAAGAGTGCCTTCGACCTTCAAGCTAGAGGGCACTCTCCTGGAAAGCCTCGAGCTGGATCGGCCGGCAGCGTTGAAACCGTGAGCTGGATCGACTGAACCGCGAGCTGCATCTACCGACCGTACACACACACAAACACATCGCAAACGTGGGGGCCAGGGAAAGCGGAGGAGCGTTGTTTGCACGATGAAGAGGAAGGTAAATGGCTGCCACAGTGTACTGTAAGCCTTTAGAGAGCGCGGGGGGGAGGGGGGGGGGGGGGGTGGGGGGGGGGGGGGGGGGGGGGAGGGGGGGGGGGGGGGGGAGGGGGGGGGGGGGGGAGGGGGGGGGGGAGGGGAGGGGGGGGAGGGGAGGGGGGGGAGGGGAGGGGGGGGGGAGGGGAGGGGGGGGAGGGGGGGGGGGGGGGGGGAAGGGGGAGGGGGGGGGGGGGGGGGGGGGGGAGGGGGGGGGAGGGAGGGGGGAGGGGGGGGGGGGGAGAGAAGGAGAGAGAAGGGAGACAGAAGGGGAGAGAAGGGGGAGAGAAGGGGAGGAGAATGGGGGGGGGGAGAAGGAGTGGGGACACATTTAGGAAGTTTAATAAAGTTAGCAAGCATTTTACCTAGGTCGTGAAACTCCAATGAGCCAATCAAAATGGCCGGTCAGCTAAGGAGATGGCCAACGGCTGCCCTAGAGTGCCTGTAAGGAAACTGCGACCCCACTCCATTGCACTACGAGTGAAAAAAATCCATGCCGACCAAATTTTACTTGCAAAATAGTTTTCAATATCCTGAATTTTTTTCCGTGACCTAACTGCTGGTAGGCGGGAACCTCCCTCGAGCATGAAGGAGAGTTCCTGTTACCTCATACGACCATCTTGGACCTCGTGTCGACCATGCTGTGAGTTTGAGTCCAGGGCAAACTCTTCTAAACTCGCAGCTTAAGTCGCCCAAGTGGGACAGGCCCTTAAAGGGGCTGTCCCACTTGGGCGACCTAACCCGCGAGTTCTGGCGAGTTTGCCCTCGATTCATAATCACAGCATAGTCGACACGAGGTCATAGGAGGTGTTTGTAACTCTCCCTCATGCTCGAGAGTGGTCCCCGTGTTCTCGAGGCCTCAGCTAGGTCACGGCGAATTTTCAACATGTTGAAAAATGCCCGCGAGTAAAAAAGGTCACTATGGAAAAAAATCTATACATTTTTTACTCGTAGGTTTAGTCGTAGTTCGTAGTAGGCCGTAGTAGGTCGGCATGTTAGTCGTAGGTAATCGAGGGTAGTCGAAGGTAGTTGAAGGTAGTCATAGATAGTCTTCATCATAGTCGAAGGGAGGTCGAAGGAGGTCATCTTCACTCTCCATTATTCGGTGTCCAATTTTCCCGAAGTTAGTCGTAGCTAGTCTTCAACATAGTCGAGGGAGGTCGCGGGAGGTCTTCTACATAGTCAAAGGAGGTCTTCAACATGTCATTTTTTCTAACTCTCCTAACCTCGCCAATTAGGTCCCCCAAGTTGGACAGCCCCTTAACCAGTTTAGTGTAGCTGAATCATCATGATTGGGATTCACAAGTTATGACCCATTTTCTACACAACGCCTTGATTATTTGAAAGGTATTTTTAATGTCCATCATTACTTTCAACATCATACAGGAACCTTCTGACCTGATTTCCATTTCCATCATTTTTCACCAGGTCCATTGTTTTATTCCAGGATATTCACAGGGCACGGAGACACTTGCAATGGCGCAGAGGAAGTTCACCTGGATGTTGCCTGTGTTAGAATGTCACTGCAATGAGGAAAGATTGGATTAACCAGAGGGTATACTGCGTTAGGAAAATAATTTTCGAATTATTTTCACCTAGTGTGTGATTACAATCTTGGAACATAGTGCCTAAGAAGATGGTGATAGTAGGTACCCTCACAGCATTTAAAAAAAAAATGGATGAACATTCGAGCCACCACTGTAAACCTAGGACTGGTAAATGGGATTCATATGGATGGCTACTTAATGGTGTGTTTGGACATAGTGGGCTGAAGGGCGTGTATCAATGCATTATGACTATCATTTTATGACAAAATGGACTGGAAATTTGCTTGATTTTATTTCACCTGGTTGTGACCCCAATGACAACCAGACTTTGGGGACCCAATGGAAGGCACACACCATCAGATCATTGTGGTTTGTGCCTGATATTCAGGCTAGTAGGGTGGTGATGGGGACAGTGAGAGAGTGATGTAGGTGAATCATTCTCAGCCCCTTCCAATATCCCTAAATCCATGGTGCCTCCCAAGCAGGTTTTTAGTTACGTACGATTAAGGCATAGGCCGAGTACCTCCACCAGATTGCATGGGTGAGACACATACACATCTCTATAGAAGCTACTACATAAATGATGCACATCTGTTAGATCTGCAGATAGGGCAGATCTTATTTGAGTTCAATAGAATGGAAGTTCTGCATAATGATTCCTCTCCGGGTCCAATCCACACAGGGTTAGCTGGAAATCACTGAGGCATGCAGCTTCTTACTGTGCTGTAGTGCCTGGCAATAGAAAGGTGACTTCTAGAAATGAATGCTTCATGTATTTGCACATCTAGAATCAGCAGTGATTGTCCCAGGGTCTGCATATGCTGCTTAAGAAGTGGCTGGGAATATATAACACTATATTGCTGACACCATGTATCAAATAGATCCTGGAAGAAACTGAGAAGTGGATGAGTATTCTGGAAGGCAGATTCACACAGATTGTGTTTTAAAACATAATTTTAGTTGCAACCATGTTTGCCATTGCTGTCTTCTTTTGGGCCAGACCAGCTTTGCATAGGGCTCCATGCACAAGTGTTTGACAAGCAATTATTTCTCCTTTCGTGTCCACCGGCAATCCTTTTACATCTTTGCTTCTTGAGAACGATTTATCTCTGTCTTAAAAAATATCCAAAAACCTCTTCTACAACCCGCTGAGTAAAAATCCAAATAATTATTTGCCTCTGAGAGAATAAAATTTGCGTCATCACTCATTTAAGTGGCAGAACTCTTATTTTTATCTAACACTAGATTCTCCTATGAGGTAAGGTCTTCTCCACATACGCCCTGTCAACAGTCCACAGTACAGTGTACACATCAGGATTGCATGGTACACAGGGGACCCTGATGAATGCATTTTGAGGCATTTGTGCAAAATACATGAATAGTGCTAAATATTTAGAAAACTAGAAAGGCATAAACAAACAAATAACTAAAAATAATTTAACAAGATAGATAGATTAGATAGATAGATAGATAGATAGATAGATAGATAGATAGATAGATAGATAGATAGATAGATAGATAGATATCATCTCCTTTCCTCTCCTCTCTCCCCTCCCCTCATTTCCCTTCCACTCTTCTTTCCTGTTCTTGCTTGCCCTACAAGCAGGCAGCACCTGAGGTCAGGATTGAATCTGGGTCTCTGGCACTGTGAGGCAGTTGTTCTACCAGATGTGCCACTGTGCGCCCATCTTTCCATTTCTGAGCCACAGTTTCTCTAGCCACACTTATCACCAATTGAATTCATTGTTTTTTATTAGTTTACCAATGGGAAATAAAAGTAATTAGATCAGCAACAACAATGCAAAAAATATTCTATTCTAGATAGCCTGGTGCTAATGTTACAAAGGTACACAAAAATGCTGGAGAAACTCAGCGGGTGAGGCAGCATATATAGAGTGATGGAAATCGGCAATGTTTTGGGTTGAAACCCTTCTTCAGACAGCAACTATTACAAACAAGGCTTATTTGGTGAGTCCATGGGGAAGTGTGGTTTAATGAAGGGATCCGCTAATTAATTTTCCTACCACATATATTAATAATAACCTGGCTTTGAGCAGTTAATTATTTTGTTCCAGTTGCATAACACAACCTCCAACCTCTGTATTACTTCTACTGGGCTCAGAAAGAGCATGAACCATTGTGCATGCATTCCCAGTGGATGGTGCCTGCCATCCCATGGTATCTGCTTCCTTGCAGGGTCAAATCACAAAGTGCTGCAGTATAGCAACAGGTCAGGCAGCATCTCTAGAAGTAATAGCAAGCCAACCTTTTGGGTTGGAAAGGGTCCTGACTCACAACATCTCAAGATTTGGGGTGGCACAGTGGCACAGTGGTAGAGTTGTTGCCTTATAATACCAGAGACACAGGTTTGATCCTGATTATGAGTGCTGTCTGTACAGAGTTTGTACATTCTCTGGGAGCTCCAGTTTCTTCCCACATTTCAAAGACATGCAGGTTTGTAGGTTAATTGGCTTCTGCAATTTGTCCCTAATGTGTAGGATAGAACTAGTGTACAGATGATCGCTAGTCCTCCGAACTCAGACGATGATCCTGACTGTAGTGAGGGAGAAGATGTTGCTTCAGGCGTTAATAGGTTGGTGGATTGCCTGGATTCCAGTGCTGTGTTTCGAGGGAGATTCGGGAGTTTCTGAAAACAAATAACTGCGCTAGGGCCAAAATCGAGTCAGTTGGAAGACGGCGGCCTGACCGGCCAAGACTTATCAATTCACTGGATTACTATACTTGGCAGTAAAGATAGTGGTCTTCCTGAGTCCGAGAAGCGCCAGTTCGGGGACTTTTGAAGGTCCTAAGAGAGAGGGGCCCCGTGCCCATGAGGAGTGTGAGGAAAAAACCCTAGTGTGTTTTCAATATGAAGATTACAGTTGCTAGCCTAAACATAAATGGCAGAAGGGGGAACTTTCATAGATTTTATCATCTATCAGTCCTCAGAGAGGGGAAATATGTAATAAAAACATAGAAACATAGAAAATAGTTGCAGGAGAAGGCCATACGGCCCTTCGAGCCAGCACCGCCATTCATTGTGATCATGGCTAATTGTCCCCAATCAATAACCCGTGCCTGCCTTCTCCCCATATCCCTTGATTCCACCAGCCCCTAGAGCTCTATCTAAATCTCTCTTAAATCCATCCAGTGATCTGGCCTCCACTGCCCTCTCTGGCAGGGAATTCCACAAATTCACAACTCTCCGAGTGAAAACGTTTTTCCTCACCTCAGTCCTAAATGGCCTCCCCTTTATTCTAAGACTGTGTCCCCTGGTTCTGGGAACATTGGGAACGTTTTTCCTGCAACTAGCCTGTCCAGTCCTTTTATCTATATTACTAAATGTCTGATTTAGACCACTTCCTGCTGTTCTGTATATTGATTTTAGAAAAAAAGCTGTGATTTTTGGCAATCCTACTCAGTCCCCTCCGCTGCACAGGACAAGAGGAATTTTCCCATCGATGAACAATAAAAGAGTTATTAATGTTTAACAAATGTTGAGATTCTCTCTCCTGAAGGCCATGCCCCTTCCATATAACCATATAACCATATAACAATTACAGCACGGAAACAGGCCCTCTCGGCCCTTCCAGTCCGTGTCGACCATTTGTTTTCCCCTAGTCCCATCTACCTGCACTCAGACCATACCCCTCCATTCCCTTCACGTCCATATACCTATCCACTTTACTCTTAAATGTTAAAATCGATCCTGCCTCCACCACTTCTGCTGAAGGTCATTCCACACAGCCACCACCCTCTGAGTAAAGAAGTTCCCCCTCACGTTACCCCGAAACTTCTGTCCCTTAATTCTCATGTCATGCCCTCTTGTTTGAATCTTCCCTACCCTCAATGGGAAAACCGTATCCACGTTAACTCTGTCTATCCCTTTCATCATTTTAAAGACCTCAATCAAGTCCCCCCTTAACCTTCTGCGCTCCAAAGAATAAAGACCTAACTTGTTTCAACCTTTCTCTGTAACATAGTTGCTGGAACCCCTGGGCAACATTCTATATGTAAATCCCTCTGTACTCTCTCTATTTTGTTGACACCCTTCCTATAACTAGGCGACCAAAATTGTACACCATACTCCAGAATTGGTCTTACCAATGCCTTGTAAAATTTTAACATTACTTCCCTACTCCTATATTCAATGCTCTGATTTATAAAGGCCAGCACACCAAAGGCTTTCTTTACCACCCTATCTACGTGCGATTCCACCTTCAGGGAACTATGCACAGTTATTCCTAGATCCCTCTTTTCCACAGCATTCCTCAATTCCCTACCATTTTCCAGAGGGACTATAAAACCCTAGTGTGGAGGTGCCTCCGTTCTCTACAAGATGGGGAGTGAGAGGTCACAATTCTCAGTCTGAGCTGTGAATAACACTGAACACATGTCTACTAAACTGTGAGTGGTTTTACTGACCTGTCAGTGCTCTTAATGTGGTTTGAAAATGTAGTTTGAAAATGCAGAAGTGTGTTTTGGTTTGAAAGGGCGAAAGCAAGCTGTGTTGCCTTTGGTTTTGAAAGTGCTAAAGCAAGCTGTGTTGCCTTTGGTTTTGAAAGTGCTAAAGCAAGCTGCCTTGCCTTTGGTTTTGAAAGTGCTGAAGCAAGCTGCCTTGCCTTTGGTTTAGTAAAGTGCTAAAGCAAGCTGCCTTGCCTTTGGTTTTGAAAGTGCTAAAGCGAGCTCTCTTGCCAAATTAGAGCTGCCTTGCCTAATGGCAGCGCCTAACAGCAGTGGCTCGACTGCAGTCCATCTGTCTTTTTTTTTATTTTTGGTCCCGTTAGATGTATGTTTTTGGTTTTAATACCCGTACTAGCACTCCAGATAGCGCCCCCCCCCCCCCCCCCCCTCCCCCCCCTCCCCCCCCTCCCCCCCCCTCCCACACTGCCCATCAATATTGGAATTGGTGGAGTGGAATATTGCACTGGGGGACCAGCCCTCCCGTGTGATGCTGGGAGCCAACGGGTCCCACTTAGTTTAGTACTATATATAATTCACACATCTTTTATCGCCCCTTTAAGGGAACCAAATAAAGAACCTTAATCTTTGTTGAATTGTAAAAATAAAGCAGAATATTTCTCATACCACTCTTTTGTTGCCACCTGTTCCGCAAGCAGCAGATCTGAATAAAAGAGCCTTACTGTTTTAGAGAGTATTAAACCCCATTCAAGTACAGCTTAATTAAAAGATTTGTTGGTGTGTTCAAAAATAAATGCAAATTCATCCATGGATTTATTGTAAATTCTTTCTCTCCCAATAATGGAGCTAATTGTGTTGACTTTCTACTCGGATGGTCACAATGTTTGCAATTAATGCAGATGTCAGAACATGACAGTGATAATGACCATTATGATTGTGCTGAGTACAAGAGTACAAAAGCAATCCCCTAGATTGTATCTATGGTGCTTCACAAGAAAAGATGTACATGGTGCAGTTTTTGATTAGTTGCCAGTCACTTTATTTTGTTAATAGACTTTTTAGTACCTCATGCTTTTTCACTGTATACTATATTCTGCTTTCTCAATTTTGCTGGTAATTGAATTCTTTATCTACATAATTTGTTTTCTGGTACTATACATGAAATCATCTTGAGCTGCAGTTATACTCCAACTATCATTACTCTATTAACTTTATTGCCACAGGTTGCATATGTAGAGCTTTGCTCTCCAGACACCTTGTTATTACCATCTAATAAAACCAAGAACAGTGAAAATTATATTTTCAAAATGACCAGAATGTCCAGCTGTCTCTGGGAATTGTGAAAATGCAGCTTTGTGCCAGAATCATTCTCAATCTGGCATAAAATGAACTACTGGAGAAGTTGCACCCCTCAGCTTTAAAGCAAGCTGGAATCAAAGTCACAGTGTCATGGTCATAGAGTCAAACACATGGAAATAAGCCCCTCGACCTAACTTGTTCATGCCAACTAAGATGTACCATATAAGCTAGTCCCATTTGTTCATATTGTATCCTTCTAAATCTTCCCTATTATTAACCTGTCCCAGTGTCATTTAAATGCTGCTATAGTACCTTCCTCAACTACCTCCTCTGGCAGTTAGTTCCATACACTCACTGTCCTGTGTGAAAATGTTGTCCCTGAGGTTTAAATCTTTCTCCTCACCTTAAACCTATGCCTTCTACTTCTAGTTCTTTATTTCCTTGCCCTAGGAAAAAGATTGCGCATTCACCCTATCTATTCCCTTCATTATTGTATACACCTCTACAAGATCACCCACCAGTCTTCTGTGCTCCAAGGAATAAAGTCCTAGACTGCCTAACTTCTCCCCATAGCTCAGGCCCTCAAGTCGTGACCACGTCTACATAAATCTTCTCTTTACTCTTTCCAGGTTAATGAAATCCTGGGATGTCGGGACTTTCATATGAAGAAAGACTGGATAGACTCGGCTTGTACTCAGTGGAATTTAGAAGATTGAGGGGGGATCTTATAGAAACTTACAAATTTCTTAAGGGGTTGGACAAGCTAGATGCAGGGAGATTGTTCCCGATGTTGGGGGAGTCCAGAACAAGGGGCCACAGTCTAAGTATGAGGGGGAATTCCTTTAGGACCGAGATGAGGAAAACATTCTTTACACAGAGAGTGGTGAGTCTCTGGAATTCTCTGCCACAGAAGGTCGTTGAGGCCAGTTCATTGGCTATATTCAAGAGGGAGTTGGATGTGGCTCGTGTGGCTAAAGGGATCCGGGGGTATGGAGGGAAGGTAGGTACGGGATACTGAGTTGGATGATCGACCATGATCATATTGAATGGCGGTGCAGGTTCGAAGGGCCGAATGGCCTACTCCTGCGCCTATTTTTCTATGTTTCTATGTTTCTATCCTTCCTATAGCAGGGTAACCAAAACCGAACACAACAGCCCTCACCAAATTCTAGTAGCATAAGGTTTCAAATTCTATACTTAATTCCTAACTGACAAAGGCCAAAAGCCTACTTCACCACCCATCTACCCACAGTGCCACTTTCAGAGAATTATGTACTTGCGCTCCTAGATCCATCTGTTTTACAACACTTCCCTGGGCTCTACTCTTCACCGTGAAGGTCCTGCTCTGGTTTGATTCCCCAAAGTGCAACACCTCACACTTACAGTGCATTCAGAAAGTATTCAGACCCCTTCACTTTTTCCACATTTTGTTACGTTACAGGCTTATTCTAAAATGGATTAAATTCTTTTTTTTTTTATCATCAATCTACACACAATACCCCATAATACAAAAGTGAAAACAGATGTTTAGAAATGTTTGCAAAGTAATTAAAAAGAAATAACTGAAATATCTAATTTACATAAGTATTCAGACCCTTTACTCAGTACTTTGTTGAGGCATCTTTGGCAGCAATTACAGCCTCAAGTCTTCTTGGGTATGACATGTTGAATGGGGAGTGTCGATGCGCAGCTATTTTCAGGTCCTTCCAGAGATGTTTGATCTGGTTCAAGACCCGGCTCTGGCTGGACTCTCTGTACTTTGCTCTGTTCATCTTTCCCTTGATCCTGACTAGTCTCCCAGTTCCTGCTGCTGAAAAACATCCCCACAGCATGATGCTGTCACCACCATGCTTCACCGTAAGTATGGTATTGGCCAGGTGATGAACAGCGCCTGGTTTCCTCCAGACCTGACGCTTGGCATTCAGGCCAAAGAGTTCAATCTTGGTTTCATCAGACCAGAGAATCTTGTTTCTCGTGCCTTTTGGCAAACTCCAAGTGGCTGCCATGTGCCTTTTACTGATGAGTGGCTTCCGTCAGTGGCTCCACTCTACCATAAAGGCCTGATTGGTGGAGTGCTGCAGATATAGTTATCCTTCTGGAAGGTTCTCCCATCTCCACAGAGGAACTCAAGAGCTCTGTCAGAATGACCACCGTGTTCTTGGTCACCTCCCTGACCAAGGCCCTTCTCCCTCGATTACTCAGTTTGGCTGTGCGGCCAGCTTTATGAAGAGTTCTGCTGGTTCCAAAGTTCTTCCGTTTAAGAATGACAGAGGCCACTGTGTGCTTCGGGACCTGCAATGCTGCAGAAATTGTTTTATACCCTTCCCCAGATCTGCGTCTCGACACAATCCTGTCTCGGAGGTTTACGGACAATTCTTTCATCTTCATGACTTGATTTTTACTCTGACATGCACTGTCAACTGTGCGACCCTATATAGACAGGTGTGTGCCTTTCCAAGTCCTGTCCAATCAATTTAATTTACCACTGGTGATCTCCAATCAAGTTGTAGAAACATCTCAAGGATAATCAATGGAAACAGGATTTCATATCAAAGGGTCTGTATACATGTAAAGGTGATATTTCAGTTATTTATTTGTAATTACTTTGCAAAAATTTCTAAACACCTGTTTTCACTTCTTCATTCTGGGGTATTGTGTGTAGATTAATGATTTAAAATAATGAATTTAATCAATTTTAAAATAAGGCTGTAACATAACAATATGTGGAAAAAGTGAAGGCGTCTGAATACTTTCTGAATGCACTGCATTTGAATTAAACTCCATTAGCCTTTCCTTGGGTCGTTTGCCTCGCTTAGTAAGTTTTGCTGTCGTCCTTAAAAGTGCAGTTTCATACCATTTGAAGCAGGGTGCAAGGACACCAAATTCAAATGCCGTTTCATACCATTTCAAGCTGTGTGGAAGACCACTAAATTCAAATGCCGTTTCATACCATTTCAAGCAGTGTGCAAGGCCACCAAATTCAAATGCAGTTTCATACCATTTCAAGCAAGGTGCAAGGCCACCAAATTCAAATGCAGTTTCATACCATTTCAAGCAAGGGTGCAAGGCCACCAAATTCAAATGCAATTTCATACCATTTCAAGCAGGGTGCAGGACCACCAAATTCAAATGCAGTTTCATACCATTTCAAGCAGGGTGCAAGGCTACCAAATTCAAAAACCGTTTCATACCATTTGAAGCAGGGTGCAAAGCCACCAAATTCTAATGTCATTTAATACCATTTCAAGCAGTGTGCAAGGCCACCAAATTCAAATGCAGTTTCATACCATTTCAAGCAGGGTGCACGGCCACTAAATTCAACTGCAGTTTCATACCATTTGAAGCAGGGAGCAAGGCCACCAAATTCAAATGCAGTTTCATACCATTTCAAGCAGGGTGCAAGGCAACCAAATTCAAATGCAGTTCCATACCATTTCAAGAAGGTGCAAGTCCACCAAATTCAAGTGCAGGCTAATACCATTTTAAGCAGGGTGCAAGGTCACCAAATGCAAGTGCAGTTCATACCATTTCAAGCAGGGTGCAAGGCCACCAAATTAAAATGCCATTTCATACCATTTCATGCAGGGTGCAAGGCCACCAAATTCAAGTGCAGTTTCATACAATTTCAAGCAGGGTGAAACCACCATAAAACCACCATAAAACACCACAAAATACACCACAAAACCACATACAACCACATTTAAAAACACACAAAAAAAACACATAAAACCACACTCACATTTCAGTAGACATTCAGTGTGTTCAGTTGATTCACAGCTCAGATAGAGAGTCGTGACCTCTCCCTCCCCCATCTTGCAGAGACTGAGCCACACCCACACTGCTGGGTTTTATAATCCCTCACCCCTCCCACCGGAATGGGCGTGGCCTTCAAGGCATGATTGACAGGAGGGAGAATCTCAACATTTTTTAAACACTAATAACTCTTTTATTTTTCATCGATGGGAAAAATCCTCTGCACCTGATGAGTGGAGGGGGACTGAGTAAGATGACCAGAAATCACAGCCGTAAGTGGTAGCATTTTTTCTAAAATCAATATACAGTGCAAACAGGAAGTGGTCAAGTGTAGACTTTTAATTAGATAGATAGATAGATAGATAGATAGATAGATAGATAGATAGATAGATAGATAGATAGATAGATAGATAGATAGATAGATAGATAGATAGATAGATAGATAGATAGATAGATGTACCAGTTCTATTGTCGAGATAAGAATAGGTCAAGAATTTAATTTCAAATTTCCAGGGTCAACAAATCTTTTAGACACAAGGCACTGCAAATGTTAGAATCTTGAGCAAAAAAATACAAAGTTCTGGGGTAACTCAGTAGGTCAAGCAGCAGTCTCTCGAAGAGAAGGATATTCCACCAGGGGCGCCGAACGATTGGCAGTCCCCGTGAACAGTCTGTTTGTTTTTCGTCTTTTTGTTAATTTTTAATGTGTGTTTAAAGTCTGTGTAAATGTTTTCCGGTTTGATTTATGTGGGGGGAGGAGGAGGGGTTGGAGGAAACTTTTTTTTCAGTTTCTTACCTTGCCAGAGATGCGATTAATTTTCGGAACGCTTTCTCCGGTGGTTCTGTGGCCTACCATCGATGGAGCTGGAGGCCTATTCCAACTGACCTCGAGCAGATACTTAAATTGGAGTCACTCCAACCGCGGCCTGTGGATTTTATATCAGGAGCTCGTAGTCTCGGGAGAGGCCGTGGATGTCGGGAGCTCCAACGTCGCAGAAGGTTTGACCAGCCCCGATGCAGGGTTCAATCATCCGGTGCGGGGAAGCTGATATCCCCCAATGCAGGAGCTGATCGCCTCAACACGGAGGGCCCGCCGCCAGCTACGGGAATCAAGATCATTCCGTCAACAGAGGGCTTGAGGCCCCTGACCACGAGAGAGCTAAGGGAAGAGATTGAACTTGTTTTGCCTTCCATCACAATGAGGAATGTGGCGGAGTCACTGTGATGGATGTTTATGTTAAAATGTGTTTTGTGTGTTCCGTTGCTTTTTATTTGTATGACTGACTTGGCAAATGAAATTCCTCGTATGTTGCAAAACTTACTTGGCTAATAAAGTATTATTGCGATTGTGATTGTGATTGTGATATGCAATGTTTTGGGTTGGGACCATTCTTTATAGTTTGAAGAAATCGTCCCATCCTGAACAGTTGTTTAAAAATGTCCTCCACAGTTGCTGCCCAAACTGCTGAGTGATTCCAGTGCAAGTATTCTTTGCTCTTTAGCTATTTTGTAGATCTAGTTTCATGATTTACATCAGCACTGGTAAATCTCAGACTTTGATTTGAAACATTGATTCCATTTACTTTTCAAAGTAGTTGCATGATCTACTGAATATTTCCAGCAATATTTTATTTTATTCTAAAAATATATTGGCTTATTCATGCAAACTTGAAAATAAAATAGCTTACATTCTGTTCAGCATTGCCAGTAGAAATAAATACTTAGTTTGGGTTTCGTCTTAATGTTACAATAGTAATAGTGTATCAGAGCTGATCATTTTCATTGCTTAGCTTATGTTTTAGATGAAGGGAAGAAATTGAGTCATCTGCTTTACTTTTGTGATGGATGAAGTGTCTTGAGAATTTACACAATGCAGCTGCTGAGATTCAAATTAAAAATATTCAGAAGATTATTTAGTTATGCACCAGTTCTTCAATTTTAGTGCAAAAGGGAATTGGATAAATATCTGACGGTTAAAAAACATGCAAAAATATGAGGGAAATGGGGGGTTGATTAGATTGCTTCACAAATAGTTGGTCCACTTTCAATGGGCTAATGAGCCTCACTCTGTGCTTTGACTAATGACATTATTTATGTGCACTATGAGATTTCATTTTCTGAACATGTGTTGGCACCTGCAGTGGGATCCGCACCACATAGATGTTGAAAATTACCTTAGAAGGGTTGACTTTATTCAATTTGAATCAAAGAACCATATAATTCTTTATTCACCCTAGGGGCTCTATCGCTTTACTTGTTTTCCTATTAAAGATGTGTTGCTGCAAATGTTTTGACATTTCTTTGATACACATCCAAATTGATTTTTCACCCATTAAAAATTGCTTTTAACTTTTAAACAAAAGAAATCAATTGCAAAATATGATAAGAATGCCTCTGGGTGAATGGCTAATCAGTAAGGGAAAAGACTATCAGCAAAATAAGGATAGGTCAAAGAGAGGGAGAGATATGTACAAGGACAGTTTGTGAGCCTTGTTTTACAACTCAAATTCAATTGCATACTGCTAATATTTTGACCAATATACTTAAAAAGTAAAAGTCAGTGTTATCTTGATTAAGATGGCAGCCATTGCATAGTGGAAAACACACAATTTGATTGTCCACCTCGTTGCTTGTGATGTGGAGTACATTAAGCATGTACAATCAAGGGCAGGATAGAACAGGCCAAAGACAAGGGTGACTAGCCAAATGAATCCAAAGAAAGATGTCGCAGAAGGCCCGAGATATCAGTATTAATTTATTGTTACGTATACCGAGATATAATGAAATATATTCTTTTGCATACTATCAGGGTGACCATATGATACATGAGTACAACAAGTAGGGTAAAAGAGAAAACAGAATGCAGAATATTGTGTTGCCAGCTACAGAGAAAGTGCAGATTTAAAGAAATGTGCAATGGCCACCATGATATAGATTGGAAGATCGAGAATGCATCTTTAGCATATAGGAGTCCGATCAAGAGTCTGACAGCAGTGGGGAAGGAGTTGTTCTTATATCTGGAGGCACATGCTTTCAAGCTTTTATACCCTCTTCTCAATGGGAGAGGAGAGAAGAAGGAATGACCAGGGTGCAAGTGGTCCTTGATTAAGATGGCCTTTTTCGCGAGACAGTGTGAAATGTAGATGGAGTCTATGGCAGAGGGGAAGGGGTAGGGGGTGGTGTGGACCAGGCTGTGATCATTGGCAGGGAAGTGCAGCATCAAACCACAAATCCTGTACCAATGTCGGAGTAGCAGGACATCTGTATGATGAGGACATCAATACAGAGGTGTCAAGGACATGTGCCAGACTGCTCTCCTCTGACAGCTGAAGGTTACTGTCAGTCTGAATCACTTGGCTTCTGCATCGGTCCAGGCAGCGGCTGATGCAAGCCAAATTTCACAGCTAGTTCAAGGCTATAAAGGGCACAGCATGGATAATCTCTGTGCATGGAGAGGAGAATTCTTTATCTTCTTCTTGTGTGGAAAGCAGTGGTCGCCCGCTGGACTTTACAGGTGTCCTAAAAGTCCGGAGAATGGCACTCACAGCAGCATCTGTGAACCCAGAACTTTACATTAAGGCCAAAGGCATGAAATCTCTGAAGGTGTGGTTGGTGAGTGACCTTGAACAGAAAACCCTTGTCCATGCCATGTACCCAGGCAGAATGCACAATGCCTGCATCCCCAGTTAGCCTACTGATGCTGAATGTTTCAGCCACTGCACTGGACAGAAAGATGTACATTGGAGAACAAGGGATAACCTGCCTCTGCGTGACATCTTTCCTCAGTCCTGGCTCGTGATCATTTTGTGAGTGCAATTTCAGCCACAATCATCATGGGCTTAATACGGAGTGTCACTTGGGTTTAAGTTTAGGCTTATTATTGTCACATGTACCAAGCTACAATGAAAATCTTTGTCTTTACTTTAGTTGAGAGATACAGCGTGGAAACAGGCTTTTCAGCCAACCGAGTTCACACCGATCAATGATCACCCAAACACAAGTTCTATGTTATTCCAGTTTCACATCCTACACACTAAGGGCAATTTACAAAAGCCTATTAACTTACAATGGTTCAATAGAGTTCAATAGTGCATTATCATCACATGTGAAATTCTCTTTGCATAGATCTCACATGAATGAGTCTCCATATTTTTGTGCAATTTACATAAAGTCCAAACTCCAGTCCACGTGCTCGATGTACTGGAGCAGCACCTGATCCAGATAAGCCCCAGGCTGCAGCAAACCACCACCGTCACCCTCGACCTGCTCGGCCTGAAAATTGATGTCCCTCTCCTCACCCGACCACCGCTGTATCCCGGGGGTACCTCCTGCAGCTGACCTTCAAGGCGCTGTAGGCAATTCCTTTGTTTCTCTCCTACCGCCCCACCTCACATCTGTCATTGCCAGTGGCTCCCTTCTTCTTGACTCTCCATTCTTTGGGGCCAAGCTCAGTGGTTTCTGAGCCTCCGTCCTGTGGCCATAGCCAGCCGAGTCTTTCTTCAAGGCAGCAAGTGAGGCCTGCCTCCGTGCATGGCCGCAGGCAGCCCTTTGTCCGGCTCCATGGTGCATCACGGGAAGCTGCATGTCTTTGGAATGTGGGAGAATACCGGATCACCCAGACAAAACACCCCACGGTCACACAAAAAACGTAGAAGCTCTGTACAGACAGCACCTGTGGTCAGGACAGAACCTGTGGTCAGGCTGCAGTTCAGTCACTGAAGCCTGGTGGGCTGGCAGCACAGTCACTCAGGCTTGGTGGGCTGGTAGCTCAGTCACTCAGGCCTGGTGGGCTGGCAGCTTAGTCACTCAGGACTGGAGGGCTGGCAGCTCAGTCACTCAGGCCTGGTGGGCTGGCAGCTCAGTCACTCAGGCTTGGTGGGCTGGTAGCTCAGTCACTCAGGCCTGGTGGGCTGGTAGCTCAGTCACTCAGGCCTGGTGGGCTGGCAGCTTAGTCACTCAGGCCTGGTGGGCTGGCAGCTTAGTCACTCAGGACTGGAGGGCTGGCAGCTCAGTCACTCAGGCCTGGTGGGCTGGCAGCTCAGTCACTCAGGCCTGGTGGGCTGGCAGCTCAGTCACTCAGGCCTGGTGGGCTGGCAGCTTAGTCACTCAGGACTGGAGGGCTGGCAGCTTAGTCACTCAGGACTGGAGGGCTGGCAGCTCAGTCACTCAGGCCTGGTGGGCTGGCAGCTCAGTCACTCAGGCCTGGTGGGCTGGCAGCTCAGTCACTCAGGACTGGAGGGCTGGCAGCTCAGTCACTCAGGCCTGGTGGGCTGGCAGCTCCATCACTCAGGCCTGGTGAGTTGGCAGCTCAGGCACTCAGGGCTTCTAGGCTGGCAGCTCAGAAACTACCAGAGATTCTGCCCAAAACAGGTGAGAGACTCAGTGAGAGAGAAGGGGGAGAGGGTGGAGAATCAATTTTAGACATTGTCACCTTGACAGCCAGAAGGGGGGCCATGTGAGGATGCTTTTCATTGACCAGCTCAGCTTTCAATATGATAGTCCCCACCAGACTGGCTGAGAAGCTGCCGAAACTGGGACTTAAAGGGCCTGTCCCACTGTACGAGGTAATTCAGGAGTTCTCCCGAGTTTCCCCTGATTCAAACTCGAATTACGGTAATAGCCGTTCGTAGCTACTCGGCGTTCTCATGGACATTTTTCAACATGTTGAAAAGTCTTCACGAGTCTTCATGAGCTTACGGCGTTTCCCGAGTACCTGCTGTTAGCGTTACGAACCGCAAAGAGACGTCCTGAGCTCTGACATACTCACTACGTACATTCTACGTGCTTACCACGAGTTTGATTTTTTTTTAAACTCGGGAGAGCTCTTGAATTACCTTGTACAGTGGGAAACTCCCCTGTGCACCTGGGTCCTGAGGTTTCTCACTGCCAGGCCCCAGGTGGTCAAGATGGGGAGACATACATCCAACCCCCTCACCCTTTACCACCTCAGGCAGCTGAGGTAATTCAGAGTCTCTCTGAGGATCCTTCAGGACTCTGGGGCTGTAGGTCTCCAGCCCCCAGGACAGGAAGGCTCTGCAGAGAGTAGTGCAGTTTGGCCGAACGCACTAAGGGAACTACACGTGGCCCCCTGCAGGAACTATACACCAGGAGGTGCAGATCCAGAGCCAGCAACATTATGGGGGACCCCTACCACCCCAGCAATGGACTGTTCCAGCTGCTACGGTCAGGCAAACGCCTCCACTGTCATGCTGTAAAAACAGAGAGGATGAGACAGAGTTTCTTTCCACAGGCCATCAGGACTGTAAACTCGTATCTCACCAGGGACTAATTTACTGTACTAATTTACTGTTGTGTTGTGTCTTTTGTAAAAAAAATATTTTCTAACATGTAAGTACTGATTTTGTTCTATTCTGTTCTGTAGTTTTTGCACAATCCGCAGGCATTGCCACTTTCATTTCATTGCACATCTTGTATGTGTATGTGACAAATAAAGTTGACGACTTTTCATCTATTTCTGCAGATCACAGCAATGAAGGAGGAAAGTCTATCCTGGCCTGGATCTGACAGGGAGCCAATGAAGGGAGGGAGAAAATACTGGGGTGAGGTTTAATACTTGCAGGGGGAATACTTACTGATGGGCCGAAGTGATTCCTCCTGGGCTGATGGGCTGAATGGACTTAAAAAAAAATCTGAGTGAAATCTCAGTGAGTGAAATCTCAGCCTTTAGGGCCAAAATGCTCTTCCAGAATCAGAATTAGAATCAGAATCAGAATCACACTTTATTCACCAAGTATGTTTTGCAACATACGAGGAATTTAATTGACCAGGTTAGTCATACAATTAAAAGTGACAGATCACTTCAAAAACACATTTTAACATGAACATCCACCACAGTGACTCCTACTCATTCCTCACTGTGATGGAAGGCGAAATAAATTACAAGTCCTTCCCTTAGTTCTTCTTCGGTCGTGGGCCTCAAGCCCCCGTTGACGGGACGATCTTGTCTCCCGTAGCCGGCAGCGTTCGGGCCCTCTGCGTCGAGGCAATCTGCTCCCACATCGATGGGATGTCAGCTCCCCCATGCCGGGCGATCGAACCTCGCGTCGGGGCTGGTGAACCTTCCATGACGTTGGTGCTTCCCGACTAGCCTCACCCGAGACTGCGAGCCCTTGATGTTAAAGTCACGGTGGTCGCGGTGGGAGAGATCCCAGGCAAGGGATCAGCTCCGATGTGAAGTCCGCACCCCGCGGTGGGTCTCACAACTGTCCGAGGAGGCTTCCAGCTCCATCGATGGAAAGATGCAGAGCCCGGAAGGTAAGAGCTTGAAAAAAAGATTCCCCTGATCCCCTCCCCCTCCCCCTCCCCCCCCACACAAAACAAACCGAAGAACATAAAAAGCAAAACTTTTAACAAACTAGAAAATAACAAAAGGCATGAAAAAACGCACAGACTGCCAGCAAGGCAGCCATCTCCCCGGCGCCCCTGCTGGTCACAGAGGCAGGGCTAATATGGGTATTTTGGGCAAATCCTGGGCTTTCACGGGCATTTTGGGCAAAAGGGTTTGGTTTCTTGGCTAATAGGGGCCTTGTGGGCTGAAATGAGTGGTTTCAGGCATGCCAAACATTACATTTTTATTTCCATTTTAATTTCAAGCACAGGGCAGGACAAACAACTAATTTCATTTCCATTTCATTTCATTCCATTTCCATTGCCATTTCATTTTCAAGCACAGGGAAGGCCAAACAACTCATTTCATTTTCATTTCATATCATTTCATTTCCATTGCCATTCCAGTTTCAAGCACAGGGCAGGCCAAACAACTCATTTCATTTTCATTTCATTTCCATTGCCATTTCCGCTTCAAGCACAGGGCAGGCCAAACAACTAATTTCATTTTCATTTCATTTCCATTGCCATTTCAGTTTCAAGCACAGGGCAGGCCAAACAACTCATTTCAATTTCATTTAATTTCCATTTCATTTCCATTTCCATTTCAGTTTCAAGCACAGGGCAGACCAAACAATAAATTCATTTTCATTTCATTTCCATTGCCCTTTCAGTTTGAAGCACAGGGCAGGCCAAACAACTCATTTCATTTTCATTTTATTTCCATTGCCATTTCAGTTTGAAGCACAGGGCAGACCAAAAACTCACTTCATTTTCATTTCATTTCCATTTCCATTTCAGTTTCAAGCACAGAGCAGGCCAAATTACTCATTTTGTTTTCATTTCATTTCTATTTCATTTCCATTTCAGTTTCAAGCACAGGACAGGCCTAACAACTAATTTCATTTTCATTTCATTTCATTTCCATCGCCATTTCAGTTTCAACCACAGGGCAGGCCAAACAACTCATTTCATTTCATTTTATTTCCATTGCCATTTCAGTTTCAAGCACAGGGCAGGCCAAACAACTCATTTCATTTTCATTTCATTTCATTTCCATTTTCATTTCAGTTTCAAGCACAGGGCAGGCCAAACAACTCACTTCCTTTTAATTACATTTCATTTCATTTCCACTGCCATGCACAGGGCAGACCAAACGACATCTAATTTTAATTTCTTTTCATTTCCATTGCCATTTCAGTTTCAAGCACAGGGCAGGCCAAACAACTCATCTTGTTTTAATTTCCCTTCATTTCCATTGCCATTTCAGTTTCATGCACAGGGCAGGCCAAACAACTCATCTCATTTTCATTTCATTTCATTTCCATTGCCATTTCAGTTTCATGCACAAAGCAGGCCAACCAACTAATCTAGTTTTCATTTCATTTCATTTCATTTCTATTGCCGTTTCAGTTTCAAGCACATGGCAGTCCAAATAACTAATCATGTTTTCATTTCATTTCATTTCCATTGCCATTTCAGTTTCAAGCACAGTGCAGGCCAAACAACTCATCACATTTTCATTTAATTTCATTTCCATTGCCATTTCAGTTTCCAGCACAGGGCAGACCAAACAACTCATCTTGTTTTTATTTCATTTCATTTCATTGCCATTTCAGTTTCAAGCACAGGGCAGACCAAACAACCATTTCAATTTAATTTCCATTTCATTTCCATTTCCATTTCCATTTCAGTTTCAAGCACAGGGCAGACCAAACAATAAATTCATTTTCATTTCATTTCCATTGCCCTTTCAGTTTGAAGCACAGGGCAGGCCAAACAACTCATTTCATTTTCATTTTATTTCCATTGCCATTTCAGTTTGAAGCACAGGGCAGACCAAAAACTCACTTCATTTTCATTTCATTTCCATTTCCATTTCAGTTTCAAGCACAGAGCAGGCCAAATTACTCATTTTGTTTTCATTTCATTTCTATTTCATTTCCATTGCCATTTCAGTTTCAGTTTCAAGCACAGGGCAGGCCTAACAACTAATTTCATTTCCATTTCATTTCATTTCCATCGCCATTTCAGTTTCAACCACAGGGCAGGCCAAACAACTCATTTCATTTCATTTTATTTCCATTGCCATTTCAGTTTCAAGCACAGGGCAGGCCAAACAACTCATTTCATTTCCATTTCATTTCCATTTCACTTCCATTTTCATTTCAGTTTCAAGCACACGGCAGGCCAAACAACTCACTTCCTTTTAATTACATTTCATTTCATTTTCACTGCCATGCACAGGGCAGACCAAACGACATCTAATTTTAATTTCTTTTCATTTCCATCGCCATTTCAGTTTCAAGCACAGGGCAGGCCAAACAACTCATCTTGTTTTAAATGCACTTCATTTCCATTGCCATTTCAGTTTCATGCACAGGGCAGGCCAACCAACTAATCTAGTTTTCATTTCATTTCATTTCTATTGCCGTTTCAGTTTCAAGCACATGGCAGGCCAAATAACTAATCTCGTTTTCATTTCATTTCATTTCCATCGCCATTTCAGTTTCAAGCACAGTGCAGGCCAAACAACTCATCTCATTTTCATTTCATTTCATTTCCATTGCCATTTCAGTTTCAAGCACAGGGCAGACCAAACAACTCATCTTGTTTTTATTTCATTTCATTTCCATTGCCATTTCAGTTTCAAGCACAGGGCAGACCAAACAACTCATCTCATTTTATTTCATTTCATTTCCATTGCCATTTCAGTTTCAAGCACGGGGCAGGCCAAACAACTCATCTCGTTTTCATTTCATTTCATTTCCCTTGCCATTTCAGTTTCGAGCACAGGGCAAGCCAAACAACTCATCTTGTTTTAATTTCACTTCACTACCATTGCAATTTTAGCTTCAAGCACAGGGCAGGCCAAACAACTCATCTCGTTTTCATTTCACTTCATTTCATTTTCATTGCCATTTCACTTTCAAGCACAGTGCAGGCCAAACAACTCATCTTGTTTTCATTTTATTTCATTTCCATTGTCATATCAGTTTCAATCACAGGGCAGGCCAAACAACTCATCTCATTTTCATTTAATTTAATTTCCATTCCCATTTTAGTTTCAAGCACAGAGCAGGCCAAATAACTCATTTAATTTTCATTAAGGGCTAACAAATCGTTTATTGGAAGTACTTTGCAGACTCACAGTTCAGTAGACTCACAGTTCAGTTGACTCACTGCAGAATCACAGTTGTGGCCTCTCTCTCATGATCTTCCAGAGTGACTAACTCACATTCAGGCATCCTGGATTTTATAGTCCTGCCCCCACCCCCCCCCCCCCCCAGAAGGGGTGTTACCTTCATCATGGCGATTGACTGGCAAGAGGACAAATCAGCTGATCTCAAGATTGTTTAAACATTCATAGGTTTTTTATTTTTCATCGATCAGAAAATTCCTTGGGGCTGCCACAGCAGAGGAGGACTGTGAGTAAGATGGCCAAAATTCATAGCGATATAGGGTAGCACTTTTTTCTAAAATCAATATACAGCGCAGACAGGAAGTGGTCAATATGAGACTTTTAGTTATATAGGTTGTTTTAGTATACCTTGGCATTCGTAAACATTATAACCGACACAACATGTAATATATGGTGGGAACTAATAATATTTGTCATACATTCATTATCCTTTATTAACCCTAACATGAATGTATCCGATTTCTGAATAAGACACACATCAGAAAACTCACAAACATAAGGCAATTTTAATCTGACACATATCCAACAAAGGTACAATTACAATAATAATTGGAATCATAATAAATGCACATTAAAATGTGCCTGCAGTAACATCAATAAATCTTAATAACAGAAAGGGAAGCCGATGTCAGGTTTGATGTACATTTGAACAAATACTGGGCAACCAACCATGTGCTTACTTTCTATTTCTGGAATTACCTTTAATTTTCTCAGCAGCTGTGCCGGGGATCTAAACTTCTCTGCTGACAAGTATTATTGGACTTCCATTCAACAGAATCCTAATTAGTTCCACTGTGAAGATTAGAATTCTGTTGAGCAATCTGTATCTATAACCCTCCAGAAGTATGACCTGCATGCTTCAATTGTGAAGCAAATTGCTCTTTAAAATATTTTCGATGAGATTATAGACCACCGTTCCCTGTGTGGATCAAACTGACCTTTAGGTTTCACATGCCATCCACCTCACTAATAACAGAAATGAATTAATCACAAGTTTCACAGCAATACATTGTATTGTTGACAGGAGCAGAAAGAAAAAGACTGTAAACCATATCTTGTGGTCTTTGCAGCTGATCTCAGCAGCCCCTTTCAGCAGCAGAACAATTTCATTGTTCTACCTGGGACATACAGTATGTCAATAAAACACTCTTGACTCTTAGCTCTTGATGCCTTGAGTAAGCAATATAGGTGTCGACAGGCTCAAGTGGTAAGTAAGGAGTTAGATACTTTGTGCACAAGTTCCAGGAGGACTATATTTTTAGTTGGTTATCGTCATGAATCCATCTTGATCTAATTTAATTCAAAGAACCTGTTAAGGGCCTGTCCCACTGTATGAGGTAATTCAATAGTTTACTCCCGAGAGTTTGAGAGTTCTCCCGGTAATAGCGGCTCGTAGGTACTCGGGGCTCTTGTGGACATTTTTCAGCATGTTGAAGAAACTTCACAAGCTTACCGCGTTTCCCGAGTACCTGCCGTTAGTGTTGCGAGCCGCTAAGAGACGTCCCGAGCTCCGACGTACCCGCTACGTACATTCTACGTACTTACCACTAGTTATGATTTTTTTTTACTCCGGAGAGCTCTTGGGTAAACTCGTATAGTAGGACAGGTCCTTAAGGAGATGCCAGAGGTTCTGCATGGACCTGCTGACATTTTTTATTGAAAAGCAAAAAAATCAGGATGAGATAGTGAGGGTGGTTGTGAACGATTGAAGCAGGATCTGGATCGATTGGCCAGGAGGAATGGCTGATGGAATTTAATACAGAGAAATGTGAGGTGTTGCATTTTCGGATGTCGAACAAGAGCAGGACCTACACAGTAAATGGTAGGCCTCTGGGTAGTGTTGTAGATCAGAGGGATTTAGGAGTGCAGGTGCATGGTTCCTTGAAGGTCGAGTCACAGGTAGATAAGGTGGTCAAAAAGGATTTTGGCACTTTGGCCTTCATCAGTCAGAGTATTGAGCATAGAAGTTGGGAAGTCATGTTGCAGTTGTATAACTGCATATCGAATATTGTGTTCAGTTCTGGGCACCATGTTATAGGAAAGATATTGTCAAGCTTGAAATGGTTCAGAAAAGATTTATGAGGATGTTGCCAGGACTAGAGGATGTGAGCTATCGGGAGAAGTTGAGTAGGCTGGGTCTCTATTCCATAGAGCGCAGAAGAATTAGGGGTAATCTTATAGAGGTTAACAAAATCATGAGAGGAATAGATCGGGTAGATGCACAAAGTCTCTTGCCCAGAGTAGGGGAATCGAGAACCAGACATAGGTTCAAGGTGAAGGGGAAAATATTTAATAGGAATCTGAGGGATAACTTTTTCACTCAAAGGGTGGTATTGAATGGAACAAGCTGCCAGAGGAGGTAGTTGAGGCTGGGATTATCTCATTGTTTAAGAAACTGTTGGAAAGGTACATGGATAGGACAGGTTTGGAGGGATATGGACCATGTGCAGGCTAATGGGACTAGTATAGCTGAAACATTGTTGGCCGGTGTGGGCAAGTTGGGCCGAAGGACCTTTTTCCGCACCGTATCACTCTGACCCGTGCACAAGGACCAGTGCTATGATCACTGGCTGCTCTTCAGCAGCAATGTCCAAACTTGCCTGACATTAGACTCCTGGTATCAGAGCATTAACACACGAAGCCCAGGTAAATTAGACCTGGTGCAGCAAATGACAGCTCATTCATTTCAATAACTGCCAGGGTCATAGGTAAGGATTAATTGAGCATACTTTTTTAGTTTTTAATTGCTAGTAAGTAATTCCTTTTGGTGCACCTAATACGCTTACAGTGGATAAAATGATTATTTTTTGTAACATGGTGATATGAGTGGAACCGAGGGAGCTTATTGCCCATAAATCAGAAAACCGATTTAGTGCTCAATCAAAAATATTTCTCAGGCAATCAAAAAATATGAAAGAAATAGGATGTAAGCTGACTGTGGCCATGGAAAATCAGAAGTGTTCAATTAAATTCCAAGCATATATTGTCAGATTAACACAAAGTATATTAGTTCAGAATTTCCTGGTTTGGACATATTAATAAAATAAGAGTAGAATTGTACAAAAAAGAACTACAGATATTGGTTAATACACAAAAGGACACAAAGTGATGGAGTAACTCAGCAGGTCAGGCAGCATCTCTAGAGAGCATAGATATGTGACGTTTCAAGTCTCAATCCGAAATGTCACCTATTTATGTTTCCAGAGATGCTGCCTGACCTGCGGAGTTATTCCAGCACTTTGTGTCCTTGAGAGTAGAATTGCTTGATCCGAGGAAATTTACAATGGATTAAGTAGGAAAAATGTAAGTTGCAATAGTGTATGATGTTAACACCAGTGCAGACATAGGGAACACATAATAATCCAGGGCACAAGTAAACAAATAACAAAAGCTGTGGGCAGGTTCATGAATATAAGGTTCAGGCACATACAATAAGGATAATTTTAATCAAGTTCAAGTTCAAGTTCATTCAAGTTCAAGCTATATTTATTGTCACATGCACCAATTGGTACAGTGAGATGTGAATTACCATACAGTCATACGAATAAAAAATAACATAATATACAATAGAGTTTAACATAAACATCTCCACACAGTGGAATCAACGTTTCCCACTGTGAGGGAAGGCAATAAAGTTCAGTCATCTTCCTCATTATTCATCCGTGGTCGGGGCTTTTGAGCCCTCCGCAGTTGCCGCTGCGGGCGGCCCAATGTTCAGGCCCTCTCACCGGGATGATCGGAACTCCAACGTCAGAATGGAAGAACACTATCAGTGGCTGGAAGTTTCCGAATTCGCCACTTCTTACTGGAGACCGCAGCTCTCGAATTCCACAGGCCGAGCTGGGCAACACTGGCGACCCTCGGCAAAAGATCCCAGGACTTTGCGATGTTAGAGCAAGCGCCGCCTATGGCTAGAAGCTCCGCAAACCACAGATCCACGGTGTTAAACAGCAGGCCCAACACCCCGGAGCTCCAACACGGCAATCCACGGTAAGGCATTGCCTGCTCCACGATGGAATTCAGCACTGTGCCCGCTGCTGAAGTTCTGGCCGGTCTCCGGCAGGAAAGGCCGCACCAATCCAGATGGTAGGCTGCGAGGGGAGGCGAAGATGCGACTTGGAGAAAATACGCATCCTCGACCAGAAAGTAACTGAGAAACGGTTTCCCCTCTCTCCTCCCCCCCCAACCCCCACGTAAAAAAGATTAAGAAACCTCCAGAAGCATACTTTAAGACTAAAAATAACAAAAAGGGTGAAAGGACGGACAAACTTCTGGCGAGGCTGCCCTGCGCGGGCGCCACCAAATTTCCCTTGTAGACATTTGCACTGTCAATATTATTTTCCACACTGTAATCTCTTCCTAATGGCTCTGTGCATAATCAAAATAACCAACTTGGTTAATAAAATATTGTAATTAAAACTATATTCAATGTAATGCCAAAATTGAACTGATTCATTTTGGATTAAGAGATTCAGACGGTATATATCCAAAAATCAAAAGGGTAATTGTTCCTTTGGTTGTTGTTTCATTGATTGTTTTATAGCCTCATTGCACCACTCACAAAACAAACAACTGACAACTAGAAGCAATACAACAACATTGGATGTTTACCAAATCTGAAGGGTGTTGGAAGTTATATAAACTTCTATATTTTGATATGCACAGTGCTGAACCTTACATGTCACATTCATTTCTACATCAGTATTTCCTTGAAAATGAAAACAAAATGGACACCTGAAATCTTTTGAAGGGTCTCCAGCCTGGAAGCGCAAAGATGTGCATTCCATTTACTTCATATGGTAAATTATTGGGCAGGAGCAAAATGTCATACGTTAGGTATGCCGGGGAATGACTTACATTGAATGGACATAAAAGCCCTGTCTCATGGTGCGAGTTGACCCACGAGGGACCCTGCGTTTTCACTCGCGGTAATCATGTACAATTAACATAGCGGGAACGTCGGAAGTCGCGCGCGCAACTTAGCGACTCGTGGTGGTAACGGCAGGGACCCGTGAAACTTGTTAACTCGTAAAAAAATTCAAACATGTTTGAGGTTTTTCACGAGTCAAATTTACTGTTCAAGTTAAACATTGAAACATTTAAACTCGTTGTAATAACGTAGTGGCCTGTGCGTTTACCTTAGTGACTCGTGAGTCGACCGTGGGCACTCTTTAACTCAGCGGGCAAGCAGCATCTCTGGAGAGAAGGAATGGGTGATGGGATGACATTTCTAAATTCCTCCAGCACCATATGTTCACTTTTTGTCAACCAGCATCTGCCCTTTCTTGTGTATGACATTATTTGTATCCGTGGCACTTGATTGGGGGGGAGGAGGGAAGGGTGGGGGGGAGGGGGTGTGTGTTGGGGTGACTTAGTACGGGAGACAAGTGTACTGACTGTGTGAGCAGACACTTTGGTAGTGATTGCCCATGGGGTTCACTGTCAAGGACTTCATAATGCGGAGAGCATTATAAAACAGTCGAGCGACTAACCCTGGAAAGGGGGGAGACTTCTCTCTGAGTTGGACCCAGGAAACTGAACCTGAACAGAACACAATTTGTAGTTTCACTAAATGCTTTAAAAAAACGTTGTTATAGATTTTGGACAATTTTAAGTTACGTATGGAGAAATCCAACGAACCACACTACATTATTCTTGAATAGATAACTTTGAATTCATTATTTTTAAAAAAGGAACCAACATCTACAGTGCCTTGTGTCTTGGCAATTCATGATTCTCCACGCTTCATTCTAAAACTTGGAATGTCACATTGGCGGCGCAGCAGTAGAGTTGCTGCCTGACGACTGGTGCTGTCCGTACGGAGTTTGCACGTTCTCCCAGTGACCACGTAGATTTTTTCCGGGCGCTCCAGTTTCCTCCCACATTCCAAAAACGTGCAGGTTTGTATGTAAATTGCCTCATAGTGTGTAGGATAGAACTAGTGTCCAGGTGATTGTAGTCAGCATGGGCTTGGTGGGCTGAAGGGCCTGTTTCCACACTGTATCTAAACTAAACTAAAGGCCCTGAAGAAGTCCCGACCCAAAACGTCAACTATCCATTTTCTCCAGAGATGCTGCCTGACCCGTTGATCTATTCCAACACTTTGTGACCTTTTGTGATAAGTTAATGCTTGAACCCTTTCTCGAGGAATGGGAATTAGGGGAAGCAGTAGGGAATATGTTGCTTGGCATTTAAAATAAATAGATTAGTCAGTATAGTAATTATTAAGTCAAAGTTACAGTTATGTAAGTGCAACTGCGGTAGAAGTGAGTAGAGGTGTGGGGTAATCAGGGGAACAAATGTATAATTAGCCGATCTGGAAAACGAGCAGAACGACTGGACAAGGGTTTGTTTGATGCCCAACACAAAATGCTGGAGTTAATGGTGGGTCAGGCAGCAACTCTGGAGAGAAGGAATAGGTGACTTTTCGGGCCGAGATCCTTCTTCAGAAGACAAGCCCTTATCGAAAATGTCATCTATCCACATTCTCCAGAGATGTTACCTGGCCCGCGTTGTTACTCCATCTTGTTGCGTCTGCCTTCCGTCTAAAGCATTGGGATCGTTACCCATTGTGTTGGCGTGGGGGAGGGGGATATTGTGGGAGGGGGGTAGTGTGCTTTTTGATCGCCCCCTGCTATCCCAGGGACAGGGAGACACAGTGGCTTTTGAGACTGGTGGGCAATCTCTACCAAAGTGTCTGCCCACACAGTCTGTACACCTCTCCTACACTTGTCTCCCGCACTAAGATCATCCCGCAGAGAATGATCCCAGCCTAACCCAAGAGCCTTGTCACCCCAGACAGATTAATGATGCCTGTGCACCCCCCCCCCCCCCCCCCCCCCCCAACCTACCTCTACCTCAACTCACGCCTGGGCACAAAAGCAGCTCAGGAGGCGAACCCTGAGCTCCGTCTTCCAACAATCTGATGTGCGACTGATGTGAAAGAACAGTGGCTGCGGCCGGCCGGCACCCAGCATGGACTTCTCACACATGAAAAGTGTGTGCAAATAAACAAAAACAAGGAATAAAGCCAAAGCCCAGCTTGAAAGGCAATTAAAAATATATTCCGCTTAGAACGAGCAGGCGCAGAGACATCCGTCCACATTCAAAGATTTCATCTCCCGTCTCCCCGCAGTGTGCACACCTGGCAGTAAATTCAATTAAAATATAACAAACCTTCGCCCGCTGGTCTTCTACTGGCTGATGTACCTTCGCCCGCTGGCTGATGTACGTTTCAAACAAATCATAAGTATAACTGCTCTGGCACTGGAGGGTGCGCATTTTCCCTTTGTAGGTCATATCAATAGATGCGGCCGTGCTGAATTCTATCTTTAACTCAAAGCCGCAGAATGGAGATGTTTTCTTTAACACTATTGCTTATTAAAACATACCTTCATTCATGGTTGACTCAAGAGTAACGGGTGAGGAACTTGGTAACTCGGGAGAGGAACTTGGAACATCGCAGAAATGACATACCCGTGGGAACTCGGTTAAACACTTGAACATAAACTTGGAATCTCGTACATACCCACGAGTCTGTTTTTTTTCTCTTTCACTTGGGGTCACTCGTGGGTGGACTCGCACCGTGAAACAGGGCTTTAAGGGGTCAGGATTGGGACTACATCATGGAAAGTGAACAGAATCAGAGATTATCAAAGGAGCTCAAGGCTTCAAATGTGCAAGTGAGGGTGTTGTTGAGCAGATTGGTAACTGCAAAATTATCCTGAGGCCCACAGGAGCCGTTGGAAGAGAAGGAGGGAGAGGAGCGACACCCGACCGGTAAGCTTTAAAATCAAGCGCGGGGCTTGTTTTTTCAGAGGCCCACAGGAGCCGTTGCCGAAATCCATAACATTCCATTTGGGGAAGTGGTTTTTTTTTTGAGGAAGCCGCTGATTGGTGGGAAGTGGACCAGGGTAAGCAGCTGATTGGCAGTCAGATCCCAGCAGTTTGTTGTGTACTTTATATTGTATCCTGTGTAAGGGGGGCAGTATGAAGGCCAAAGCAGTGTACTGTTCTGGATGTCAGATGCGGGAGGTCAGCGAATCTGATAGCCCTCCAGACATCCACATCTGCGCCAGGTGTGTTGAGATGGGGCTCCTAAAGGACTGTGTTAGGAACCTGGAGCAGCAGCTCGATGACCTTCATCTGGTCAGGGAGAGTGAGGAGGTCATAGAGAGGAGCTACAGGGAGGTAGTCACTCCCAAACCACAGGAGGAAGACAAGTGGGTCACAGTTAGGAAGGGCAAGGGGCAGAGGCAGGGGCTAGAGAGTACCCCTGTGACCGTACACCTGGAAAATAGGTACTCGGGTTTGAGTACGATTGGAGGGGACAGCCTAGCTGGGGGCAGCAACAGCGGCCGGGCCTCCGGCACAGAGACCGGCCCTGATGCTCAGAAGGGTAACAAAAAGAGGAGGGCAATTGTAATAGGGGACTCTATAGTAGGGGGTCGGATAGGCGATTCTGTGGACGCAGTCGGGAGACCCGGATGGTAGTTAGCCTCCCTGGTGCCAGGGTCTCGCATGTGTCAGAACGTGTCCAAAAGATTCTGATAAGGGAGGGAGAGGAGCCTGATGTTGTGGTACACATAGGTACCAATGACATAGGCAGAAAAAGTGACGAGGTCCTGAAGGGAGAATTTAGGGAGTTGGGGGGAAAGTTAAGGAGAAGAACCAAAAGGGTAACAATTTCAGGATTACTGCCTGTGCCGCGTGACAGTGATAGTAGGAATGAAATGAGGTGGAGGATAAATGCGTGGCTGAGGGACTGGTGCAGTGGGCAGGGATTCAAGTTTCTTGATCACTGGGACCTCTTTTGGGGAAGGCATGATCTGTACACAAAGGACGGGTTGCACTTGAGCCCGAGGGGGACCAATATCCTGGCAGGGAGATTTGCAAAGGCTATTGGGGAGACTTTAAACTAGAAAGGCTGGGGGGAGGGACTCGGGTAGAGGGGGCTTGGGGTCAGGGTGTGGGGCAAGAGGCAGAGAAGGGAAGCACTCGGATCCAAAATGTAGGCGAGAAAGATGAAAAAGATAATAGACTGAGAATAAGGGATGGTGGGTTTCTAAAATGTGTATATTTTAATGCTAGGAGCATTGTAAGTGAGGTGGACGAACTTAGAGCCTGGATTGACACCTGGAAATATGATGTTGTGGCAATCAGTGAAACATGGTTGCAGGAGGGCTGTGATTGGAAACTAAATATTCCAGGATTTCGTTGCTTCAGGTGTGATAGAATTGGAGGGACCAGAGGGGGAGGTGTTGCATTGCTTGTCAGAGAAGATATTACAGCAGTGCTTTGGCAGGATAGATTAGAGGGCTCGTCTAGGGAGGCTATTTGGGTGGAACTGAGAAGTGGGAACGGTGTAGCAACACTTTTAGGGGTGTATTATAGACCGCCAAATGGGGAGCGTGAATTGGAAGAGCAAATATGTAAGGAGATAGCAGATATTAGTAGTAAGCACAAGGTAGTGATTGTGGGAGATTTCAATTTTCCAAAAATAGACTGGGAAACACATTCTGTAAATGGGCTGGATGGTTTGGAGTTTGTAAAACGTGTGCAGGATAGTTTTTTGCAGCAGTACATAGAGGTATCGACCAGAGAAGGGGCAGTGCTGGACCTCCTGTTAGGAAATGAGGCAGGTCAGGTGACGGAGGTATGCGTTGGTGAGCACTTCGGGACCAGTGATCACAATACCATTAGTTTCAATATAATTATGGAGAGAGTCAGAACAGGACCTAGGGTGGAGATTTTTGATTGGAGAAAGGCTAACTTTGAGGGAATGCGTAAGGATTATAAAGGAGTGAATTGGGACACTTTGTTTCATGGGAAGGATGTAGAAGAGAAATGGAGGACATTTAAAGGGGAAATTGTAAGAGTACAGAATCTTTATGTCCCTGTTAGGTTGAAAGGAAATAGTAAAAATTGGAAAGAGCCATGGTTTTCAAGGGAAATTGGACACTTGTTTCGAAAAAAGAGATTATTGTAGATAATTATAGGAGGCATGGAGTAAATGAGGTGCTAGAGGAGTATAAAGAATGTAAAAAGAATCTTAAGAAAGAAATTAGGAAGGCTAAAAGAAGATATGAGGTTGCTTTGGCAAGAAAGGTGAAAGTAAACCCAAAGGGTTTCTACAGCTATATTAATAGCAAAAGGATAACGAGGGATAAAATTGGACCATTAGAGAACCAGAATGGACAGCTATCTGCAGAGCCAAAAGAGATGGGGAAGATATTGAACAATTTCTTTTCTTCGGTATTCACCAAGGAGAAGGATATTGAACTCCGTGAGTTAAGGGGAAAAAGTAGAGTAGCTATGGAAACTATGAGATTCAAAGAGGAGGAAGTACTGACACTTTTGAAAAATATAAAAGTGGATAAGTCTCCAGGTCCAGACAGGATATTCCCTAGGACATTGAGGGAAGTTAGTGTAGAAATAGCAGGAGCTATGACAGAAATATTTCAAATGTCATTAGAAACGGGAATAGTGCCGGAGGATTGGCGTACTGCGCATGTTGTTCCATTGTTTAAAAAGGGTTCAAAGAATAAACCTAGCAATTATAGACCTATTAGTTTGACATCAGTGGTGGGCAAATTAATGGAAAGGATACTTAGAGATAATATATATAAGCATCTGGATAAACAGGGTCTGATCAGGAACAGTCAACATGGATTTGTGCCTGGAAGGTCATGTTTGACAAACCTTCTTTAATTTTTTGAAGCGGTAACTAGGGAAATTGATGAGGGTAAAGCAGTGGATGTTGTCTATATGGATTTCAGTAAGGCCTTTGACAAGGTTCCCCATGGAAGGTTGGTTAAGAAGGTTCAATCTTTGGGTGTTAATGGCGGAGTAGCAAGATGGATTTAACAGTGGCTGAATGGGAGATGTCAGAGAGTAATGGTGGATGGCTGTTTGTCAGGTTGGAAGCCGGTGACCAGTGGGGTGCCTCAGGGATATGTGTTGGGTCCACTGTTGTTTGTCATGTACATCAATGATCTGGATGATGGGGTGGAAAATTGGATAAGTAAGTATGCAGATGACACTAAGATAGGTGGTGTTGTGGATAATGAAGTAGATTTTCAAAGTCTACAGAGAGATTTGGGCCATTTGGAAAAGTGGGCTGAAAGATGGCAGATGGAGTTTAATGCTGATAAGTGTGAAGTGCTACATCTTGGCAGGACAAATCAAAATAGGACGTACATGGTAAATGGTAGGGAATTGAGGAATGCTGTGGAACAGAGGGATCTGGGAATAACTGTGCATAGTTCCCTGAAGGTGGAATCGCATGTAGATAGGGTGGTAAAGAAAGCCTTTGGTGTGCTGGCCTTTATAAATCAGAGCATTGAATATAGGAGTAGGGAAGTAATGTTAAAATTGTACAAGGCATTGGTAAGACCAATTCTGGAGTATGGTGTACAATTTTGGTCGCCTAGTTATAGGAAGGATGTCAACAAAATAGAGAGAGTACAGAGGAGATTTACAAGAATGTTGCCAGGGTTCCAGTAACTATGTTACAGCGAAAGGTTGAACAAGTTAGGTCTTTATTCTTTGGAGCGCAGAAGGTTAAGGGGGGACTTGATTGAGGTCTTTAAAATGATGAAAGGGATAGACAGAGTTGACTTGGATACGTTTTTCCCATTGAGGGTAGGGAAGATTCAAACAAGTGGGCATGACATGAGAATTAAGGCGCAGAGGTTTTGGGGTAACGTGAGGGGGAACTTCTTTACTCAGAGGGTGGTGGCTGTGTGGAATGAGCTTCCAGCAGAAGTGGTGGAGGCAGGATCGATTTTAACATTTAAGAGTAAAGTGGATAGGTATATGGACGTGAAGGGAATGGAGGTGTATGGTCTGAGTGCAGGTAGATGGGACTAGGGGAAAACAAATGGTCGGCATGGACTGGAAGGGCCGAGAGGGCCTGTTTCCGTGCTGTAATTGTTATATGGTTATATGGTTATATGAATGGAAGCCAAAGGCTAGATTGTGAGATTTTGTAAGCACAGGAGGAAATTGATTGAGAGAGAGTTATTTTTTCACCGCCATGGAGTTGGGAGGTAGAAGGCGGGGAGCGCATGGATGAAAATTAATTAAAGGTAAATCCAAATATACGTTGTTTGCGAATGAGACATTGAGACAAACAAGGCTATGTGCTCCAGGAACACTGATTGTAAATATCAGCGGCAAAGTTTACACAAAGGCAATGATTAAAGAAATCAGTGGACAGAATTCATGATCAATTGAGATGGAAGTTAAAATCTCCAAAGATAATGTCTTTCAATACAGAAGCTGAGAGGAGAGAAATGAATAAATCTCAGGGAGTTTTTATTATAACACAAGGATCAGTGATAAATAATTATTTTAAATGACCACAAAGTGTGAACCTATAAATAGAAGAAAGTGCCAGAAAAGGAGTAGCATAGATTTGGTCTGAATCATCACTTTTCTAAAGGCCACCTAGATGGAGTAAGTGGTGAGACATACAGTTGTGCAAGTAAGCAGCCGTAATGCATGTTAACTAAGAGTAGTGTGTTTACTGACCTGTTATGCTGCTGCAAGTAAGAACTTCCTTGTTCATTTGTCAGTACATATGGTAATTAAACACTCTTGACTCTTGCACTTGGGGGCAGCTCAATTAATGCAGACTTTGTTTATATAGAAATGATTAAAAAAAAATTATTAGAGTCAAAATGATTCACTTGACAATATTAATAATCTATGTCCATTGAACATGAAATATTGCTATCATAACATATGTTTGCTAAATCACTGTCTACATACTCTAATAAAAATATATATATTAAAAAATATATACATATATCTATGATTCTAGCTGAAGGGCCTGTTCCTGTGTACTATATGATTCTATCATTTTATGATTCTGTAACATTGTGATAAGTTATTCATCAAAGTTTTGACTGGCATGTTTCATTGTTTGTGAAATAAGTTTCTCCACAGGTTTGAATATGAACTGTGTGTGATCAATAATTAGCCATGATCAATAAGTATCATGATCAATAAAAGCGATACTTTTCTGACCTAAAGAAAAAAAAATGATTAAGCTGTGCATATTGATTAATTCTTGATTTTCCACAAGTTCTTGTTCATTGGATGCCAAAATATATTTCACATCTTGAATTACACAGAACAAAATTATTATTTTGGTGTGATTTTCCACCCAAATTTGTGAAACTACAAGGGAAAATCTATCCTTTTCTATTTTCACAATTCATTTTACACCAACGGTTAACAAGAAAGGTGTGGGTGGGCAGAGTGCATTTTTTTCTTTGATCACTAAGATAAAAAACATTAAAATATTGGCTTATTGTTATCCTATATCTGCAAACTTAGTTCTGACACTCTCCCAAGTTTACGTTGTTGAGCAAAATGATTTTCTAGAGAGCCCAGTGAATCATTAGTTTTAAGTTGTGAACACAAAAAAAGAGTCTCGACCCAAAACGTCACCCATTCCTTCTCTCCAGAGATGCTGCATTTCTCGCTGAGTTATTCCAGCATGTTGTGTCTATCTTCTGTGTAAACAAGCATCTGCAGTCCCTTCCTACACATCATTGTGATCCAAATTCATCATCTGCGGGTGATCTTGTTAGGCTGCCAATGGATGGACTCATTTATGCAGTCATAAGATTTACGTGACTCTCCTAGTGGCAGCATGCTGTAAAGGTTGCAAATTCGTTTGCTCCCTTAACTTTTAACTTCCACTCACCACTCTTTCAATGTTACTCGTGACTATTTGATTTCAAGACACCGTCTAACTTTTCATAAAATGTTGATAACACTTTTACACGCCTTAATTGTGAAAAGGATGGAGACAAGAAGAAAGGGAGGCTCCCCAACGAAGGAACAGGGGAAATCCACAACCACAGCTGCAGCTTCTGATTTCAGTATCATAGAAGCAATATTGAAAATGAACGATGAATTGAAAAATTAGCTGAAAAATTAAATGAAAATAAGATTTGGCAGTTTGGAAGAAATAGTGAAAGGAGTTTCAACAAAATTGAAGGAACTCCAATGAAGACTGTCTTTGTTACAAGATGAACTTCGTGAACAAAAGGATGACATTGATATCTTGCAAACCCTGGGATGGGAGAGAGATTTGAAGATTGAAAAACTGGAACGGAAAATGAATGAAAACACTCAAGCACTTCAGCAATACAAGACTAAAAATATGGACCTAGAAAACAGAAGCCATCGTTTGAATCTACGAATTGTTGGTTTGCCCGAAGGTCAAGAAGGAGATAACGTTATAAAATATGCTTCTAAAATGATAAAGGAAACTTTTAACATTGAGCACAATGAAAACCTTCCATTTTTGGATAACGCTCACAGGAGTGGGAAGAAATCCGGTAATAAACCGAGACATTTGATTATTCGGTTTCATTTTTGGCAAATGAAGGAGAATATTCTCCAGGCAGCAAAAAAGTTAGGTGTGGTTGAATATGAAGTAGGCAAGTTTCTGTGTGTCCCTGATTATAGTTACGAGCTTTTGGAAATAAGAAAGTCCTTTTATAATGTAATGTCTGATTTGTATAAGAAAAAGCTATGGCCAGTTTTATTATACCCAGCTAGATTGCGTATTTGACTTTTCAATGGTAATTTTTGATTTTTTAACAATCCTCAAGACGCCTCTAGCTTTCTGGAGAGCTACGAGGAGGAAGGGGACCAATCGATAGCTGATTAAGTTATAACTGGAGATTTACTGTTCCTATTTTGACAATATTTTGTTTGGTAATGATTAAGAACTTAACTGGACAAGTTGTTTTTCTTTTATATATACTCTTTTAAGAATTTCTTTGTTAATTTCATGTTCCCCTGTCATTAGACAAACTAAGAGAACGCAGTTCTTGTTTTTCATATCCTGACCTTGGATAATAATATGTAGCTTTCGCTCATTAACTTCATGTCAGTCGGTATTTTTTTTCTTCTCTCCCAATGGGATAATAAGGAATGTGTTTTGACTAGAAATGGTTAAAAATTATTATCTCTATGCCGAGCACTGTTCCTAGGGAAGATGGGTTCGGGGAAGGGATTAATTAGCTTGCTGACTGTCTATTGGTTAGTTTGGGGCTTTACAGGGGTGGGAGTGGGGGGGGGGGGGGGGGGGGGTGGGGTCCTTAGTTCCCTATTTAGTGTTTTCCATTTGTGCAAAGTTTGAACTACAAAAATGTCTGAAATGTCGTCACTTTTGGCTCCGCCCTAGATTTTTCTTCTTCCAGCATCATGAACTTTTAGGCTTCAAGAAATTAACCCATTACATCCCACATGATTTTTACAAGCAATATGGATAAAGTTATTAAATTTCTTTCATGGAATGTGAAGAGGGAAAAAGTTTAAAGTTCTTCACAGACTAAATGCTCAGATTATCTTTGCTCAGGAAACTCATGTAAGGCAAGATGACAATTTACGATTTTTTAAGTTTTGGGGAGGACAGCAGTTTCATTCAAATTCACAGGCTAAGGTGAAAGGAGTCTCTATTTTTATTGACCCCTCAATTCCGTTTGTTCACAATGAAACAATTTCTGATCCATATGGCAGATTTTTTGGTGATTACTGGTGTTCATTTTAATAATATTGGAGTGTTAATTACATCCTTTCCTAATTTAAATGAACACTTTTTAATAATGGGTGGAGATTTCAACGGTTGTCTGAACCCTGCGATTGACAGGTCTACATCTGATCATGTGCTTCAAAATAAATCAGCTAATTTGATTAATTCTTTTTTACTTGACTCTGGAATGTTAGAAGTTTGGAGATTTTTGCACCCAAATGACAAAGAATTTTCATTTTTCTCTCGTGTTTTTTTTTAATTTTTTAATTAAAAAAAAAAATTATTAGAAGTTAATACAGTACAAAAACAATACAGTGGTACCTAATTTTAGGTGCCAACTATGTCATAATGTAATACATTCTATGTACAACCTCTAGTTTTATGTTTTTGAAAAGGAAGTAAAAAAAAACAAAAAATAGAGAGAAGAAAAAGAGGAAAAATAGATAGTAGAAAATAGAAAAACGTGAAGTGTGTACTGTATATAGGAAAAGAAAAAGTAGAAAGTTGAAAAAGGAGAAAAAGACCCTTAAAAAGGACATTTTCAAATCTTTGTTCGGAGATGTAAATCTATCCACGACCTGACCTGAAATCATTAATCTTTGCGGTACTGCTGCATCACATGATTCCAAAAAGTTGATGAAAGGAGTCCTTAAGAATTGGTCATATTTATCTATTAGGCGGAGTCTCATTTCTTCAAGGTGTGCTATGTCCGTCATATTCCTAATCCACATTTTAATAGTTGGTATAGCTGTATTTTCCCAAAATTTAAGTATCAATTTCTTTCCAATTATTAACCCATAATTAAAGAATACTTTTTGGTCTTTGTTTAAATCGATATCTTCTACTATTATTCCAAATATAATCCATTCCATATTCTTCCATATTTTTCTCTCATGTTTAATTCTAGGATTGATTATTTTATACTAGATTCTCGGCTAGTTCCATTGGACACTGCATGTGAGTATGATGCAATCGCTATTTCTGATCACGCACCTTTGAAACTATCAATCAATCTACCTGATTCCAAGTTTAGTGCTAAACAATGGCGAATTAACATTACTTTGCTTCAAGACTTAAGTTTTGTTAATTTTATGAAAGATCAGATTGCTTTTTACTTTTTGACAAACTCTACTGAAAAAATATCCAATGCTGTAGTCTGGGATGCTTTTATAGTATATATTCATGGACAAATTATCTCATACTCCGCGGGATTAAAAAAAACAAAATCAAAAAGAAATAGGTACATTGGCTGACGAGATTAAAGAAGTTGATAAAAAATATTCAAAAGCTCCTAGTTTAGAGCTCTACAAGAATAGAGTTGAACTTCAATTGAGACATGATTTGTTATTAGTATCACCGATTGAGAACCAGTTACTTAAAACCAGAAATCAATTTTATATACCTGGCGAAAAATCTGGTAAATTACTCGCTAATCAATTGAAAGCGGTGACGGCCAAGTGTCAGATTACTAAAGTGAGAAAACAGGATGATACAGTAACTGTAGACCATGACGAAATTAATAAATAATTTCAAGAATTTTATACCTCACTATGCCAATCAGAACTTCCTACTGATTCTAATATAATGCATGAGTTTTTGAAGAAACTGAACTTACCAAATTTACCATATAATAGAAACATAGAAATTAGGTGCAGGAGCAGGCCATTCGGCCCTTCGAGTCTGCAGCGTCATTCAATATGATCATGGCTGATCATCCAACTCAGCATCCTGTACCTGCCTTCTCTACATACCCCCTGATCCCTTAAGCCACAAGGGCCAAATCCCACTCCTTCTTAAATAAGGCCAACAAACTGGCCTCAACTACCTTCTGTGGCAGAGAATTCCACAGATTCACTACTCTCTGTGTGAAAAACGATTTTCTCATCTCGGTCCTAAAAGACTTCCCCCTTATCCTTAAACTGTGACCTGAACTTATCCTGGACTTCCCCGACATCGCGAACAATCTTCCTGCATCTAGCCTGTCCAACTCCTTAAGAATTTTGTAAGTCTCTATGAGATCACCCCTCAATCTTCTAAATTCCAGCGAGTACAAGCCGAGTCTATCCAGTCTTTCTTCATATGGAAGTCCTGCCATCCCAGGATCAGTCTGGTGAAACTTCTCTGTGCTCCCTCTATGGCAAGAATGTCATTCCTCAGATTAGGAGACCAAAACTGTACGCAATACTCCAGGTGTGGCCTCACCAACTGTACAACTGCAGTAGAACCTCCCTGCTCTTGTACTCAAATCCTTTTGCTATGAATGCCAACATACCATTCGCTTTCTTCACAGCCTGCTGCACCTGCATGCCTACTTTCAATGACTCGTGTACCATGACACCCAGGTCTCGTTGCATCTCCCCTTTTCCTAATCGGTCACCATTCAAATAATAGTCTACTTTCCTGTTTTTGCCACCAAAGTGGATAACCTCACATTTATCCACATTATACTGCATCTGCCATGCATTTGCCCACTCACCCAGTCTATCCAAGTCATCCTGCAGCCTCCTAGCATCCTCCTCACAGCTAACACTGCCCCCCAGCTTCGTGTCATCCGCAAACTTCGAAATGTTGCATTTAATCCCCTCGTCCAAATCATTAACATATATTGTAAATAGCTGGGGTCCCAGCACTGAGCCTTGCGAGTGCTGGGACCCCACAAGAGACTGCCTGCCATCCTGAAAAGGACCGTTCACTTCTACTCTTTGCTTCCTGTCTGCCAACCAGTTCTCTATCCACATCAATACTGAACCACCAATACCGTGTGCTTTAAGTTTGTATACCAATCTCTTGTGTGGGACTTTGTCGAAAGCCTTCTGACAGTCCAGATATAACACATCCACTGCTTCTCCCTTATCCACTCTACTAGTTACATCCTCAAAAAATTCAATAAGATTCGTCAGACATGATTTACCTTTCGTAAATCCATGCTGACTTTGTCCAATGATTTCACCACTTTCCAAATGCGCTGCTATGCCATCTTTAATAACTGACTCTAGCAGTTTACCCACTACCCGAGTCTCTGTTGTTAGATGAACCCATCACGGAAGAAGAAATACAGAAAGCAATCTTTTCAATAAATTCTGTTAAAGCTCCCAATTTAGATGGGTTTACAGTAGAATTTTTAAAGTATTTTTCAAATTTATTGTCCACATGGCTACGTAAGGTATTTAAAGAAACCCTTTTAAGGAATAGATTACCACAATCCTTTTATGAAGCTTCTATTTCTTTAATTCTTAAAAAAGATAAAGACCCTACTGAAGTGTCATTATATAGACCTATATCAATGTTAAATGTAGATTTCAAAATTCTTTCCAAAATATTAGCTATGAGATTGGAAAAGATTTTACCGCAAATTATCTCTGAAGATCAGACCGGTTTTATTAAAAATATTGACTCATATTTTAACGTAAGGAGATTAATGAATATTGTATTTACAATATTCATTAATAAAACCCCGGAATATGTCATCTCACTTGATGCCGAGAAAGCGTTTGATAGAGTGGATTGGGATTATTTATTCAATACACTTGAAAAATTTAAGATTGGTCCAAAATTTATTTCTTGGATCAAGCTGATATATCATATACCACAGACTTCTGTATTTACTAATAATCAGAGATCCCCTTTTTTCAGGCTCTTTCGAGGTACTAAACAGGGCTGTCCCTTAAGTCCTTTACTATTTGATATTGCTTTGGAACCTTTAGCCCCTAATATTTTTGGTATTGTCGTCAGCAATAAGGCACATACAGTGGCTTGCAAAAGTATTCATACCCCTTGAACTTTTCCGCATTTTGTCACGATACAACCACAAACGTAATGTATTTTATTGGGATTTTATGTGACAGACCAACATAAAGTGGTGCATAATTGTGAAGTGGAAGAAAAATGATACATGGTTTTCAAATGTTATTACAAATAAAAAACTGAAAAGTGTGGTGTGCAAATGTATTCAGCCCCCCTGAGTCAATACTTTGTAGAACCACCTTTCACTGCAATTACAGCTGTAAGTCTTTTGGGGTATGTCTCTACCAGCTTTGCAAATCTAGCGACTGAAATTTATGCCCATTCTTCTTTGCAAAATAGCTCAAGCTCAGTCAGATTGGATGGAGAGCGTCTGTGAACAGCAATTTTCAAGTCTTGCCAGAGATTCTCAATTGGATTTAGGTCTGGACTTTGATTGGGCCATTCTAACACATGAATATGCTTTGATATAAACTATTCCATTGTAGCTCTGGCTGTATGTTTAGGGTCGTTGTCCTGCTGGAAGGTGAACCTCTGCCCCAGCCTCAAGTCTTTTGCAGACTCTAACAGGTTTTCTTCCAAGATTGCTCTGTATTTGGGTCCATCCATCTTCCCATCAACTCTGATCAGCTTCCCTGTCCCTGCTGAAGAAAAGCATCCCCACAGCATGATGCTGCCACCACCATGTTTCACAGTGGGGATGGTGTGTTCAGGGGGATGTGCAGTGTTAGATTTCCGCCACACATAGCGTTTTGCATTTAGGCCAAAAACTTCAATTTTGGTCTCATCAGACCAGAGCACCTTCCTCCACATGTTTGCTGTGTCCCCCACATGGCTTGTGGCAAACTGCAAACGGGACTTCTTATGGCTTTGTTTCAACAATGGCTTTCTTCTTGCCACTCTTCCATAAAAGCCCGATTTGTGGAGTGTATGACTAATAGTTGTCCTGTGGTCAGATTCTCCCACCTGAGCTGTGGATCTCTGCAGCTCCTCCAGAGTTGCCATCGGCCTCTTGGCTGCTTCTCTGATCAATGCTCTCCTTGCCCGGCCTGTCAGTTTAGGTGGACGGCCATGTCTTGGTAGGTTTGCAGTTGCGCCATACTCTTTCCATTTTCGGATAATGGATTGAACAGTGCTCCGTGAGATGTTCAAAGCTTGGGATATTTTTTTTATAACCTAACCCTGCTTTAAACTTCTCCACATGTTTATCCCTGACCTATCTGGTGTGTTCCTTGGGCTTTACGATGCCCAAGGAACATTGTTTGTTCACTAATGTTCTCTAACAAACCTCTAAGACCATCACAGAACAGCTGTATTTATACTGAGATTAGATTACACATAAGTGGATTCTATTTACTAATTAGATAACTTCTGAAGGCAATTGGTTGCACTGGATTTTATTTAGGGGTATCCGAATAAAGGGGGCTGAATACTTTTGCACGCCACACTTTTCAGTTTTTTATTTATAAAAAAATTTAAAAACCATGTATCATTTTCCTTCCACTTCACAATTATGCACCACTTTGTGTTGATCTATCACATAAAATCCCAATAAAATACATTTACGTTTGTGGTTGTAACGTGACAACATGTGGAAAAGTTCAAGGGGTATGAATACTTTTGCAAGCCACTGTAAGCTATCTCTTTACGCAGATGATCTGTTATTATTTATTTCTAACCCTGAGAAATCTATTCCGGCAATGGTAGCATTACTTAATCAATTTAGTCGTTTTTCTGGTTATAAACTAAATCTTAGTAAGAGTGAGCTTTTTCCATTAAATAATTTTGTTTTGAATTATGGTCAGTTTCCATTTAGATTGACTACCGAAAGTTTTACTTATATAGGTATTAAGATCACCAAGAAACACATGGATGTATTTAAAGCCAATTTTATGCCCTTAATTGACCATATTAAACATCAGTTTACTGAATGGTCACCAATGTCCTTGGCCGAATCAATGCTATTAAAATGTTAATTTAACCTAAATTTCTGTATTAATTTCAGACGATACCAATTTTTATTGCCAAATATTTCTTTTACATTATAGACTCCAACATTTCTTCATATATATGGCAGAATAAAATTCCCAGACTAAGTAAAAAACATTTACGGAAATTAAAAAAAAATGGCGGTTTGGCATTGCCGAACCTTAGATTTTACTATTGGGCAGTCAATGTTCGTTATTTAACATTTTGGACAAAAGATTTAGAAGATACCCAATGCCCAGGATGGATAAATCTTGAACATGATTCCTTACAAGGGCTATCATTGGCAATTTCACAATTACGAGATTGAATAAATATACGACTAACCCAATAATAAGACATATGCTCTGAATATGGTTACAATTTTGTAAGTTTTATGGACTAAATGATTTTATCTTATCGAGTCCTATTTTATCCATTTTTTTCTTCCAACCATCTCGTACTGATCAAGGCTTTTTGTTATGGAAGAGGAAGGGTTTATAGCTTTTCGTGATTTGTTTTTGCAGGGTTGTTTTATGTCTTTCGAACAACTCTCCAATAAATATAAGTTACCTAATTCACACTTTTTTAGATATTTACAAATTTGACACTTATTGAAGGCTACTCTACCCCTTTTACCGCTACCTCATCAAACCAAAATTTTGGAATTTTTTTTACAGCTGAACCCGTACCAGAAAGGATTAATAACGACTATTTATGAGTAGATTTTGAAATTACAAATAGATACATTTGATAAAATTAAGAATGACTGGGAAAGAGAACTCCAAACTTCTTTATCTATAGAGAAATGGGAGAGGATTCTTCGATTAGTCAATACCTCTTCAATGTGTGCAAGACACGCTTTGATACAATTAAAGGTGGTTCACAGAGCTCATATGTCAAAAGATAAGTTGGCTCGTTTTTATGGTCATATAAATCCTACCTGTGACTGACCCATATGTTTTGGTCCTGCCCACTTTTGGAAAAATATTGGAAAGACATTTTTGATACTATTTCTGTAGTCTTAGGTATAGATTTACAACCTCATCATATTACTGCAATTTTTGGGCTACCAATGATTCTATTCATTTGTCCCGCTCCGCCCATCGGTTGATTGCTTTTACCACATTAATCGCTAGAAGAGTTATTTTATTTAAATGGAAAGACTCCAACCCTCCGACTACACTCCAGTGGTATTCTGAAACGATATCATGTTTAAATTTAGAAAAAAATAGGAGTGACATTGTTGAACCCTTGGTTAAATTTGATAAGACTTGGGGAAAATGTATTGAACATTTACATACAGTATAAATTGCTCCCTCTTTAACCGTTATAAAAACTATTTTACTTCTATATGGTGGAACGGACTTGACGTCATACAGATTGTGTTCAGATTTTGTTTTGCTTTGTTTAGTTTTTATTAATTTATTTTATTTTTAGTTTTAGTTTATTATTATTAATTTATTTTATTTTATTTTTTAGTTTAAAGAGGTTTTGCTTTTTACTTTTTTCTTTTTCTTTTTGTCTTTTTATTTTTGTGTTTTTTTCTACATTTATAATTTTTCTTTTAAAGATTTAACTATATTTACATAGAGACCGGGAGGTCTGTACTCAATGTGTATTTTGACCATGGTTTCATATCAGGTTATACCTGTTATTAATGTAATCCTGATCCCTATGTATCAATATCATTGTTATGTTTATCACTATTTTTTTTTGCTCTGTTTTTTTTTAAATGTTTTATTTTTGTTTCCTTTGGGAAAAAAAACAATAAAAAGATTTTAGAAGAAAGAAAGAATTACGTGCATTTAAGACATCGGTTTGTAAGGAGGAGCTCGCCAAGCCATTGAACATAATCCACCGAAGACCATAGACTGGGAGGATGGAGCTGGCGATGATGACGGATCTGACAGGAGAGGAGCGAGATTGGTAGGGGAGGAGAGGGAACTGGGGTTGGGCCAACTGCATCCTCAATGCTGGCTGCAGGAGGCACCCCTGGGGTACAAAGGTGGACAGGTGAGGAGAGGACGTTAATTGGAGGTCAACCAAGGAAGGTGATGGCTGGAGACCTGCAGCAGCCTGGAATTTGCCTGAATTGGACACCGCTCATAGCAACGGGAGCGTGGAGCATGCAGGATCAGTAGACTATTTCTAGACTATTTCTGTATAATTTCTAATCAAGACATGGGATGGAGATACTCCACTGGACTGTTTGTAAGAAAATAATTTCACTGTGCATTTGCACTTCACGTGTGACAATAAAGCACCATTTAAATCGTTTTCCAATGAATAAGATATCCAGGAGATGAGTGAAACGGGGACAGTCAACTGCACTTTCCCTGCACCAATCTAACTGAAGGACTGAGAAGCAGGAGCGACTCAATGCCAAATAAGGTACAGAAAGAGAAGTTAAAAGAAGGAAAGAAAAATTGGATTTAGTGAGGGAGAATACATGTAGAAAATGTATCTCCTGAAAAAAAAGGTGTATTTTAAATGATTAATTTCTGGAAGAATATAACTCGAGGCCTTCAGTTGCCCACTAAGAGTGAATTTGTTCATGTAAGTTGGCAGTGATTCATTAACACTTATAATGTTTTTTAAATAATGTTTGTAATTGTAATTATTAGCCTCAAATATGTTCAGCACAGATGCAGCAACCTTCAATGCATGTCAAGGGTGAGTCAGACAAAACATTTTCTTTCTTCAAAGACTAGTTGCAACTCCTCATGTGTTGGAGATGATCATGGATTCTGTAATGTTGGGTAAACAACATTTCAATCAGTTGGAAATGGCTCACACCAGGGTGACAAAAGGGAATAGATATTTCTCTGCCCATTAAAATCCAGCATGCTGCTTGGAATCTTATCTCAGATCATCTTTTTGCAGTAGTTAATAATTCTGACTTGTAGGTTGACACAAAAATCAATCTCGATGTTCAGGCAGATGCATTTGATTATAGGGTGATAGGACTGGGTCAGATGATCAATAATGTTGAAACTGTGTGGGGTCCAGCTATCATATTAACACAGAGGACAAAATCAGCGATGATGATGTGTTTCTAAAGAATCAATGAATTGAAGAACATGGTGAGAAACATGGCTGAAATGGGCACTGTTCTGTTTGGTGCTAATGGCCTTTTCCACAATTTTACTAATTTACTACTCAATCTGATAAAATTACTTAACTAACATTTTAATGACATTAACATTATGTCTTGTATTCAAGGAAACATATTGGAGTTGTAATATATTTTCAATTATGACTTCATGTTCTTCAAGATCCAACAAATTATTAAATTGCTCTATTTTGGCTATTTAGCAAAATGTATTTCAAATACATTAATGCAATCCAATAAGACAAGGCAATGCCATTATATTTAAAATTCAATAATTGGTAAATATATCTCTCCAGAGACTTCTGTGAGGAATGTGGCACCTTCAGGCTGTCAGTTGTGTATTACATTTTCTCTGTTTATTGGATTGGATTTTCTTGTGGTATTATTGCTTCAGTGAGTCATATATTATTGAACTGGAAGGGAAGAAACAACTCAAAGAGATAAGCTAACAAAACTCAACTTTTTCTCATTTCACAAAAAATAAAGATCTTAGTGGAAAAATAAATGGGAATGAAAGTATAGAGCTGCAATTGAGCGCTGCACAATAATAACAAATAAAAACAAATAAAAATGGCTGCAAACAAACAGTTCTTATGAAATTTGCACAATTTAGGAAATACTACAGTGGCCAAGATTTTTGTAATTCAAAGGCATTTCTGATGTTGAACCAGCTTTCCAATAAAGCAGAGCTGCGTGATGTCCTATTGCAGGCCATCAGCTGTGGAGATCCAACTGCTGGCTTTTGTCAGAAAAGTGTTTGTTAAATGGATCTTAACCCTTCTACTTCCCAGTGTAGGTTGTTCAAGAATCTTTTCGGGATCAGAAAAAAATACAAAAAAATAGGGTTTTAGGATAACTTACACTTTCAGTCTCATAGCAGATTACTTAATGAGAGCTGGAGTGCTTGTACAAAATCACCAGTCTGATTGAAGATCCTAATATTCCTAAAATATTGATCATAGAACATTACAGCACAGGTACAAGCCTTTTGGCCCACAATGTCTGTGCTGAGCATGATGCCAAGACCAACTCTTATCTGCCTGCACGTAATCCATATCCCTCTATTCCCTGTATATCCATATGCCTATCCAAAAGTCTCTCAAATGCCACTATCATATCTGCCTCCACTACCACCCCTGTCAGTTCATTTCAGGCACTCACCACCAAGAGTGTAGAAAAACATTCCTCACTCACCTCCTTTAAACTTTGCCTTTCACCTTAAAGCCATGCCCTCTAGTCCATGAAATGTCTTACCCTGGGAAAATTGTTCTGACTGTCTACCCCAGCTATGCCTGTTAGAGGATAATGACTGACTATTAACACTCCCTAAGGGCAGTTGACACCACTGAAAGTCCCAGCAGAACATCAAAATCCATTCGATAAAATAAATAAGAAGTGCGCATTGACAATAAAGCAAGGCTTGTGCCAGGGTCGAATCTACTTTATCACCTGAGTCCTGTATCCCCGAAGCCCTAATGGTCCTAAAATCAATTAATCACAGCTTTAAATGTACTCATGGCTAGTCAAGAGTCAAGAGTATTTAATCATAATTTGCACCGGGCATCTTACTTCCTGCAACTTCACAGGTCCATTAACTCAATAACACAACAATAAATATATAATAGACTATAATGCGATTCTTCTCCATGGATTGTCAACTTGTCGTGGTGGAGAAATATGCGTGGTCCTGAGATCCTGAGAGCGATGCCGCCTGGAGCTATGCTCCTGGTAGGGCCACCCATGGTGGTAAGGTCGAGGGGGAGGACTCGGACAAAGAGCAATCCAACCAAGACCTCAACGGTGGAACAGGCAGAGGATGATGGCTGACCTTAGTGGAGCATCACAACGGCTGGGAAGATTGATGAAGGCTGCAGCAGAAAATGGTCTCCGGCCGTCTTGGACTCCATGCCACTGGATCCTGACCCAGATCTGTCAAGGACCATGTGGTGGCGGTCTATGCACCAGTCTCTCCGCGTTAAACAAAGTCACGCACTGGCGTCTTCCAACCCTGGAGACACCCATGGTCAGCCATGACCGAAGGGGGCCTAATTTGATTAATTATTTTATATCAGGTAACCAGACCACAATGCTGCAAACCAAACTCCATAATGCATCTGATAGAAAATCCATAGTATTTATGTGCCGATATAGGGTTATGTTTAAAGTTGTGCTGGAGCCCGATGGTTGATGGGAAGAAGCAGTTCTTGAACAGAGAGATAACAGTTCTCAGCTCCTGTACCTTCTTACTGACAACAGCACTAAGATGAGAGTGTTGTGGGTCTTTAATGATATTAGCTGCCCTCTTAAGTAGTGTTTACTGTAAATTCCTACGAATGTTGGCAGGTCAGTACCTATGATGGACCCAGGAATGTCCACCACTTTCTGAAGCTTCCTTCAGTCTTGGGCATTCGAGTTAACAAACAGGCTGCAGTGCAAACAGTCAATATGTTCTCCAGTGCACTCTTGCATAAGTTTGATAGAATATTTGGTGACATGCCAAACCTCCTCAAACTTCTGACGAAGTAGAGGCATTGAAGCCATCTTTTTTGATTGCATCAATGTGCTGGTCAAAGGCAGATCATCAGAGATGTGTATTCCCAGGAATTTGAAGCTGCTGATTCTCCACCACTGTCGCATTGATGAACACAAGTTCATGGATCCTCACGTTTACCCTCCTGAAGTCAACAATCAGCTCCTTGATCTTGTTAATATTGAAAGAAAGATAATTGCTCTGGAACCACTCAACCAGATTATCAATCTTTCTCCAGTACTCTGATTTATTGTTACCCATTATTCATCCAACAATGGTGTTATCGTGGTGAATCATCCATAGTACCCTGAGTTAGAAAATATTTTAAAAAAAACCCTCGTTACGATTTTTTTTGCTCTTAGATTTAATCTCCTCACCCTTTTTCAATTGAGCCAGAAGACTGAGGCTTTCATGCATGGAAGACTCCATTTCCTGTCTGTGAAGCTGTGAAGAACTCATTTTGGTAATGAATAGCTACTTGCATAAGAGAGCTTCCTTGTATCTCCCTGACTGATCTGATTCACAACTGGGCCAGTAGGATAATCTATCCAATGGAATTGGCAGGTTTTATAGAAATAATCTATAGCTTCCTCAGTGGATTTTGTAACCCAAAGAGTTTCACATCAATTGCCTCATCTCTGGCTGAACTTCCTGAGCTGTACTTTCAGTGGCTCAGAATGTGAGGAAAGAATGGAAGGACAGGCAGGTTTATGTTAGCATTCTTTCCTCACATTGAGGAGCCTCTGTCATACTCACTGCATATGGAACTGCACGCTCCTGTTGAGATTGACCTATGGATAATATTGTCTACAATCAACATCAATCCTTGATTACAGAAAAAACACTTTGAAGTATAAGTGTATTTAAAATCAGTCCAAGAGTTCAAGAATTTTATTGTCATGTGTCCCTGATAGGACAATGAAATTCTTGCTTTGTTTAGCACACCAGAACGTAGTAGGCACGAATACTGAACAGATCAGTGTGTCCATATACCATTGCATAAATATATACACACATGAATAATTAAACTGATAAAGTGCAAATAAACAGATTATTGGCTATTAATGTTCAGAGTTTTGTCCGAGCCAAGTTTAATAGCCAGATGGCTGTGGGGAAGAAGCAATTCCTGAACCTGGTCATTGCAGTCTTCTGGCTCCTGTAGCTTCGACCTGAAGGTAGTGGGGAGATGAGTGTATGGCCCGGATGGTGTGGGTCCTTGATGATGATGCCAGCCTTTTTGAGGCAGTGACTGTGATAGATCCCCTCGATGGATGGGAGGTCAGAGCCGGTGAAGGTCTGGGCAGTGTTTACCACTTTTTGTAGTCTTTTCTGTTCCAGGGCGCTCAGGTTTCCGAACCAAGCCACGATGCAACCAGTCAGCATGCTCTCCACTGTGCACCAGTAGAAGTTAGAGAGAGTCCTCCTTGACATACCAACTCTCTGTAATCTTCTCAGGAAGTAGAGGCGCTGATGTGCTTTCTTTATGATTGCATTAGTGTTCTCGGACCAGGAAAGATCTTCAGAGATATGCACACCCAGGAATTTGAAGCTATTGACCCTTTCCACCATCGACCCGTTGATATTAACATGATTGTGGGTCCCCATCCTTCCCCTTCCAAAGTCCACAATTAGTTCCTTGATTTTGTTGGTGTTGAGGGCCAGGTTATTGTGCTGGCACCATTTGGTCAGTCGGTCGATCTCACTTCTGTACTCTGACTCGTCCCCATCAGTGATACGTCCCACAACAGTGGTATCGTCAGCGAACTTGATGATGGAGTTCGCACTATGACCGGCTACGCAGTCGTGAGTATAGAGTGTATAGCTACGCACGCAGCCTTGAGGTGCTCCTTTGTGCCGATTGTTATTGAGGCTGACACATTTCCACCAATACGAACTGACTGCGGTCTGTGAATGAGGAAGTCGAGGATCCAAATGCAGAGGGATGCGCAGAGTCCCAGTTCTGCAAGTTTAGTAACCAGCTTGGAGGGGATGATTGTATTAAATGCCGAGCTGTAATCAATGAATAACAGCCTGACATATGAGTTTTTGTTGTCCAAGAGGTCCAGAGCGGAGTGGAGAGCCAGCAAGATCGTATCCACCGTTGATCTATTGTGGCAGTAAGCGAACTGCAGAGGTTCCAGGTTTTTGTCGCGGTAGGAGTTGATTTGTGCCATGATCAACCTCTCAAAGCACTTCATCACCACAGGCGTTAGTGCCACTGGTCGATAGTCATTGGGGCACGTCACCTTGCTCTTCTTGGGCACCGGTATAATTGATGCCCTTTTAAAGCAGGTGGGAACCTCAGACCTCAGAAGTGAGAGGTTGAAAATGTTCGTAAAAACTACAGTCAGTTTGTATTGTTAATATTTTATGAGTAGGAAGGAACTACGGATGCTGGTTTACACCAAAGATTGACACAAAAAGCTAGAGTAACGCAGCGGGTCAGGCAGCGTCTCTCGAGAAAAGGAATAGGTGATGTTTCAGGTCAAGACACTCCCCAGATTTTACCCTGATTCTTCGTAATGATAATGGCAAAATATGCTTCATGTGTATTACGTCATAATTCTGCATTCCTTTTAGAGGTCTAGACAGTGATAAAACAAGATTAGGCCACTGGCTGTTAGTGAGAGTTTTTTGGGATTTAGGTGGCATTGAAGCTCATTCTGTTGGATCTAAAATAAAACTGTAACAGTTGCAGCTAAGATGATAGATTAGTATTTACTATTTTCCAGTCCATTATAACCACATACAAAAGAGGTGGATGCTGAGCGATATCCTTTTTGGTTTATTCATTTTCTTCAGAAGGTAGACAAAAATGCTGGAAAAACTCAGCGGGTGAGGCAGCATCTATGGAGCGAAGGAATAGCTGACGTTTCAGGTTGAGACCCTTCTTCAGACTGATTTTCTTCATGTCTGCCTCGGCTGAAGAGATTAACCAAAGTGGCTTCTGTTGATCAAAACAGGATTCACTGTCTTGGAGGAGAGCTACCATGAACTGCACCCTTCACTTTCCATTATAAATGAATACTTGTGTAATTTTTACATATGTTTATACTTTCCGTGGCAAGCGCAGGAGGATGATTGAGATATCACCCTTCAAGGAAATGTGTGAATATCAGCCAGAAAGGCACAGCTGGACAGTACCCCAACATAATAACTAACGAATGAATAGTTCCTTCACACATATATCCAGTATATTGAAGTTTGTAAAATAGCAAATAGATTGACATAGGATCACGAGACAGTAATCTGCCGTTTACACTGGTGACAAAAAAAATATTATTATTATTCAGCTTATAAATTTTCCACAAGATAACTGAGTTCAAAAGCCTTTATGGGCTTTCACAGGAAATAAAGATAGAAAACAACTTTCATGATCAATAATCACATGTATATATCAATACTTGGCTAAAAAGGTTGAGCAAATTCAGATATAAAATTAATAACTGAGCTAGCAACAATTTGTAATGGTGTTTCTCTATATAATTTCTGAAAGATTTGGCTCTACTTTTTGGATTTTCCTAACAGTGGGAACATCCTGAGCTATCTATTAGTGTCTTGTGAATTCTGTACACAAATTCTCCACCTCCAGTTTAAATTCCATTTGGAATATTTTGGAGGAGCAAGAAACCAAGAACCAAGAACTATGTGAAAACAGTCAGGTTGCGAGTGATCTTCACCTCAATGCTCAACAATGTACCTGACATTTGGCCAATGATGTGGAAAATTGTACATTGATGTCCTGTCCACGAAATGAAGGTAAATTTGATCCGGCTAATCGGCACCCAATCTGTCGATCTTTATCCAATTAATGAAAAGTGCCATTAATTTGTCCAATAAAAGGTCATAGATAATAAAACAGAAAATGTGAAAGTATTCAGCAAGGCAAGATGAGAAGACAAGTAGTCCTAGCAAAACCCCAAAATGGGCAGGCAGGAACAGTTTAGTGAAAATCAGGCAGATACTAGAAATCTAACATTTATCTATTCCTACAGATGTAGCCTGACCTGTTGAGTATTTGCAGCATTTCCTCTTTTATAGAATTACAGTATCTGCAATATTTTTCTGATTTCCACTAACCTACTCATTGATGCCCACTTTTAGGTTTTGCCAGGGCCTCCGTTCTCCCAGGCAGAGAGTACCAAATATCTGCTCATTTCTGGATGGCTCATCTCTGGCCTGGGTGACCATCCTCTCATTTTGAAACTGAGGCCCTGTTTGGACCCATGCCACCATCAGTGACAATAGCTCTGCATTTATCCTGTCATAAGAATGTTGCTTCTCTCTGTGAGATTTATATTAGTTTAGTTTAGAGAAACAATGCGGAAATAGGTCCTATGGCCCACCAAGACTGGATAGACTCGGTTTATACTCTCTGGAATTTAGGAGATTGAGAGGGGATCTTATAGAAACTTACAAAATTCTTAAGGGGTTGGACAGGCTAGATGCAGGAAGGTTGTTCCCGATGTTGGGGAAGTCCATGACAAGGGGTCACAGCTTAACGATAAGGGGGAAATCCTTTAAGACCGAGATGAGAAAGACTTTTTTCACACAGAGAGTGGTGAGTCTCTGGAACTCTCTGCCACAGAGGGTAGTTGAGGCCAGTTCATTGGCTATATTTAAGAGTGAGTTGGATGTGGCCCTTGTGGCTAAGGGGATCAGAGGGTATGGAGAGAAGGCAGGTACGGGATACTGAGTTGGATGATCAGCCATGATCATATTGAATGGCGGTGCAGGCTCGAAGGGCTGAATGGCCTACTCCTGCACCTGATTTCTATGTTTCTATGTTTCTAAGTCCTCACCGACAAGCTTTTCCCACCCATTAATACTATCTTTCAGACACGAGGGACAATTTACATTTATACCAAGCTAATTAACCTTTGGAGTGTGGGAGGAAACCAAAGATCTTGGAGAAAGGGGAGAAGGTACAAATTCCGTACAGACGGCAGCAGTAGTCGGGATCAAACCCGGGGTCTTTTATAGATATGTGAAGAGAAAGAGATTAGTTAAAACAAATGTAGGTCCCTTGCAGTCAGAAACAGGTGAATTGAACATGGGGAACAAGGACATGGCAGACCAATTGAATAACTACTTTGGTTCTGTCTTCACTAAGGAAGACATAAATAATCTGCCGGAAATAGCAGGGGACCGGGGGTCAAATAAGATGGAGGAACTGAGAGAAATCCAGGTTAGCCGAGAAGTGGTGCTGGGTAAATTGAATGGATTAAAGGCCGATAAATCCCCAGAGCCGAATAGTCTGCATCCCAGAGTACTACACAGAAATAGTGGATGCATTAGTGATAATTTTTAAGGTAGCAAAGGTAGGAGTAAACGAGTCCTTTTCAGAATGGCAGGCAGTGACTAGTGGGGTACCGCAAAGCTCAGTGCTGGGACCCCAGCTATTTACAATATATATTAATGATTTGAACGAGGGAATTGCATGCAACATCTCGAAGTTTGCGGATGACACGAAGCTGGGGGGTAGTGTTAGGTGTGAGGAGGATGCTAGGAGGCTGCAAGGTGACTTCGATAGGCTGGGTGAGTGGGCAAATGCATGGCAGATGCAGTATAATGTGGATAAATGTGAGGTTATCCACTTTGGTGGCAAAAACAGCAGGGTAGACTATTATCTTAATGGTGGCAAATTAGGAAAAGGAGAGATGCAACGAGACCTGGGTGTCATGGTACACCAATCATTGAAAGTAGGCATGCAGGTGCAGCAGGCAGTGAAGAATTGTATGTTAGAAGTGGTATGTTAGGATTCATATTGAAAGGATTTGAGTATAGGAGCAGGGAGGTTCTACTGCAGTTGTATAGGGTTTTGGTGAGACCACACCTGGAATATTGTGTACAGTTTTGGTCTCCAAATCTGAGAAAATACATTCTTGCCATAGAGGGGGTACAGAGAAGGTTCACCAGACTGATTCCTGGGATGTCAGGACTTTCATATAAGGAAAGACTAGATAGACTTGGCTTGTACTCGCTAGAATTTAGAAGACTGAGGGGAGATCTTATTGAAACTTACAAAATTCTTAAGGGGTTGGATAGGCTAGATGCAGGAAAATTGTTCCCAATGTTGGGGAGGTCCAGAACAAGGGGTCACAGTCTAAGGATAAGGGGGAATTCCTTTAGGACCAAGATGAGGAAAACATTTTTCACAAAGAGAGTGGTGAGCCTCTGGAATTATCTGCCACAGAAGGTAGTTGAGGCCAGTTCATTGGCTATATTTACGAGGGAGTTAGATGTGGTCCTTGTGGCTAAAGGGATCAGGGGGTATGGAGAGAAGGCAGGTACGGGATACTGAGTTGGATGATCAGCCATGATCATATTGAATGGCGGTGCAGGCTCGAAGGACCGAATGGCCTGCTCCTGCACCTATTTTCTATGTTTCTATGTTTCTATGTCTCCAGCACTGCAAATGCTGTAAGGCAGCAACTCTACCACTGCGTCTCCATGCCGCCCAATAAGATTACCTCTTATTGTAGTTAATTCAAGAGGATATATGCCTAGACTCATTAGTCTTCCTCAAATTACAAAACTACCATTGCAATTCAATCTGGAGAACATTTGGTGCACTTTCCCTGAATATACATCTTTACTCATATCATCTTGTACTATCGACCAATATGTCATCTGTCTTCCTAATGACTTACTTTTCCAGCTTGTTAACTTGTAGCAACTTGTGCAGAAAGACTTCTGGTTCCCTCTGAACATTAATACCTGTTGATTTCTCAGCATTTGAAAAATATCCTGCCTTTCTGTTTTTTTAATCAAAGTGAGAGATCTTGATTTTTCGATTTACAAAGGTCTTATCTTATCACTTAATCTGTATAGATCCCCATTAAGCCCCTTTACATTCTTCTCAAAGTCCTTACTTCCTCCAACTTTCTATCATCAGTACACCTGAGCCTTTAATTGTTAAACATTTATTTAAAGTCATTGCTACATACAGCGAACAGCTGGGGTGTTCCTAGAGCATCACTATACATTAACCACCGAACAACCAAATCCTGCTCCAACTCCATTTATTAGTTTGCAGATGACAGCACTGCAGTGGGCCAGATCTCGAACAATGAGGTGATCGAGTACATGAGAGACATAGAGAGCTTAGTAGCATAATATCAGGACAACAACATTTTTGCAACAAAACTAAGAAGCTAGTCACCCCTTCAGGACAAGGGGTGGAGTATACGCTCCAGTCTGCATCAATGGTGCTGGAGTAGAGGGTTGAGAGCGTTAAGTTCTAGGTGTAAACCAGTCACCAAAGGTTAATCCTGATTCAATCACTTTGATGTGATAGTCAAAAATGTACACCAACACTACCTCCTGAGCGGATTATGGGAATTTGATGTGTCTCCGATGACTGTTACCATATTTTACAGTTACATCATTAAAATAATTCTACTGGGATGCATCTGAGAATGGCTTGTGTTTATAGGACTGTGGTTAGGCCACATTTTGAATACCCCATTACAGGAAAGACGTGGAGGCTCTGGAAAGGGTGCAGAGGAGGCTTACCAGAATGTTGCCTGGACTAGTGGGTACTGACTACAGGGAGAGGTTGGACAGACTTGGATTGCTTTCCCTGGAACACTGGTGGTTGCAGGGCAATTTGATAGAGGTATATAACATTATGAGATACATTGCTATGGTAGACAGTCACAACCTTTTCCCCAGGATGAAAAAAAACAAATACTAGAGGACACAGGTTCAATACGAGAGGGCAACATTTAGAAGGTTGATTAAGTGGGACCCGTTGGGTCCCATGTTCACATGGGACAGCTGGACCCCCAATGCAATATTCCACCTTACCACCAATCCAATATTGGTGGCCAGTGGGGCGGGGGGGAGGGGGGGCTTTCTGGAGTGCTAGTATGGGTGTTGTGGGCTGAAGTGACTGGTTTCCAGAGGGCTAGTATGGACATTGTGGCCCAAATGGATTATTGGGCTGGCAGCTCAGTCACTCAGTGCTGGTGGGCTGGCAGCTCAGTCACTCAGTTCTGGTGGGCTGACAGCTCAGAAACTGCAGAAATTCTGATGGACTCTGTGAGAGAGAAGGGGGAGAGGGTGGATAATCAATTTTAGACATTTTTCATCTATTTCTGCAGATCCCAGCAATGAAGGAGGAAAGTCTATCCTGGCCTGGATCTCACAGGGAGGCAATGAAGGTAGAAAAATACTGGGATCAGGTTTAATACTTGCAGAGGGAATACCTATTGATGGGCTGAAGGGACTCCTCCTGGGCTAGTACAGACCTGATGGACTGAAGGGACTCTTTACAAATAAAATCTGAGTGAAATCTCAGTGAAACGCAATTTTTCTGGACTTTTCCTGGCCTGGCACAGGCCTTTTGGGCCAAAATGATCTTACTGGGCTAATGCGGGAATTTTGGGCAAAAGGGTCTGGTTGATCAGCTAATGGGGGCCTGTTGGGCTGATATGAGTGGTTTCAGGCAGGCCAAAGATTTCATTTGCATTTCTATTTCAAGCCCAGGGCAAGCCTAACAACTCATTTAATTTTTAATTTAATTTAATTTAATTAAATTTCAATTGCCATGTCAGTTTCAAGCACAGGGCACGTCAAACAACTCATTTCATTTTCATTTCATTTCATTTCCATTGCCCTTCCAGTTTCAAGCACAGGGCAAGGCAAACAACTCATTTCATTTTCATTTTATTTCATTTCATTTCCATTGCCATTTCAGTTTCAAGCACATGGCAGGCCAAACAACTAATTTCATTTTCATTTCAGTTCATTTCATTTCCATTGCCTTTTCTGTTTCAAGCACAGGGTAGGCCAAACAACTCATTTCAATTTAATTTAAGTTAATTTAACTTCCAATGCCTTTTCTGTTTCAAGCACGGGGCAGGCCAAACAACTCATTTCATTTTAATTTCATTTCCATTGCCATTTCAGTTTCAAGCACATGGCAGGCCAAACAATTAATTTCATTTTCATTTCATTTCATTTCATTTCCATTGCCATTTCAGTTTCAAGCACAGGGTAGGCCAAACAACTCATTTCAATTTCATTTAATTTCATTTCATTTCCAATGCCTTTTCTGTTTCAAGCACGGGGCAGGCCAAACAACTCATTTCATTTTAATTTCATTTCCATTGCCATTTCAGTTTCAAGCACAGGGTAGGCCAAACAACTCATCTCGTTTACATTTCATTTCATTTCCATTGCCATTTCAGTTTCAAGCACAGGGCAGGCCAAACAATTCATCTTGTTTTCATTTCTTTTCATTTCCATTGGCATTTCAGTTTCAAACACAGGGCAGGACGAACAACTCATCTTGTTTTCATTTCATTTCATTTCCATTGCCATTTCAGTTTCAAGCACAGGGCAGGCCAAACAACTCATCTCGTTTTTATTTTATTTCATTTCCATAGTGAAAAATTATAGTGATACAGAGATTTTTTTTCTCCTAAAATCAATATACAGTGCAGACAGGAAGTGGCCAAGATAAGAGTCTCCTCCTCACTGTGATGGAAGACAAAGTCTTGTCTCTCCCCTACTCTCCATCCTCTCCTGATGTTAAAGCCCCCGACGGGCGATGGTCATTCCCGCAGCAGCTAAGGCCGCACCGGTGATGCAAGGCCCTGCTCCGGGTCTTAATGTTTAAGCCCGTGGCGGGCGATGGCCCACTCTGGGCCATTTTCAGCCCCGCTGCTCGGGCGGGAGAAGCAGCACGGGAGCTCCGAAAAGCGGTCTCCCACCAGGGACCCGCGAGCTCCCAATGTCACCGTCCACAGGCCTGCAGCTGAAGCTCCCGAAGCCCCGAAGTCTGGTCGCAGCCGCACGCTACCACAGCTCCCCACGCTCTGAGCCTGGGATGGCAAGTCCGCAGGCTCCACGACTGGATCCCCCAGGTTGTTCCAGCTGGAGGCCTCTCCACGGTGCTAGGCCCCAACGACAACGGAGACCCGACAGGGAAAAGGTCGGGTCTCCCGTGCAGGGAAGAGATTTAAAAGTTTCCCCCACCCTCTCCCCCCAGTCCCCAAATATCGACAGTTAAAAACAATATAAAAAATCACAGCAAATGGGACAAATATAAAAAATAGGACAGACTAACTGCAGAGGCCGTGCCATTACAGCGCCACCATTTTCGCTACTAAATTATTTTATGTATATGTCTATCCTTATTCTTATAACTATAAACATCTGATCTTGGATGTGTGTGTATTTATTGGTTTGTGTGTGTGCTAATGGTGAAATGTTTACATATTCCGCTAGAGATTTATGCCATGAAGTCAAAAATCACCTTATCTGAAAATGTCATACATTATTCCTCGAGTTATTAATCCAAATGTTAAACAATCGGAAATAACTTGAAAATAAAACCGAGCGGCTTTGACTGATGATGTCACAATGGTTCTGCATGCTACCGTCTTCGATATGCGTGAACTTGCGTGACCTGCCCGGCCGCGAGCTGATCGCCCTGCTCTCCTCCTCCTCTCCCCCCCCTGAAGGAGCAGAGTGTGTAGAGTGTGGGCTGTGTTCATGGGTGGGCAGGCAGGGGCTGTGTTCCGCAGGTAGGGTTCTGTCCGAGGGTGGCAGCAGCGACCACCACGACGAGCCGGGTTCTGTTAAGTCCACCCGACGGCCGGGAGCCGTTGAGTGTGACTGGAGCCGGGGACATGATCTGCTGAGTGAGTCTGGAGCTGGGTCCTGGCGATGGTGAGTGTGGTCGGAGCTGGGTGCCGCTGAGCCCACACATCCCTCCCCCTCTCCCACACCCCCCTCCCCTCTACCACATTCAGCCGTCCCCCCTTCCCACATACACCCCCTACCCCCATAACCCCCCCTCCCCCCACACACTCCCTGCCCACAAACCCCCATAACCCCTAAATACCTCCCGCCCACACACCCATCCCCTCTCCACACCCCATCCCCCGTCCCCCATAACCCCCTCCCCCATACACCCCCTCCCCCACACACCCCCTCCCCTACACACACCCTCCCCCACACCACTCCTCCCCCACATACCCCATCCCTCACACACCCTCGTCTCCCACACCCCCTCTCCCTTTTCCACTTGCCATGCCTGTCAGCTGCGCCTGCGCACTAATATCCGCATGTTCTACGTCACAATTGGATCCCCATGGGTTGGATTGGCTGCGTCCCCGAGAGCTGCTAAGAGTGGATGGGGGTGGTTGAGGGGGGATGGAGTGAGTGCGTGGGGGGGAAGGGTAAGTGGCAGAGTGGAAGGTGAGGGGAGGAGAGGGGATCAGGTCCGTCACAACGGGAACCCGTCAGCCGCACCTGCGCAGCTGGGGGCTATGCATGAGTGGTGGAATATTGCGTTGGGGGACCAGGCCTCCCGTGTGAGAATGGGACCCAATGGGTCCCACTTAGTCTAGTTTGCATTTGCTGCAGTGCGTTCAAGCCAATAAGATCAGGTTACTTGACCTAAGACAAGAAAATGAAGCACTATGTTACCTGAAGAAAGATATGCTAGGTTTGGTCTATGTGGCCTAGATTCATAGGATTTATTTCTGGGATAATAGCTTGTTCTGTGAAGATAACCTGAAAATGATTGATTTATGCTCATGGGAATTAAGAAGATGCAATGTGAAATTACAAGATTTTGCTGGGAGGCTGAGAGGCTGTTTTCTCTCGCTGGAGAGTAGTGAACCAGAGGGCAATGTCTCATGATAAGCATTTGGCTTGTTGTGATGAGATGAGAAGAAACATCTTTATGCAAAAGGTTGTAAATCTGTGCAGTTCTCTGCAGCAGAGAACGGTAGATGCTTAGATGTTTAACATTCAGATGATCAAATCTGATTTCATGTGAGTGGCTGATATTAAATGTCGATTGTACATATATGAACCAATTAACAAGAGAGACATTCACCACAGGCTGCTGGACAACTGCGGGTCTGTTGCTCTTCGGGTGTGGGTACTTGTCACACATGTAAAAATGTAATCAAATGTTTCATTGTGCACAATGTGAGCTGTAAGCTAGCATTTGCAATTTATGATCAGCTTTATGCTACTACTTGGTTCTGTGGCACTTAAAGATCATGCGCTACATAATTGAATTTCTAGCCTCCAGACCTGTAATAAACTTCAGTGAGAAATGTTCTCTACATCTGATGAATGAGAATAAATATTTAGTCTTGGAAGACTGTAATTTAGCCGCACATTTCATTAAACCTTCTATGCTACTGCTGCAACAAATGATATGACAAGGATTGTGATGTTTCATCAGCTGTGGCAAACTGCCGAAACTCATATTTTGTCAACGTTCATTTAATATTTAAAGCATTTAAATATAGAGTATTATGAAAAAGTTTTTATTATTTAGCCCACAGTGTTAACAAATATTTAAGAAGAGGCTGTAAGCAATATACATTTCCTCATGAGTTTTGTCAATTGGTCTATAAAATTTATGCATTTTAATTAATTTGATCCCCATTCCAATCCTACCAACTAAATTAATTGAGTAAAGCCAGCAACTAAAAATAACAGGAAGTGTTTTGCAATGTAATATCCTATGACCAGATGATAAAGATATAAAAGTATAACTAGGTTGTTTCTATTTATTTTTTACATTCAGATGCATCCAATAGGAAATTTCAGACCCTAGTTTATGTAATGTTGACTAATAAAAGTGATGGATGTGAGATCACAAGCTGACTGTATGTAATTCTAGGATATGTCTCTACATCATGAACACAACCAATCACTTAATCCGTCATTTGCAAAAGGATAAACATAGAAATACACTTTGCATGCAACTGCAGAGCAGGCACATGCGTGAGTAATTATTCAGGGTAGGTAGTCAGTCGGCTTTAAAAAAAATCTTAAGCCGCGCATGCGCAGAATGTTCTCTCCGTAAAAATAAAGAATAAAAATAAAGAAAGTAACAATTCAATTTGCCCAAAGCTTCCAAATCTCCTTCATTCTGAAACTGAATGGGTGGGGGGTGGAGGGTGACGGCAGATGGAGAGATGGTGGGAAAAATGGGAACAAACAAGTTTAATCAGTTGTGATCTTATTGAATGACTAGACTAGTTCAAGGGACCAATTGGGGGGTCAGTTCCTTTCACAGCGTGTGGTGAGTCTGGCCAGTGGTAAAGTTGTGGGGAGGGCAGGAGCATTGAGAAGGAGGGGGTCAGAGATAATGCCAGCAACTCACTCACTTACTGCTGCCGCGAACACTCCGGGCGCGGAGCCATAGCATTGTGGCCGGAGAGGGAAGCAGCTCAGGTGACTGCGAGCGGCCTCCGGACCTCAGCGCCATCTGCTGGCCCGCTCACCTCTGGCAGTGTTCTCCGTCTGAACAGTGAGGGGACCAGCTCAAGAGCAAAGATCATAGAGCAGAGTGGGTCAGCGGGCGATGGATAAAAGGACAGCGGGCAGTGGACACTCCTGTATCAGCGCGATCAAGGGACCAATTGAGGTTACTCGCACTGACAATTGAGGTTACTCACACTGAGTAAGCTCCACCGCCCATTGTCCTGTTATCCATCGCCCGCTAACCTGCTCTTGAGCTGGTTGCTCTGGCATGATCCCGACCCCCTCCTTCTCAACGCTCCTGCCCTCCCGCAACTTTACCACTGGCCAGACTCCCCTCACACTGTGAAAGGAACTCTCCACACCAACCCCCACCCCCCCACAGTGGCGCTGTCCTTTTACAGCCGCTTCCTACTTTGAAGCCGCTTGCGCTGCGCATGCGCAGTACACAGTCCACGCTGCAAAGGCAGAATTTCAGCTGCCTTCAGCTCTGCTTGAAATTGACGGCTTGAATTAGCGTCCACGGCACGTGGGCTGCACACACTTTACCGTATTGCATGTACTGCGCATGAAAGGCACGGAGAATTATGCCGACCTAAGGGATCGATCTCTTAGGTAGGCATAATTCTCCCCTGCCTTTACTATTCATATTTAATAATCATCATTTTATAATTTTAGTTAGGGTAGGCAGTGCCTACCTTGCCTACCATGATGGCACGTGCCTGCTGCAGAGGATAGGCTGATATTCAAGGACAAGGAGACAAGGAACTGCAAATGCTGGAATCTTGAGCAAAACATAAAGTGCTGGAGTAACTCATCGGGTCAGGCAGCATCTCTGGAGGAAAGGGATGGGTGAAGTTTTTGTTTGAGACACTTTTTCAAACTTTGGGTCAGGCCCGATTGAAAAGGGTCTGTGAAAAAAATCTGTGAGAAAAGATTTCTGTGATTGCTCCGCTTTACGTGCGACTGGTGAATTTGTGCCTTGCATGCTTGCATGGGCTCTGGGCTTTTTCTTGACTTGCAGTTTTTCTTGACTCCCAAATCCTCCTGACCTAAGGTTGCTTGTATATCTTCCTCTCCTAAGTTTCCTACCATCTCCTCTTTATCCATAGGGCTATGTTTCTCTATGACTTAAATAATTACTTCTGCCACTCCATAATTTTCGCTTGCATTAAGATAATTAATGTTCAGCCCTCGTTAAATTAAAAGGTGACCATGAACTTACTACATTTAAGCAATTCTTCATGTCACTGCCACTTAATCATAAATATAATGATCCTGAAGTCCTGACAGCAGATTGATTGATGTCTTTATTAAAGCCGGTTGCTGCTGATACCTGATTATCCACACAGTGCACACAAAATCGATTTGAGCAGAATCTTAAGATCATTGTCATAAAAATGGTCACAGTTATCGCTTCTATCTGCTGTTACATGAAGTTCAGCTGAACAACTGATAAGTCATCAACCAAAGCATTTTAAGCATTCACATTTAATCAGTCCTATTTTAATAAGCCACTAGACACATGGCAGGCCTGGTCCCCCAATGCAACCCATTCCCCAATGCAATATTCCGCCACTTACCTGTTCCCCCAACGCAACGGCGGGAGCGTTCTGTAGCCGGGAGACGGGGATGGCTTCAGGCGGGGTGTGTCGTGGGCTGGTGGGGGGGGGGGGGGTGTTGGGAAGGGTGGGTGTGTTGGGGAGGGTGGTGTGTTCGGGGGGGGATGTGTGGGGGGAGGAGGGTGTGTGTGGGGGGGGGGGGGGCGTGTGCATGTGGGTGGGGGCATATGAGGGAGGTTGTTTGTGTGGGGGAAGGGGGTGTGTGTGGGGGAGCGGGGGTGTGTGGGGGGGGGGTGTTGAGGAGGGGGTGTGTAGGGGAGGGGGATGTGGGGGAGGGGGTGTGGGGGCAGTGTGGGGAAAGGGGGTGCATGTGGGGGAGCTGGTGTTGTGGGGAGGGAGGGGGTGTGAGGGCTCACTGGTTCCCGGCCACGGCTCCGACTGCACTCACCAGCTCCAGGACCCGGCTCCGGACTCACTCAGCGGCTCCCGTCCCTGGCGCCTGTCGCGCTCACAGCCCCCCGCCCGCGAACACAGCCCACTCCCACATGCAAACACGGGCAGCCCCCACCCGCGAACACAGCCAGCCCCGCCCCCAAACACAGCCAGCCCGCGAACACAGCCAGCCCGCGAACACAGCCCACACTCCGCTCATGAAGGAGCCGGTGATTGACTCAGCGGGTGCCGGAAGGGGAGTTGTCTTCCCGACAAATAACAGTCCAATAACTTTTGTAATATTTCACCGATCAGAACAAACATGGTGCGCTTGGAGCATAGGAGAACGGTGAGTAAGGTGGCGAAAAAATCATAGCGATATTGGGTACCGTTTTTGTGAAAATTTAAAAACATGCAAACCGGGAGAGGACAAGGTGAGAGGATAGATAGATAGATAGATAGATAGATAGATAGATAGATAGATAGATAGATAGATAGATAGATAGATAGGTAGATAGGTAGATAGGTAGATAGGTAGATAGGTAGATAGGTAGATAGATAGATAGATAGATAGATAGATAGATAGATAGATAGATAGATAGATAGATAGATAGATAGATAGATAGATAGATAGATAGATACATAGATAGATACATAGATAGCTTACTGATATAGAGTGGTTGGGCAGTCAACTTTATTCCCTGGAGTGTAGGAGGATGAGGGGCAATGTTCTTGAGGTGTATAAAATTGTGAATGGAATAGTGAGGATGAATGCCTGGAGTCTTTTCCTCAGGGAAGGAACAAAGAGGCCATGGATTTAGTGAGAGGGGAAGATTTAAAGATTTAATAGGAACCTGGTGGGCAATGTTTTCACACAGAGGGTGTTGAGTATACGGGGCCCGGTGCTAGATATTGTAGGATACAATAACAGGTTTAAAAAGATGCAAAGTACTGGAGGATCTCAACAGATCAGGCAACAACTGTGGAACAAATGGACAGATGGCACCTTCCAGCATCTTGTGGGTCAAAATTCATTATGATGTTGACTTGATTAGATCAAATATTACATTATGAATAAACTTCATAAACTATTGTAAAGAGATTCTTGTGTAAGAGGGAACTGCTGATGCTGTAAAGATTATTGTAAAGAGATTCTTGACAGAAATCAGAAATATTAACATAATATATTAACTATTAACTGCACCATTTCTGATTAACTGTCAGCTTACTCATGATTTCCCGTTTATACCATGAAATTATCAGTGAAGGATTTGGGCATACCTAGCATCTTTATCCTTTATCTCTGTGGTAATGCGATTAAAATGGGGATGTTTTCTGTGATAGGAATGCAAATTCTTGTCTTTATTTTCTATATATGATGTGAATTAGTTCAGGACTCTCCTGTTCTCTCTCCATAACTTTAGCAGAAGGACCCTATGTTAAACAAATTGCTCTTAATTACATTCATTACTCAATGTATGGCATTACTGCCCATATGTAAAGTCCTTTTGATTACGAGTAACTGACAGTACTTTCTGAGAGGTTGGGGCTTTTCTGGAGTTTTTCCATGTGGTAGGATAATAAAGAACTTGATGACAAATCTTGAAAAACCAAAAATGAGACAGATTTCCCTCTAAAAAACGTGTTCATTCTTTATATACCCAAGTAAGAACGAGATACAAGAAACTGAAGATACCTGAATCTTGAGCAAAACCAAGTGCTGGAAGAACTCAATGGGTCAGGGAATGAAAAGGCAACACTTTTGAACCCTTCTCCAGACTATGTGAGATGGTTACTGAAGAAAAACGTCGATTAATTGATTCCAATGTTATTTCTTTCAGATGCTGGTTTTGTTTTAGCCTATGTACTATTTCACCAATAAAATTTGATCTGATTGTTTCAATCTATAAACACAGTTCTGATGATGTATTGCCTCTTGTCTTTCATGATGGTGTTCTGGGAACCACATCAGTCGGAAGAAGATTCCCAACACAAAATGTTGTCAGTCCACTTCGCCCCACAGGTGTTACCTGACCCATTAAGTCCCTCCAGCAGTTTTTTAATCCTCAGGTGTTACTCTGTGGATGCTTTATGTGATTAGCAACTAATACACCCTCCATTCTTACTAGTGCCTTGGAATGAATCATATTCATATTTGTTAAAAAAAAGAATAATTTATTTCTCAACTGGAAGCATTGTGTTAACCTATCAGAACTAAGCAATGTTCAATCCCTGAGTCTGAAACTATCTAACAGCAATGAAAAGATTCACAGACTGATTAACAGTTTGACTGGATTTAACATGAATATTCCTTCCATGGTTGCATCTGTTGTTTGGACGGTGGACTTGAAACAATAACACCGCACAGAAAAAGTGGCACAGTGGCACTGCGGCAGAGCTGCTACCTTAAAGTGCCAGATATCTACTGTTCAATCCTGACTGCGGGTGCTGTCCATACAAAGTTTATATGTTCTCTCTGTGGCCATATGGATTTTATCTGGGTGCATCGGTTTCCTCCTATACTCCAAAGACATACAGGTTTGTAGGTTGTGTAGGGGGTCTTCACCCGAAACGTCACGCATTCCTTCTCTCCAGAGATGCAGCCTGTCCCGCTGAGTTACTTCAGCATTTTGTGTCTATATTCAGGTTTTTTGGTTAATTGGCTTTGGTAAAATTGTAAATTGTCCCTAGTGCGCAGGATAGTGCTAGTGTATGGGGTGACCACTGGTCAGCGTGGACTCGGTGAGCCAAAGGGCCTGCTTTTGTGCTTTATCTCTAAAGTCTAGAGTCTAACGTAAAGTCCAGTATATGTCTATGTGTATGTGTGCAGTGGTGTATGTATTGCCAATCCACATGATAGTGAAGAAATGGTTGGGCTAAAACCTCTTTCATATCTATTGGATGCCATTACTTTCCCCGAGTGTCAACATATAAGTCAGTGGTGCAGTTCTGCCCCTACTTGCTGAAATTTGACTAGCACTATATTTGAATATGGAACATGGTCAGCAGTAGGATTGCTTCTACATAGCCAAAAGCTCAAGCCTGATGTTCAGTGAAGGCAACAAGATGTGAAGAGAGGAAAGTTCTTCATGAGTGTTGCTTAAATTTCACAATACTTCTGATCAACACCATATGTCTCTTCTTCACCAACCGCCAATTGCACTCCCATTCAATTAGTGGTTTAAGATGGGCAAACTGTCTGTGGAGGCATGACAGGCATCAAATAGCTTACTCCCATGAAGGCCAGACCAATCAGACCAACAAGTGCCCTTTAGAAACGTTCCACCACACACTGTGCTAATGCTTAGTTTCAAAAGGAGAGGTTATAATTTATTTTGACTTTTAAGCATAAACTCATTAGTTGGTACTTCTTTCCAGTGAATCATTGCTTGTGAATCTTCCTTTCAAGCAGTCATTGAAATGTGCCAACAAGTTGTTCTTTATTGCTCTCTCCAGGAACCTCCATTATTTCCTACGGCCCGACCTTATCAATATGACATGCAATCATTTGTTGAGGGCTACAATTAAGAACAATGGCTATTTCATGGGCCGGGTCATTGAGTAAAAGAATGGTTGATGTCTTAGATGTCCAGCTTTGAAATATTGGTGAGATTTAGTCATAAGATCCAATCCAGGTCATGATTATTGTCATCAGGCCTGAAAGTAAGATCAGAACAGGGTTGGAGATCTGATGTCAGAATGGGTTGCAGGGATGGCTCCAATTCACTGGTTTAAGTTATTATTATCTGTGGAGAATTCCTGACTAAAGATTATAGTAAGTGAAGAAAAGGCCAGATCTCTTAATTTCACTGTAAAATGCCTTTACTTGCATTGACAGATTACAATAACCTTTAATGTAACAGCAGGATAGAAAATACCTTTCCCTCGCTCTTTCTCCCTGTCAGAGGGAGGCCCAGCACAAATTGGAGGAACAGCACCTCATATTTCGCTTGGGCAGCTTACACCCCAGCGGTGTGACCATGGACATTGAACATTGAAGGGATATGGGGAAAAGATGGAAACTGGGTACAAATTCTGGATGATCAGCCATGATCATATTGAATGGTGGTGCTGGCTCGAAGGGCCAAATGGCCTACTCCTGTACCTACTTTTTATGTTTCTATGACTTCTCTAACTTCAAGTAACCTTTACTTACCCTCTTTCTTCATTCCCTCCCTTTCCCAGTTCTCCAACCAGTCTTGCTCTACATAGAAACATAGAAAATAGGTGCAGGAGGAGGCCATTCGGCCCTTCGAGCCAGCACTGCCATTCAATATGATCATGGCTGATTGTCCACTATCAATAACTACATTTTATAATATAACTCTCTAACTACATTTTATCTATTTGCTTTGTTGTTACTTTCTCCCAGCTAACAATGATCTATTCCACATTTTCCTTGATCTCCATTCCCTTTGTCCTGCTTTCACACCTTATACTTCTTTATCTATGTATCTCCCTCTCTGCTGACATCAGGCTGAAGAAAGGTCTCGACCCAAAACGTCACCCATTCTTTCTCTCCTGAGATGCTGCTTGTCCCGCAGAGTTACTCCAGCATTTTGTGCCTTTCTCTCTATCCGTCTGTATTTATCTTTGAACCCTGTGTACAGTAATAGAGGTCTCTGGAGGTCAATCCAGTAATCATTCACTGAGGTACAGCTGTTGGTGGCTAACCAGGTCTCATCTCACTGCAAGAGACAATGTCTTAGGCTCTCCAGCCCAGACGGCAGCTTGTGTCTCAGCGATTCACTTGCAATATCTACTAGTTCCTATCAGGGATCCTTCCCAGACTCTAATATGTACATGGATCAGATGTGTTCCTTTAAAATAAAAGATTGTTGCATTCAACAATTGGCATTGCAGTTTTCCTTTTGACCTTAGACTATGTTTTGCACTCTCCTTTTCCACCCTGCTTCGAGAAATTGGTTTTAGCTCTTTTCCCTCTTTTATCCAGTAATGAGAGAATTTCTACTCCATTCCAGGTGGTCAAACAAAACTTCCAATAGTTTCATTGATTTCACATGTTTTTCACTTGAATTCAAATTCAATATAATTACACATTCATAATAAAGTATATTCATAGTAAAGTAACACCACTTCTCCAACACCCACTTTATTTTCATTCTCAGAGCTTCAATAAGCCAATTTGGCAGCATAATTAATTGGCGTGTTCTTTGTGAGGATTTTAACTCACAGTTGTGACTAAATCGTTTTTGCCATTTGACTTTCTCTCTCTCTCTCTCTCTCTCTCTCTCTCTCTCTCTCTCTCTCTCTCTCTCTCTCTCTCTCTCTCTCTCTCTCTCTCTCTGTCTTTCTTCTATTTCCAACTGAGCTGTCTAGCCCCAGTAATATGAATAAAGTTAGTTACTCTTCTTGCCGGTAGGTGCAGGTAATAGCTACAGGAGCACCTCCAGGCCCTGGCTGCCCTGGATAAGCAGACAATCAAACAGATATGAATTCAAAAGCTTTTGAAATCATTTAATCCTAATTCCCCACATAACTTTTAATGCTAACCTCCCATCACAATATCTGTCAGCTTTGAAATGAATGTAATACCTTGGCATTAACCGGCCCTTCAGCAACCAATTAATTATCATCTGTCTAGATCAACAGTTGTTGATTCATTTTATAAATTTGCTTTTGTGATGTTTTGGAGAGGTTCAGAATAATTCTAGGATTTACTGCTCTGAGATATGAAGAGGGACTCATTATTCAACTTGCTTTCATTGGAATGACAATATAATTCAAAATTCAAAATACTGGGAGACATAAATAACTCATGACATTTTCTGTCAAGTGGAGAGGGATGTTGATAGAATCTCTGCAAAAAAGCAGTTAGTGCTGTCGACATTGCTTTTAAAAAGTGCTGAGTAATTATCTGGCATCAAGGTATACAGAGAGTGTAGGTGTCCAGAACACACCACTGGGGAAGTGGTGGAAGCAGAAGCAGATACAAAAGTGACATTTAAAGAGGCATTTAGACAGGCACATAAACTTACAGGTTTGAAAGGAAATGGGTCATGTGCAGGCAGATGGCATTAGTTTAAATTGGCATTATATTCGGCACAGGCAATGCTGGCTGCAGGGTCTTTTCCTGCTCTGTACTGTTCAAAGTTGGAAAGCAGACAACCTGTCAGTCTGGGTCAGTTGTAACATTGGTCCATTACATCAGAGATCATGGGTTCAAGCAAAAGTGAAGCACAAGTATAAACTGCAGGCTCTCATTTCTGCATGGTTGTGACATGATTCTGCACTGTCAATAGGGGGTTACCATTCTGGCGAGAGATTAAACCAATGGCTCAACTCACCTTCAGATAAATGTAAAAGATCCCTCTGCTGCATTCAAAGCAGACCTGTGGAGTTGTTTGTGTATCCTCCATCACACACCCAACATCACCCAGAAATGTTCAATTTCGTCAAAACATAAATAATAAAGAAACACTCCGCTGGTCAGCCAGCATCTGATTTGAGCTGAAAGGAAATAAAACAAGTTAGGGTCAAGCCACTGGTAAAATGGGGGATAGATGGATAGCACAAAGGGAATATATTTGGCATGGTGAGGACAGGATTGCTGATTGGATGAACTCCAAATAATGTCATAGTCATATGGCACAATGGGTTAATAGGAGCAATGGAAAGAAATAATAGTGTATTTATGAAATGTGAACAATTAAAGAGTGAAAACTTTCTGTGTTCTCGCTCTAACTGCCCTTTTTTCACAGCTTTCATTATAAGAAATTAAATACAAAATATCTACATTTATGAATGAATGAGTGAATATGTTTATTGGATAAGTATCCACATACAAGTGACAACATGGCATAGAGTGAGAGTTAGGAATGACACAGGGTAGGGAATCAAGATCCAGGGGACAAAGGTTTAAAGTGGGAGGAACATGATTTAACAGGAACCTGAGAGACACCTATCACCACTCAGCCGGTGGTGGGTACATGGAATGAACTGCCAGAGGAGGCCGTTGAGGCAGGTACTATAACAACATATAAAAAAACATTTGGACAGATGCAGGAAAGGAATGGTTTAGAGGGATAAGGGCCTAACACAGGTAAATGGGACTAGCTTAGAGGGGAGATTTTGGTCAGCATGGACAAGATTGGCCAAAAGGTCTGTTTCCATGCTATATGACTTTATGACACTATGACTCTAAGTTTATTGCATGCGTAAATGAATGGGGCAGTGCTGGGTACATCAGTCATGAGCAGCATAATGCTGAGAGATGTGAAATGTGATGTGTTTCAGCCCATCCCTTCAGTACAACCGGACAACACTTGTGAGTCAGAATCCAGAGGTGGAGTGGGATGTCAAATGCCACCACTGGATTTTTAGTGCATTCCATACATCTGCACTACAGTGAACAGATGCAGAGTATGGAAGAAAAATGAATATCGTTCTTTATTTAATTGGAATTGAACATGGTAACGAAAGGGTGTATTGGAGAAGAGCATTGGAAATCTTTGTCCTGATCCGGTGTAGAAGAGAATCCGTGGGAAACAGCAAAGTAGATTAGATGTTCTTACCTCCTGTTTAGGAATATAGTGAATGGTGGATGGTAATGTAAACATGAAATAGCTTAGCTGATAACGAAGTTTGTTTACACTTCTGTAAAAAGTTACAGTGTGTAAAGCGCTCAAACTCACACAGGTTGAAATACATGCATCTTTATTGTTCAGGTCATTAACTACTAAGCAGGTCATCACACGTTCATACTGGTACTCTAACTGGTAGACAGTGGGTAGGATCTTACACTATGAATTTAATAATTAGGCGGGGTTATAATTACTAAGCATTCTGATTGGCTAACATGCTATAGCCAATCTACATCTCTTCTTGTACAAATGAAAAATAAGTAAAGCGTGGCGTGCTAACCCGCCCGGTCCTCGTACGGTAAGGAGTTGCCTCATCAACCTTTTCCTCCGAAAAGTTGAGGGCACGTTTTGGTGAACCCAAGGGGCTGTGGGGAGATACCGTGGGGGAAGACCATCGCAGGGACACCCGGTGAACCGGTTACGAAAGGGGAAGGGGGAACAGACCGACGCAAGGAGTGGATTGGGCTGGCAGCTACAGGTACTGGAACATCGATCACTGTAAAGTTGAGTGGAGGTGCATCAGGACCCTGGAGTGCTGGGAGCCGTTCCTTCAATGGAAGGAGTTGTTGACGGTTGCGTCTGTAGATGGTACCACTGACATCGACCAGGTAGGAACGTGGTTCCTTTACGGGGCCATGAATGAATCCCAGTTTGGTATGTCCCTTGTCTGTCTGTAGTCAGACCACTTGGCCTTGGATGAGTGGATTAAGTGGTTTGCTGGTTTTATCATAGGCACGTTTCTGTGAGTCGCGATCGGACTGCATGCGCCTTTGGACTACAGCAGGATTGATAACTGGGTTTTAAGTGATCCTGTGTCACGGGCAGCGGAAGTCTCGTTCAGCGGGACATCAGGCGCTGCCTGGGCTGGAGAGCCTAAGACATTATCTCTTGCAATATTTCTCAGGTTTAACAAGTCCAGGTAGACATCAGATTTCGCCAGATAGGAGTGCTCCATGAGTTGTTTGGCGCTCCGAACAGCGCGGTCGGCGAGTCTGTTGGACTGTGGGTATTCTGGGTTGCTGGTGACATGTTGAAAGTTACATCGTTTGGCAAACTCTTTGAACTTTTGGCTGGTGAATTGGGTCCCGTGGTCAGTCTGGAGACAGGCTGGAATGCCATGTACAGAGAAATGTTGTCAGAGCTTCTGGATTATCTCTGAGGAGATGGTTGGCAGGAAGTCAATTTCAAACCAGTATGAGTACGAATCCACTAACACGAGATAGCGCTTCCCATGCCAGTCGAACATATCGGCAGCCACTAAACACCATGGTAGAGAGGGAGCAGGTTGAGACAGCAGGGGTTGTTTTTACTGGTGTGGTGCCTGTCTGTTACAGATCGCGCATGATTCTGTTTTTTACCGAATGTACTTGGTCATTCCTGGTCAGTAGATCATTTATTTCGCACGCTGTAGGGTGGCCTACATGCCTGGGTGGCCACCGTGGATCTCCTCGTGATACTCGTTTCGCAAAGAAGGGGGGATGACCGTCTTGTTACCCTTTACTATTACTCTATCCTGTAGTACAAGTTCGTCACATAGCAGGAAATAGGGTCACAGTTCAAAAGGAGTGTTGAACTGTTTGTTTGGCAACCCGCCTTTAATGATTGAGGTTAGCAGCTGTGTGTTCGGCGAGGCGGCGCAAGCGGTCAGTTCGGACAAACGAGACTTTCAGAACAGAGAATTTGTCTTGTTCAAATGGGTGTTGTTCGCTGGTGGCACGTGGTGCTCGAGATAGAGTGTCTGTAATGTGCATGTCTTTACCATTTTTGTAGACAATGCGAAAGTCAAACCGTTGTAGCTGCATCATCATGCATTGAAGTCTTGCTGGGGCAGCATGGATTGGTTTGCTCAGGATGGTGACTAACGGCTGGTGATCAGTCTCTACGGTAAGGGTTTTGCCAAAAATAAAGTCTGAATTCAGAGCAGTCAAAAACCACGGCAAGCAATTCCTTCTCTATCTGTGCATAGCGCTGCTCAGTGTCCGTTAGGGTGTATGAAGCATAGGATACCGGCATGGCATTGCCGTTGAAGGAGGTCTGCAGACATGCTGCACCAAGTCCAAACTGGGATGCATCGCGGGTGATTGTGACTGGCGGGTTGATGTTGAAGTAAGACAGGGTGGGTGTACTGGCAAGCTGGAGTTTTCAAAGTCTCGAAAGATCGCTGGTGGTTGGGGTACCAGGACCAGGTGTTGTCCTTGTGGGTAAGCTGACGCAGAGGGACTGACAATTCGCTGAGATTGGGGATGAATTTCCCCAGGTAGTTAACTATGCTTAAAAACCATTGTAGGCTGGTGACATCAGTTGGTACTGGCAGTTCGTTGATTGCTGCAGTCTTCAGCGGATCAGGTTTTAGTCTATTGCTGGTGAACACATGATCTACGTAGGTGACCTCGGGAAATCTGAACTTGCATTTCAGAGGGTTCAGTTTTAAATTAGTGTCCCTGGCACAGTCCAACACCTTGTGTAGGTTAGCATCATGCTCGGTCGCATCTTGGCCATAAAATAGGATGTTGCCAGAATGATGGCACAAGGGAATTCTGCGAACAGTTGTTCCATTGCACGCTGGAAGACTTTGCTAGCAGAGTTGATACCGAAGGGCATTCTTAGGAATCGGTAGCAGGGTGGCGAAAGTTGTTAGTGCCGATGTGGCACGGTCTAACGGGATTTGCCAGAAAGAGCTTTTGGCATCCAGAACTGAGAACACCGTTGTGTTACCGATTTGTGCCGCTACGTCTTCGGTAGTTCTCATTGGGTAGTGTGGGCATTTGATTGATGTGTTCAAATCTTTAGGATTGATGCAGATGCATAACTTCTTTTTATCTTTCTTTGTGGTGACGACCATGGTGGAGACCCAGTCAGAGGGTTCGCTGACTTCGGCAATAACTCCGATAGACCATACGTTTTAGTTAATCGTGTATTTTCTCATGCATGCCATGCGGCACGCGGTGAGGGGCACGTACAATCGGGGTGACCATATGGTCAACAATGATCTTATATATTGTAGGTAGTTTGCCGAGTTTGTCATAAAACAAGTCTTTGTAGTTGGATAGCATCTGTTTCGTTGGTTCCTCTGGCAGACAGAGTTTGTGGACAGCATGCTAGAAATAGACCAGACCCAGGTCATGGCATGCATTGTTGCCTAGCAGGGTCTCTTAACTTGATTGAACGATCTAAAAGAATAATTTCTTGGTCTGTTCATTGATGGTATATTTGAATTCGACTTTACCCAGTGGGTAAAGAATTTCTCCACCATATGCATATAGAGTGGAGGAGTCTTTTTTCATGAGCTCAGTGGTCCTTATCTTGTTGAACACTTTGATTGATGTGTTAAAATCTTTAGCCGGTATCGACGTTGGCGATCAGAGGTTTGTTATTGATTATCATGGTCACTGCAGGATCGGTCACTTTATCTGGGGTGCGCAAGTTTGGGGAAAGTACAGTAGACTCAGTGTTTGTGTTATCAGAGTCGTTCCCGTGGGAAGATTCGTCCTGTTCATGGGAATCAGTATCCGAAGTGTCTTGTTGAATCAGGTGCAGCTCCGTCCTTGAAGCTGTACTCCCACTAGATCGACAACAAATAGCAAAGTGGTTGAGTTTCTTGCAATTATGACATACTTTCCCATGGGCTACACAAAATTGGTGCCCCCTGGGGTGGAAATAGTTACAGTTGGTGCACCTCGTGGCAGGAATATTCTAATCTTTGCGAAACGCATTGAGAAATCTTGCTGGAGAATAATTAGCCAGATTTACATTCAGTTGTTGATTAGCATTCACACTATCAAAGTCAGCCAGTGGTGCTACAGTCTCAGCCATCCGACAAGCACAAAGTCAGTTCAGCGTTCTGCAGCAGTTCGGCTTGTAGCTTGCGGTCGCTTTCTCCTCCCACAATTTTATCACGAATTAACTCAATTGTCAACTCACCAAATCTGCATCGTGAGCTGATGTCTCAAGTCGCTGATGAATCATTCCACAGGCTCGTCAGCCTGTTGCATTCAAGCAAAAAATCTTGTTTTCTCGAGGATTCTATTGGACGGCAGGTCACACAGCTCTCTAAACTTTCTCATCAAAACCGTAGAGTTGTCAATAGACTCAGCATGGAAACAACTACTAGACCATTCCCGTCTAGTTGAGCTGGTACAAATTCAAACGAGTCAGCATGGATCATCGCTTCCGGTCCTACTAAATTCAACAGCTGAGAAGCTTCCAAATTGTCGGGATCGTTTCAGTGAACGATGCAGATATAATGAGAGTAGTCTTTCTCAAACATTTGCCATCGCTCGGCGGCATCAAACACGAGCGGGCTAGGCATTCGACAAGAGTTATCCATATCCTCGAATCACGACTAAACCTCACAAATAAAATCTGGTAAATGAAATAAATTGCGGTAAACAGACGTGGGGTAGATCCCACTTCTGACACCATGTAAAGAGCTCAAACTCACACAGGTTGAAATACAAGCATCTTTATTGTTCAGGTCATTAACTACTAAGCAGCTCATCACACGTTCACACTGCTACTCGTACTGGTAGACAGTGGGTAGGATCTTACACTGTGAATGTTATAATTAGGCGGGGTTATAATTACTAAGCATTCTGATTGGCTAACATGCTATAGCCAATCTACACAGTGGATCACCCACACCCCCTACCGCTAGGAGCGTAGATATGTTGCAGTAAATGGGAGGCTTATAATCGGCTCGGAATGCGGATGGTGAAGTGGGCCGCTTGAAAGTTGAGATAGAATCCCTTGTTTTGTGTTTGATTTGTAGTAAATCATCTGTTGATGAATAAGATTAACATAAGCGAACAGTAGGTTATGACTAATGAAATACTTGGTACCCATGTGGTTATAGAATGTTTTTGTAGAATATTATCTAACAAAAGTAAACACAAGTTATTTACTTCACAGTATAACAGTTGGCTAGTTCTGCTTGGAAGTCAGAGAACTGGTGAGCAGTTTTCTGCCGCCATCACTCCATGATATCATGCAATAAAGTCTCTTGAAGCAAACCTGCGAAGTCTGAAACTTTTCGTTTTTCCTTTTATTTACCTCTAAATTAATTTCTTCCACACAGAGATACGGAGTGCACCAACAAGAGAACTATTATCAGGTGGGCCCATTAATGTGGATTAATACTATAACAATACTATTATACTACTTGACTAAGTGGGACCCATTGAGTCCCATGTTCACACGGGAGGGTTGGTCCCCCAACGCAATATTCCACCTCTCCACTAATTCCAATATTGCTGGCCAGTGGGGGGGGGGGGGGGGGGGGGGGCTTTCTGGAGTGCTAGTATGGGTCTCAGCACTCAGGCCTGGTGGGCTGGCAGCTCAGTCACTCAGGCCTGGTGCTGGCAGCTCAGTCACTCAGGCATGGTGGACTGGCAGCTCAGAAACTGCCAGAAATTGTGCCCAAAACAGGTGAGAGAGAAGGGGGAGAGGATGAAGAATCAATTTTAGACATTTTTACTATTTTTCTGCAGATCACAACAATGAAGGAAGAAAGTTTATCCTGGCCTGGATCTCACAGGGAGCAAATGAAGGGAGGGAGAAAAATACTGGGGAGAGGTTTAATATTTGCAGGGGAAATACTTACTGATGGGCCAAATGGACTTCTGGGCTAGTACAGGCCTGATGGGTCGAAGGGGCTCTTAAAAAAAATCTGAGTGAAATCTCAGAGAAAGACACTTTTTCTGGACTTTTCCTGGCCTGGCACGTGCCTTTTGGGCCAAAATGCCCCTCCTGGGCTAATACGGGCAGTTTGGGCAAAAGGGACTGGTTTCTCCGCTAATACAGGCCTTTCCATTGCCATTGCAGTTTCAAACAAATGGTCGGCACGGACTGGAAGGGCCGAGAGGGCCTGTTTCCGTGCTGTACTTGTTATATGGTTATATGGTTATATGGTGTGCTGAAATTTGTGGTTTCGGGTAGGCCAAACAACTCATTTCATTTAATTTCTAATTGCATTGCAGTTTCAAGTACAGGGCAGGCCAAATAGCTTATTGCATTTTCATTTCACTTCCATTGCCATTGCAGTTTCAAGCACAGGGCGGGCTCAAGCCAAAGAGTTCATTGCATTTTCACTACATTTCCATTGCCATTGCAGTTTCAAGCTCATGGCTGGCTCAAGCCAAACAGCCGATTGCATTTTCACTTCATTTTCATTGCCATTGCACTTTCAAGCACAGGGCAGGCTCAAGCCAAACTGCTCATTGCATTTTCACTTCATTTCCATTGCCATTGCAGTTTCAAGCATAGGGCAGGCCCAAGCCAAAGAGCTCCTCTCCCATACTGTACAACATCTTTAGATAGGATAGCGGACTATGAGAGAAGGCACAGTGGTGCAGTGGCAGAGGAGCTGCCTTACAGTGCCAGAAGACCAGGGTTTGATCCTGACCACGGATGCTATCTGTACAGAGTTTGTACATTCTCCTTGTGGCTCCATTGGTTTTATCCAAGATCTTCTGTTTCCTCCCACATTCCAAAGACGTACAGGTTTGTAGGTTAATTGGCTTTGTATAAGTGTACATTTGTCGCTAGTGTGTGTAGGATAGTGTTAATGTGCGGGGATTGCTGGTCAGTGCGGACATGGTGGGCCGAAGGGCCTGTTCCCGCACTGTATCTCTAAACTAAACTAAACTAAACTAAACTGAACTAAACTAACCTAAAGATATCACTGCTGCAAAGATTGCAGCTGAATAAAAATGAGATACACCATGACACAAAAGAGAAGTGGAAGAGTTGGCCCAAGTTTTGGTCACATTTTATCTATCTGGTCATTATAATTGATGTTCAGGCAAAGAAAACACAATGCAGGTTAGGGTAGAGGTTTGAAAAGTACCAGAAGCTAGGAGTTAAATTAAAAGATGACCCTAATGGGTTTATCAGATTTACATTTCATAAGTTTTGGGCAGTGGTACTGGCGTAAAAACACACTCCTGTTAGAATGGGAACCACAGTACTGTGCGAGAACCTGGGTGTGAGTGTAACGGATAAAGAGAGTGAACATGAACTTTAAAGTGGGAGATAATCAAGGAGAGTTCAAGGAAAAAGGTAATAGAAATGGTACATGGTGCAAATTGAATGTATTGCAGGCACAAATTTATCTTGAAGCCATGACAAGGTCATACAGCAGGGAATCAGGCTCATCCACCCAACTTGTTCATGTGACCAAGATGCCCCACAAAGGAGGCCATTTCTGAGACACGACTGCAAAACTGCAGGCCAGTGAATTGAAGTCTGCGGGAAAGATTCAGAAAATTTTAGTGGGAATGAACAGCTTTAGCACATAAGAATCAATTCAGTGATGGTAGGGTATAGTTTTATGAAATTGACTTCCTGGTAACAGCTGTGACCTGGTAACATGCTAAACCACAAAAAATAATCAGGCATAATAGAAAGATTATTTTAATATTTCACTCTATAAGAAAAGTAAAGTTAATGAATAAATAATATATGCTCTAATGTTTTATCTTTTGTTCTTCATTTCTCTCTTCCTATTACCTATGAAGACAACATGCTCAACTCTGTTTTATATTTATTTATGATATTTACATGAGCTCCCTTTCACCGTTTTCCACTTCATGTAAACTCCCTTTTTTAACTTTATACAAGCACCCAGTTCCCAGCCTAATTATAATTTTCTGGACACAAGATGCGCTCCATTATTGCACATGCCATTCCATTGTTTAAGAAAAGTAAATGAGCAAAACTAATCATTGAAAAATTAGCCTTGTTCAGAGGTTAGTCGAGGCTGCAATTATAGAATAATTAACTGACTGTTTCAGCTGAGCATGGGCAGCAGCTTGGATTTGTTTGGTGTGTATGATGTGCCTGTCAGTTGTTGGTTTGCAAATCTGCTGAGGGCACTGGCTAGCAGGTACATTTTCAAAGTTTTCTAGAATGCATGGGTTGACAAATAACAAAATTCTAGCAAAACAGTTCAACAAAACACAAAACTCTGAGAAACTAAGCCAGTCAGGCAGCATCCGTGGAGTGAATGGACAGATTACATTTTGCGTCAGTCTATAGACTGACCTCATATGTCCATTTCACTCTCCAGATGCTGCCTGACCCGCTGAATTCCTCCAGCACTTTATTTTGTGCTTAAGATTCCAGCATCTGTGGTTTCTAGTGCCTCCAAAGCTTTTTAACTTTCTTGACTTAATATTTGAATGGGGGTTCTGAATAACAATCAGAATAGAGATATACTGAGAAATGTGGGTCAGTTTCACTCAGGGCATGATTCATTGTTACAGGTTGTTACAAGTACACAGAAATGGTAATGGTGGCATGGTGGACTGGATCTTGCAGAATGAATTAATGAGTTCAGGTTGATTATCTGCAGTCTCTCTTGACATGGAACTCATTCAGGGCGAGATATCCTGGACTGCATAGTGAAGAGTCCTCATGATGAGATGTTGATGAGATGTTCGAGGCGAGAATGCAGTGGCTCAGCGATATTGCTGTTTTCAGAGCAGTACGCAGCGGAAAGCAGTTCAAAAGATGAGTTCACAATTTGTTTGGACAATATTCGGTAGCTATTTTATAGGAGTGTTAAGATGCAAGACTGAATGGAGGTTGAATGGCTCAGCACCACATAATGTAGCGTGGCATCTTCAATCACGCCAGATGAAGATATTACAGTGGAGAATCCCTCACTGCCTTTGGGGAAGAGCCTTGTGCCTGCCATTTAGTGGATAATCTGAATCAAGTTCAGACTGAGATGATGCTTTGACGGCCCTCCCGGCCTTATGTCTCGTGTTGCATCGTGGATGTGATTCAAGGGTTCTGTAGATCTATGAATGACATTATCCTAGGCCTAGTTTTATTGATATTAGTGCAGTTGACCAAATTGTATCTTGAGAGAATGGTTTATAGGTGTGACTGAAATGCAAACATTGGAAATAAATCCAGGAAGGTCAAGTCAGAGATGGCAACTTTCTGACATTTGGTTTAGTTTAGTTTATTATTGTCACGTGTATCGAGGTACAGCAAAAGAGAAAGGAGCATACAGGAAACCAACGTGAGACAGATTGATTACCAAGGTATGAAATGGAAAACCTTGAAATGGATTAAAATTAGAAAATGCTTAATTAAGTTTGTGTTACTTGGGAATACACTGTCAACAATGAATAGCAATAAGAAGTAACAGGTGATATTATCTGATGTTAAGTTTAATGTTACAGTTTACACTTAGAAACTATGCAATACAATTTATTCATGGTCTTACATTGTCAAGGTATCAAGGTAATACAATTTATTTCATGGCTTTGTGTAGTTGAGTTAATAATTGAAGTACGATGTGTTTAATTATGTGTAAATCTTATCTGGAAGTAACAGTACTTAGAATGCATACAATAATGATATTTACAATAATGATGTTTAGTCCTGCAAAAAACAGACTGTTGGAGGAACTCAGCGGATCAGGCAGCATCTTTAGAGGGAAATGGAGAAATTACATTTGGTATTAGGACCCTTGTGGATGGAACAAGTAGCAGCAAGGTTGAGATGTTGTTTTCAGAAGGCTAACCTTGGCACATAAACTCAGGGTGATTCATCAGATGGAAGTAATCATACTGAACTTGTTGCTGCTGGACTAGTCATGTTTTACCAGTGGCTGTCAAAACTGCCACTGCCTTCAATTTCTTTATTATTCCAGCTCTAAGAAAGGTATATGCAGGATAACTTAGTTGGTGACCTGCCGATGATTAAGAGAGTTGTTTTAAGACACCAGTAAGAATGAATGGGTGATTGAGTGTGTAACTCGGCGAAATCATCTATGATGCAAGGTATATTGCATTGCATACATTTTTCTATTAGTACCTACTCAAGTCTCCCAGAAATACATGATAATCAATAAGATGGCCTTTGGCCACAAGAATCTGCAGCTGGCACCTAACCAGAGAGGGATCTTCTGACATCCAGTGATGACAGTCATGATGCTTTTATCTCTCCCAGATCCCTCATTCCTTCATTCCTTCATTCAACAATATCCAACACAGCTGTGTGTATATCTTTGGCCAACTTCAATTCTCTATCTTTTTTGTAGTATTTCTGTATTATCAATGCCCATATTTTAATCAAAAGTACAGGCAAACTTCACAGATCCCCATTCTGATTTCTGACACCTTGTCTTGTGGGCTTTGAAGCCTATGCAGCCCTACCAAAGACAGCTTCATCTGCACCTATGCACGGGCAAACTCACCCATTGAGTATATGTGGCATGGCAGGTTTAGTTTAGTTTCGAGTTACAGCATGGAAACAGGCCCTTTGGCTCACCGAGTCCATGCCGACCAATGATCACCTATTTACACATGTTTTATGTTATCCCACTTTTTCATCCACTCCCAGGACAATTTTACAGAGATCAATTAATGTACAAACCCACATGTCTGTGGAATGTGGTAGGAAACTGGAGTACCTAGAGGAAAGTCACAAAGTCACAGAGAGAATGTGCAAACTCCTCACAGACGATACCCAAGTTCAAGGGTTTCTGGCACTGGAATTAAGAAAGAAGGCTGAGTATGAGAAGACGAAGACAGACACACTTTGTGTCAAATCACAAAGTCCTTGTTAATAATTGGTATGCTTCCTCCAATGTTCTACTGAACACTTTAAAACACATTAATAGGAGATGAAATGTCAAGCCAAATATTTAATCCAAGTGGGATTCAGAAAATGCAAGCCATTGATCAGAGATTGCATACAATTGCATAGTTAATGTTCCAGGCAGCTGACCCTCGCGTCGAAGGAAATAATCACCTCACAATGCCTAGGCTAATGTACTACTCAAGCTTGAAATGGACATCTCCAATATCCCACGTTATGAACATTAAGAAATACATTGCGCATTCTTTGCTTCTGCTCAATAATTATTCTCTTCATTGAAATCCTGCAACAGAAGGAGCTTAGAGAGGTTCACGTTCTTTGATGGACACCTTATATTGCTTCCTGAAAACCATCATCACTTCTTGCTAACTTGCAATGTACATGTCACCAAGTGAAGGCCCATCCACTTTTACACTGCCTCCAAATTGTGTGTATTTCAGTTGTAAATAGATTGCAACCTGTGCATTAACCCTGTGATGGTGCATGTTCTGTGGGAGTAAGAGCCTCTTTATAGTCTTTATTGTTTGCTAGCAATTTTGAGCCATTCTGATAAATGTAATAAAACCTGTGGAAGATTAAAAACCACATAAATGTTTTCTGTCCAGGAAAGAATACTATCTCTGAAAACTCCAGCAAACTTCTGAAGAGGCACTGTAGAACATACCCTGACTGGTTGCATCATGGCCTGGTATGGCGGTTTGAAAGGACAGGAACACAAAATGTCACCGAGAGCTGTGGACTCAGCCTGGCCCATCATAGCACAGCTTCCCCCTCCATTGAAAGCATCTGTATGACGCACTGCCTCAAGAAGGCAGCATCTATCATCAAGGATGTTCACCATATGGGCTACCTTCTCACTGCTATTGTCGGGCCAAAGTCCCACAGAATAGGTTCAAGAACAGCTACTTTCCAATATCTATCAGGTTCTTGACTTGCACAATCGTACCTCAACAATGGAACACTCTTGTCCACCTCTTGCACTCCCATGGACGTGTTTTTTTTCTAAGTATGATTTTGCACTAATGTTTTCCTTTTTCAACCAGTAATTTATTTATGATTTATGCATAATTTGTTATTTTATATGTTTGTCTGATTCTATGTGCTGTGAGGATGCAGCAAGCAAGATTTTTGATTGTACTTGAACCTGTGTACTTGTGAATATGATGACAAACTTGATTTGAATTGACTTGGCGGCATGGGTCCAATGGACAGATGAAGGGTCACAATGAAGTACAGAAGAAGGCAACTACCAAGTGTTAGATGCTGCATAAAGATGGAAGTGCACACACAAGGGGCAATAGTGCAGTTACAAGGTAAGTTCTGTCAGAGGCAACCAAATCAAATTATTGCAATGTTCCAGCCTTATTTAAAACATCCTGATGTTT